>OY728127.1:702547335-703797335 GCA_963277665.1 Viscum album
ACCTGCTGGTGTTCAATTAATTAAATGAAATGAATTAATAGTGAATAAATAAAATTAACTGAGATGTAAAATAATAAATGGAATAAAATTATAAGAGTTGGATAAAAAATTTAATTAATTGTTTTACTAATAATAGTAATATTATTATTTTAGGATATTATTTATTATTATTGCGTATTATTATTATTTATATTAATTATGACAATTAAATTATTTTATTTGTTATTATTTCTCTTGTTTTAACTATTTTTATTATTATCATTAATATGACTATTATCTTTACTATTATTTTCGTTGGGTTTTTTTAGCATTATTTTCTTTTTTTGATTATTTTTTTTTAATATTTTATGTGTTAGGGTTTGGCACAACACTCCCCTCCCTCATTTCGTTTTTTTCTCTTCTATTCCATCAAAACCATTCTCATCTTCTCTTCTATTGCGCCGCACCCCCTGGTTCACCCATTTTCGTCGCACCCTACACCCCTCTCCCATGGTTGTCGGCTCTCCTCCTCCTTGCTCACGCTGTCGCCCCTCTCGGCCTGCCCTATGTGCCATCACCCCCTCCCTACTAGCCTGCTCCTTGACCCCCCAGCCTAGCCTACCACTCATCCACGCTGCTCGACTGTCCACATGTTCCGCTCCCATGTCTGTCCATCCCGGTGACTCTCCAATCCGACGTCACTCCCTCCCCCCCTTCCCCTTTTCCTGGTCCGATGAACCCCAGTGCAACCCCCCTGGAACACCCCTCGTCTGGCCTCTTACCCAGCACAACTCTCAGAACCCCCTGGTCCAGCCTGTTACCCCGGGCAACCCCTCGGTACCCCCTGGTCCGGCCGCCTCCCATTCCTCCCAGCCTAGTTCGTGAAAAAAATTGAGTTTAGTTTTCTATCCTTGTTGTGCACTTGGGTTTTTAGTTTAATTATAGACTTTAAACCTGTTTATAGTTTAAAGGAGAGTTTGGTTTTCTGTTTCAAATTTTAGTTTGTTTATCTTGTTAGTTTTTTTTATATATTTTATTTTAGGAAAATCGTTCTCATGTATTGTTTTGATACCCGGGAACTTGTGCCAGACCGTGGGGATTGGGAACGCCCCTCGGGTCATGTCGCGGACTGGGTCGGGCGCCGGGTCGGATGGCGACCCGGCCTAGTTCATGAAAAAATGGTATCAGAGGATGTTTTCTATCTTGGGTCGTGTCCTTTTGGGATAGAGTCAGTGTAGACCCAGGTTAAGTGTGTCGAAACTCGATGTTCTGGTTACGAGTAAGGTGCCTGGCCAGCACACCTCATGGAAGGACTCGAGTTACCAAAGTAAGTTGATGTTTGTCTACATCTTTGGTCTGTGTGGTTAATTTTGTTTATGGGAAATGAAAAAGGAGTAGGTTTAGTGGTCCCAGTGAGCTCGCAGGGTTTGGAAATCCATATGGAGTCCGGGACGCTGTCCTAGAATACCCTTTGTGGTAGTGGTGTGATTGGTATATTGCTTCCAACCATATGTCTGAGCCACCTGCTAACACTAGTTTCTTCTTTCATTGTCCCTCGTCTCTTTGCTTTAGAATTGTGGAAAAAAAATTTAAGAAAAAAAAATTTGTTTGTAGGAAATGTTTTCAAATTAAGCACTTTAAAAACGAAGTGATGTGTAAGGGTTGAAAAGTGTGGGTTGAATGTTTGGTTTTGATTCTTGGTGTTCTCATGGGAAACCACATGCATGAATATATATGGAAAAAGAAATGGTTTATGGCATGAGCAGGTGAATTCCTAGATGGATATGAGGTGGGTGCCAGTTCGGCACAAGAACATGCATGTTCAAGGCCCATGGGGCACCATTGGTGTTTGTGCAACCCACTAGCTTTGCTTATTTTTAAAAGGTTTTGTTAAATTAAAATCCGGTGTTTTAAATAAATGGTGATCATGTGGTGTGTCCTTGTGTTTTGGAAATTTTGGGTGTGAGGCATTATGAGCCAAGTATCCTTTATGACTGATTTGTGTCTTGAGTTTGAATTTTTATTTGTAAGTTAGTATGAAAGCATGTGGTTAGTGATTCTTTTGAAAAGTTCTTCGGTAAGCCCTTACAGTGGTTCCCCCTGCACGTCTAGTGTTCTCTTGTGGTATGTCTTGACCATTGGACTAGTTTTATTGGGTCTATGGTTTTATTTATTGACTAGTTCATGCCCCCCCACCATAAAGCACTAACATGTGATTAAAGTACAACCATAGGTAATTAGCCGTTGCCCAACCCTCCAGTTGATTAAAGTATGAAATCTACCCCTTTTATGATAGCTCTAACTCTATCCCTTTTCCTTTTCGGTTAAGTAGATCCTCTCGCAGTGGGGTGACATATGTAAGGGGGGTCAAAGGGAGTTTTTTTCTCTTTGAGTCGTCTGAATCATCAGGTGTGAAGTTTGACACTGTCGTTTCTGGAGGTTTCCCTTGAAATAGTTAAAGTAATTCTAGCTGGGAAGGGTGAAGGCGGTTCGGAGCCATCGATGATGAACGATGCCTTGAAAGGCTTGTAGTGCCTTCATCGACTGCAAGGGTTATGTTTGGTGATGTCTTGTACTGTGAGTTCTCTTTCATAGTCAAGGGTGAAGTTTGACCTCATTAATTTGAATGTTCTGTTTTGGAAATGGTGAAGGATATTTGAGTGGGGAAAGGTGGAAGTATCCTAGAGTGGTCAGTATGGGCCACTATTCTAAATGACCTTTAGTCCTTCATTGGTTTCGTTTAAGAAAGGGTCTACGTTAGGCCACTACTGTGGAAGACCTAGTCACATGGGGATGCTACGGTCGATTGCAGGAATCACATCTTGTTTAAGAATTAGTTTGAAGTCCCTCTCTGTATAATGTTCCTCTCAACAGTAGTGGTCATGTTCAGGTGATGATTTGTGGTGTCGTGTTCTCATTTAATGTGGAAAAGGGTGATGCGCATGCACTATTTCAGCTCTTGTGTTGGTGAATGTTCTGTGTATGATCAGTTGGATGTCGTAATGTGTTTTGTTTGCTTGTGTTGTCTCGGTTGCAGTGTGGTTGCATGTGACACCAAAAGGAGAAGCTCTGTTAGGGAGTCTTCAATGCTTGACTGTGAGGCAGGAGATGCTTCAAACATCAGGACTCCAGCCATAGGCCTCCGAGTAAAGCTGACACATGGTCAGGAACCCCAGGAGTGTGTGGGACCCTGACTTTATTTCTGTCATTGGTGTTGAAAGAAAAAGAAACTTAATTTTTTTCTATGGTTGTTCTATTTCGAACGAATAGTTTGGTTTCATAAGGTTTCCATGACTATGTGGAGGCGTACTTGGCTCGTTGTCTTAGAGTCTTGGGGGTCTTGTTCCATTGGATGAAATCTCTTAGTGTCCCTTATGGGATATGTTGGGTAAGTCGGTATCAAAGTTGGAATAGTGCTCGTCCAAGGATGTGAAGATGTTTGTTTTTTTTCTCTTATCTTCCATCAAAACCTTTCCCCCATTCTCTTATGTTGCGTCACACCCCCTAGTTCACCCATTTTCATCGCACCCTGCACCCCTCTCCCATGGTTGTTGGCTCTCCTCCTCCTCGCTCGTGTCGTCGCCCCTCTCGTCCTACCCTCTGTCCCATCACCCCCTCCGAGCTAGCCTGCTCCTCGACCCCCCCAGCCTTGCCTGCCACTCATCTGCACTACTTGAATATTTGTGTGCGCCGCTCCCATGTCCAGCCATCCTGGTGACTCTCCAAGCCGGTGTCTCCCCCCCCATCCCCTTTTCCTAGTCCGGCGAACCCCAGCGCAACCCCCCAGAACCCCCTTGGTTCGGCCTGTTACCCAGCGCAACTCTCGGAACACCCCTGGTCCGGCCTATTACCCGGCGCAACCCCCCAGAACCCCCCCTAGTATGGCCTCCTCCCATTCCTCCAAGCCTGGTTCGTGAAAAAAATTGATTTTAGTTTTATATCCTTTTTTCACTTTGTTTTTTAGTTGAATTTTAGAGTTTAAACATGTTTATAGTTTAAAGGCGTGTTTGGTTGTCTGTTTCTAGTTTTTGTTTGTTTATCTAGTTAGTTGTTTTTTCTCACTTTTATTTATGGAAAATCTTTCTCATGTAATTTTTTGATACCCAGGCACTTCTTTCAGCCTGTGGGGATCCGGAACGCCCCTTGGGTCATGTTGCGGACCGGGTTGGGCACCGGTTCAGGTGGCAGCTCGGACTGGTTCGTGACAGTGTGAGATAAACTTTGAAGGTGAACACCAATGGTGTCTATAAATAATCCAAAAAGTGTACATAACATAATGGTGTTCAGGTATAATGAATAATAAACAATTCTGAATAATAAATACCACCCAGCTTAGGTACCTATAGGACACCTAACTGGATCTACCTACTCCAACATATACTAAAATGAGTTTCATCAGTAACAATATATATAGTAACAATATATATATATAATATGTATACATGTATATTCACACTATACGTGATAATGTTTAGAGCCATATACATGGATACAAGGAACTATCTGGACCTGAGGCGTAACTCTGGAATCCATAACTAGTGTAATGAGCTAATGGATCTAACAAGGGTATATTCCTATAATCTCATATGAATGGGAGACATCATGCCCATCACTCGAGATGGTGGGGTGGGTTTTCATTCCCAACACCTGAATCATAGGAATGTATGGCATTATTCCTATAATCTTGATAAGATTATCATAGTGTGAGACGTTATTACAAACACCAAACATAAGGGAGAATGAAATTATATTCTCAGTATAAACCTTAACCATTTTTTCAATAGCTAATAGTAATGGAATACTCATAATAATAATAATAATAATAATAATAACATGAGGTATCACCTCTAATGAATTTATAATCATTCCAACCAACTATTCATAGGAAATAAAATCATAATTTCATATAAAGGAAAGCATGAAACACTTGACGTGGCCTTTCTTCCAATTACCATTTAATTCATTTAATCTATTTAATTATAAGAAAGGTATAAATACACATAGGAGATAATCCAAATACTTAGATGGGATTTGGTCATTTAAATAGTTATATAAAAGAGGTAAAATCAATTAAGCACACCCAAAGGGGTGTAAATCAATGAGGTTAACATACTTTAATCATCCAATACATTCCAAGAGAGTAATAAAAAATGGCATAATTAATTTAAGAGGTTTAACACATGTTATGAAAATGCACAAAAATGTATGGAATATGACATAATGTAAAAAAAACATAAAACCACTTAAACATTGAGGGATAACTACTAGAACACCTACCTTAGGTCTATGGATGACCACTCATCTAACATCATCATTTTATTCAAAGAAGAAAATTATAAAAATAAAAAATGAACCAACGCCCTAAAAAGCAGGCATATGATCCTACACCTAAATAGCACAATATATGGGAAGATAAACCAAGAATGGAAGCAATATAATTATAGATAATACTCATAGTTATCCAAGGTTTCCAATAGTGGAAGAAAAATAGGCTATATGGAGGATTTATCAAAATCCATAGTTTATTCCATGTGAGAGCTCCATGTGAGACGAATCAAACCCCCTATCAACTGAAAATGGGAGAATAAGAAGAGGGGTGATGATTTAATTCATTAAGGGAAAATTTTTAAAATCACCCTCAAAATTTGGGTCACATGGTTTGGTAGTATGGTTTTCCAAATCAGTCCCCAACCATGCACCACCCACTACATTTGAACCCCACATTCATGGGTTAAACACATGGTTTGGATAAAATTGTGAAATCCATGCAAAAAGCCTCTATCACTAGCCTCTAGAATCCTACAAGGGTGTGTATCATGGTTTTCATAGTTTCATAAAAACTATGTGGCCTCTCTTGTGCATTGGGTACCTCTCACAGTTGAGTGACATAGTTAGCACTAATCATGTACTAACTATGTGACCCATTCTATTTCTCCATTTTACTAAACTCCAGGCTTGGAAAAAAACCCGAACCCTCCTGAAACTTTTCTTAGGCCATAGGTCACATTTACGAAGATAAAAATATAATTTTAATTTTAAAACAAATGATTTATACATTTTTTAAAATCCATATCATTACAACCTCCCCTCCTTAAAGGAACTCTTCCCTGAGTTGGCCTTTAGATGGTAAAGAATGATCATTTGAGAAAAGATCTAGACACTGAGATTATGTATCATCTTCCCACTCCCAAGTATTATCTTTTACATTATTGTGATTCTGTAACATCCATATGAATGGAACCGACCTACCTCAGAGTTTCTTCATGCTCAGATCCACAATACACACTGAATAATATTTAATAGAAAAATACTAATCCTACTCAACCTCATTAGGTTAGAAACCATGCGATATATCTAGATAATACTATAGAAACTGAGATATGTGAAAGATTTCATGCATAGATGGGTATCTATAAATAATTGGTATCCATTAAGCTACTGGTCCGACTTGTTTTAAAACCTCAAAGGGTCCAACGAATTGAGGTGAAAGCTTACCCATCCTCCAAATTAATCGATTTCCCGACCTAGGTGAAACTCATAGGAAAACATGATCCCTGAACTAAAACTCAAGATGTCATCAGTATCGATTGGCATAATATTTATCTCTAGACTGAGCTATCAACATATGGTTTCTAATCAACTAGACGCACATTGAAGTCTGTTTTATGAAACATGGTCCAAGAAAAACTACCTGACCCACCTCTAACCAGCACGTAGGTGAATGAAATTCCTACCATATAAGGATTTGTAAGGATTGATTTGAATGGTAGCCTAAAAGATTCTATTATAAGTGATCTCTAATATGTTTATATGTTTCTATCAATAAAACCCAATTCAAGGATACATGCTCGGAGCAATTCCTTTGGAACATGTATTGTATGATCTGTCTTTCCTTTGGTATGTGGGTAATAGTCCATGATTAGAATCACCTGTGTACCCAAGGAATTTTTAACCCCTTCTAGAATCTACATGTAAATCGTGTATCCCTATCAAATATGATAAAATGAGGAGTTCCATGAAGATGTAAGACCTCCCTAATGGATACCCTCCTTAGTTTTTTTACCAATAACATCTCTCAAATGGTTAATAAATGTGAAACAATCGTCAACTGATCAAAAAATACCTAGAATATATCATTTCCACGAGGTGATATTGGAAAACATTTCATGAAGTCCATAGATAAATCATCCCACTTCCACTCAGTAATAGACAATGAATATAAAAGTCTTGTCATTCGCTGATGTTCCGCCTTCACCTGATGACAAGTGGAACACTGAGTGATAAAGTTAGTTATCTCCCATTTCATAGAAGGCCACCAATATTGGTGAAGTAAGTATTGATACATCTTGGTGACACTCGGATGTACATCCCAAACTAAGGCATGAAATTATTGTATAATATTCTCTCAGATGTCTTCTTAGACCCAAACACACCCATGAAATCATTAAGCCTCATCCTCATCCATGGTACAACTAGAATATGATTACTCATCCAAGATACTTTCCCTTGGGACTAAGACCTTGGGATCTAAGAGTTTCCTCATTATCACCTATTTCAGAAGGGTAGGTGTCACTACTAAGGTTGTGAGGGAAATATGCACATGATCCTCTTGAACCTCAATATGTATCTCTGAAAACAAGGTCATGAGACTCCACTCTCCACTGACCTCCTGAACCACCTATGTATGAGTCTTTCAGGTCAGAGCATCAGCTACAACATTTCCTTTTATAGACATATAGTAAAGCTTGAAATTGAAGAATTCAACCCATCTGGATTTCCTCATATTCAAATCAAACTGTATAATGATTTACTTGAGTATTTTTTGATCATTTAATACCACAAAACACTCTCCATGAAAATAATTCATCCAACATCATAAAGAATGAACTAAAACTGTGATCTAAAGCTCATGCATCAAGTAATTACACTCATGAGGCCTTAAATGATGAGAATTTTATGATGAAACTCAATCATACTACATTGAAATAGATCCCAACCTGATACCTGATGCATCACAGTAAACAATATAGCTCCTTCTTGGTTGAAAGAATCAGGATCGACACTGAAGTCAATTTACCCTTCAACTCTTGAAAGTATTTTTTACAATATTATGAACATAATAATATCACACCCTTATTAGTTAATCCCATAAGAGGAACTTTTAGGAATGAGAAATCATGAATGAAGTGTCTGTGATATCCACTTAGCCCCAAGAAACATCATATGTCAATGATGATCTTAGGATTCTCCAAGGAAACTACCACTCTCATTTTATCTAGGTCTATTAATACCCTTGAATCTGAGATGATATGACCCAGGATGTAGAACTTTTCAATCCAAAAGTGGAATTTGGTGATATTATAATAAATTTGGTTCTCTCTCAGTGTATTTTGAACAATCTCAAGATGTTGGGAATGGTCATGTCGAGAATGAGAATACACTAAGTTGTTTTCTAAAAAGACTACCATGAATGAATCTAGATATGAGTGGAAAACCTAATTAATCATAGCCACAAAAACAATGGGAATGTTCATGAGACCAGATGACATGACCACATACTCTTAAATACCCTACCTATACTGAAAATATTTTAAAGGTATTTCTAAAGTCCTGACACACACCTGATGATATCCTGAACTCAAATCAATATTTAAAAAACACTCACTCCTCAAATTTGATTGAAGTGGTCATCTATTTGAGGAAGTGGATACAAATTCTTTACTGTAATCTGGCTCATCCATCTGTAATCCATGCAAAATATGAGGGTACCATCCTCCTTTGAAAAATGTACCAGTGATACCCATGGATACGTACTGGGGTGTATAAAACCTTTATCATCTAGGTCTTACAATTGCTTCTTGAGCTCTATAAGATCTGTAGGTGCCATCCTGTAAGGAGTAATAGACACTGGTGTCACTATGGACACTAACTCAATGGTAAATTCTACCTCTCTCAATGTATGTAGCCTAGAAAAATCTCCAGGTAGGGAATCATTGAAATGAATCAACATAGGAAAAAAACAGCAGGTCATAACCCCTGATCATCCAATAAAAGTCTTAAAATATGGGTTGTTACTCTAACAAGCCCCTGATGCTCAGGTCCAACTTGATTTTCCTAAACATACCATTCTCCATTATGAACGTACCACCCTATGGTGGTGTAAAAATCACCCTTTGGTGATAATAGTCAATATGGGATTGATAGCGAACTAACTATTCCATCTTGATAATTACATAAAACTATGTCATGCAAAGGATGAAAAGATTAAATATGAAGATATACCCACCTCTCTCAAGGGGAATATCCTTATAATGGAACATGATCTCTGATTAGATACCCAAAAGGGCATCGAGTGTCATAACACCATATTAATAATCTACCTTGAGACCCATACACTCCATGATTTCCTTATATATAAAAGCGTGTGACATTCCTGTGTCAAATAAAGAATACACTAAAATAGAGGTTTCTAAAATAGTACCACAAATAGTATAAGGTTTCAGAACACTTCTCCTTTGGCATAGTTTGCACTACATATAATTAGACCATACCAAAGCCCTGAGTCACAACCTGACTAACCTAAGAAGGCTCTCTCTACTGGAATTACAATTCTTCTGTCTCATTACCTATACCTCAGCCACCACCTCAGCCTCAGTGGCCAGTGGTATTATAGCTACCTTCTTGGAAAGATACTATAAGCCTCACTCTGGTACATGGGGTAGGTATAAATCCCCACTTTCTAGGAACTAATGGAAAATTCCAACAGAAGTGATGGATATACTCCATCCCACTACAAATTCTGTTGTCAAGTGGATCTCATATATGTTGGTGTTTTGTATGCCATAGTTTCCCACACTGGTGAAATATAAGGAAGCTATCACTACAAACTATATGACTACAGCTACCCCCACTTAAAACATCAAAACACCACTTATTCCTCTAGAAGAACCACTAGAAGCCTATGGTACTAAACCACCATGGTTCCCACTATTGGAATTCCTCAAATTGGACTCAGTAACGAGGTCATGTTTAACTATTTCAAATATAGTCATCATACGAAAGACATTGAAATGTGATCGTATTGACTATACCAACCCATAATCGAATCTCCTCATGTTCAAGAGATCGTCACTCGATAAAGTCAGTGAAAACCATTGCATCTTAGTAAGACGAGCATAATAATCCATGACAGACATAGATCCCTTCTACAGAGTCATAAATTCTCTAGCTCGGTCAACCCTCAATTTATGCAGGAATATGTAATCATAAAAGATCATCTAGAAGTCTGCACAGATCATATCTCAATATTAGTCTACCAAGGTGATGAAATCCCAACATCACTTGGAAGTACCATGTAGCATATAATAATCATGGATGAACCTCCTCTATGGAGGTGTCTCCAGATGATTGAAAATAGAAAACATATCATTTAACCATGAATCTACAGCATGAGGTCTGCCAACCCCTAAAAAGCTGGGAGGATGTTGTTGCTGAAACTCGCGAGTCAACTCTTCCATAGTTAGGGTAGGTCAAGAAACACCTTGAATAGACAACATCATTCAAAAAAAAGTTCTCTCAATCCTGGGAATCAATTCCCATGTCAGGAATAGAAGGTTTTTCCATAGGTGGAACTATAGGATGTATCACTAGTGGATTAGGGATCACCACCTCCAGTGCATGGTCATCGCCACCTCCTGATAATTCAACTTGAGGCTATCATCATGGAATGATACTACAATTGAAAAAACACGCCCTAGAAGAGAATTTTAACAATTGGAATGATTATAGATAGACAAAAGGAAGGGCACACAACCTTTTTATAGAAAAGGTTACACCACTTTACCTACTTCATAATCTAAGTCTAGGCAATAAGGAAAAGCATAACATGTCATAAAGAATGAAAAAGGCACCCCCAAAAACCCAATACTATGGCTAGGTTTGGGTCTAGTTTTTATATCAAATGACAATGTTCTACTATATGGATTTTTAATTTCAAGATATAGTGGAAGGACCCATTTACATTGAAATTGGAATCCCCGTTTAGTGATAACCAATTTTATTTAAAAGTTTAATTTCATTTGTGTTCATAGTCTTTTACATATGTTTATATATATCATGTTATATAACCCAGAACATCATATAATTGGATAATTAAGGTGTCATCACTAATTTATGTAGGAAAACACCCTTTATATTGATGCATTCACTTTACTTAACCTAATTATATTATACTTATAAGAAATATTAGCACATTTCAATATATGATAATACAATCACAAAAAATATATGCATTAGGAAAATGCATGCAGAAGGTAGAAGTGGCATGGAATAATGCATGGAATATTAGTCCCAATGTGCCTATGATGATGCATGATATGCTAACTTCTTTTCATACCAGGAAAAGTAACATAGTTTGTATTAATAAAATTACCAATAATAACATCACAAATCATTTGTGTCACCCAAAGGTGAAATTTTATCAACTGTAACATGTGTAATACAATAACAGTAATAACCCATCCTAGTAATTTGGGTTTCCCCTATACATGGTTTAACTAGTCCCAAGAACAGGCTCTTTACCAAATTCTATAACATCTGACTCTCCTTTATATCACCTAAATAGTAAAGAAAAAGGAAAATGAATCTTTGAAACCACTTTGTAACATCCCGACCTAGGATCCACTTAATTGGTGCCCCAAGATGGTGGGTCACATAGCATTATGTGCTCCTCCTCAAATGCTAGAGGTTTCTAATTGGTAGTAAGGGTGTAAGGTGGTATAGTGGGGAGAATATACCCTTAAAATTAGAGTGGTATAGTGTTAATAACAAATAAATAGAAAATAGAGGATGAATAATATAATATATGTATCAATAGAAACAAAAGCATTAATGAACCATGGAATCATAACAACTAAAAAAATATAATAAAAATAATCAAAATCTTATAGGCTGATTCATATACAAGGATTTTATTGAATGATGACATAAAAAAAGGAAAACATGGGAAATTCATATATAACATGGTATGAAAAAATATGAAAATACCAAAATATTGATCTTCTAGTATCATAAACATATGCTCAGTCATCTTCTCCCATGCTCCATGCTATAAGTAAACAGATCATGCATCTGTAGCAAGGTGCTTTCCCTTATCAACACATGCGAACATAAGGTCTACTTAGGTACCAAAGGAGGACCGAGTAGGGTGTGAGATAAACTCAATAGGTAACCACCAATGGTGTCTATAAATAATCCATCTAGTGTACATATCATAATGGTTTGTAGTTATGATAAATAATAAACAATCCTGAATAATAAATACTAGCCATCTCTTGTTCATATAGGACACCTGGAAAGCTCTACCTACTTCGACATAGGATGGAATGAGTCTGATTAGTAACCAAACACACACACACACACACACATATATATATATATATGGTAATAATATATATATAATATGTATACATGTATATGAACACTATATGTGAGGACTTTTAAATCCATATACATGGATACTAGGTGCTAGCTGGACCCAGGGCATAACTCAGGAGTCCATAACTCATCTAATGAGACAATAGATCAATCAAGGTTAAAATCCAATAATATCATATGAATTCAAGACATCATTCCCCTCACTCAAGAAGGTGGGGTGATTCATCATTCCCAACACCTGAAGCACAGGAACATGGATCATCATGCCAATCATCTAGATAAGAGTATGACAATGTGAGACTTCATGACCAACACCCAATGTAAGGGATCAGGAAATGAAATTCTTAATAGAACCCTTAACTATTTTTCAATGTTCAATAGTAGTGGAACACTCATTATAATAATAATGACCTAATGGATCACCTCTAATTCATTTATTATCATTCAACCCAACTAGCCATGAGAAATAAAATCATTAAGTCATTTAAATGTAAGAATGAAACACTTGGAGTGGTCTTGTCACCCATTAACATTTAATTCATTTAGTATACTTAATTATATAGAGAGTAAAAACCCACTTAGGATCTAATACAAACACTTAGAATGGATCTGGTCATTTAAATAGTTATAAAATAGGAAAGATCAATTTAACACACCAAAAGGGGGTGGAAATCAATGAGGTTGGTATCCTGTAATCATTCAATAAATCCCATGGGAGTAATTAGACATGGAATAATTAATTTAAGAGGTTTAACATATTTTATGTAAATTTGTGGAAATGTCCATTGTGTGGTACAATGGAGGAATAATATAAAAGCACTTAAATATTGAGGTATAACTTCTGTAACACCTATCTTAGGTCTATGGAATATCACTTGTCCAACGTTGACTATTGATTCAAAGAATAATGAAATAAAAATGAAGAAAGGTCCAATACCCTAAAAATAAGGCATATGATATTGTACCTAAATAGAAAAATATATGGAATTTAAACCAAAAATGGAAGAAAGAGGATCATAGATCTTACCCTTAGTTATCCAATGCTTCTGACAATGGAATAAATAGAGACTAAATGAAATCATTATCAAAATCCCTAGGTTATGCCATATGAGAGATCCATAGGAGAAGAACAATTCCAGTTGTCTTCTGGAAATGGGAAAATAATAATAGGGTTGAGTATGTAATCCATTAATGTAAATATTATATAATAACCTTCAAAATTTGTGTCACACGGTTGGTAAAACTATGCACCACCCACTGCCTTTGAACCCCACTCGCATATGATGGGTGAATGGTTTGGATAATTATTCATAATATATGTGAAGGTCCTATATCAAAAACCACTACAACCCACATAGGCATGCGGCCTAGATCACATGGTTGCAAAAAAAACATGTAGCCTCTCCTATGCACTGGGTGCCTCGCACGATTAAGTTTCACGGTTAGCCCTAACCATACGATAATCATGTGGCCCATCATGTTTCTCTATTTTTTATAACTCTAGGTTCCAAACAATTTAAAAATTCTCCCAAAACATTCCTTAGGCCATAGGTAATGTTTACCAATAATAAAATTAGAATCGAAAAAAAACAATACCTATATTTGTGAAAAGTTGAATCGTTACATCAGGTATAATCTATATCAGTTAAATATGAAAATATTAAATTTGTATAGTTTAGTAATGCAGGTTTTATGAGAAATTATGGGAAAATTCAGGTTGAGAAAAACCCTCAAATAAATTATAATTCAGCTAGGTTGATAGGGAGTGACCAGAAGAATCAAGGTTCTTCAAAACCTTTTCATATGAAGAAAGGTTTTATTTCAAAACCACACAGATACTTTTAAATAAATACTTTAAATTTTTATGTAATATACCATTTAAAGGGAAAATTCTAGTTTTGTGGAACTTATGGACATAAAAAAATTCTTTCACAGCATTTCTCTCCCCAAAAATTAAATAAGGTTCAAATTTTTGGGGCTCTTATCAGATAGGAGTAACATACATTTGAGAAGACAAACAAAAAACGAAAAATAATATGTGATGTCTAGTGAAAATTTGTTTGAAGGACTTAAGGAAATTTTTAGGTTATGTGTCCATTAAGGTCACTATTATAAATAGTTTTGTACTATTCTTCTATATCAATAACAAAAAATTACAAAATTTGAGAATATTCAATATAAAAGAAAGATAAAAAATCATTAATTATATAAGTTAATTTAAAATCCATCAAAAGGGGAAATCCCAGGATTCTTGATAGTGGATTATCTTCAAATATTATAGGATATAATAAGAACTTAAATAATATCATAAAACATGATGGATTCACTACGAACTTTTGAAATGAGAGCTTGTTAAAAAACATTGGGATTGGTTCAGCTAAAATTAAATTATCTTGACTGAACTCATAAGAGGTTTTATTTTTTGATGGGATTAAACATAACTTATTGAGAGTCATTATATTACATAATTAAGGTAATGTGGTAATATTTAATAATAATAGTTGTCTTATTAATATAACTATTTATGGAAATATTGTTATAAGTGGAAAATAACTAGTGGAAATATATTTCAGATTAGAGATCCCAATAATTCCAGTTATCTCAGAGCTATAGAAGAAAAAAATATATAGAACATAAGCCTTGTCCATATTGGTCAAAAACAATTTTAATAGTATATCTATAGAAAATGTGGTTATGTATGTTCCCTAATTAAGTTGAGATAAATATCTTGTTTATATAACCCACTAGAAAGGAAAAAAAGTTTTAAGGGAAGTACAAAAGAGTGGAGACACAATCAATAGGATCTCTAAAGTTAATTCACTAAAGATTGTGTGCGACTATGATACATCAATATATAAAAGAATAGTTGTATTTTATCTCATTTATTAATGATTTAACAAGAATTATAATTGTGTTTTTTTAATTAACAAGCCATAGGTAATTGATTGGATTAGGATCTATAGGAGAGAAGTTGACAGAGATATTGGAATTCACATCGAGAAATTGAGATATTAAAATGGGAAAGAATAAAATGGAATAAATTTTGAATATTATTATAAAAATAATGGGATAATAAATAAATATACCAACACTTATACTCCACAAAAAAATTATTATTTTTAAATAATCAATAAAATTATTATGGAAATAAGTAGAACCGTGCTTATTGAGTTTGGTAGAAAAAAAAAATTTTGGAAGGAAGTAGTATTCACTACTGTGAACATTCAAAACTGATGTTTTATAGGGATAAATTAAAATAATATCTAACACCCTAGGAATTTAAAATATATTCATTTTCTAATAAATTTTATTTCTTTAATAGCTTACTATACATGCAACACCGGGTTTGAATAAAACACGATTTAGTCGCCCTTTGCGCACATACTTTAAAATTAAATTTTACCACATTAAAAAAAATTATTTTAAAAAATAAAATTATTTTTTATAATATTAATAAAAAATTATACTAGGGTGATTTCTTTGGGATTTTTTAATAGGTTTCATTTTATGATGAATAGTGAAAATACTGAATTTTAATTGAAAACTGCCTTTTTATTTAAATAATTTATAATGTCACGTCATATTTTCAATTAGTTTTAAAGCAAAATTGTTTAAATTTTATATTATTTAATCAAATATTGTTCATTTGAAACATTTTCATATTGAATTTAGATATAAAAACTTTGTATGCTTTTGAACATTTTTCAGTTTAAAAACCTGAATTCTCAACACATATGTTGGATTTGTTTTAAATAAAAATTTTCCAATTCAGTGAATTGAATTTGGAAATATGTATTCAATATTTGGAATAATAATAATATATATTTTATAATATGGTCAAAACTTTTTTTATCAAAATTATTTTTGAAAATAGTTAAAATTAATTACCATGGTTAAGGTAAAATGAGTTTATCAGGGGTTAAACTAGAATGATAAGAGAGAAAATGACATAAAATATTATTTTAATTTTATTTAATTATTTATTCATACCTTTGAAATAAAATTATATGAAATATATAAATTCTTTTCCACTTTCCTTTGAATATGACCCATATAATATGTTAAGTAAAGAAAAAGATGAAAAAGATACATTTCTTCCATTTAATTTCTATAAAACCTTGGGATAGGGAAAAAATAAACATGGGTTTAGTTATATATATTATTTTGAAATATAATTTTTTTATCCTAATAATTTATCATTAATTCTTAGAGATACAATAATTAACTAAAATATATGTAATTAAAAATATTAAAAGTGAAGTAAATTGAGTTAATTATGGTGTTAAACTATTTTTTAGATGAATATATATTGTTACACATGTGTTAACACAATATATTAGAATTCCTCCATTGTATTGATATTTATAAATTCAATTTAAATGAATAATGTCAAAATTGACATTAATGTTTTTTATGATAAATTATATTTTATAAAATAACTTAAAATTACTAAAAATAATATATTATGCCAAGATATTTTTAACTGTTAATAAATATCAAATATTTTCCACTCATGGACCAATTTTTCTTTTATAATTAATATATTAACCCCTAAATAGTAAAAAACTCTATTAGCATAGTAAAGGTTAAAGAGGCGTTTTACACAGTACATGCGCTTGTGTTAAAATTAATTTACAAAAAATGTAGTTTTTTTATTTTATTTAGAACGTTTTTAGTTATATAACATACCATATTGATTCTTACTTAAATATTCATGATATTAAAGCTATTTAAATGGAATTTGTGTTTAATTGTCTACCTTAATATATTGATTATGATTATTTATTCATTATAGATTCTATTGTAATTAACCCTTACTGATCATTTGATCTCACCCTTATTTTTTTCCCTATCCCCATTATGTGAAGATGAATTCTTGGAATGAGTTTCAAGGATGTTGAGCTTTTAATTTTGTAATATTTTCTTTTCCCAATGTAAAATCGGTATCATTTATGTAATATTTTTGTCTAAAACTGGTAAATTGTGCATTCCTTTAGGATGAGATTCCTTAAATTTATGCCAATGTAATGTAGTCAAACACAGGATCTAGTCTATTGGGGTCTGGGTTGTTATAGTTGGTATCATAGGATTTTCAGTAGAAACCTTGAGAACTTGATTTAGGAAAACAATTGATCAGGGATCATATCCCTATGATAGGATTTGAGTATATGTATAGAATAACCTATTAAAGTTTTTTGAAGGTAGAAATTATGGAATTTTTTTACAATAAATCCATGTATGGAGACTAAAAGTGGTTCAGTTTAGGAAAAAATGTTCTTAGGGGTAATAACCTTAAAAAAGGTACTTTTGGATTAATTTGATCATCTCCTGGTGCATGAAAACATGCCTTACTATGCACCTGATTTGACTCTCTGGGGGGATATTATTATGATAATTCAATTATTAGTTATAAATCACTATGAAGGATTTTAAAATAAAGATTTCCCCCAAAAAACTATGTTTATGATTATGAGATTATCCATGTATAAATTTTTCAATTCATGTTAAGTATTTCACAATATTTTGGATCATGCATTATGTTTCATAATGATATGATCTAATCTAGTCTATGAAATCATTTATAAATGGCACATAGAATAAGGAATGGGAACCACATCAAAGCACATAATCCAAAGAGTAAGAGTTATCATTTCATTGATGGGATTAAACCAGTCTTTCAAAGGGAACTATTCTCCCAAAAATTATCATCTTGTGAGAATATAGTATCATGTTCTATCAATATAAAGAAATAATTCTCTAAGTATTATGGACTTTAAGGGAATAAAGAGAAGAATAAGATAGTAGAAGAATGTTTGTATAATTGGAAGAAGGGAAAGAAGGGTTTTACCACATGTGATAATTATTGAAAGAAACACCATGGTACTTTCTTTAAGGGAATGAGAGTATTCTACAACTGTGGAGAGAAAGGAAATTGTTCTTGTGATTGAAAGGGAAAGAAAGAAGTTTCCAATGTATAATTCTTCAACTATAAGGATTTGTGTCACTATGAAAATCAATGTCTCAAGCATCGATGGAATATACCTCAGAATAATCTAAGGAACCAATGTGAAACTTATTCTATTGCTACATCTGAGGTGGAATGATTAATGTTCTTGTGTTTAGATTAATGAATTATTTCATTGGAGTATTTTATCAACGATATCCTGGTTATAATAATTTTGAAATGTATCAGGATTGTACTGTAGTAATTTTTCATTAAGTATTTGAAAGTGTATGTTATATAGTACTGATAACCAAAAAATGACTCAGTGGAAGTTAAAATTCTTGGAAAATACATAATTGAGGATCATTAATATGTTCCTGATGTTGAGATAATAATATCAAGATTAAGAGACAATTGATATGGATAATGTAAATTGGATTTTGTTGACTACTTTGGAATTGATTAATGATTTATTAAAAAAGTGATTTTGCTATCATTGATGGAGTTAACAATATTTTTTAATGAATATATCCAAAAATCTATGTTTTGATTAAGGAATAAGGGAGCATGCATGTTTTCAATAACATTTAATGGTAATTCAGTTTATTACCATGTTTTAAGAGATTACATAATGAAGGTATTCACATGTTTGGTATGTGATGATTAAGAGCTAATTCATGTTATTTGAGGTATTAATGGTAATATCGTTTTTCAAATTTAGTGACCTTATTTCTAAATATTTGGATCATAATATTTTGGAAGGTTTATAAGGTTAACCATTTACGAAATGGTTTAAGATGATCATTGGATGAGGTTTTATAGATTATTTTGTTACTTCACCCTATGAATATTTATCCATATTGGTTAACCTGTGCTAACCCTTTTTTCCCAATAACAAATAGAGATCAATGGAATGAATTAAAATTATATTATAGTTCTTACTATATGTTAAAAGTTATTTTTACATCTTTAGGCATAAAATAATTCATATTTGGAGTAAGTGATGAATTATAAATTGATCAAGTCACAACCAACGGATGAGATTGTTATTATTAAATGGAATGAAATCAAGTAAGTATATCTCCTCATTAAATTTCATCAACATAAGGAAAAATATCTTGAAATAAAAATTTTATCTGATTACCATAATTTTTGATGATATCACTGACCTTTTCACATTTAAGATCCTAGACTTTGTAGAGTATAATTCTCATTTAAATTTTGGGTTGAATCCCTTAAATTTGTATAAATAAATGTTTATTGGGTGTATGAATAAGCTCAGTGATGTTATGGGGGTTTTTGACATAAAATAAATGGAGATCATACCATTCTGTACATGTTGCATGGTTAGCACATGGTTAGTGAAAACCATGTGGGGGGATACAAACCATGAAACCTTGGACAGATGAATTCTAGATGGTTGGTGTATGGTTTTTCAAACCAAGAGGGATTCCCAGGTAATCATTTGAATTGGACCCTCTTAGAAAGTGGATAATGTATGGTTGGCACATGGTTTGGAAAACTGTGCGGCCAAACCGTGCGACCCATTAAAATGTGAAAATTTAAAAAAATTCCCCCCTTGAGATTTTAAGATTATTACATGATTTTACTCTTATTTCTTTCTCCTACATCCCTAGTGATGAACTAATCTCCCCAACCTTCCTAAGGATCAATCTCCTTCGATTCTAGGCTTTTTGGAGCACCATTGTTTTTTAATCGAATCTCTAGGTAAGTCTAACACTTCTCTTGTTTCTCTTTTCTGGATTAAGGATTATTGTTTCATTCTTATTATTTTAAAGACCTAAAACTTTCTTTTTTTTGGTGTATCTTTCGGTTGGGATTCAAAGAGTGATTGGATATATATATCTAAGGAAAATATTAAGCATGCGGTTGTATTCAGATTCGAGGTAGGTGGTCTATAAGTTATATCCTATAGTTTTGTTATAGATTTTTGCATGTGTGGTTGTGAAATTGTTTCTCTCTTGATGTGTGTTTGTTTCCTTGAGTAATATTTGCTAAAATGGTTTTATAAATGATGAATTAAACCCCTTATGATCCTTGTGGGATGCATTGAGGATGATTATACGAGTTTAGTTCCACCCATTAGGTGTGTTAATATTCCCAAACATGTGAAATTGTGATGTTAAGACTAAAGTTCATTTTCGTTAATATACACCCCATGATAAATTTGTTGACAAGTTAGTTTAGTTAAAAAGGTAAAATTTTAAGTGTTCATAGTTGTTGAAAATGGAAGAAAGGATTGTTTGTAATTATGTGAAAAAAGGTTAAATATATTAATGTGAATTTGTCAAATAGAATATTAAATTGTAACGTAAATGCATAATCAGATTAAGGTATATGAATTGAAGAATATTCTAAATGGGATAACACATGTAAATCAAGAAATGGGTTAAATGAGTTAATGTATGGGAATTTTTTATTATGCTAAATGAGCTAAGTTATAAAAAAGGGAAATAGGTTTAATTGTCTATGCTAAGTAAACAATAATTGTGTTAACGGGTTAAGGCTTGATGATGATTTATTTGTTGAATGTGATGTGAATTGTAAATGTTATATGCTTTGTTATGTTTGGTTTGTGATATGGTATATGTGGTAAATGGTTAAATAAGCATGTGCACATGGCTTGGTGGTGTGAGATACAGAAATGGGGCTCCTCCCCCTGAGTCGGGTTAGACTGAGGCTTTAAACCCCTCCCATGAAATGCAATGGTTAGGGAGTTGGACTGAGGCTCTAAGCCGATAATAGATGTATTTGATAAGACTACCTATACTGAGGCTCCAAGGTAAGTGTGATGTATTTTTTTATGAAATTTTTATCCCTAGTGAGATATGGAACTTTATTATTCCACTATACATGATAATTGGTTAGCTTTGTCCATTGTGTAAATGATGTAAATGGATAACTCATGGAATATATGATGAAATGAATTTAGTATTGAAGATATTATAAGAGATGAAAATGGAAGTAATGATGGAAATGGATAAAGTGAAAATTGTTAACTAATGGAACCTAAGTTTTATTTTGGTTTACCTTGTCATTTATTTCATACATCATACACTATTTGTTTAGACTAGATATTTTGTAGACCCTATTCGTGGTGGCCTACTGAGTTGTACTTGCACCATGCTCAGGATGCCATTGGGTACTTGAGAAGATTTCATGGTTTTAGGTCATGAAAAGTGTAAAGGCCTTATACTAGGGAGTTGAGTTGGGATTTGGATGTGTTTGGATGAGGATCCAGACTTGGGGACAAGACCCGTTTTTGGGTATTCAATTTTTTTACTTTATTTTTGGGTTTTCATTGCTTTTGGAATGGTTAAAATGACATGGAATATTTATGGTTTATTGTGGTTTATACCCTATTTGTGAAATGGTTAGTAATTCCTGTTATTGGTTTATTGTTTGTTGTTTCCTTATTTAATATGTTATCTATTGTGGCGTACTTTGGTAGAGGGGGAATAGTCTCCCCATGTCATTTATTATACCATCACTACTGTTCAACATCCTCTAGCATATGGGTAGTCATGCTTGAGGTCATGTGATGACCTAGATTGGGTCACCGGTTTAGTGGATCCCAGGTTAGGGATGATACATAGTGGTATTAGAGTGGATCTATTCTACAGTCTTTCTATTTGGGGTGGTAGAAGGGATATTAGGATGTATCAACCATTGGAAATGAGCACATTCTTGGGAGTATCTAACCCATGTAATAGGGAAAACCCAAGTTCCCAAGGTGGGGAATTGTTATTCTTTTTGTGTGTTGTTATATTTGAATGATGGTTCACTATTGTGTGATACACTTGTTGTGTGACATGACTATTTTATGATATTTTTCTCATTTTCATAACGACATGAGGTTGTGCATTCATGCATCATTTTAGGAACCTAAAGATATAAGTGGCATGCATCATAATAGGCACACACAGGATGGGTGTCTAGGACAAAAGAGTATAATACATTTCACCTCCTTGAAAAATTTGAATAAAATGGTGTCTAACAAATATGATATATATGGTTAAATAAAAATGAATGTTAAGAAAATTATGAAGAATTTTTCTTAATGAAATGGTGTAAATGAGTTAAAATGTTTGTTGTAACAAGTTGTAAAATGGAAAACATGCCTAAGGGGTAATATTTTCATTGTGAAATGGTTTAAATAGGTGTCTAATGAAAGACTGTGGACTATGTAAGTTGGTTTACCGTATGTTGACCATGACCCATGGTAGGTATGGTTAAGGGTATAGATAGACTCACAGTTGTATCCATTAGGATATTGTATGCATGATCATTTGATTACGTCTAGTGGAAATCCTTATTTTGTGAAAACTATGAAAACTTCATGTTATGTATTATGAGTTGTGTGTTTTTCATTATAGGAAGATTTCACCACAACTTCATCTGCTGGTTGGGAGACATGAAGATGTTTCTGAGAATGCTCCACTAGAAATGGAGCAAGGAAACCGAGTGAATCAGGGTGATCAAGGATAAGGGTAGTTTCATGAGAAATTCACTTGTTTTATATAGATTATGGAAAGGGACCTAGTGTGGGTTGTGTTGAGTACTTTTTAGCTGACTAGGTAGTTTTAGCTACAACAGCCCCTAAATGTTTCTATAGAGGGTGAACTTGATGTAGCCAAATTTTGGATAAAGTCCATTCATATGATTCTTGATCACATAGAGACTCCTCTTGAGAAGAGATTCAAGATGAAACCTTAAATTTTGTATGGTTAGGAAATCATTTATGGGATGTTTTGGTCCAGACTTAGCAGGCTAATGGTATGACATTGAAGTATTTCTAGGAAAATTTTCTAGAACATTTTTATCTGGAGACTTTAAGGCAGGACAAGTCTGCATATCTTCTGAGGTCATCCCAGGGTTCTATGTCCATGATGGAGTATGCTGTCCATTTCACTGACTTTCAATGCTTTGTTCTGGCATTGATAGGTGATAAGGTAGCGATGTTGAGATTCTTCTAGGATAGACTCAGACATGAGATCAAGTCACAGTAAATTATCTTCCATTTAAAGAGGGTTTTTGAAGTAGTGGATCGTGACAATATTTCATAAGGTAACCTCAATGGGGGATCATGTGGGGGATGTGTAGTTTTAGTTGGGAGAACTAGTGGTGTGGATTCAGATAGCAAGAAGCACTGCTTCAAGAGTTTACACTATGGTGGTGGTGGATAGGGTAGTTAAAAAAAGGAACAACCATCTCAAGGTAGTGATCGGGTCTTCTGTTATTAGTGTGGTAGGCCAGGGAATATGCTTAGTCAGTGTCCCCAAACACCAATTGAGTGCTGAGTATGCAGAAGGTTGGGTCATGTGTAGAGGTTATGTAGAAACCCAGGATAGTTGGGAACATATGGAGGGCTAAGGCCTATGCTGAGTACAGTTAGGGGGTTGGTTACCCCATATCAGATAAGTAGTTGGAGCTCGATTGGTCATATTGGTAGATATGGAGGATGTGGTACTGCAGTGCGGGAGAGACCATATCAATCAAGAAGTGCAGCACTAGGAACTCATACCAGGGACCATGGTAGAGGGGCATGTTTGCTTCACGTAGTTCAGTCAAAACATGGAAGTGATGAGGCTAGACCATCGAGTGTTTAGGGTATGATCCTTATATCGTATACACTTCATGCAGGGAAAGTTTTTCAATAGTTGGGTGAACTAACAACCCAAGTGGATTCTCGTATGCTCGATGATGGTGGATTAGAGAAGTATGTATTTCCAACTATGATGGATCATTTCCAGGATATGTTTCTTAAGGACTTCTTAGGGTTGCCACCTAAGAGATATTTTGAGTTCATGACAGAGTTTCTACTGGGATCAGAACCAATTTACATTCTGCCATATATAATATAACTGGCAGAAAATTAGGATCTTAAGACCCAATTGGATGAATTGGAGAACAAGGGGTTCATTCGTCCAAGTACGCCACCTTCAGGATCTCTAGTACTGCTTTCCAAAAATGTTTACAGATCATTGCGATTGTGTGTTGATTATAGGAAGCTTATTTAGATGATAGTTAAGAATAGATACCCTCTTCCTAGAATCAATGAACTTTTTGACCTACTAAGAGGTGTTTTAGTTTTTTCCAAGATTGATTTGAGATCGGGGTATCATCAGTTGAGGGTGAGACCTTATGATGTGTTGCAGAATACATTTAGGAGAAGGTATAGATTGAATGAGTTTTTTTCAATCCTATTTGGGTTCACTGATGAACTGGTAGTGTTTATGTACCTAATAAAACAAATCTTCAACCCATATATAGATCATTTTGTAGTTGTTTTTGCCGATGACATCTTGATGTACTATATAACTCATGATGATAATACCAAACATATTGAAATCATTATGATCACACTAAGAGAGAATATGATATATTTCAAGCTATCAAACTATCATTTTGGTATCGACATGGTGCATTTCCTGGGTCACATAATATCTAAGGAAGGTGTATCAGTGGAACTAGGGAAAGTACATGAAGTTGTGTCTTTGGAGTATCCCAATAATGTTTCTAATGTCCAAAGTTTTCTGAGATTGGGAGGATATTACGAAAATTTCATTAAACACTTTTCCCATTTGACAACACTAATTTCAGGTTTGACCAAGAAAGACATCGTGTCTGAATGGTTTGAAACAAGTGAGAATGACTATAAATATTTAAAGACGCAATTGACTACTGTAATGATTCTAATCTTACCCAACAAAGGTAAGGGGTGTATCTTGTTTTTTGATGCATTTGGCGATGGGAATAGGGTGGTGTTGATGTAAGATGATCGGGTTGTGGTGTATGTGTTACAAAAGTTGAGACCTCACGAAATAAATTACCCTACACATTATCTTTAACTATACATATTGTTTTATGCCTTGATGTTTTGGAGGTACTACTTTTTTGGGAAGCAATTTATGATGTATACCAATCATAAACGTCTTAAGTTTATATTTTATCATCATGATTTGAATCTTCGGTAGTGAAGATGGGTTTATTTCATGAAATATTGTGACTTTGAGATGGTTTGAATGCTGAAATAGGTAAATGGTGTTACAAATTCTTTAATTCGGAAGACTCAAAATAAGGTAATTCGGGAGTCTAGTTCTATGTGGAGGATGATGGAATTGTTCACTGAAATGCATCTAGAGGTGTAGGATATCCAAGGGAAGATGACCCTTGCACCCAATACAGTTGATTCCATTCTTTTGAGCTAGATCAAGGAGAAACAGTATAAGGATGAAGAATTTTTCTCTTTAAAAGAATTTCTCAAAGGTGGGGATTCACCTTCTGGTTGGACAATTAGAGAGGATGGGATCATTTATATTTGTGGACATGTTGTTGTGCTGACATGTATGCGAGAAGATTTTATGATCATGTTTCATGTATTGAAGTGGGCAGTGCATCTTGGTTTGACAAAAATGTATCGTGATCTTTGTAGGTAGTATTGGTGGCTAGGATTGAAGAAAGAGGTTGTAAGTTTTTTGGCATGATTCCTTACCAGCCAGTAGGTGATGGATGAACATTAGTGGTTAGGTGGTTTTTTGTAGACATTTCCCATTATATAATGGAAATGGGATGATGTGATGATGGATTTCGTGGTGGGTAATCCGAGGACGCCTCATAATAATGGTGGGATCTATGTAGTTATGGATCGATTGACTAAGGAGGATGATTTTTAGACAATTTAAAATACTTTCCCTTTGGATCAGTTGGGAAAATTATATGTTAGGTAGATAGTGTTGTTTCATGGTGTGCTGCATACCATAGTTTTAGATTGTGATCCAAATTTTACATCATGCTTCTATTAGGGATTACAAATGGTGCTTGGTACCCAGGTGTTTCTAAGTATATAATTCCACCCATAGATGGATATGAAGTTGAAGTGTACCATTCAAGTGTTAGAGGACATGTTGAGGGAATGCATCCTGGAATTTGGTGGATCATGCGAAAATCTTCTAGCACTTGTTGAGTTTTCCTAAAACAATATTTACTAGGATAGAATTCATAAGTAACCATAGGAGACTCTATATGGTAGGCTGTGTTGATCTCCATTGTGTTGGATAGAGGTTGGGGAATCAGATTTTTTCGGACTAATTCATGTTTAGGAGATGTCAGAACAAATTCAGTTCATTTTAAAATTTATGGAAACATCTTAGAGTAGGAAAAAGTCATATGAATATTGACATCTCAGACTAATTGAGTTTGTGGTGGGTGATCATTTGTTTCTTAGGGTGTCTATAAGGTTGGGTCTCCATTGTATTTTGAAATGTGGTAAGATGGTTCCTAGGTATGTGGGATCATTTGAGATTGTGGAGAGGATTAGTCTAGTGGCTTACTGATTGGATATTCCAACATGGTATAATGGTACTCTCAATGTTTTTCATGTGTAAAAAATTCATTAGTATCAACCTAACCCATCTCACTTGATTCATGTTGAGGATGTTGAGCTTTGGGATGATGTGTCCTTTGAGGAGCATCTAGTTCATATTGTGAATCGTAGTGAAAAAGCCTTGTGGGGAAATAATGTTCCTTTGGTTTGAGTTTTGTGGTAACATGAAAATGTTCTGAAAGAAACATGAGAAAAGGATATGGATATGTGGTCCTATTATCCCCATACTTTTACCTTGTAAGCTTGTTGATTCTTGGGAAGAGTGTCTTGAGGACAAGCCATTATAAGGTGGGGAGTTTGTAAGATCTTGGACTTTATAGAGGTGTGTTCACATTTTAATTTTTGTTTTAATCCCTTAATTTTTGATAAATAAATGTTTACTGGGTGTATGAGGAAGATCGAGGGTGTTTCAGGGGTTTGAGACAAGAAAGAATGAGATATCGGTCCATTTTGTACATGTTTCACAGTTAGTGAAAATCGTGCAAGGGGGGATCCAAACAGTGCAACCTTGGACAGAGTCATTTCTCACAGTTGGCGCACAGGTTTTCAAACTATGCATGATTCACAGGTAACTGTGTGACTTAGAGCCTCTTGTATAGTGTCTAGAGCATAGTTGGCACACGGTTTGGAAAACCATGCAGTCAAACCATGTGACCCATTAAGAAGTTTAAATTTACCAAATTTCCCCCTTAATATTTTAATATTCTTACCTGATTCGCATCATATTTATTCTTACTCTATCCACAGTGATGAACCAAACTACCCCCAAGCATCCCAAGGATCAATCTCCTTTGATTATAGGACCTTTGGAGCATGGTTGGTTGTGAATCAATGATTGAGGTAAGTCTAATGATTCTCTTTCTTCTCTTTTATAGATTTGGTCTTTTGGATTCATTATTATTCTTATAAAGCCGTAAAACCCTCTTTTTATGGTGGATATTAGGTTGGGGATTCAAATGGTTCTTGAGTCTGGATCTAACACCAATATTAATCATGTGACTGTCTTCATATTTGATGTAGGTGATCTAAAAGTTATATCCCATAGGTTTGTTATAGATTTGTGCATGTGTTGTCGTGATATTTCTTCCCTATTGATGTGCATTTTTTGACTTAACAATGATTTGAAAAAATGGTTGGATAAATAATGAATTGAACCCCTCATGATCCTCGTGGGATACATTGAGGATGATTCGACCATTTTAGGTCCACCCATGGGGTGCATCAACATTCCTGAACAAGGGAAATTTTGATGTTAAGCCTAAAGTTCATTTGTGTTAAAATATGTACCATTATAAATGTGTTGACATGTTTGTTGAGTTAAAAAGGGAAAATTGATGTTGTGTCTAGTTGTTGACAATGGCATAAGGGATTGTTTGGAATGATGTGAAAAAGGTTAAATGGATTAATGTAAATGTGTAAAATGGAATATGAAATTGTAATAAAAATACATAATTGGATTAAGGTATATGAATTGATGAATGTTCTAAATGGGATAAAACTTGTAAATCAAGAAATGGGTTAAATGGGTTAATGTATGTGCATTGTTGATTATGATAAATAATCTAAGGTATAAAAAGGGAAATGGGTTAAATGGGATATTCCAAGTGAACGGTAATTGTGCTAATGAGTTAAGGCTTAATGATGATTTATATTTTGAATGAACTATGAATTTTAAATTTTATATTCTTCATTATATTTGTTTTGTGATATGGTATATGTGGTAAATGGATAAATAAGCATGTCAACATGGCTTGGAGATGTGGGATAAAGAACCGAGTCTTTTCCCATGGGTTGGGTTGGACTAAGGCTCTAATCCCCTCCCCTAAAATGAACAAGTTAGGGAGTCGGACTGAGGCTCTAGGCCCCTAATAGATGCATTTGACGAGACTACCTTGACTGATGATCCAAGGGAAGTGTGATGTATTGGTTTATGAAATGTTCATCAATAGTGATATAGGGAACTTTATTATTCCCTTATGCATGATAATTTAGCATCTTTAACCTTTGTGTAAATAATGTAAATGCCTAACCCATGGAACATATGATGAAATTAATTTAGTAATGAAGATGGTATAAGTAATGAAAATGGAAGTAATGATGGAAATTTTTAAGGTGAACATTGTTAACTAATGGGACCTGAGTGGTCTTTTGGTTTAACTTTTTATTTATTTCATACTTTTATGCACTATCTATTTAGACTGGATATTTTTTAGACATCATTGGTGGTATCCTATTGAGTTATACTCACACCCTACTCGAGTTTCCATTGGGTACCTGAGCAAATTTCATAATTGTAGGTAAGGAAAAGGGTAAAGGCCCTATGCTAGAGAGTTGAGTTGGT
Organism: Viscum album; assembly: GCA_963277665.1. Classification (NCBI taxonomy): domain Eukaryota; kingdom Viridiplantae; phylum Streptophyta; class Magnoliopsida; order Santalales; family Viscaceae; genus Viscum; species Viscum album. The sequence goes on from OY728127.1 coordinate 702,576,442, forward strand.
CTTGGTATATGCATGGATGAGGATCCATACTTAGATTCAAGACCTATTTTGGGGATTCAATTGACTGTATTTATTTTTGAGTTTTCTTTAATTTTGGTATGGTTAGCACGAAATGGCATATTTATGGGCTATTTTTGTTTGTACATAGTTTAGGAAATGGTTAGTAATGAATGTTTCTTCTTTATTGTTTATTGTTTCCTTATTTTATATGTTATCTGTTGTGAATTACTCTGGTAAAGGGGGTATAGTCTCCCCATATGATCTATTAGACCCTCGCTGCTAGTTGAAAACCAGTGGTATATGGTGAGGCATGCTTGAGGTCATGTGATAACCCAACTCGGGGATCCGATTTAGTGGCACCTGGGTCAGGGATGTTACGTTAGACCTATTTGGTTTATGGTTTTTGGGTATTTAACCTTCTATGGATCACCCAATTTATTGTAATAAAAGGTATATATCACTCTCTATTAATCCTTGGGCATTAGTATTCTCTTCCATTTACATGTTTTAATTTACCACATAATTTCTCCTCTTTAGAAACCTAGTTACGTGATTATTCATGATGTCATTCATACGTCCCTTACTCTATTATTAAAGGGATGTTTTGTTAAATCTTTTATTATATGGGGTTTCCAATGAAGGAATTTCCAGATATCAAACCATTGATTACCGAGATTAAGTTTAAATTTAAAGGATGCTATTTATTTAAGGTGGATAGAATGTAACACCCCAAGAATTTACAATATATATATATTAGAAAATTTATTTTAAAAAAACTTCAATTTTGAAGTTATAATACCAAAATTATCTTAGGGTGACGTTTTTTGGTTTTTTCTAAAAAAATTATTTTTATGAATAGTGAAAAATATAGAATCATAATTGAAAACTACCTTTTCATTTAAAATATTTATAATGATAAATTATATTTTAGTTGGTTTTAAAGTAATATTAATTTAATTTAATATAAATTAATCCAATTTAGTTCATTTTAATCATTTTCATATTGAATTTAGATATAAAAACATTGTAATCTTTTGAATCTTTTCACTTTAAAAACCTGCTTTCTCGACACGTCTGCGAGATTAATTTTAAATTTAAATTTTCCACTTATGTGGATTGAATTCATAAAAATGGAATCCATATTTGGAATCATACTAATTTATAATGTATAATAAGTTCAAATTAATTTTTTTAAATGATTAGAAAAAACATTTATAATTAATTATCACGGTTAAGGTAAAAATGGGTTTATGGGGGGGGGGGGTAAACTAGAATGATAAGAGTGAAAATATCCTAAAATATTATCTTAATTTTTTTAATGATTCATTTTGTCCTTGTAAATCAAATTTTATGAAATATGGAAATTCTTTCCACTTTTATTTGAACATGTACCATATAATAAGTTAAGTAAAGAAAAAGACAATAAAGATACTTTTCTTCCTTTTAATTTCTATAAAGTTATGGGATAGGGAAAAAACTAACATAGGTTCTAATATATATATAATTTTGAAACATAAATTTGTTTTTATCATAAAAATTTTATCTTTAATTTTTAGAGATTAAATAATTACTTAAAATTCTTAAGAAACACCAACACATTAATTATTTAGTTAATAATTAACATAAATAAATGGAACTAAAAATATTAAAAGTGAAGTAAATTGATTGAATTATTTTGTTACATAATTTTTTTAAATGAATATATAATTTTTCATATGTGTGAACAAAATATATTATAATTCCATAAATTTATGATATTTTTAAATAAAATTTAAATGAATAATTTAAAAATTGACATTAATGTTATTTTATAATAATTTATATTTTATTAAATGATTTAAAATTACTAAAAATAATATATTCTACAAAGGGATTTTAAAATTTAAGTAAATATAAACTATGTTCCATTAATGGACTAATTTTTCTTTTATAATGAATATATTGACCCACAAATAGTAAAAAACTATGTTAGCATAGTTAAGATTAAAGTAGTGTTTTGTGCGTTATATGTTCTTGTGTTGATATTAATTTATGAAAAACATTGGATTTTTATTTTATAAATTCAATATCAAATTTATAGTAAATGTTTATTGATTTTATAATATTTATCACTTTAATTTAGTCTTAATAGATAAATTACCTCAATTAAAAAATTAGTTACCATAGGGGAAATCCAAAATGGTAAAAATAGGGAAACATATAATTTGAGGAAAGAAATATATAAAACATGTGTTTTAATGAATGGTGGAGTTTTTTCTATAAAAACATTTAATTATAAATTTTTGATCCACTTTAGGTAATATTGACCTCCCAATAGTGAATACTTTTTGGTATTTACAAGAATACCACTCCTCAACATTAAAAGGGAATTCATTCCACTCACTTCTTCACACATTAACACCACATTATTTCAACAAATAACATCATAATTAACATTAAAAATTATCTCTCTTAATCTTTTAAGCCTCATTTTGTGTAGAATTATAACCTAGAAAGGATTTAGTGCAATCCTAATAAGGATAACCAATGAAGAGGTAATGTTCTTCAATGAGCATCTTTGTTTTACCTTTTTCTCAACCTCATTAAATTTTTATCAAACCATAATGATATAATAATATCAGTATCTTCCATATACTATGATTTTTTAATAATGAGTTCATTAACTAAAACCATCTTCACTTCCATCAAATGAGTTACGAAATCATCATTCATGTGTATGGTGGACTGCCGCCTCTCGAACCGATGTCGTTTGTTTTTCCATTTCCACATCTCAAGGTTGTGTATGATGATGGATATAAAAAACATATATGATATTAATAACATAGTTATACCTATTGAGTCACTATATTACGTATATATTTTTACCTTACATTCCTTAGGAGATACAATAATGTCACTCATGTGTACAACAGACTATCGCCTCACGAAGCAATGTGATTCTCCCATCACTAAAGCTTGATATGGAAGGTGATAAAGATAAAGTCAATGATTATATGTGATATTAATAAAATAATTATGATATTAATTAAATATTTATCATTTTATAATTATAATATATATTATCTACTTTCTTACATTTTCACTCATATAATGATGTTAACGTCATTCGTGTATGTGTGGACTACCGCCTTCACGAGGAGATGTGACTCTCTTTTCATCACCACACCACATGGATGATATATTTATGTATATAATATGGTATATATTATATTAATATAATTATTTATAGGTAAAATATAACTTACCTCTTTTTTATAATCATCCTTGAAAAATGGAAGCATTACTCATGCGTACACACGACCTACCACCTCCATGATGGTAATATAATTCATTTTTCATAACCGACAATAATGATTGATTTCAATGGTATAATTTATGTATAAATATGATAATTATTTAATTATTATTAATATTTATATTATATAACTATATAATATACACATGAATTGTATCTTTCATAAGAAACCATGCATGAGAAACCAAGGCAATTAACACCCGAGACAAACGAAATTAATGAAAGATTATTGACGAATGGTTGATAAGATATTATAAAAGGATATAATATGATATTATAAATATTAATATGGTTATGGAGTAAGTAAATTAAATTTTTAAAACCTCTATACAATAAGTTAAATCATTTTTAACCAAAAGGAAGCATGAGGTAAGGGATTTTGTCTCAATTTACATTCCATTGAGACTTATTTGTTATTATGAACCAATTCACTTTTATATGGTGTATATACATCCCATTTGAAATATAATATCATGATTCCTTCATAATACATTGTATTTTAAGCTACACTTTTAACTGTCTCATCAATGTGTATTTGACTTGAAAACTACCAAGTAGTAAAAGTTATTGCACAATCTCACTTTCTTTTGTAACTGTTGACTTTATCTTCAAAAAATAAAGTTATTGTAATCATTTTTCCTTGGAAATTAAATTTATATAATATATAAATATTCTTTCATTATGAAAATTATTATTTCTAAAACATATACTATTTTAACATATGGTTCTCACTTTGAAATTTATTTGATTAACTAGGGAAATATTAACAAATCTGTATCCTTTACTCAGTACAAATACTTGATGATAATGAAAAGTTTTATGAATTAAGTTTATTATTAAATATATGATGAATTATTTATACATGTATTAAATGGGTCATATAATGTTTATATAAATCCCATCGATGCATCGGTAGTCTCATGAGACGAATCAGTTTTCCAAATCAGATGGGTTTTCCCCGAGTATGTTTCAAACCATCTTGTGAAAGGTCTTGACAGTAAATGTATCATGTAACAGAGAAATATAGAATCTAAAAATTAATAATTTCCTTCATTGAGGATTTATTTATTATTATCAACCATAGGTTTTTTACTATGACAATATCGATGGATGCATTTCATTCTTGGTTTATTTATTAAATGGAATGTGTTTCAGTAATTTACCTTTCTATAATGATTCTGACATATCTCACCATGATAATAAAGTTATTTAAATGGAATTTGTGTTTAGTTATCTACATTTCCATAGTGATTATGATTATTAATTCATGATAGCTTCAATTGTACTTAACCCTTGCTAAGCATTTGATCTCACCATTATTTTTTTCCATTCCCCAGAATATGAATATGAATTATTGGAATGAGTTTCAAGGATTATGACATTTTTATTTTGTTATATTCTCTTTTCAGTATGTAAATTGGGTATCATTTATGTAATCTGGTTCTCCAAAAATGCTAAAATAATTCATCCTTCGATACGCAATTACTTGTATATATGCCAATTCAATGTAGTCAGACTATTGGGGTCGGGGTTGTTACATTAGACTTCATATGAAATGTGGTATAAGAAGAAAACTATAGTTAGAAACTCTTGAGTCTTTCAGATTCCTTGAATAATCAAAATCAAAGACAAAAATCTGGGGAAACTTTCTGATAAGGACAAGGAAGGTGTCTTTATTGGATATTTTTCTATTGGGAAAGGATATAGATGGTGAAATAAGACACTTAACAAAAATTTTGACTGTTATGGTGTAAAAATAATTGAGAAATAACACATAAATATTGATTCATATGTAATAATGTTTTAATAATATGATGCAAAAAACAAGTTGGTTTCTTAACAAGATATTGAGAAACACCATGAAGTTACACCCTATGTTGGAAGTATTGATTTGGATCAGACCTATGATGAAGATAGGATTTCTGAAAATAAAAAAATGTATAAACGGTTGATGAAAAATGTTGAACCAAAAAATATCATTAGATAAAAGTCCACACTTTTTATGATTAGAGGAAAGATGGGATACAATGGGAACACAAAAAGAACCAACTAGAAGAAGGTTTATGTTTGAAAATTAGACATCACTTTTCCCTCAAATTTAGCCTAAATTAGTTATAAAATCCTTTGAACATAAATAGAATATTGATAATATGAGTGAAGATCTGATTCAAATTAAAATGAATACCACATGGGATTATTTTCCATGAAATTATGATAAAAATTTCATTAGAACCAAGTGGGTCTTTAGAAACAATCTAAATTAATGAGGCAATGTTATAAAAAATATAGTGAAACTTGTATTCAAGGGATACTCTCAAGTAATATGTGTTGATTTTGAAGTTAAATTTAACAAAGTCACAAGTTTAAAATCTATTATAATTTTTATTCATGTTGCTACCTACATACATTATGACATATATCAAATGGATTTCACATCATCCTTTTTAAATGATGAGACTGAAGAAGATGTGTATATTGAGAAACCTGATGGGTTTATCCTTGAAAATGAAGAAATAAGAGTATATAAATTGAAGAAGGATATTTATGTCTTAAAATAGTCCCCAAGGGACTAGAATTCAAAGCTGAACAACTACTTGAAAGAGTTAAAAAAAATTAATGTAAAAGTGGACAACAACCTATATGTTAAAGAAATGAATACTGGTATTATTATTGTAATTGTATATGTTGATGATATATCTTTTGAAGGTGATCATGAAAATGGTTTTAAAGATCTTTCAAACCAGATGATGTAGGATTTTAATATGTACATTCTTATATATTTGAGATACTTCTTGAGATTACAAGTTTTTTAAATAGAAAAATTTACCCTCTTATCATAAGGGAAGTACTCTAGAGAATTATGGAAGTTTGAAATGGAAGAATGAAATCCAATGTTTACACCCAGTCAAGTGGGTTTGAAGTTTTCTAAAGATTATAATAGATATAGTTTTAATCAAATATAATTTAGAGGAATAATTGGTAGTCTAATTTATCTCACCATTTCCAGAACAAATATTGTATATTCTATAAGTCTCTATAATATATATTATAGATATCAAGAGGAATCATATCTATGAAAGGAAAAAGGGTCCCCAGATATATCAAATCGGCTATGAATTGTGTTCTATATTACAAGAATGTAAATAGTATGATTTTTATTGGATTAGAAATACTAATTTGGTAGGTGACTGTGATGATAAAAGGTCCACCTCATGTGTAATTTTCCTCTTGGGAGATGTTTGTGTGAGTCAGCACTACAAAAAATAGAACCCAATCAAAATGAGTACCAAAGAGTCTGAATGAGTTTCTATAATAAGTGATTTCACTCAAATGATTTGGATTATAGAACAGTTGGATAATTTAATGGTTAAAATTGGAAAACCTCTCTAAATTCACTGTGATAATCAATGTTCTATAGATATTTCTAAAAATCCTGTGAACATTCAAGATCCAGAAATATTGATATTCAATTTAATTTTGTCAAAGATAAAGATGAAAATGGAGTCATATTATTCTAATTTATTCATACTCAATATCAATTGGGAGATATCTTCAACAATGCTATCCTTAAGGATATATTTGAGACACTAAGGTTGAACAAGGGTGTTCAACCCCTTTCAAGACATTAAAAACCCTTGTTTGAGACCCCCCAACCCCCAACAATACCATCAATTATGTTTCAAAAGGGGGATAAAACATGTAGTATTATTTATCTAGAGGGAGCAGTGTCTGAATCTAAAGTTATGGTTATTGAAAATATGGGGTGAAATTAGTGTGAGAAATAAGGGGTTATCTATGTCACTTGGCCAAAACTATTTATAACTGGGAGATGAACTTCAATCACTAACATTACCTTATGTGGTTTTATAGTTTTAGGATATTTCAATTTTAGGAAGGATATGATTTGATGACTCATTATTGGTATTTTTGATGGTGTAGTATTGATTGAAAAAAATCCAAAGGGGGTGATTTAAGAGCCATTTGATATATTGATTGTATTGTATTTTTTTTCAAAAAATATATGTGACATTAAATTTGATGATTGATAAACTAGACTTTATTGATTTAATAACATGTTCTAATTAAGTGAATATTTTCTATAACATTTAAAAAGGAGAAGACCAAGTAAATTTTTATTTTCAAAAAGGAAATATGTGGAATACTTTTTTATTTTTTTGTTCATACTTTGTTTTTACTTAGTTTAATAATGGACAATTAATAAAAAAAATTAGGCCAACCAAGCCATATAGCAATGCTATATCAATCCCACACATGTGGGAGTAGGCTCAACCATGTGGGAGAACCATCCAGGAAATGAAAAATGAAAAAATAGGAGAGCACCTGCATGGTGAGACATGAAAGCTGGAACATAGTACCCACAAGAAGCTCATGAGGATCATTATACGCATATTGCCCGCAGGGTGGCCGTTGGACTATAAACATGAGTTGTGAACTATAAGGGAATGTGTTAAGGTGTTTTAGGTGTTGACCCTAGTGCCATATCAGTAGGTTGATGAAACAATATAACTTATATTGCAAAGTTAAGTCTCCCAGAGAACCGATGTAGGATAGGCACCTTGCTCTACATTGTTCTCATGTTAAAAACTAGTGCTTATATCATAGTCACCAAATCAAATGAATCTAATTCATCCTATTATATTCATGATTTTTTTTAAGCCTCATCTTGGTTTTCTTAAACATGAAGTCTTCACCATTTTTCGAGAAAAAATATGTTCAACAATCTCTTTTATTCATGATCTCGACCACCACCACTAATCAAAACGAAGGAAAATTGACATGCTCAATCACCCGAATCTGTGCATGCGATCTCCACCTTGTATTAATGAATCTATTTAAAGAATGACCTACTACCACACTATTCTTGATCAAATAATAGATCACGAATTCATGTATAAGTTTAATGTTTTAAAATGATGAGGCATTTGATCATTCTTTCATATAGGTGAATATGTTACCATGAAGATGCCATATTTATTTTCATTGTATAATTAGAAGGAAACACACATAGAATATTATTAAAATTGTGATAACTTTTGGAATTAGATTTTACATGTTTCTTGTGTTCTTAAATGATTTATGACTTTATTTTAAATTTAAAGGAGAGAACATACTATTAGATTCACAAGTCTTTTAATGAGTCTTGACATGACATGAAATACAGATCTGAGGTGGTAAGACATAAGGGATAAGGATATGGTCACCATGTCTATAAATATTGAGGAAATTTTTATTGTTAGAAGTACTAAAATTTTTATTTTTGAGAGATCACATTTTATAGGAAAATAGAGCACCACAAACTTCATAATTTTAAGAAGGGTAGGAAATCTTGTGACACTGTTTGGTCATGAAGAAAAAGAGGTTTTATTTTTTTCAAATAAACACTATTATGTGAAGAAGCTAAATATATTCCATGAAGAATTTTTCTTTCATGAAATAATTCCTGCAACACTCCTTCATATATCTTAAAACATCTTGGACCTACACTCAAACGAAGAAAGAGAAACACAATCATTTGGTTTGTTTGAAGGAACTGACAATCATTATTTTTTCTTATACTCATTATTTGGGTGTTATACTTGGGAATAAGTAAATTACAAAACAGAGAAATGATTTAGGTTTTCATGAGAGAGGAAATTAATTATTAAGATGCATGCATGCTCTCATGCATCAAAAAACTATCCTAAAAATTTATAAAAAAAATGAGCTTGATATTGAAATAATATCATTTGATTCATTTAAATATTCTTTATAGAAGATATTTATATTTGAATTTGGAATCCTGCTAATCCAAGAAAGTCTTATTCATCATTAATATAAAGGATAATCTTTTGATGAACACATTGTTCTAGTATAAATAGTTAGATTTTATTATTGAAAATAAGTGGATGTTACTGGTCTAAACATTGTATAAATTTTTTTAAGAACTTATGATCACTAAAATTAATAGTGATAATATATTTTGTGAAACAACCAAAGGTTGTTCATGATAAGGATTGTATTCACACATCAATACTAAACATTATAAAAATATCTTATGTTATGTATTTATTTTCTTACTCCAAAAGTCTAAAGGTATTATATTTTTATTGATTTTGGATAACCGCCCTTTTTAGGGGTTGAGGGGGAACCCGTACATGACCTATAGGCCCAAGGAATTATTCCCATAGAGGACTCAAAGGCCTGGAGTCACAAGGCCCAATACATGACCTTTGAATAACCAATACCTGACACACATGAAACATCCCCTCCCCATTATTTTCATCTTGAAGGCACATAGCTCCCCACCTCACATGGTTGTTGTGATAGCATTGCCCCATGTAGAGTTGCATGGTGTTTGGCACCGATGACAGTTTCTATACCCTCTCATTCTTCCAATCTCATTGGATTTGCTATGGCAGTTGCCACTTTTCCATGATCCTCTTATATCCCTACTCATGTGTGGTCTGTCTGGGCTTCTTCTTGGTCTCTATATCCTGAAATCCCTATTTCCTAAAGACCATTGCTGGCCCAAAAGCCTTGTGGTCTGAAGGCCCTTGGTGGCCTAAAGGCCTTTGGTGGTCCGAAGGACCTAAGAGCCATAGGCCCAAACTGGTGACCCGAAATCCCAAATCAAATGAATAGTTTTGGCTTCTACATTACCACACAGTACTTACTACAATACTGCTATAGTAATGATACAGTTACCTAAAAATTATCCTCTCATTAACACTCATACTGACCTGGGCTCTACTGATTTGTTTCTTTTTTATAGTGATTTTTGTGGGTGTGATAATTTTAGTATACCACAACACAACAAAATATAAAATTATGTTATATTATTTATATGTGGTTATTATCCGTTTCTACCATTTTTAATTTTTTAAAAAATATTTTTTCTTCATATGTAATTTTTTAGGTTGATATAAAAAAACCTTTGTCTTTTTATATGTTGACTTTAATTTATTTATAGTAGACTTTATATTTATTAAATTAATATATATTAAATAAAATTTTATTTAATAATGTCATAAAAATAATTAATTGGTAAATATTATAGACCCATATCTTTAAAACCAAAATAAAAGAAATATATTTAATATATATATATATAATTTAAGTGTGAAAATGTAAAAATATAAATTGAAAATTTGGGATGTTACATTATTTTACTTCATCTATGGTTTAATTCTTGTCATTCAATTGACATATTATAATGATTGAAAAAAAATAAGTTAGTTCTATTATAATTATATCAATATGAGATACAGATTAAGGTTATTCTTAGATAAATGCTAGATTTTCTTGTACTTCCCTCTAATATTTTCATCCCTCAAGTTAAAAATTATAATGATTGATTTATAGATAATAATTCCTTATCTTAATATGATTCTAATTACAAATAATGTTGATTTTTTGAATTTGGAAATTATAAATATATTAAATATTTACACAAACATGTTTTTTATAGAAGTGTGAATTATTTATATCCTTTTTAATTCATATTAAAAATTATATATAACTATTTATATCAGGAATAATATAATCAAATTAGATTGAGAGAAAATATATTAAATGTATAGATTAAAATTTATTAAAGAGACAAGGTTTATTTAATGACACACTTTCTCTATCATTTCATGTGCCGAAAAATTTATACCTATGATAAAAAATATATTTTAGAAAAATTTAAAATGAGATATAAAATTCATTGAAAATTTAGAATGAATTGGGAACTTCCTATACCTAGAAAACCATCATATGTGGTAGTGCATGGAGACAATATGGCTATGTCATGAGGGTCAATCAATCTGTGATCTGAAAACCAAGGAAGGGCCACATACCCCTTCTCTTCACACGAACATGTGGATAAATATATTAATGACTAAATAGATTCATTTGATATGGAAATTGAATGGTATATGTGTGGAATCATATCCATGTGATAGAGTGAGGCACTAGTGTGAGTTACATTGATATTAATTATCTAGTCATTAGATCGGAAAACTACTGATGAGGGGTAAAATGAATGCATGAGTTCTATACAGATAGATCAAGGATGACTGATCTAAGATTAGATTATCAATTAGTCATTAAGGGTAAACATGACTTGATTCTCACAAGGGGTATTTATATAGAACCCCCTCACTACTCCATAGGGTGTAGGGTGCATGGGGGAATATGGGGTCTCTAAATTGGGCATTGAAAACTTTTTTTTCTTCTTTTGACCTCTCAAACCTAACATAACACTATTTAGCTCATTTTAATGAAGTTTAATAGGTAAATAGGACGAATTTTCATTTAATGTGATTTTTGATATTATAATTATTCATTCTTGTATGGGACTCCATTGAAATATTTTCATTTAGGATTGGAATTTTTATGGTGTTGACTTTGAATCCTCATAGTGAAGATGAATATTATTTATGATGAGGTGTTCTATTATTTATTGAAATTATAAGAATTTATTATTAATCTAAAATAGGCTTCACATGTAAATTTTTTTAGGGATCAGTTTATCTCAAATTGATGTGGATGACATGACTACTTGTGATGCTGCTAAAAGTATTGGAAACTCGAATGATGCTGCAAAAACTCATTAATATGATGTATAATTACGTATATCTATATTGGATGGTTATATAATGGCAAGTTTGATTTAATTGATTTCTCAATTTTCTTATTTATTTGATAAATTCATATGATTGATAGATTTTGATGATGTAAATACAATAGTATACTCATTCTCACCCACCACCCTATTCCAAAGATAAACAACAAGACATCTGGGTATCTATTTTATTTTTCTCAACCACTACCCTAGGTATAAAGTAGATGATACACCTAATTGTTTACATTCATTCTCTTTAAAAACTCTAGAATTTATGTTTATGATTATGCACTTGAGTATTTTCTTCTTATCTCATGAAAAAAATTGGGTTTGAGGTAGAAGATTCATATAGGTGCTACTCTAAAATGAGGGTAAAATGCAAATTTAGGTGTTTCATTAAAAGTAGGTGTTCTGATGGGGTGAGATACTATTGATGTTATGTTATGTTATGTTATTTAAGAGTATTACTCCTCTTTAAAGTAACTACCATTTCAATATGGGGTGGGTGGGTTCCAACATTTATCGAGGGAGGTGTGATATAGTGAATTATCTAGATGGAAAAATAGTTATGACTGTTACTCCTACCTGGAAAATTGAGTAATGGATTGAGGCATGGGCCAATGGCCTAAGATTATAGTTACCTCTAATAGTACAAAGTTCATGGGGGTGGGGAGGATGGGTTGGGGGGGTTATTCATGAAATATCTAAAAGCATATTGTCATCCCCATGCATATCTTATTATTTGGAAAGTATAAAAATTTGCATTATGATGATTGTATAATTGGAGTATTGAAATTTACGTAGTTAGTTTAAGACTCTATTTTGTTTCTGAATATTATTGATATGAATAAAAAATTATTTATTTAAATTCTTTGATTCATTTTATGAGATGAATATATTGGGTATTATAAAATACCCCTTCATGTTTCCATGTCTATTTTCTCTATGTGTTTTTAAAAAACAAAAGGTGAAACTAAGAGGTTCTTTGATATAAACATTTATTGGTGGTGAAAGGATTACATGATACTTTTAGAGAGGATTTTGTTATTTTTGAGTTGATTTTTTGTTTGGGATGTGATATAATCATTGTAGTTTTAACTAGTGGTATGTTATATACATGTATATTTCCACATTGTTTATATCTGGATGGTTTATATATATATATATATATATATATATATATATATACTGTAATATGATATCATTTTAGTTGTGGAGAATTCATTTATCGAGGCAATAATGCCCATTTATAGGGGGGTACCTCAACACGAGTCATTGAGCCTTGGCCTAGTAGTGTTGTGCTTGGGGAGACCACTTACAGAGAAGTTATGACATGACACATACAATGATCTCATATATTTTTAACTATAATATAGTGATTTACTACTATCACATAACTATCATTGGATATGATTTGAATCATATGTGGTGATAACACCACATCACTCCCTATATTATGCCAAAAACCTAGTTTTGAATTGTATCAAAGACTGTGATATCCCTGTATCACTACTGCATTATCATACTCCATTTTGAGAATAAATCTTCCTAACATATCACAGAAAATAATATCTCATATCATTGTTTGTGATGTAATGATAAATGATCAATATTTAGTCATGACCATAAATGTATATTGTATAAAATGATACTCTATATTGTTTTTAGTGATATTTATACTCCTCAAAAATTTTAGATTTTTTTCTAAATTAAAATTCATCTAAACATCTTGAATCTTTCTATAATACCACTATTGGGTTTTTTGACATCGTTCATAGACAAGTATAATAAAATAAATGATTTTCTATAAGATAACTCCATGAGGGTTTTAAAATAATAATTATCAAAACCCTGTTCTGACACAAAAATGATGACTAGGCCTTGGATAATACTAGTCAGAAACTAAATAACATATGAAATCATAAGTAATTGCATGAAATCTACAAGATACCTTACCAATATTAAAACTTTATAGATAATATTCTCAGACCCTAATATATACCACAACTTGACATGGCCAGTTATTTACCTACTTAAAACGTTATTATACTAAACCTCTATTTGATACCATACTCATTTCCCTCAAAAAATGACAAAATGAAAAATATTAATTTTTATGTCTTTAAATTACACACCACTTTAGAATTTTTAATCATTAAAAACCTTTAAAATTTTACTAAAATATTTATCCTAACAAAGGATAGTTACCAATCTCAACAATAAAAACCCCTTAAAAATATTTCATCCTCAAAATCATAATATTACCACATAAAGTAAAAATATACAATTAGCACATAAAAGTAAAATAACCCACTCCCACAACAACACCATTTATTTTTCAATTTATATTTATTTAAACACAAAAATTAATTATTTATAAATTTAAAATTATTTTAAAAATAAATGATCCAAAATTTTATCTTTCGAATATTAAAACTATAAAACTTTCAGTTAAAATAGAAAACAATAATTTAAAATCAAAATATCCATGTGAAAATCTATGAAAAAGTGAGAATCACATCATATTTTAGACACATATTTAACACCAAATAATTTTTAATTTCTCAATCAAACATTCAAATAAATTATAACACATCAAATAAATTTTAACAACTTGAATTAATATATATTTTAATTAATTATCTTGTCACTTATTATTTAGTTAATTCCTCATTAATGATTAATTATAAACTTTTAATTAACCCATGATCATTCTTATTTTCTCAACAATTCTATTATAAAAAATCAACATAATAATATGCCAACATATACTCCAAACAATCATGTCATATATTCAAAAACAATTATTTAAATATACATCTCAAGAAATCACATAATAATATTATTTTACATGTTTTTAACTCAATACATTATAGGTAAATATAATAAAAGAATATTTATGTAAATAATAATTTCAAGAATCATTATTTTATTACAACTATATATATTACTTAAATGATCAAAGAATAATATTTATTAAAATTATTTGTAAATCAATATCTTTCTCATGTTATAATATTCAAAATTCACAAATTTTATTTTTTATTTTTTTTAACATCATAAAATAATCTAAAACAATTATGTGTATATCAATAATTTCAACTAGTTTTTTAAAAATTAAATATTCTTAGCATTAAATTATGAAATTTAATCTCATTACAAAAGTTAATTCCTCAATTCTCAACCTCTCTAAATTACATAAAAATCACTGAATAAAGTAAATTTTAATTTTAATTTTAACAATTACATTGTTACCTACTATAATATAAAAAACTCAGTATATCATGATATCTTAAATAATGACTCAAAAAATAATAAATTTATTTCAAAACATTGTTATCTATCCAGTTTAATAAATTTACCTAATAATTTTCATCATATATATTATTTAATTAAATATATATTTAAACTCTAAATTCCTAAATTTAAAAATTTTACTATTTAATATAACATAGATAAAGGATATTTTCATCATCAACATATCAAAAATATTTTTCAACTAGTAAACATATTTAAAAAATTCATATCACTAATAAAATAACAACTCTCAATAAACAATAAAATATGCATATGTAATTATATTACCTATCATTTACTTTATATCAATCATATAGCCACATAAATCCCTAACCATATAATTAATTAAACCACTACCAATAATGATTTAGGGAAATACCAATATTTAAATTGTATTTCAATTAATTGAAACCATTTCAACATATTTGTTTAAATCAATAAAAATATGACATTTAATTAAGGTAACAGATAAAAACATCAATTCCATAATTCCCATGTTCTTATACATGATGCATGAAGCCTCTCATTAGTCTCAATCCTTCCTAATTGAGTGGTAAAATTAGAAACAACCCTAATAAATATTATATTCCCATTTATATTCCTTGAAACCAAAGATTTCTATATAAATATGTTAACCATACATATTTAAATGTTTCTTATAACTACCATGACACTAGTATACCCAAACCTATTGAAAACTCAATTTCCTAAAAACCTATCTCTGATATGAATCTTCATCACCTAATTCCACCAAATGAAGTCACGACTAAACCTTGTATACTACCTGTTATCCATATGATAACATTTTAAATAATTAGTTTTATGTAAAATATATAATGTTACTTACCTATATTCATAACCCATTGTGAATTTTTTATCTCTTTAGTATACATAGTCTTGACACAAACTCATATGTGCCTACTTTAAGATCTATCCCAATGATTCTTCCTATGATACCATTATTTTTTCCCAAAAAAATATTTAAATTTTCCTATATATATTTTAATAATAATAATAAATAATATACCTTTATTTTTTAATTTTTATCTTCAAAAAATAAATTATAATGATTCATAAACAACAACTAAAACAATTTTGTCTTCATAGGTATCTCCCAACTATGTAAATCCTCAAAAAAATTGAAGGGAATTCTCCCTTCCTTGGAATGATGGTGCACTAGAAAAAAAATTATGAATCATACTTACTTCCACTTTGTTTGATCCTCTTTGTACAAGCATCATAAGATTCTCTAAGGATTAAGTATGTCAAGCATTTCAAAAAAATTACAATAATTATAACTTTTTTAATGTACACAACATTTCTCATATCAAACCAATCATAAATAATCAACATTTTGACATTCATAATAATGTGATTAAAATCCCTAAAACATTGTCTATTAATGTTTAAAATGAGTGTATGATAACATATATAGAAAAAATGAAGTGGCAGTGTACATTATCCCACATCATAAGGAATTTCACATATATTGACCCAAGTGATGTACCTATATCACATTTAAAAACATATATATTAAATATATTGATATAAATATATTTAAGACTAGGAATAACATTTTTGAAAATACATATTTCAAGAAAATATAAAATTCCATATTATTTAACCAACTCGCCGATGTAGTATTCTATTTCTATGCTTCTAGTCTATTGTATAAGCATCTTCTTTCCCTTAGATTTCTGTTAATCAAAACCCTCTTACAATAATATTCTCTATCATTATTCAAAGTCTATTAACCTTAAATTTAATCGAGATCCTCTCATAATTTACACTTCCCCCTATCTCTATATCTCAATATATCTTCTCTATAAATCTTCTAACCTCATCTCAATTGAGTTTGATTTTCCTATTCCTCTATATTAACTTCTATGACATTTTTAATAGTGGAACATGTTATTATCTACTCTTAGTGGCATGAAGATTTCAAAACCTTCTCTTAATTATGTCATAATGGTAATGTATTTTTCCACTTGTTTCATTTTTATTCTTCAAAATACATAAAAACTATTTCATTGGTTTCTAATTTTTTCTTCAAATTTCATATATTTAATATAACTATATAATAAAATTTGTGTATCTTAATTTTCTCTAGGTGACTAAAATTGATTACATATTTATTCCATAAATATATATGTTATATAAAATTAATATTATGGATATATTGTTTATAGGTTGTTTCTTTATTTTTTTATGGAGAATAATGTTTTTTAAATTGTGTTTTGGATATGTTATTTGAATGTTTTTTATTGGATATACTATGTTGGGTGTATTTTTAATTTATATTAAAATTTTTCAAATTCATTTTGAATTTAACTCTATTACTGAATTGTGTTTAAGCTACTAAATATATTGTGTTAAATTTTATAAAAGGTTATCAAAAATATTATAAAATATTATTTTATATTTATAGGTTATATTTTTAGTCTGCGAGTCCCATTCAAGTAGATTTATTACCTTTATTTTAGCATCCAACATTTTATGTGGTTTGGGTTATCCCGCTTTTCAAAATTTATATCTTGGGATGAACTTTACCCTTTTCTTAAGATCCCTGTCAAAAATAGAATGAAGTTTTCAATATTATAAATAAATAGTCATGCATAACACCATTTTTTTTTAAAAATTATTCTCATGGATGTAAATTCCCAACCCCAACATTTGACATTCCATCCATTCATATTCATATTTTTTGGTATTCCAACCTTTAGATTTGACACTATATATAGAGAGAGTTTGAAACCCCTGTCCTTGAATTGTATAATCTTATAAATATGAAATGAGATGGTAATTAAATTAGAATTTGTTTTATATAATTTCTCTATATCCCGTTTTAATTTCATTTAGATTTGTATTATGATTATATTTTTGTGTTAATTTTCTATCATTTCAACTATGATCAATATTGTGATTTATTTATTATCTAAAACACTCATATTATTTTAAAATATCTCATGGTTTCAATTAGAGTATATGATCTCATTTCATGACACATTATCTGAATGAATTATAAAATCTAGAAAGGTGTCTATTAATTGGTAAATTAATTTTCTCGGTGAATATTTTTAAACTCAACATTTTTCCTCATGACATAACTATAAGAATTATCTATCATGGATTATAAATTTAAATATTAATTTAGATTCCATTAGACATAGTGAGATGGCCATATCTCCATATTTAGTTTCATGAAAGTGTTTCCTCTATTACTATCATTGACATGAAATATTACCCTCATGAATAGAAGATTGAGTATAAATTCTCTTTACCAAAACAAGTTTTGTTTTCTTATGATTGGAATGAAGGTACACAACCATTTTTATAATAATTTTACTTTGATAATTTCTCAAGTAATATTTTTTAATAAGTATTAAATATCAAGATTCTTTATAATTTTATAAACCTTATATGTAAAATATATAAAATATACCAATAACCCATGAGGGGTCACTTCAATATTAAAATCATAATTCATTATTGTTTAATAAACAAAATCAAGATATGGATCAAATTATCTTTTGAATTGTATATATATATATATTTAATTGAATATTCATGTATTGGTCTTTTGAAATTTATATATATTTTGAATTTAATATTCATGTATTGGATATAAAGATATTAAAAAACATAATCAAATAATATTATTCTATTAAGTAAATTGATTTTGAATATTAAATAAAAAAAATTATTTAATTCCTTAAATTGAATGTAAATATATTTTATTAATATTTATGAAATACCATGTCCATGAAGGATGACATGAAAATAATTTCTTTTAATATTTTTTTGAAAAATATTTTTAATTGATACTTTTTTTCATTTTGCAAAAATATCAAAAAAATAAAATTTTATTATTTCTTATATCCTTATAAATTAATAATATTCGGTGGTTTAATTGACTCACCATCATCCTATAAAGTGGATTCTATTTATCATAGATATCATGGTGGTATTTTAAATTATATTATTTGATATATTTTATGAAATTAATTTTATTACTTAAAGTAGATAAATAACAACAATACTTATAAATAAAATTGCTAATTTTTCCTAAGATGATAATTGTTAACTAATAATGATAAATAATTTAGGAATCATGAAATCCAATGAATTATTTTTTGTATTCATTCTTTGATATGTGTGTAATTTTAATGGTTGTATTTCATTCCACTAAGTGAATGAAATTATTGATGAAAATTTCACAAAATTTGGGTTTCACATACTTAAACATTTGATAAATTAATAAACTTGATCAAATTATTTTTTTCATTCCTTGTAGTGAATGTGATTATAAAAATAATTTTATCAATTATTTTAATCCAAAATATTTTTAAATGCCTCTTATCACATCCACATGCATGTACATTAAAATATGTTTGGGATCATCTCCCTAGTAAACATATTTTAAAACTAATTGAACTACAAGTTCCCAAGTATACAATATTTACTAGGTGATAGGCATAACCCATTTTAAGTATAATATAGACTCATTCAATAATTCATGATTAACCATCAGAAGTTTAAATTATAATAATAAAGATAAATGAAAATATTTTTTTTCATTACATAACTTGAATAGTTTAAATATTCCCAATGGAAGACCCTAAAGATATTATATAAGTAAATATTGAAGAATAAATTTAATAAACAATATTTTAATTTGATATATCTGAAGAAATGATATATGTTTATTATAAATTAGATCTCCTTAAAAGCTAATAAATGTTCATGTAAGTGCCTTAATTAGAAGTGAAAAAATAACTGAAGGATCTTGAAGATCAAAAATATGTCTACCATTTGTAACACAAATTTTAATAAAAAATTATTTATTTTCACCAAATTCTTAATGAAATATATTGAACATTAAATATATTCATAAAAAGGGATATTATATTTTTTTAATTTAAACAAATGAGGTGTTGAATACCTTTTTGTAAAAAATAATTCATAATATATAAAAAAGATTTGAGATAAATTTTCAATGTTTCCTTTTTATTTTTACTATGTGAATACATGTAAAATGAAATCAAATATGGTAAAAAAGATTACTAATACTGATACATTAATTGTTTTTCATAATAATTTTGGTCATCTAAGATAAATTATGATAGACAGTATTGATAAATGAATACATGAACATCAATTTATTGATTAAAAAGTTGACATCCATCTACTTTAAATTTATTTAGTAGATGTATATATATTAAGTTTAAATATATGAGAGTTTTTTTATTATCTTCATGAAATTATGAATTCTCCATGAATAATAAAATATAATGACTTATAATGAGTAATATATTATTTACTTAATTATAAGATATATTACATGTGAATTCTTAGTATTTTTGTGAAGAATAAATTATTGAATATATATATATATATGTTCTCCCACCTACCATGTGAACCGTAGAAATGTTTTATAAAAAATGAGTCTATGGAATAGTCATATATATTATTATTTTATGGTGAATATATATCATATGTTTTTCATGTTGATTTAAAATAATTATTGGTAATCACATACCATATATAAAGTGATCCTATAAAATCATTTATAATTTGGTCAAAAAACTTATTTAAATAATTTAGTTATAAAGTTTTAATATTAAATAATCATGTATATTTATTATACACACCAAAAAATTTCTTGAAATAATTATATAAAACCATTTTTTATCACGAGTATAAAGATATAAATAAATTTTATCTCTAAATATGAAAATGAATATATCACTAAAAATATTTTTTTATTTATTATCCCGTAAGTGACTTTGTTTTTATATAAATTGTGAGATATAATTAGTTAATATTAATGATATATTTTAATTTATTTTATGTTTTCAAAATTCATCGATTACAATTGATTTTGAGAGATGTTGACGTAAACAAAATTGGAAAAAACATATAAAACAATATGTAAAATGTTTAACTTATGAATTTTTGGATTAGTTATTCAAACTATTATGATTAATGAATACATATGATATTATTATGGAAGTGTGATTCTTTATGAATTGGTTATATAAAAATTTGGATTATAGATAATTGATGTTTTAATTATTTATTTATATGGTAACTCTAATTATAAAAACTCTAAATGAATCCTTGAAGGGTATAAAATGTTTGAATCATATTCAAAATTATGAAATGTTCACCCATTTAGAAAAATTATTATTTAAGTCGAATTAAATAAAATGTATCTAGTATAAAAAATTTAATTCATGGAAGAAAATGATGGAGTTCAAATGGATATATAACATTCTAAATTCAGTATAAGGACAAATCCAAAACACCATAAATCCCATGATCTATCTATATATTTGAGATGGATAATAAAGTGAATAATAAAATGGTGTAAATTTCACCATTTGATCTGGTATGTACAAGAATATCCCATGATCTTGATCAAGATCATGGATTCAACTGAATCATTTAAAAATATCTAGTGAATCAAATATAATGTTAACAATTTCCCATGAATTTATATAAACCATAGGTTTTCATTCAGGGAACCAAGCCTAGGACACTCATTGTTCTTCGCCTTATTAATTTATTTTGATGTTTTTGAAATAATTAAAGTAGAATAATGAGGCTTTTAAAATAATTATAAAAAAATTATGAAATTAATAGGAAATGAAAGTTATGATGAATGGTGTGTATTCATTGGAAAAAAATTTTAGAGAACAACCTCCTTATCCTATTTAATATTTTTATCTATTTTATTACATCACCCAATACTCAAATACGAACCACTCACTCAACCATATCCCAGTGTTCCAAATGTAAGGAGGAAAATCATTAAAACATCAAGTGCACTATAACCTTATGTTTTCCTATGACCAGTGGTGGAAAACACATCTCAACAAAGGATATGAAGCCATGGAAACTTAGTTTGGATGGCCTTACTAAGAACATAATATTCAATGTTCATGTATGTTAATCACCATACCATTATCCATTGAGCATCAAATCACTACCATATAAAATAATTCAATGAGAGGAAAGATTGAATTATATATAGTGAAAGAAGAGAAAAAGACAAATGGCTTCTTCTTCGGTGAAGTTCCCCCCGCTCAAGCCTGACCCTGGGAAATCCGTGGTGAACAAGTTTCTTGAAGAGGATGCCTACATCAGATCATCATCGAAGCTTACTCTTCCCTCCTCTCCTCTATTTTGGTGCAAAGGTTCTCATGCGGTTTCTTTTACTGAAGATGAAGTTAGGGTTTTGGAGGATGATTTTCGTCTTACTCTGGTTGGGGTTTTCCATGGCGGGAGGACCTCGCTTGCTTCGATCCGCAATACTCTAGAGGTAATTGGTTTCTCTAAACTTAATGTTGGTCTTTTGGATGAGGATCGTGTGGTGCTCCACTTTGAGGATCAAGAGGAACTTTATCGATGCTAGAGGCGATGAAGCTGGAGAATCACTGGTTTCGATATGGAGATCTACAAATGGTCTCCGTTCACCTCAGAGGGATGCGAATATTCACTTATGCCGATCTGGGTAGGTTTCGTCGGCATTCCTCTTCATATTTTTCGTTTGGAATCCCTTCTGGCGGTTTCAAGCGTTTTAGGCTCCCCAATAAAAATATACTTCTCGACTATTAATCTCTCTTGCCCTTAGGTAGCTCGTGTTTGTATTTTCCTAGACCTTGCAGAGGAGTTGCCTCAATTCGTGTGGATCGAGAATCGAAGGGAAGGTTTTTTATAGGAAGTATAGTATGAAGATCTTCCTCCTTTCTACTTCAGATGTAAGAGATGTGGTCACTTAGCTTCGACATGTGACTGCAAGGACGGGTTGAGTAAGGGAAGAGGGGTCAAGAGAGATGGTGATCCAGTTGTTCGACCAAAGGATAAAGAGGGAATGCATTTATCTGAAGTATAGGGGGTACCTCGAATCGGGATGGTCGATCTGGTACAATTTCATGTTCCTTCTAGGTAGAAAACCCTAGAATAAACTGAGGCATGACACGGGTTCTGATGTCGCTGAAGGTTCTGGCATTGCTGATGGATCTAATGATAACCACCAAGCTGCTTCAGTTGTAGGCACCGCTAATGCTGAGAAGCTCGTGTCTGAAGTAGACAATGGACTTGGCTTCACTGTTACGAACAATGGGAAGCATTGCGGTAGGGAGACAGTGGCTGGAGACACTCATCAGTTTTCAAAGGAGGAAGATGCACAGGTAGAGGTGCAGGCTACTATCAAGTATGATGACAACACTATTACTTCTAAAGTGGATAAAGGTAAAGAACCAATTGCTGGCACTAATAGTGAGGGCTTTGAAGCTGTAAAGGAGAATAAATCTCAACCACGAAGGGACTACTACAATATCCCCAGAACTATCAATACAAGGTCTACTCGAAACTCTATAGCCTTAGCGGTGGTGATCCATGAAAATAAATAGAATGTGATCCTCCTTGGAAGATTCTATAGTAATGACCATACTGTTAGAGCTCAAAGTGAATCTCTCCAAATTCATAAGGCAAGGCCCAAGGCAAACACTCAATGCAACACCATAGGAAGAGGAGGGATGATTTTAGCAGTTCCTGAGGGGACTAAATTCATGAAGAACTAATTGATATTATGCTTGAGAGGTCTTCTATTCGGCTAAAATGATAAAGGTACTTGACTTCTTCCTCTCTTTAAATTGGACTTACTGTGATGGTTCCCACTAACCCTTAAAAGTGGATTATCCTTGAAATAAAATAAATAAATGATGATAAAATGTAAAGAAGAAGGGGAATGTGAAATAAGGGATAAGGAATGAAAAACTCTAATTAAAACCCTCAAATAATTCACAGCCCATAACATCATGAAACTAGAAATAATAATAAGGAAATATATTTATATTCAACTATACTACACTGCTTTATTACCCTTGATCCACCCATACAGGGGTTAGTTCTATTTAACCATGGATATGGAGAGTTTATAAGGGAGGAAACATAGATAAAAATGAAAAATTATAAAGGTAAAAGATGAAAACTAAACTAGATATATTAATCTTGGAATTATTATTAACTAGACCCTTGTCATATATTTAAATATCCACTAAAATGATCTAGTGCATGAGTCACTAACAAATTACATGAGGTAATTTGTGTGATGTTTACACATGGGTATTGAGAGACCCTAACTACTTACACTATGATCCAATTTATTCTTCCAGTTCAAAAATAAACCATGGTCCTTAAGATTATTTTTTCATAAATGAAAGACATGTTTAAAAATATACCATGTATTTTTTGATATATAAAAAAATACATAATGAGGATATACACTTGGTCATATGTGTCATTCATGAAATCCACATGTATTTTTATATTGATCCCACAATCTTGAAAACTCTTTCTATATGATTATCAGATAATCTTGAGGTATCATTCATAATGATTCGAGGTTAATTGTGTTCCTTGATATTCATGGTTTATTGAGTCTCATAATTCTTGGAAACATTATATCATAAATCATTCTGATATTACTAGTCATAACTGGTAGCAGATCCTATATCCATAGAGCTAATCACTCCAATTTTTTGAAGATGAGTTTAATAAAACACATGCTCATTTTAATTGGACATAGTATTTAATTGTTCTATGTTAATAATATGTAGATCACTGTCCAAATTGATTAATCTTGCATAGTGATAACAAATGTGAAGGAACTCTTGGTAGTACTCTCTTGAGTTTATTATTACCTAGAATGTGGTTAACCTAATCTAATATGATGCATCATATGATCTGTATAGATGATTTTTACACAATCGTATTTAGGAAAGTTAATTCTAAAATGAATATATATTCCCACAATTTAATATGACACATAAAATTTTCTATGATATTTATTCATACATGAGGTAGATTCCTGGGTTAAAAATCTTATATAACATTTAGGAGTCGTGGATAGTTAATAGCATGTGAGCAGATGCATGGGATTTAATCACATATATGTCACAATATTTTCAATTAATTTAGTGTGAGCCTTCTATAATTCTCTTAAATCACACATGTATGTATATTTTCTCTTTTAATCTCACAAAACCTTGTAGAATTTAGATTTAATTATACACAAACCTCTCAAGTCCATTTAATTCATATGTAACTCTTGTTAAATATTTATAAAAGAAAATTAATTATTGGATTTATTCCAAAATAAATTCTAAAATTAATAAAAAAATCATGAAATTAATCCATTTATAAAAAAACTCAAATTAATCCCAAAATATAAATAATTTGATAATTATTTGAAATTATTAATAATATAGGAGAATATTTGAAGTGAAATTCAATTTTTTTGAATTTATCACCCATTCATACTTACTCTATTACACTTTTGGGAATTATATACACATAAGTCAATCTATAACCAATTGACTCAAAAGTGAGTGTGGTATCTCCTTTTCCATCCTAACCTTATCTTACTTAATGTTTTTAATTTACATTTTCATTATGATAAATAAATTTCATTTAAACCCATTGATACATCCATGCACATGTATACCCTCCTCACATGGATATGTATCTCTCACTATCAAGAAATATAATTTTTGCAATGTTTTCCTCATCTTAACTTCATGATTTTTTTCAATGTGACTATATCTATACTCAAGTGAAAGGTTTTTCAAAATCAAAATGTCTTTTTCATGGGATGTTTTGAGTCTTATGTTTGGTTGTTTGATGTTTAAAATAAAATTATTCAAAGCGGATCTTGATCTCATAAAGCTTAAGGCATGAATATAAAATAAAAGTCAATAAAATATTAATCCTCCTCTTCCTAACTTAAATGCATCACAAATAATATCTCAACCCCCTTCAATGAAAATTCATATATCAAATTTAAGATAAATTATTGAATCATCCTCTTATATAATTTTTTATTAATATTTTTAAATTTTTTCTCATGGATAAATTGATGAAAAGTGCATGAAATAAATTATTAATTATAATTAACACCATTTTATTTTATAGTTTGGCTCATGAATCATCCAAAAATCAGAATATAAATTTCAATCCAATCTCAATTTTATTTTTTATATACAATTTTTTTATTTTCTAAAGACATAGAGGGAAAAAATGAGTTTTAAGGAATATGTTGACTTCTTTTACACTTATAATAGGAAAAAATACCCTTACATCATCCTAAATACACAAATCCTAAAAAATATTTCCTTCTATATTATAGTTTTATTATATTGTAAAATATTTATTTAACCATCAAAATATGGGAATGAAGGGATTTAACTTGTAATGTATCACCTATAAGGTCTTTTAGGGTCTCTAAATTTCATCAAAACGAGGGTAAGATGTAAGGTAGGCTTGAAAAGAGTATTAAAAGGGGAATTTTAATTTCAAAAACATAATTTATCATTTTATTTACAAAAAAACTCATAATTTTTTAATAATTCAATACAATATTTTATTGGTTTTGAAACATACCTTAATCTCTCAAGAAACAAGGAAATGTAAGAAGTTGTGAAAAGGATTAGAAACCTCTCAGATTGGGAAAGATTTCATTTAAAAATATGTTACATCATAGACATATTAGTGGACCCAATATTAATTGAATGAATAAAAATTTGGGATCAAGTACATATTTGAAATCATGTAATATTTTAGATATCTAACTCAATAACAATGCTATAATTAACACAATGATCCAAAAAAGTAACCAATAATGATAAAATCTTACAAAAAAAAGAATAAAGAATAAAAAAACAAAAATAAATCCTAATATTATAATATGATTGTTTATATCCCCCACACTATGAATCTACCACCCTTATAGAAACTCATTTATGAATTTAGTATTATAAAACTAATGGGATTGATGGATATAACATGATTATTATTTTGTATGGGAAACTTCCTGAGTGATGAAATTGATTTCTAATAGTTCCTAAGTTTCTTCCCTCCATTAAAAAACTACAAGTAAAAACAAATAAATTGAAAACAATTTGTTTAGAACAAAATTAAGTAAAAGAAAGATAAGGGAAGAGAGTCATACTTTGAACCCCCGATGAGGGTACAAGGTTTTTACTACCTCTATATCAATAATTGTTTTGTTATCCCTAGTCCAAAGTGGGATTGATCTTATTTGGTAAGAAACTCTACAAGATATTTATTTTATAGTTCCCATTAGGATGCACTTATTTTTATTCTATAGGTTCACTTCTTCAAATATTAGTATATTCAATTCCAAAATAATTGTTTACTTGAAAGGTAGTGGGTTCAACTCCTCTTTTCATTTTTCTTTTTCATCCTCTTAACTTGCATCCTAATAATAACATGCATCTAGTATGTGATGTAATGGTGATGTATAAACATTCACAATATAGGTATTATTATAAAACAACATGATTTTAGTGAATTTGAAATATTATGAATTTAGATTGAAATACCCCCTATATATAGAAAATTTAATTTTTGCCTTTATATAGAAGGCCACTAAAATTTATTATTCTTAAAATTATAGCACTATCTTTTCATTGATGATGGATTCTTTCTTATCATATTTGCTTTCTAGGTTATGCATTAGTGTTATTCCTTTACTAAAATCTAAGGAACAATGATTCTATAATTTCTTTTCAAAAAATATTGAATAAAAACTCAAATATTAACTCCCTCCCCTGAATGAAATTACTAGTACAAATACTTTATAAAGAACCTATAGATGTTTTGTGAGGTCTAAGAGTTAATTTCCAGTGATTTCAACATCATCCTAAATTTTATTATTCAATATTATATATTTATGAGGAATATTTTAATTCTTCTTCTTTATCTTTTTCTGAATGTTTCAATGCCACCTTCTGTATTTTCAAACAAAATTACATATTATAGATTTAATTTCATCCAAATACTATACTTGTGGAATGAGGTTTTTATTTTAGTAATAAGGTGTGAATTTATCGACAATTATTTAAGTTATTACAAGGAAGCTTGTTGATTCAAGTTATCAAAATCCATGTTTTTTAGTATAAAAAACAATTAATAGTAACTACAAAAGGTAAAAAAATATTATAGAGAATGTTTTTTTCTCCATGTAAAATATTCTAAATTTAATGCACCAAAATTTTATCAAAATATCTAGTGCAATAATTAGAATATTAAAAATAAATCATGAAATAAACTATGTATACCATGGGGTTTTCTTCATCAAACCAAGATTAAAACACTCATTATTCATTAAATTATTAATGTTTTTTTAATGTTTTTGAAATAATGAAAGCTGAAGAATGGGTGTTGAAAAAGAAGCATGAAAAAATTATAAAAATGATAAGTAAAGTAAGTTAGGAAGTGTGGTCGGTATTCCTTAGGTAAAATTCTAGGAGTGGAGCTTCCTTATCTTATTTAAAAAAATTCTTTATTTATTAACCTCAATCAATGGTAAGACTTGAACCTGTCCCCAATACATCTACCATTATTAAAAATATAATGATGTGCAATAATACAATTGTAAGTAAAGTTTAATATTTTGTTATCTTGTGACCAATGGTGGAAAGCACATCTAAACTAGGAATATAATTCCCTATAAACTCAAATTAGTAGGATTTACTAAGAAGAAAATCTCCAAATCACATGGATGGAAACCACCATACCATTATCCATTGAACCTCACATCTCCACTATATTAATGAAAACTCAATTAATGGAAACATTAAATATTATACTGTGAAAGAATAAATTGAATTTAAAATAATAGAGAAATAATACAAACTTCCAATTCAAATCTGAAAATAATTCACACCCACATCCCATCGTGAAAATATAAATAAGAATAGAGAAATATATTTATGTTTATCTAAACTATATTAGGTTCTCCATATTGGTTCACCCACATAGGGGTTAGCTATAGCGACCCAGGCTTAACATAAATGGATATTACATTTTTTAGATGAATATTAAGCACATTAAAAAATTACATGCCTGAGGACTATAATAGTTTAGTGTATTTAAAAAATCAGAACACAATCTTCTAACTTGGTGAAATATCTTCAAATATTCCCATAAATATCTTCCCATATTGTACTCCTACTTAAAACCTTTCTTCGTGACCTTGGAAAAGGAAACATTAGAAAGGGTGAGCTCAGATACTCAGTAAGGGTAAATAAATGAGATACATACACATAACATGAAATTAAGGTTATGAGGGCATGATAATAATACTTTGAGATCATATAATATATATCAAAGATCATATACATGAGTCATGAAATAAATATTTGTAGTTCATAAGTCATGAATAATAAGGGTGATAAATAATCATAAATCACTCATGAACCATAAGCTCATATCATATAAGTGTGGAACCTGCATAAATATATGAAACCATTTCATTTTTCAAGGTTAAAGACTAATACGATCAACATAGTGGATCAAGACACACCTATTTACCATAGTGGATCAGGATTCACCTGTTTCCTATTACAGATTAGGATGCACCTATTTCCCATTGTGGATCAGGACACACATGTTTCCCATTGTGGATCAAGACACACCTTTTTCCCATTTTTTTCATGCCCGTAAACTTATTTCCCATCATTATATCATGAGATATAAATCATTACCCAATTTATTGGAAGGATATATATGTCCCAACCATCACATAATGAATTCATATATACATGTGCCATAAGATAAAAAAAATCATCATATCATGACCCATAAAAAGATATAGGTTTCATAAACATCATAGCATAACCCATGTAATGAAATGTTTAAAATAAACATTTCATCATATTATATCATTTTTAAAGGAGATAGGTTTCATAGTCATTTTATCATAGAATACCCATGAAAAGAAGCAGGTTTCATAAGAAACATGTCATCTTAAAAAAAACAATTCAATGAAATTATGGTTTATTTGGATAATATCCCTAGTTAAGTATAAAATATATCAAATGATGATATATTATATTTAAAATAATTTTGACAGAACATTTTAAATATTTCTTGAGGAAAATATTTGTTCTTCTTTGAAAAACACTTTTTTTAAAATAAAACCTTTTATAAAACCTTTTTCTTTGAAAACCAATTTAAAAAAATAAATTTATAGAATATTAAGAAAAAATTTCTTTAAAAATAATATTTTAAACTTTAAAATTATTTTATAAAGAAATGGTGGTCATGGTGTTAGATAAATCCATACATGTTGAACATTATTTTTTTATCGTAAAAAATTTAGAAAAGTGACTTGATTGGAAAATGATAAAAATATTTATCATAAAACCATTTTTTTAAAAGGTAAAACATATAATAAAATTAATTTTATAAATAATAGGATAAAAATATAACTTTTTTGAAAACATTTTTAGAAAATATGGTTTTTAAAGAAAATAGGTTTCCAACCGAAGAGAGAGATAATGTCAGATTTTTATAAAAATATTTTCTTAATTATATTAAGTACCATAGAGTGAAAAAATGGTAACATTACTCAGATATAGCATGTATATATATATATATATATTGGTGAAAAAATCATGAGAATTATTAATATATGGATCTTAATATTTCATCAATGGAATCATAATCATAAACAATCCTGATAAACGATGAAATTGTAGCAATAAACTCTCACTACTTTAGTATCTTTGAATCCTAATAACCATGAAATAATAACATTAAATTAAGCTTAAAATAACATTAAAATAATTTTATTAAGGATATAACATTTATAAGGGAATTATATACACCTTGTAAATGAATATAGGTGCATAACATAACATGTGTCTCAAAGAAAGAAAATTGAGACAAAATTACCTTACCGGTTTGGTAACTTTTGTACCATGATCCCCATGAAAGACAGATCATACAATGGTTATGTAAATAACCATAAATTTATGTATAAGAATAATGGAATAAATTCATGGATATTATATGCACCATAAAAAATAAACCACCACAAAATAAGGCATAAGTCTCGTAGAAATAAAAGTGAGACAAAAAATCCCCTTACTACTTGAGTAACATTTAAAAAATAAGATACGTGAAAGAATAGAATCAATTGAAACTTTTCATATCATGAAATAAATTTAATTAATGATATAAAATTTCATATTTGAGTATATACACTACACAATAGTAATAAGTGGTGAATATAGTATAATTCTCACATAAATAAAAGTGAGATGAGAAAACTCTTACCTTAAGTATTAAATTTCTTTTTAAATGTTCAAAAATATTGTATAATAAATATAATTTTATTATAAATATAAATAATAAAAATATTCTTATATATAATTCTATATATGATTTTATGTTTACTTTATATTACCTTTTTATTAACAATTTCATGTTAATGTTACGTTTCAGATAATAACCGCTTTGTTTTTTTCATATATGTTTTGACTTAATATTTATTCTTGATCCTCTTACTTAGATCATGATATAATTATTTTAAGAATGTAAAAAATGGTATAAATATTAAATAAATTCATTATATAAGTATTTATAATAATCTAGAAATATGAAATGAAATACACCGTTCATGGAGACGGTAGGTCGTACGTATGCATGAACGTTGTTTCCATTTTTTATCATATTTTTTAAGAAAGAAAATTAAATGGTATATATAAAAATATTATATTTTCTATAGAATAATTATTTCATATATATCACATATTTATATTAAACCCTTCGTTAATACATTCCCTATAAAGTGTGAATGAATCACATCTCATTGAGGAGGCAGTAGTCTACACGTCCAAAAAATGAAGTTATCGTACAAAATAGAAATCATCAAGGTATGTGTTATATAATAATTAATGAAGAATAAATACATCCAAAATATCATATATATCATATAAAAATATTAATTCCATCACTATTCCTAACCTTGAGACGTGGTAATGGAAGAACACACAACATCGATTCGTGAGGTGGTAGTTTGTTATACACATGAATGACGATTGCATATCCCATTTGATGGAAGTGTGTGAAAGTTTATGTCATACCCCTAAAATAATAAAACCTTGGTATATTAATTATACTTATGTTATTATATAATCATTTAATAAGAATAATTTAATAGTTTTTGAAATAAATAAAACAAAATTGCTTGTTGAAGAACGTTACCTCTTCTTCAGGTAACTCATTTTTGTTTGTACCAAAGGACTTAATTGGTTTGATTTATGTCCAAATTGAGGATTATATGTTCATATTAGGGATTTTTGGAGATTATAGTTCAGGTATTGGATGATAAAAATGTCTTTAGAGGTGTGAATAAGTGAGGGGGTGGGGATAGGTGTTGTTTTATAGTGGAGAAGGAGTGAAACTCTTGTAAATACAAAAAGTTAAACACTATTGAGAGGTCTCTCATACATCATGTGCCTCCAATAATGGTAAAATTTCTATAAAATATGGTTAATGGTATAAATATGGCCAAAATGGGTTTTTAAATGTTTCATGTTCATCTGTTCCCTTAATTTATAGTTTAGTCCCTTGGTAAACCCATTTTTCTCTTAATCACTGTAATTAATTTCAATTATCTTCACTAATATTTTTTTGGTAAAAATCTAAGTTGAACATAATATAAATTATAAATTATGATGATTTAAAATATTTAATCTATTTTTAAAAATTCCAAATACATAAGTGGTAGAAAATAATTTAAAATTAATCCCTCAAATGGGATGAGAAAACGAGGTTTTAATGTGAAAATGGTCAAAAGTTAGAAATATGTTTATATCCAATTTCAATGTGTAATTGGTTCCAATTACTTGAATTGGATTAATTTATTTATAATTTAACTAATTATTTATTAAAAAAATTTAAAATATAATTTAACTGTATAAAGAAATTAAAAAAAACAATTTTTAGTTAAAATTCAGTATTTTTCACGATTCATCAAAAAATGAAAATTCTAAGAAAAATACCAAAAAAATAACCATAAGATTTTTTTGAAATTAAAATTTAAAAAATAAACTATATTTTTTCAAATAATATTTAGTAAATTTTCAAAAATTATTTTTTAAAAAAAGATATACCATTAAAAGGATGCAAAACTACCTTTTAGACTAAATATTGATTTTTATGCCTAAAATTGGATTTGTTCTTATTTTATGCCTATCAAACATATTGTATGAATGTAAAAAAATTGGTTGAATTTATAATATATAAATTTCATTAATATCCCTCAATAATAGTGATTAATTTAATTTATTATTATAAAATTCCTTTGTGGACATAAAAAATAGTTTTTTTCATAAAAACACGTCCTTTATATTTGATTGGTTTCTATTTCCATTTCTAAATGATTGATATAAAAAATTTATTTTTATAAAAAATTATAAACCATTGTTTCATAATTTAGTTGATCTTATTCATATCTTCTATTAAAAAGGCTAGGTGATAACCATAATAATAATTTAAAAAATATATAAATAGTATATCATAGTTTTGTAAAACTTGGTCTAGCTTGTAACACAAGATATCGAAGAAACTCATAATTGTGTGTGACAAAATCCAAACATAGTGTAAGTTATACCATAAGATAATCTAATTGTTTCATATAGATCTAGATTAACTTGGTGTTTCATATAAAGAAATCTTAATTTGGTGTACCATGCAATGAAAGCAATCAAATAATTTTAATTTACCTGAAAAAGTTAATTCTTAAAAAGTTACAGTGTTACATTTCATCCCCCTTAAAATTAATTTCACCCTCGAAATTCATCTATGTAAGAACCCATATCGTTTTTTTAGGTATTTTTTTCTTTTTATGGTATTTTTTAGGAAAATGAGGAGTTTCTGGAAATTTTTGAAGTACACGATGTGTAATTTTTGAGTACACGAATTGTACTCGGTTACCATGGGTAGTCGTGTGTTGGTCATGTTGCGATCATTCACATGGCCCGGTGTGGTGACCTGGAGGCCGCCTAAACTGGGGCTCAGTAAGGGCAAGTACATTCCATGTACTTAAAAATTACATGTCATGTACATTCTTTTTTCTCATTAAACAGATTGGGGTCGCGTCTAATCGACAAAAACACCTCCTTCTTTGTCTGTCTCATCCAGGAGCGTCGTATGGCTGCGAATCATTGCTGAGCCCCCGACTGAGCCTCTTTCTTCTGAATCGAACATGGTCGATTGTATTGGAATCGCATCGGTGATTTCTCTCTTCTCCTAGAACACCATCCCTTGATTTCTCCTCTCTCGTGTGATAGCATTGGTTGAACTTTTTAGACATTTTTGTATATCAACGACATTCTAAGGCGATTAAAGGATCGAGGTTCATGTATATTGTTCCCACAAAATCGAGGTAGGTGTTTTGTTCCTTTTCATTTAAAGTCTTTGAGTTATATGTGCAAAATTGCCCAATACTTTTGAATAGGGTATTGCGTGTTTACCATTTTACCCTTGTTATTATCCTGCTATGCTTGCATGCTTGAGTAGAGGTAAATTGAATGTGAATAGGGTTAATTTTTATGCTTTGGAAGTGTTTTCCCATGCATGTTCTTTTTATGACTGTTTGGTCCTCCTTATCCTGTTAGGCTGCCTTATTTGTTTTCCATGCCTAGTATTGTAGGATGGTGTGATTATTTATCTGACATGCTGATATGTTGTAGAGTGTTATCCAATTAGTTCATGAAGTTTACTTAGGCCTATACGTTTTTTTGAACTTGTTATTTATACAGGTCCGTGAGAACCTAGTGTAGTAGACCATAGAGAAAATGGATGTAAGGGCTTCTCCAGAGTGTCTTTTATAATATTAAGATGTGAAACCACATCGCGAATTGATGTTGAGTACTTCCTTAGAGAGTCTATAGTTCCTCAACGCAAGCCACAAGGGGAATGAGACGTTGAGTGCTTCCCTAGAGCACCTTTATTACCGATATGAAACTATAGGGGGAATTGATGGTGACTGCTTCCCTAGAGAGTTTATACTTAACTGAATCAGAGGGGTTAGACTATGTGTGCTTCCCAGAGGGTTACTTGTACTTGTTCGGTTAAACCTGAGGGGATAGGCTGTGTTTGTTCTTCCTAGAGGGTTACATGCTTTGATTAGCTACTTGCTTGTTATGTGGAAATTTGAAGGCATTGGAATTGTAGGATGTTTACTTGAGTACCTCCTTATTTAATGCTTCCTGTTTATTATTACCTGCTATATACTCACTGACTGTTAGGAATATATCTTTTGGTGGTTTTCTACTGGGATTTATTCTCACACCCTATTTGGGTCATGTATTTGGGCCCAAACAGATTATATTGCAGCAGGTATAGATAATGGAAAGCGCCCTTCTCCTTCTGGTACTTGATTTTCTATGGAGATGGAGATCATGGGATCAAGCTGAGGCTTGCGATGCTGAGGATTTGTTTATCTATTTTATTTTTTACTTTGTATTAGTACTATTTTTTCAGCATTGTGACTTGTTTTAATACTTTCCTATACAAGTTTATCATGCATCATTTTATATATGTGCTCCTGTTTATTCTTCAGGTCTTCCATTATTTATTTTTTCATGGTATGTTTACTGATTCTGCTATTGTATATCAGTTTACTTCTGTTGTGTTACTCTGTTAATGAGGGAATAGCTTCCCCACTATCACACTCAAGGCCCTCGCTTCTAGTTGGCATCCTCTGGAATTCGGGGAAATGCGCTTGAGGTCATGCGACCAACCGGGTACGGGGTGTCTATGGGCGGCTTCCGGAACCAGGACATTACAAAGTGGTATTAGAGTAACTCTTTTCTTCTTGACTTACTCTTTGGAGCCTATATCCAGGGATAGTATGGGATAGGTAATTGGTAATAAGTTGTGCCTGGGAGTATCTAACCCGTGTATATGGAGAAGCCAATCTACCTTGTTTAATGCAATTTTTCTAGTTTTCTCAATTTTACAGTTGATTTGATTTCACCATTGGGTGATTAACAAGATTTGTGCTATTATTTTTTATGTTATTGAGGTTCTATTTTTGTTGCAATCCAATGAGATGAGGGTATTCCATCTCATGAATCATATAGGCACTTTCTAAAATTCACATGTCATGCATTATTCCCATACCATTTAGGGTGCATTAGTGATTTCATGTTGTTGTGATAGATGTTGTGCTAAGATATGCATGTTGTTGTGATAGATGCTTTGATAGAATACCTACTGTTTGATAGGGTATTGCTTTTTGTACTATTTTGTTTGAATTAACGCCAAACATTGGTTCTTAAGGTGTTATGGGCCCACATGAATCGGAATTTGGTGGATCATTGACTTGTTTTCCTTAATTATAACATGTATAAGATTCCAAGCTTTGATTCACGGGGAGTATGGGACCTCACAGATCATAATTTGTCACTTTTAATGTTTGTTTTAGTTTTTTTTTGGGTTCTGGAGTAGTTTATGAGTCTTACTATCCGAAAAAACCCGGAATACATGGCATGTAATGTCAAATACATGCCATGTGTTCTTCTGTTCGGGAAGAATATATTTTTCATAAGTACACACTGTGCACCGTATATACACACCGTGTAGTCTCTAACCGTGTCTCAGACTATGTGGGTAGGGACACGAGTTTTAGAATCTTTGGTGGGACACACTGTGTACCGGATATACATGCCATGTAACCGGCCATGTCACTAACAACACAGGTCGGTTGAGTCTTTTCTAATACAGATCGTGTTCATCTGGAACACACCGTGTAGTGTAACCTGAGTACCCAACTGTGTATCGAACAACACAGGTCGGCCAAATCTTCCTAGTACACGTTGTGTCCATGTGGAACATGCCTTGTAGTGTGAGCTATATATCCGACTGTTTCAATAATAACACGGGTCAGAGGATCTCGTCTTGTATACGTCGTGTCTAGCACAAACACGATGTGTAGTCTTGTTTTAGGAGAACCGTGTGGATTAGCCGTGTAATGGGACTCTGGTAGGGGAAAAGAATTCAAGTGCATATCGTATGTTAGGACAACACGTCATGTGTTAGGACAACATGCTTTGTGTTTGGGTTGTTACACGGCCAGTTGTGGTAGGAGTACACGCCCATGTGAATGGATTAAGGGAACATGCCGTGTAGGGTACATACACTCTATGTAGACATGTTTTGAAAACTTGAATGTTTTCTTTCTCATGTTCCCTTATTATAATTTTGGTTTTCAGTCCTTAATAATTTTGATCTAAGGTGTGTGTTTGACCTTGTAGAGTCATTCCACTGAGACGTCCTCTGGTTGTCCACCAGTTAGAGGGCAGTGATCAGAGGTCGAATATGGCTAATCAAGGACTTCCTACAGATCCTCCAGTTATTCCACTCTTGGAACCAATAGTTATACCTGACATAGGGGATAATTCACAGTTTAGGGAGGGCTTTATGTGGATGATATAGACCATTCAGGGGGCACTGCCTCCTGCCCATTCAATGGCAGAATTGGCGTGGGTCTTTTAATAGTAGCATCCTCCCACCTTTTCAGGGGATGGAGGACCCCAGACTGTAGATTAATGGCTAGAATCCATAATGACAATCTTCGATCATCTGGAGACGCCTCCAGAGAGGAGAGTGAATCTTGCTACATACATGCTACAAGATTCTTCAAAGAGATGGTGGGATGTGATCTCATAGGAGGGACATTAGTAGGTTATGGATTGGGATGAGTTCCTACGTATCTTCTATGACTACTTCTATCTGGAGACCTTGAGGGACAATTGAGCCCAAGAGTTCATGAGTCTGGAGCAGGGTAATCTTTCTATTATGGATTATTCCTCTCATTTCACCAAGCTTCAGCGCTTTAATCCCTTCCTATAAGGAGATGGGTTGTTCATGGAAAGGAAGTTTGAGGATTGTCTCAGGCAAGCCATCAGCTCACAGGTGAACATCTTATGGTTGACTTCCATCACTTTTATAGTCAACCAGAAGCTGATCACAGAGCACAATCTGAGGGATTCTAGAGTTTTTATCCAGGGTGGCTTGACATCTTTGATTAGTATTCCTCCTACTGATAGTAGGAATCACTGTAGGGATACTATGCACGGGGATATGAGGAGGCGAGAGACTTCTTATGGTAGCCTGGTGGTATGCTACTAGTGCAGGAAGAGTGGGAATATGAGGCCACATTGACCGAGATACCCAGTTGAGTTCCGATCTTGCGGCAAGATGGGCTATCTTCAGCATTTCTGTCGGATATTCTCACCAGCAGCTGGTGACACGGGTTCCTCAAAGACTTCTCATTCAGGAGCAGCTCTATCAGCTTCTCACCAGTTTGGGAACTAGAGTTCTTCCGACCGTTCAGGCCGAGGTGGAGGTCATGGTCCTGGTAGTTATTCACCATACTTTTATCAACAGCATGGTGGATCATCTTAGAGTGGTCAGGTAGGTTCATAGGGTCTCATTGTAGGTCAAGCTTTTGCAGTCGAGTAGACCCAGCAGGACCAGGATCCCGGACCCTCTATAGATTGAGGTATGATTCTAGTTTCCTCCATTTTAGCTTCTTCTCTTTTCGATATAAGGGCTTACCATATATTTATATCTGTTGTTGTTGTGGAGAGCCTTAGGCTCTGTATCTTTTCTTCTTCTGATATGTTGAGTCTAGAAACTATGTTGACGAATAGAACGGCTAGTGTACATATGTGCAAGGAGTTCCCTCTAGAGGTTGGTGGGTGTCACTTCTTATGTGATCTCTATGTCCCATAGATGACAATCTATGACGTCATTCTCAGAATGGACTAGTTAGTTCCCTTCCAGGATGTTGTCGATTTTTATCGCTGTATTGTGAGTTTCACATCACCAAAAGGTGGATTGTTTCTTTATAAGGGTGAGTGGGATGTCCAGGCGAGCATAGTAGGACCCGAGCATCATGGGTTGGGAGGAGTTACAACCTAGATCACTAGTATATATCTGGATGACCAGGGGACTTCACAGATGGACTTTCCTCTAGTGGTGGATCATTTCAGAGATGTCTTTCTAGAGGAATTTTCAGGTTTTCCTCCAGAGAATGAGGTAGAATTTTCTATATAGCTTGTGCCAGGAGTGGCACCAGTGTCCATTCCTCCTTATAGGATGGATACACCAGAGTTCCAGGAGCTCAAAAAGTAGTTGGAGGAGTTGCAGGAAAAGGGTTTCATCTGACCCAGTACTTCTCCTTGGGGTTCAACCATCCTTTTTTGTGAAAAAGGCAAACAGTACCCTCATACTTTGTGTGAATTATCAGAAGTTGAACCAGTTGATGGTAAAGAACCAATATCCCTTGTCGAGGATTGATGATCTCTTTGATCAGCTTTGAGGAGCCTGGGTGTTCTCGAAGATTGACTTGAGATCCAGTTACCATCTATTGCACTTTAGACCATCTGATATACCTCTTACAGCCTTCCGGAGTAGTTATGTTCTATACGAGTATGTGGTTATGCCGTTTGGTCTCACGAACATGCTTGTAGTTTTCATGGCACTGATGAACCAATTGTTCCAACCATACTTGGATTATTTTTTGGTGGTCTTCATGGATGATATCTTGGTGTACTCGCACACTCAACATGACCATGCCACACATCTTGAGATTGTTTTGAGTACACTAAGAGAGCATTAGTTATATTCTATGCTCTCAAAATTCCACTTTTGGATGGACCAGATTCACTTCATGGATCATGTTATCTCAGAGACCGGAGTATTAGTAGACCTAGAGAAAGTGAGATCAGTAGTTTCCTGGGAGCATCCAAAGAACATCTTTGAGGTTTGGAGTTTCTTAGGGTTTTCTGGATACTATAGACGTTTTATACAGGACTTTTCATGCTTAGCAGCACCACTGACGGGTCTGATTAAGAATGGTGAAAAGTTCTTGTGGTCAGAATATTGTGAGAAAACTTTTTAGGAGATGAAAGGGAGGTTGAATTCTGCACCGATATTGGTATTTCTAGATCTGGGAAAGACCTATATTATTTACTATGATGCATCGGGTATCAGGCTAGGAGCAATGCTCATGCAGGGAGAAGGAGTCGTTGTGTACGGGTCTCAGTAGTTGAGGTCACATGAGAGAAATTACCCAATGTGTGATCTTGAGTTGGCTACAGTTGTTCATGCTTTACACAGTTTGAGAAATTATCTTCTGGGAGAAAATTTTGTGGTGTTCACTGACCACAAAAGTCTCAAGTACATCTTCACTCAACGCGACCTGGATTTGAGATAGCGAAGGTTGGTTGAGTACCTTCTGTCCTTTCACTTTGAGCTTGCCTATACATCTGGGAAAGGTAACACAGTAGCTGATGCATTGAGCAGGAGGACTCAGATACTAGCAGTTCAGGAGGCCAGCAGTGAGTGGCATCTTATGGCTCTGTTATCTGAGATTCATTTGGAGGTGCAAAACAGACAGGGGTGGATGTTTCTATATTCTATAGTTGTTACCTCTACTCTTCTTGATCTAGTGAGAATGAGTTATCTATCAGATACAGAAGGCCTAATCCTACAGGAGAGTGCATCGGGAGAGGACATTATTCCTATATAGACCATATGTCAGGATGAGATCTTGCATTTTCATGGGTGAGTATGGGTTCCAGCAGACATACGTGAGGAGTTAATGCAATATTTTCATTCCTCAGTTTGGGCAGTTCATCCTGGTGCCACCAAGATGTATCGTGATCTACACCGCCAGTATTGGTGGCCAGGTATGAAGATAGATTTTTCTAGTTTCTTCATGAAGTTTTCCACTTATCAGCAGGTGATGGTGGAGCATCAACGACCAGTAGGGATTTTACAGCAGTTACCTATTCCTGAGTTGAAGTGGAAATATTTTGTGAGGGACTTCGTGACAGGTTTGTTGAGGTTTCCTTGAGGTAATGATGCATTTTGTGTTGTCATTGACAGACTCATGAATGATGCTCACTTCTTACCGATTATAGAGACCTTTAGTGCTGATGACTTGGGATGGTTGTACATCCAAGAGACTGTATGTCTACATGGGGTTCCACACTCCATTGTTTCAGAGAGTGATGCAAGTTTTATTTCTCGAGTCTGGAAGGGGATATAGAAGGATTTGGGTACACAGG
This sequence comes from Viscum album, assembly GCA_963277665.1. Taxonomy (NCBI): domain Eukaryota; kingdom Viridiplantae; phylum Streptophyta; class Magnoliopsida; order Santalales; family Viscaceae; genus Viscum; species Viscum album. Next base: position 702,617,609 of record OY728127.1, read on the forward strand.
TACTTTTGAGTATAGCTTACCACCCTCAGACAGATGGCCAGTATGAGCGTACAATTCAGGTGCTTGAGGAAATTCTCTGAGCATGCATCTTGGATTTTGGAGGTTCGTGGGAGAAGCACATACCTCTTGTGGATTTTTCTTACAACAATAGTTTTCAAGCAATTATTCAGATGGCACCTTATGAGGCTTTCTATGATAGTTCATGCCGATCACCCTTATGTTGGCTGGAGGCAAGAGAGGAAACTATGTTGGGACCTCATCTTGTCCAGGAGACCACATAGAAGATAGAGTTTAATTGAAATAGGATGGCTACTGCATAGTCTTGACAGAAATCTTATGCTGATCAGCAGATACGACCTCTGGAGTTCGAGGTCGGGGATCTGGTTTTCCTACGTGTCACACTGAGGTTGGGACACAGGAGGATTAGGAGACAGGGTAAGCTTTATCCAAGGTACATCACTCCGTTTGTGGTTTTGGAGAGAGTTGGGCCAGTTGCCTATCAGTTGTAGTTACCTTAGAGGTATCGGGCTATGCAAGACGTTGTCCATGTTTCTCAGCTCCGACGTTACTTCTCAGACTCATCTCATGCTTTCCAACCCGAGTAAGTTGAGTTGGAGGTGGATTCATAGTTTGAGGAGCATCCAATCTAGATTATAGATATAAGTACGAAGGTTCTCTATGGCTGGTCTGTTCCTCTAGTACGAGTGCTATGGCAGCATGGGAAAGTACAACATGAGACTTGGGAGAGGGAGGCCGATGTACAATCGCAGTTACCGGAGCTATTCGGGGTCTCTTCTTCTATGACGCCTTGCTAGGGAAGTTTAGGGATAAATTTCTTTAAGGAGGAAAGTTTATAAGAACCCGGATCATCTTTTCCGGTATGTTTTTAATTTTATGGTTTTTTTTAGGAAAATGATGATTTTATGGAAATATTTGAAGTACATGTCATGTACTTTATGAGTCCATTCCGTGTACTCAGTTACCATGGGTATCTGTGTGCTGGCCGTGTAGCGGTCATGCACACGACCATGTGTGGTGACTTAGAGGCCACCTAAAGTGGGGCTTAGTAAGGGAAAGTACATGCTGTGTAGTTAAAAATTACATGTCGTGTACTTTTTTTCATTAAACGGACCGGGCTCATGTCTAATCGAAAAAAACACCTCGTTTTTCATTTGTCTCGTCCAGGAGTGTTGTACGATTTTGAATCTTTTCCGAACCCCCAACCAAGACTCCGTCCTCTGAATTGAACACCATTGGTTGCATTGGAATTACATCGGTGAGTTATCTCTTCTCCTAGAAAACCATCCCTTGATTTCTCCTCTCTAATGTGATAGCGTTGGTTGAACGTTTTAGACATTTTTATAGATATAGAATTTTGTAAGGCGATTCAATCATTGAGGTTCATTTATATCATTCCCACAACACCGAGGTAGGTGGTTTGGGCCATTTTGTTGAATGTCTTTGAGTTGTATGTGAAAAGTTTCCCAATACCCTTGAATAGGGTATTGCGTGTTAACCATTTTACCCTTGTTATTTTCCTTCTATGCTTGTATGCTTGAGTAGATGTAAATTGAATGTGAGTAGGGTTAATTGATATGCTTTGGAAGTGTTTTCCCATGCATGTTCTGTTTATGACCGTTTGGTCCTGTTTATCTTGTTAGGTTGCCTTGTTTTTTTTTCCATGCCTAGTATTATAGGATGGTGTGATTATTTATCTGACATTCTTATATGTTGTAGACCATTAGACAAGTAGTTCTTGAGGTTTACTTTGGCCGATACGCTTTTCTGTACTTGTGATTTACACAGGTCCGTGAGAATATAGTGTAGTAGACCATAGGGAGAATAGACGTAAGGGCTTCTCTAGAGTGTCTTTTATAATATTATGATGTGAGACCATAGCTGGAATTGATTTTGAGTGCTTCCTTAGAGAGTTTGTAGTTCCTCGTCATGGGCCACAGGGGGAATGAGACGTTGAGTGCTTCCCCAGACCACCTTTAGTACCAATACGAGAATATATGGTGAATTGACGGTGAGTACTTCCCTAGAGAGTTTATACTTAACTGAACCAGAGGGGTTAGGCTGTGTGTGCTTACTAGAGGGTTAGTTGTACTTGATTAATTAAACCAGAGTGGATAGGCTGTGGGTGTTCTTCCTAGAGGGTTACCTACTTTTATTAGCTTCTTTCTTGTTATGTGGAAATTTGAAAGCATTGTAATTGTAGGATGTTTACTTGAGTACCTTTTTTTTATTAATTCCTGTTTATTATTACCGGCTATATACTCACTAATTGTTAGACATAGATCTTTTGGTGGTTTCCTACTGGGATTTACTCTCACACCCTGTTTGGGTCATGTTTTTAGGCCCAAAAAAATTATATTGTTGTAGGTATAGATAAGGTCAAGGGCCCTTCAACTTTTGGTACTTGATTTGCTGTGGAGTTAGAGAGCATGAGACCAAGTTGAGGCTTGCAATGCTGAGAATTTGTTTATTTATTTTCTTTTTTAATTTGTATTAATACTATGTTTTCAGCATTATGACTTGTTTGGATGCTTTCCTAGACATGTGTATCATGCGTCATTTTATATATGTGCTCCGATTTATTCTTCCAGTCTTCCGCTGTTTATTTTCGCATGGTATGTTTAATACTTCCACTATTTTATATCTATTTAAATCAACTGTGTTAATATACCTATGAGGGCATAGTTTCCCCACTATCACACCCAAGGCCCTCACTGCTAGTCGGAAGCCTCTGGAATTTGGGGAAATACGCTTGAGGCAATGTTACCAACCAGGTGCGGGGCATCTCTTGGTGGATTTCAGAACCGGGACGTTACAATCTAGTTAATCAAAGGTTAAATACTTTAAATTTCCTTTCATATAAACCCAAATCATAGAAAAATGAATTTTATAACTTCCTTAAAAAAGGAAAGTTGGGAAAATAAAATTTACCCAAAGTAACTCTTAACTAGTTTTCCACATTATAAAACATAGGTGATTATTTGGACATGGAATAAAAGAATAAAAAATCATAGAGAGCGATAAAGATCACTGATCAAGAGAAAGTGGTAAATCTATATAAAGTTAACAACCAAAAAACCATAACCAAAATAGGTGTGAAATAGTCATTGATATCATTAGAAATAATGATAACAAGACAAGATTTTACTTCATTATCCTTTTCCTGAAGATGAAGAATTTTCACATGGAGATATACTTACCTGATTTCATTACATTCCATATACAACATTTCACCCTTTATTTTGTCCTTTATCAATTTCCACTTCATCTCTTAATCCAAGAAATGAAGGTCAATTTTTCATTCTTAAAGAACTAACAGATTATGAGATCTATAAATAGAATGATAATTCATTCCATCTTTCTTTAGTTATCATCATAGAAAAATGGTTCGTATAGGTTACCCAGTATGCATAAATCCTTATATAGAGAGATAATACTTTAATATCTAAAACCCAATCCAAAGTTTAACATAAACCATTCCATAAATGTTTAACCTTATAACCCTTCCAAATTATGAAAATCCAAAACATTATAAAGAAGGTCACTAAATTTCTCAAAATCAACTTAACATTGATCAGAATATATCATAAAGTATCTCTTGGTTGTCACATACCAAACATGTGAATACCTTTATCATTTTTTCTATTGAAACGTGGTAATAAACTAAATTACCATAAAAACTTATTGAGATAATACAAACTTCTTCATTCATTACATAGAACACATATTATTGGATATATTCCTTAAATCCAAAAATTCTCTAAACATCGTCAATGATAACATAAACCACTTTATAACAAATCATTTATCATTTCTGATGTCATCCATACTATAAAATTTACTTTATCCATATCAATAATCTCTTTATCTAATATAAACACAATTTTCTCAACATCAGGAACACATTAAGGGTTACCTTCCTTTAATCAAAATATCATCATTCCATTAAATCACATTTCTAGGTCATCAGTACTGTTCAATATATTTTTAAAAATCCTTAATGAATAACGTATACTTCATGATTAACATAACATAATTCTTTAATTCCAATACATATAAACTTTTATCATCCCACTTATTAATCAAACAATTAACCAAGATTCATCATCTTATTCCTTAATACCCCTTTCCTAAAATATGAAATATGAAATATGAATCATGTCTTAATGTTCATCAAAATCAATTTAATCATTCTTATATACAATAATTTTAGAATATAACATATCATTCATTTGATTCTCATGATCTATTCATCATCAGTAACAAGACCATTACTCTTACAAATTTTCTGATTTCCTTCATCAGATTTCACTTCAAGAAAATGATTTTCATAATTCATATACTTTCCACATTTAAAGCATTTGACAATATATGATACCTTAGGGAGGAAATTATTCTTATCTATTATGTTAACTGAACCTTTTCATTTTACATTTGTAGTTACATTCTTTGTTTCTTTATTTTATAGTGTCTAAACATCTTCTTGTTCCCCTAAGACATCCACCTAGGTGTTTCTTCCCACGTTCTCGACACTAAGGAAACTGAATATTCTGTACTCTGTGGTTTCCATTACTCAAATTCTCAGAAAACTATTTCCTTTCATTATTTTATGTGTCTGGGAGTTTATTAATGTACACGTTGTTAATAATATTCTATTGAAACTAGTTAGGTATGATCATAACATCCATTAGTCCAGTGATAATCCCATTTAACTTTTCATCAGAAAATTTTCCATCACATTCAACATCCACCGAATTCCTTCTGGTTCCCTCCATTGAATTAAAACAAGAAATCATAGTGTCAAAAACAATTATCATGAATAAAAAAAACACATAATCATAAAAAAGTACAAATAGTATTTTTAAATCATGACACATTATTTTAAATCTATGATAGCTTAGGAATGTCCTTAGAGACATCCCCATGAATATCCTAAAAAATATCCCTAGGGATCTCACTAAAGTTTTATCATCCTAGTTTCCAAAGCTTGACCCAAGATTTCCTTTGATACCAACTATAGCAACTCAGGATTAACATACATTGATATTAAATAATTTTATATGAATATTCACCACATTACAAAATTGTATGCTTGAGGACCGTAATTTTTTAGTGTATTTAAAAACATGGAACACAATCTTCTAACTTGGTGAATGATAGTCAATATTTCCCACAAAGATCTTCCCATATAGTTTTCCTACTTAAAACCTTTATTAATGACTTAGGGGAAAGGAAACATAATAAAGGGTGGTATCATATGCTAATTAAGGGTAAATAAAGGAGATACATATGTATAACATGAACATAAGGGTATTAGGACATGAGAATAACATTTTAATATCATACCCTATATATCAAAGTCCATATACATGAGTCATTGAATAAAGATTGGAAGTTTAGAAGACATGTATCATAAGGGTGATAAGTCATCATAAATCAATCATGAACCATAATATCATATCATATAAGTGTGGAAATATTATAAATATAGAAAAATATTTCATGTTTCAAGGTTAAATACCAAGTCCATCAACATAGTGGATCAGGACACACATGTTTTCCATAGTGGATCAGGGCGTACTTGTTTCCCATTATGTATTAGGACAAACCTTTTTCCAATTTTGGATCAGGACACACTTGTTTCCCATTATGGATCTGGACAAACATTTTTACCACTATAGATCAAGCATGTCGACTTGTTTACCATCATTATCTCATTAGATATAAATCTATACCCAATGCATTGGAGGGAGATATAGGTCATCGATATCACATAATTCCTAAATACATGTGCCACAAGATAATATAACATTCATCATATCATGACCCATAAAAATATATAGGGTTTATAAACATCAAATCAAAACCCATTAAATTAAATGGGTAAAAAAAACATTTCCTCATATTATATCCTATATAAAATAGATAGGTTTCATAATCATTTTATCATAGAATATCCATGAAAAGAAGTGGTTTTAATAAGCAACTTGTCATCTTAAACACAGACCATTCATATAAAGAATGGTGTCCTTGGATCATATCCTTAGTGAAGCATAAACTATATCAAATGTCGAAATATTATATATAAAACAATTTTGAAATATCATTTTAAACATTTCATGAGGAAAATATCTTTTCCTCCGTAAAAATGATTTTTTAAAATGTAAATATTTTTTGTAAACATTTTCATTTGAAAACCAAATTAAAATAAGTAATTTATAGAATATTAGGTAAAAACATTATTTAAATATAATCTTGGAAAATTTTAAAGGAATCGTCAAATAAATGGTATTCATGGTGGTGGATAAATTCATACATGTTGAATATTCATTTTTCACTGTAAAAATTTTAGAGAAGATCCTTGATTGGAAAACGACAAGAATATTCCTTGCAAAACCATTTTTTAAGGGTAAAAAATGGGTAAATTTTTCTTTTAAAAAATATAGTATAATAGTAGAAATTTTTTTAAAACATTTTTAGAAAACATGGTTTTTAAAGAGAACAGATTTTTGATTGAAGAGAGAGATAAAGTCATATTTTCTTATAAACATTTTCTTAATTATATTAACTACCAAAGAGTGAGAAAATGGGACCATTACTTTGATATATTATGGATAACCAGATTAGAATAAAATTCATGATAATTATTAAGATATGTATCATAAAATTTAATCAATGGATTCATAATCATAAACAATCCTGATAAATAATGAAATTATAACAATAAACTCCTACCACTTCATTAACTTTGAATCCAAACCCACATGAAATAATAACATTACATAAAGCTTAAAATATCATGAAAATAAGTTCATTAATGATATAAAATTTCTAAGGGTAGTATATACATGTTGAAAAATAATATATGTGCATAACATAACATGTGTCTAAAAGAAGGAAAATTGAGACAATATTACATTACCGATTTGGTAACTTTTTAATTGTAAACCTCATGAAGGATACAATGTCAAATGGATATATAAATACCCATAAATTTAATTATAATAATAATATAATAAATTCATGTTTACTATATTCACCACAAAAAATAATCAAGTGGTGAATAAATAATAAGTCTTGCAAAAACAAAAGTGAGACTAGAAATCTCGTTACTAATTGAGTAACATTTGAATCGTGAGATATGTGAAAGAATAACATAAATTAAAACATTTAATATTATGAAAAAAATTAATTCATTATATAAAATTTCATGTGGAATTATATACACCACATAATAATAAGTGGTGAATATAGCATATATATCATAGAAATAAAAGTGAGACAAGAAAACTATTACCTTAAGTATTGACTTTATTCATACCATTAAAAATCTTATATAACAAATATAAGTTCATTATAAATATACCAAAAACCAAATTATCATATATAATACCATATATTATTTGATTATGTCTTTATATTACCTGTTTATTATCAGTTTCATGTTAAAGTTGTGTTTTGGGTAATAAATTCTCTCTTCTTTTTTCATATATTTTTTGACTTGTTATTATTCATCCTATTAATTATATAATGATTGAATTATTTAAAAAATTTAAAACATGATATAAATATCATATATATTAATTATATAAGTACTTATAATAATCTATAAATATGAAATGAAATACACTTTTCATGGAGACAGTAAGTCATATGTATACATGAATGTTGTTTCTATTTTTTATCATATTTTAAAATAAAGTAAAGTAAATGAAATATATATATATATATATATTATATTTATAGTGGAATTATTATTTCATATATATCACATATTTTTATTAAACCCATCATTAATATATTCCATGTAAATCATGAACTAATCACGCTACTTTTGAGGAGTCGGTAGTCCACACATCTGCAAATGAAGTTATTATACAAAATGGAAAGTATCAAATTATGTGTTATATAATAAGTAAAAAAGAATAAATAAATAAATATATCATATATATATATCATATAATAATAGTAATCCCATCATTATTCTGAACCATGAGAGATAGTAATGGAAGAATAGACAACATCGATTCGTGATGCGGTAGTTCGTCATACACATGAATGATGATTGCGTATCCCATTTGATGAAATTGTTTGAAAATGTAGGTAACAACATTAACATAACAACAAAAAAGTATATTTATGATATTTATGTAATTTTATAATCATTTAAAATTAATATTTTAAGGGGTGGATAAATAAATAAAACTGAAGTGCCTGTTGAATAATATTACATCTTCTTTGGGTAACTCCTTTTGGTTAGCACCAAAGGACTTCATTGGTTATCTTTATGCCAAAAGTGTGGATTCTAGGTTTAAAGTATGTCTGTTGGGAGATTATTTGGGTATGTTTTTGACATGCCAAATGGTTTTAGATGTGTTGATAAGAGTGGGGGGTTGAGTTCCCTTTTATAATGGATGAGGAGTGACATTCTTGTAAATACAAAAAGTCTAACACTATTGAGAGGTCTCCCTTACACAATGTGCCAGAAATAATGTAAAATTTCATAAACAAGACTATAAATAGTCTATATATAGATATAAAATGTGTTGTTTTACAATTTTATAGGTCATTTGACCCAATAAGTTAATGTTTATTCCCTTGGTAAACTCATTTTTCTCTTAATCTCAGTAATTAATTTTAATTTTTTTCACTACTATTTTTGATAAAAAACTAATTTGAACTTACTATAAATTATAAATTATTATTATTAAAAATATGTAACCCATTTCTTAAAATTATAAACACATAATTTTAATGTTAAATTGTTTTAAAATTAATTTAAAATTGGCCCCACAGATGGGACGAGATAATGGGTTTTTAAATTGAAAATGTTCAAAAGCTTGAAATGTTTTTATATAAAATTTTAATATTAAATTAATTTAAATGAACTAAATTGGATAAATTTATGTATAATTTAACTTATTATAATTTAAAACAAATTTAAAACATAATTTAATTTTATAAATAAATTAAACAAAAAACTAGTTTTCAGTTAAAATTCGGTATTTTTCATTATTCATCAAAAATGGAACTTCTCAGAAAAATACCAAAAAATCACCCCAAGATAATTTTGACATTAATATTTCATAAATTAAGTCTATTTTATAAAATAAAAATTATAAAAGTTTCAAAATTTAGTTTTTAAACATGTTTTCCCTTAAAAGGTGGCAAAACAACCTTTTTAAAAATATATCATTTATGCCTAAAATTGTATTTGCTCTTATTTTATGCCTATCAAAATTAATGGATGAATGTAAAAAAATAATTTATAATATATAAGTTTTATTAATATCTCTCAATAATAGTGATTAATTTAATTTATTATGATAAAACTTTTTTGTGGGCATAAAAATAGTTTTTCCATAAAAACACATCCTTTATAGTCAATTTGTTTTTATTTCTATTTTTAAATAATTGATACGAAATAATTATTTTTATAAAAATGTATAAACCATAGTTTCATAATTTAATTAATCTTATTCATATCCTCTATTTCAAATATTAGGTGATATCTATAATAATATTTTATTAATAATATAAATAATATAACGTAGTTTGGTAAAACACAGTCTCGTGTGTACCACAAGCTATCGAGGGAACATAGAACTGTGTGTAACAAAATCCAAACAAAGTTTTATGTTACCATAAGATAATATAAGTGTTTCATATATATAAATCTTAACTTGGTGTTGTGTATAAATAAATATTAACATGGTGTTTCATGTAATGCAAACAATCATGGAATTTTAATTTATCTAAAAAAGTAATTCATAAAAACTATGGGTATTATATTATCTCTATATAAGAATGGATATGATAGATATTATAATTAATTAGACACATAGATACAATTAAAAATGAAAAATAGGGAAAAATTAAATCCTAATAAGGTTTTTGAATCCCATAATGATTATTCCTCAGTTCATTCTCTTTAATTTAAATCTATATCATCAAGATTGAGTGCATGGGGTCACTGCCACATTGAAATATGTTCTTTATGTGATGGTTTATCATGAAAAGTATGATATCAAAACTCATTACTCCAAAATCCATCTTATTCATCTTCAAATAAAAAAATCAATCAATAATCCCCAATATACTTATTTTATGGATAAAAGACATATGAGAAGAGGTCATGGGTATTTCCTGATTTGGTAAGACAAAAAGAACTAGGACATCCTCTTGGTGGGGAATTTAATTAATTTCATCCACATGGATTTTGTATTGATACCATACTCTTAAAAAAATCCTTCTTAGAGGTTTTCGAAGAATCCCAAGGTCCCATGAACCATGATCTGTGGTACAACATGTTCCATGCATTAAAAGGTGGATTGGGTCTTAGAATTCTGGGAAGATATGGTATAGTAAATCCCTTTTGATACTCTAATTTTTATCTAGAAATATATCCAAATTCCATGGAGTTACTCATATACAATTTTAGAAGTTGGGTTTAATCACATGAAGACTCATTTTAACCTGAGATTTTCTTTTAAAATTATTATTTTATCAAACGTATCTCATTGTTTGGTTCAATTAATCTTATGGAATGAAAACTGACATAGAGGTACTCTTATATTTTCTCACCCATGTTTATTCTTAAATAACATTCAACTAACCTAATAAATTTCAACATAGTGCATGATATGGAAAAATGATTCTTACATAGCAGTATTGAGGTGGGGTTATTTTGATATTACATAGAATGCACATGATTTAATATAACATAGAATCTTTACTACAAGATTAATTCATATGAGAGGTTTAGTAAAATGTTTCTAATATTATTTATAATTTGGGAGTTCTAGATAGTTATTCACACATGATAGGATGTTCAGGGTTTAATCTGACATAATACATGGGATTTGCATTAAATTTGACAAGAGTTAGCTAAAAATAACTTTAATTACACATGAGTGCTAATTCATCATTTTAATCTCATAGAACATTGTAGAATTGTAACAACCTAAGATTTTAAAAATATATAATTAGGTTTGATATAATATAAGACACACAACACTGATCTTCAATGAGAATTTAACACCCTGAGACTTTATAATATATTTATTTTAAAATAAATTAGATCTCTTCGATAGCTTATGGATCATGACAACATGAGTCTAAATGAACCATATTATAGTATAACATTATAACATAGTCATTAAATTAGAAGGTATGAATAGTACTATATAAATTATAAAAATTATGGTTATCTACTGATTTTCAATAAAATAAGAATCATTTGAATGAAAAATAAATGTTTTCTAAAAACTGTATTTTCTAAAAGCTTGTTTAGTCACTGTTTTCACACATAATTTAAAATTAATTTTTAACACTGATAGAAAATTTATTTAACAAAATTAAATTCATTTCTGAAACAATCATATCAAAATGAAGTTAGGGTTAATTTTTAGGTTTTTTGAAATGTTTCATTTTTTGATGAATAGAGAAAATACTGATTTTTATCAAAAATTTACATGTCGTATAAATTATTTAAAAATTTAAATTATATTTTAAAGTAAAATGAGTTCAATTGTATTAAAATTTTACTAATTTAGGTCGTTTTAATAAATTTCATATTTAATTTTGATATTAAAACCTTTTACACTTATGCTAATTTTCTCTTTGGAAACCCAATTTTTTGTTATGTCTGTGGGTGTAAATTTAAATTGGATTCTTCCACATATGTGAATTGAATTTGGAGAAATTTATTGAATATTTGGAATCATAATAATTTATATTATCTAAAAAGTTAACCTTAATTTTTTACCATTAATAATAGTAATAGTAGTATAAATTAATTACCGTAGATAAGGTAAAAACTAATTTACCCAGGGGTTAAACTAAAATGATAAGGGTTTTAATGACCTACCAACTTATCTAAAACTACCTTTATGGAAATATTTTGAGCTTATAACCTCTAAGGTTCTAGAATGTTCCATTTTTCAGGATTGATTCATCATAAAAACATTGGTGTAATTGAATCTTTTCAAAAAGTTCATGTGTGTCCTCTCCCCCACTTATAAAAGGCCACATGCTCACCTCCCCTCTTCACACTTCCAAAGCCATTTGGTTCATCCATGTACTATCAAAATAAATTACTTAATCCCCTAAAAACTTCCTAGATACCTTGGTTTGATAATAAATCCATCCCAGGGTGGATTTTTGCAAGAACCTAAATAGGCCATTCAAAGAAGAGGTAATTTTCTTAAACGGTCGTTTTTATTTTATTCCTTCTTCCACATCGTTCTAATAGTATTCAATAATGATAGTATAATAACACCAGTATCTCCCATATCATTATATATTATTATTTTAATTGAATAACCCTTATTCATTTCTTCCTTAATCAAATGGGAAATGAAATCGTCGATCGTGTGTTTGACAGACTACAACCTCATGAATCGTTGTAAATAATTTTCCATCAATGCATCATGTGATTGAATATAATAGTGGATTAAATATATATATATATATATAATATCTATGATATTATTATACTTGTTTAATTATAATATCACATATACCATTGAACTATACATGTTGTTTAAATTGCAATAACGATGCTTGTTTGTACGGAAGACTTCCGCATTGTGAAGTGATGTGATTCTTTTCTCACTTTTACTTTACATGGAATGTAATAAGGATAAATTTATTGAATATATGTGATATATATGACATGAAACTGATTATGGAAATTTAATATATCAACTACTTACTTATATTTTCACCAGGAAATGATAACGTCAATCGTGTGTACGTACGGCCTACCATCTCCAACGAGTGATGTGATCCATTCTCCATGTTCAAATTTCAATAATGATTCTGAAATTGTATCAAAGGACAAAAATGATATTTATATCATTAATATAATTCTAGAGATGATCGAACTGTATAATATTCTCAATAATCATAACTTCCACTTTAAAACATGTATGGGAAAACAAGACAATTATCCCTTGAAACAATAGTAATAAAGAAAGATTGTTTTCGAATAGGTGATAAGATGTGATAAAAGGATAGTATATGATATTATAAATATTAATATGTTTCTAGTATAAATTAATAACATGCTTAAAACCATTATAATTGAGGTTAAAATTGTTCAAATAAAAGGAAGCATCAGGTAAGGGACTTCATCTCAATTTCTCATATTGTAATGTTATGCACCTAATTTCTTTAATATATTGTATATACTGCCCCTTTTTCAAGTAATATCATGAATGATTCATGCTTCATGGTATTTTATGTTTTCATTTTAATTATTTCATCTAAAGGAATTTGACATGAAAATTACCAAATGATAAAGAATTTCATAACTCAATTTCTTTTCATTGGGTTATATTACTTCTTCATTATATTTGAAATTCTATGATTATGTTTTTTTGAATATTTTTTACTATACTGTGTTTAATTTTCACATGTTTTATTTGCATTTACATTTGATAAGAATAATTGATTCATTTATTAATTCTCACTTCAACATTATGGTCATTGTACACGACGGAAAAAAAGTGGTATTTGTGACGGGGAAGGGTCCCGTCACAAATAGTCCACTGTGAGCTACTATTTGTGACGAGACCCTACTCTTGTCACAAATAGTACGTTGTAAGAACTTATTTGTGATGGGAAAACCTATCCCATCACAAAAAGATTTGGAGCGCGATGCGAGCCAAACTATGGGAAGCGTATTTGGGATGGGTGGTTACACTCATTGCAAATAGTGTCTCGTGGTTTTTAGTATTTGCAATGAGATTTTACTCATTGCAAATAGTATGTCAGCATGAAAATATTTGCAACGGGTCCCATTGAAAATATCTTTTTAACCACATCTCTTAATTAACAGGGGTTACCATTTACGAAAGGCTTCGTCCCAAATAGTACTATTTGCTATGGGAATCTCATCTCAAATACCCCTGTCACAAATGATCTAACCAATATATACCTCCATCTGATTTTTTCCCATTTCAGTATTCTCTCAACTCCTACTATCTCCCTCTCTGCTCTCACATTTGTCTCTTTAGTTTTTTCAAAGTTTTAAATTTTACACTAGGGAAATTTTCAAGGCTTGTATCGAGGAAAAGATTCAGTTTTAAGATATTTATTTGTTACTTTTATTTTTTAGTTAATTCATTTTATTTTATATTAGTAATAATTATTATTAATTAGCGGTAATTAAATTAAATTGGAATTATTTTATTTATTTTTCATTATTTTTTATATAAATATGTTGTTTCATTAAGATTTAATATTTTTATTTAAAAGTAAATAGTATTAATTTGTAATAATTTGGTTCAGTTATTATTAATTAATAATAATTACATGTAATTAGTATTAATTGGTATTAATTAGTATTAATTAGTATTAATTAGTATAAATTAGTAGTAATTAGTATTAATTAGTATTAATTAGTATTAATTAGTATTAATTATTATTAATTGGTATTAATTGGTATTAATTAGTATTAATTAGTATTAATTAGTAATAATTAGTATTAATTAGTATTAATTTGTAATAAATTGTAATAAATTGTAATAAATTGTAATAAATAGTAATGAATAGTAATCAATTGTAATTAATTGTAATCAATTGAAGTAAATAATAATAAATTGTAATAAATATCGGTAATTAGCGGTAATTAGTGGTAATTAGTAATAATTAGTAATAATTAGTAATAAATAGTAATAAATAGTAATAATTAGTAATAATTAGTAATATATATTAATATATAGTAATAAATAGTGATAATTAGTAATAAATAGTAGTAATTAGCGATAATTAGGAATAATTTGAAGTAATTAACGATAATTAGTAAAAATTAGGAATATTTAGCGGTAATTAGCGGTGATTAGTAAAAATTAAGAATAATTAGTAGTAATTAGCGGTAATTAGCAGTAAATTGTAAAAATTAGAGGTAAGTAGTGGCAATTAGTAATATATAGAAATGAATAGTAATAAATAGTAATAAATAGCGGTAATTAGTAATAATTAGTAATAAATAGTAATAATTAATAATAATTAGAAATAAATAGTAATAAATATTGAAATATAGTAATAAATTGTAATAAATTGTAATAATTGGTAATAATTAGTAAAAACGAGCAATAAATAGTAATAATCAATAATAATTAGTAATAATTAGTTATAATTAGTAATAATTAGTAATAATTAGGAATAAATATTGGTAATTAGCTATAATTAAGAATAATTAGTGGTAATTAGTATAAATTACCAATAATTAGAGCTAATTATGAATAATTAGTGATAATTAGTAAAAATTAGTGGTAATTAGCATTAATTAGCAGAAATTAGGAATAAATTATAATAAATAGTAATAAATAGTAATAATTAGTAATAATTAGTAATAATTAGTAATAATTAGTAATAATTAGTATTAATTAGTAATAAATAGTAATAAATAGTAATAAATAGAAATAAATAGTAACAATTAGTAATGATTTGTAATAATTAGGAATAAATAGTAATAATTAGTAATAATTGGTAATAATTAATAATATTTAGTAATAATTAGTAATAAATAGTAATAAATAGTAATAATTGGTAATAAATAGTAACAAATTTTAATAATTAGTAATAAATAGTAATGATTACTAATAAATTGTAATAAATAGTAATAATTACTAATAATTTGTAATAATTATTAATAATTATTAATATATATTATTAAATTGTTATAAACAGTAATAATTAGTAATAATTAGTTATAATTAGTAATAATTAGTAACAATTAGTAATAAATAGAAATAAATACTAACAAATAGTAACAATTAGTTAAAAATAGTAACAATTGTTGGTAATTACTAACAATTAGCGGTAATTAGAAAGAATTAGCAGTAATTAGTAATAATTAGTGATAATTAGTAAAAATTAGCGGTAATTAGTAAAAAATTGTTATAAGGTAATAAAAATTAGTAATAATAAGTGGTAATTATCAATAATGAGTAGTAATTAGTTGTATTTAGTAAAAAATAGTACTTCGCCCGTGCATTTTCACGACACTATTAAAAAAATCATATTATCAATAATAAAATACCAATTTTGAAACATAATAAATCATATTAAAATTGGAAATGTTTAAAACAGAAAATGAGTGGTACATATAATAGAAAAGAAGGGACAATATGAATTCATTTATTGAGATAGAAATTTTAATGTAACAAACAGCATGTGATTAAAAAAACTAAAAATTTTGCTAGAAAAAAACACAAGTCACTAGAATGTTGCATCAACCAACCCGATTTGAGGAATATTTAGAGGATAGAAAAATATCCCATGACAAGAAATGTGATATTTGTTCTCGAGTGACATCATCCCAAAACCCATGACCATTGTTTGTGTATCAAACATAAAATATTTTAAAATAATAGATTCACTAATTGATAATTATGAAAAGCAGAGAAAAATAATAACATGTAACATAAATTATATATGAAATGGATTGACAAGGAAGAAAGTTGATGCAATAAGAAACCGTAAAACAAGATGTAATAGGGTACCAGAATATCTTTGTCGATGTTGTTGGGGATCCCAATAACTAGAAATTTTAGAGCGCTCCTAATTTCCTATACTTTAATAGTTGAAACACAATGATCTCACTCAATAGTATTTCCTATAACACAGAAAATGTAACAAATCTAAAATTGTAATACCACAGAAATCACAAAATCTCTTATCTAACCATAGATTAGCTGCAATTATGTAAACCTGGAATACAACATAGCTGTTAGGTATATAACATAATGATCAGCCTTATATATCAATTACATATTGAAGAAATAAATGTTACAGAAATTCTGAAATCTGGAAACAGAAGTTTTGAAAATGAGTATAGAAATTTACATATTTAGCAGTTTCTATTGTAATAAGATGTTACAGATCCAAAAAATGGATTGTGTATTAAGTAAAGAGAAATACAGGGTCCCTATGAACAACAGTATGCTTATATTCCTCCACCAGAACCATCATCAAGTACATAATGAAGACATATATGTAATATAAATACTGAATAACTGGAAAAAAAGTGAAGAAATTGAGCATTGAAAGTTTCATCTTCAACAGTTTCTACTGTTCTAAGATGTTACAGATCCGAAAACAGGTTTTTGTATCTAGTATACAGATATCCATGGTTACTTGGAACAACTAAAGGCCTCTGATCGTTTTTTAGAACCATAATTTCTAGCATAAAAACAGATTATAACAGAAAACATACCATTTTTATTCCTTGATGGTATGTTTGTTTACCCAATCAAGGGTGTTGTCATAAGGCATGTCTGTCAAAACACATATGATTTTTTCATACTCTGGAAATAAGAATAGACAGTCGCACCTCTTCCCTGAACAGCGCCCTCCCCCCTGCCATCATCCTCCTCTCCCCTCCCATCCCCTCCAACCTGCCCAGCCCCTCCCATACCATCCCCTCTCCTCCCCTCCCCTCCCCTCCAACATCCCAGCCCCTGGCCCTCCCCTCCCCTCCCCCTGCCCAACCTTTTCACCCAGTAGCCCCCTCCCCCCTTCAATCAACCTCCCCTCCCCTTCCCTCCCCTCCAAGCTGCCTAGCCCCTGGAATCAGTTATCTTTCAGCAATCTTTAAGTAATTAAATATGTTTCAGTGTCTTATTAATGTAAGAGCACCGAACTGTTTTCTAAAATAAATTCATTGACAGGGTCTGTTACTGCAAGATAAGACCTGGAACCAAAAGACGCATTGAACCCCAGTACCACCAAACCATGGATGTCATACCACCATGCATCTGATGAACTAAGTAGAGAATATAGTTACAAGAATTAGTAGGTAATTGATGTAGTTGAAATCAAAGAAGCACATTTCATATAGTTAACAGTATAATGTTATAGATTTGAAGAACTGTACATACCTGAGTAGATGATATATCTTAGTTATAAGTACCAAATCCTATGGAAATGTTTGAAGTTAATGGTGAAGACCTACCAGCAAAGTCACATATGATAATGCATGATAATGCAAGTTATCAGAAGGAAATTTTATTCTGTATGAATGATAACATAATATAAAAGATAAATGCAAGATCAGTGCATGAAAATTCAATATGAACTTCAATATAAACTACAATATGAATTTATATTGAAACATCTATAAAAACAAAAATGGAAACTGTAATTTCAGTACATCATGAACTAATATAAATTGCAATATAAATTCCAATATAAATGGAAGTATAATGTAATGTAGAATGCAGTTATAGTATAAAGTGAAATATAAAGTGCAATATAAAATCCTTATATGTATGATTTTCCCATGAAAAGTAAAATAATTTGATTAAATTGATATTATTGTTATCATAGCCGAGAAGCTAAACATTGGAATGTAGTTGTTCGAAAATTGAAATTCATGGAAATATAGTCTTACCTTGAATTTGATATTCATCGCATCAATGGGTGAAGTTTCAGTTCTAGATAATTTTCCAGAAAAAGTTCCAGACATCGCATCATCAAACAAGATCCATGTACACATATCAAAGTATTGGGGAAGCTCCAATGTTACAGGAAAAGTGCAACTATTTTCCTCTATCTTTATTTTATAAAAAAGGTAAACTACACATGCTGAATTTAATATTGTCTTAAAATGAAATATAGAAATAGAAAATATAAATAGTTTATGTAAAAGAAACATTCAATCATAGTTATGCTAACAGAACAATATAAGGGTTACATAAAATATATTCAATTTCATCAAAGGAATAGAAAGTCTGATGTCAACAGAAATATGGCAGGATAACTGAAATACTGTTTTAGTAATACAGAATTGTTTGACAACAGATACAGGGAACCAGATTTTCAAGATCTGCAGATTAGTCATGCACAGTACAGATGGTGTCAGGAAAATGCTCAATCAATAGCCTCGATAGACCCCAGTATCAACACTTAATTGCTACAGTCAGTCCCCTTGTGCTAACTTTTCCGTCTATGGAACTTCAAGGTGAGTACCAAAACTTCATGTTCCTGGGTTTTCTTCACATCTCTTCAGATTATGTTGAATCTATTCTTCATTTTCAAAATCAGACAGGAGGTTTTTCTACATATAGAATAATTGGACATTTATATCTAGGTAACATTTACTAAGATGTGTAATTGGTGAAACAGATGGAAAAAGTTTCTAATAAGAATCATTTTCAGTCAATTATTCTTGAAATATTATAATAGTTATTCTATGTAAGATTATTTTACTTGATTAGATGACATATATGACCCTGATATAGCTATTCCTGAGCTACCGTAAAAAGTAGAACACCGATCATCATGATGTTGTTATAAGTGGAAGAAAAAAAATATTATTAGACGATGGTGTTTCATGTTTTGGTTTATATAAGTTGAATAAATGTAAATGAAAATCACCATGATATTTTCAATCCCACTACCCAACTCTGAAGATCCACTTCTCAGATGTGTCTGTGTTGTCACAAATAGAACAAATTAGTTGTTTATAATCAGTTGTATAGTATGTTGAGAGTGCTATAAATTTTTACCTCTTTTTGCTCAAAGGTGTCACTAAAGCTATGAATGTACATCTCATTATCACTGATAGAATGTATTTTGTAGCTATTCTATTCAAACGAATGATAAAGGTTTTAAATATTAAAAGTAGTTACATCAATTGAGAATAATTAATTCTTTGACTTGAATACTTCCAACTGTTGAGGGAAACCACACTCATCATCATCCTAATTTAAAAAAGATAACAAATTTCAGTTATCAGATAGCAGAAATAAGATTAGATGTTATAATAAGATGTTGCTACATGTATCAGAGCAGCTCTTAAATTTGCAGATGTTTCATGTATGAACTGCATAACTTGTTTGTCGAACATAACAACTAAAAATGATCCTGTCTTATCTGCAACCATGATTTGTACCCCAAATCTGTTTGATATGTTATTAAGATTTCATAATGAGTAGACGAAAGTGTATCCCATCAGTAGCACCGAGTTGTAATGTTAGAATACTTTAAAATCAAAGAGTTGCTGAACTTGCAGTGGTAGTATTTGGAGATATTTTGAATTTGTGGCACCACAATGTTCCATATAAACTGTGAACCTTTTTCATGCAAGAGTCACAGGACTCATAAAACTAGCTATGGGTGCTTTGAATTTTTTGTACTGTTGCTAAAATTAAGCATCTTGTAGGCTACAGTAGATTGGGTACATTAAACAATATTTAATGAAACAAAGAAGAAGTTGAAGGTAAAAGTAAATGAATATTGACATATGATAATAACATAGTACTTACATGTTCAAAGTTTTTTACATCAGCAATGTACTTTTTGTTACTCCAATATTGAACTTCTGTAGAGGGGTTTGGATTCGTTGATGGTGGACTGTGTAACTGGGATGGAAAAATGGACCCAAACCTACATACATCCATAATTGAAAAAAAATAAACAGGAATCATATAATTTATTATAGAAATGAAAAAAAATAACAGAGAACTAAATATACTGAAATATTTACAATACATGCTAAACCTGTTTCTAAAATTCTCAACTTCTACAATGTCCAGGTTGTACAAAATATTTGTTGCTTGAATAGTAGTTGTCACAATAATAACTCTTTTAAATTATATGGAAACAATTTTAGTGAACTAATGGTTGAAGATTCATAAAAAATAGATGTAGTAACAAAAATAGGTTAATTGTGGAAAGATACTATACTGCTTAATTTTTTAACCTGAACAAGTTATAATATCAGAATGTTAGGTGAGTCCTTCTGTTGATCCAAATAAGCTGACATTTCAGTTGCATAATTTCCCCATAAGCTGCAGTGAACTTGCAAACCTCTGTAAGAAAAAAATTGAATTATTTGTAAATGTCATATAAATTTTCCATGTCACAGTAATACAATTTTTAAATCACTTGTCATCCTCAAGAATAAATTGCAACCTAAGGCTCGAATTGCCCATTGATTGCACTGGCTGGGAGTATCACAGAATCCCAATGATTTCTAAACCATAAAACACAGAAAGAAAAACAATGAAGGGGAGTTAGATTGTTTTGGAAAAGACTATCTTGATGACTATGAAAACATTGAATACATAACTATATCAATGCATTGCAATTGAATTATACCTATTAGATTATCTTCTGGTATAGTCCTTTGACCAATGTCATTAAATGAAGTGAAATTAAAACTGAACAGAGGGAGTTGTGCATTAGAAGGACGAAGAAATGTTGTTGACGTTAATATAAAATAGAATGAATGTCGAGTTTCCAAGTAACATCCTTGATTTGGAGCAATTTGGAAGTTTTGGATGTAATAGCAGAATCCCTCACACATGAGATCTTTGAACTTACAGATAAGTTGACGGTTAGTAATGGAACATTATACCTTCATTCCCTGAAAATATTAAATATATTGGTGGTTGTAATTGAGATATAATATTTGACAGGAGACATAGATATTAATGAACTTATTGCACTGTAGTAAGATAACAGAAATAAGGTGTTTTTCCTTGAAACACAGACCTGTGTATCTGCAAGTATAAAATCGATAGAAACAATATTGTTGGAGTTTTTAGATGAATAATTGCATCAGATGTTCAACACGTGTACATGTATCTTTAGAGTTTCATTTGACTCTAGAAAAATCTCACACAATGGGGTTATTGATATGGACATCAGTTTTTTATTCTGTACATTCACAATTAGTATAGAAAGATAACTAAATCATAAGATAAAGAATCAAAAGAGTTACATAGATCACATTACTTCGAAAAATTAAAATATGAATAGATAAATTTAAATGATACCTAAGATAGGTTATCAAAGATTTATTTATAAACAATATTGTGTGTGAAATCATCAGCTATGTCATGGCTATCTGCAACTATTGTTTTCAAACCATTCGGTGAGGTGACCCTAGAAACAGCCACATATAATTGACCATGTGAGAACACAGGCCTATGTAGAAATAACCCAACTGAATAGAAATATTGTCCTTGACTCTTATTAATAGTCATAGCATAACAAACTATCAAAGGATATTGTCGTCTTTGTAATTTGAAAGGCCATCTAACATCAGATTGTGTCATAGTTAGTCTTGTAATGAATGCACAGTACCCCGAATGACATCCAGTTAAATTTTTTGCACCGATGACATGGTCTCCCAAGTGTGTCACAATCATGAAAGTGTTATTACACAGACCAACTGATTGATCCACATTTCTTAACAACATGACAGGAAAACCAATATTTAGACTAATTTTATGCGATGTTAATCCAGAGATATTAATTCCATTTAAAAACTCAGATGTGAATATATTTTCAGGCCTATCTGAATCAAAACTATCATTGCAAACACTGTTAGAGCTGAAATAGTCTCTACTGTTGGAATTTGTGAGAGATATCATGTAGTCATTGATTTCATGAACAACATCACATGTTGGAGCTAGAATCACTTTGTCCTTTAGATATCATACATCATCGTAATGGTATTTGAAAGCAGGATATGTGAAGTCAACCATTTATGCCAATTCATTATTGGTTGATTTCAAAAGATATTTTTCTGGTATATGAATTATCGATTCACCATCATCAGGTTGTCATGTCTTACCATCACCAATATCTGACACCCACGTTAAAAAGGTTTGTAAGTCATCAGAATCAGTATTGGCAGTCCCAGATTGTAGTTGCATGTTTTTTTTAGAGTTAAGACTCTTCATTGTTTCCAAAGATATGATGATTTAATACTTGCAGGAACAATTTCATTTCTGTTGCCACCTGGAATAACTGGTAAAATTTGACGAAAATCTCCACCCAATACAACTGTGATTACTCCAAATGGTAAACATGTACCATTGAGATTTTTAGTTGTCATTATATCTCTTAGAGTACGGTCCAGAGCCTCAAAACAGTACTTCTGAACCATGGATGCCTCATCCCAAATAATTAGTTTTGTAACATGTAATAGCTTGGCTAAGTCACTCCCTTGCAGAATATTGTAAACAGATTTCTCATTAACAGAGATTGGAATACGAAATTTAGAATGTGTCGTCCTTCCACCAGGAAGTAGTAATGATGTTATTCCACTTGAAGCTACTACCAGAACAATACTACCCTCTGATCACAGCAAATATGTGAGTACTCTCCAAATAAATGTTTTATTGGTCCCTTTGTATCCATGCAAGAAGAAGAAACCCCAACATGCTGCTGATATTGAAGACAAAATGACATCTATCACCTTTTTCTGTTCACTGGTAAGCATACCCTCTAAATTAATGTAATCATTTCGAGGACCCTCTCTTTTGTAGTTCAGTTCCTCCTCAATTGAACGATTTGTAACAGTGTCAATTACAAAATCTGGAACTGGCATAGGGGGAAAACTCTGAAGAGACCTACCGTTTCTTCGTAAAATGTCTTCTATTTCTTGCAGAGAAAACATGTGCCTATGTTCATCAGTGAGATTGATATCTATAGAAAATTAGAAAAATTTAAAGATATGTCCGAATAAAATAGTAAAAAATGAATTTCAAAATGTTCTGTAAATAAATACCATTATGGAATAACAAGAAATGATAAGGTAAATTCAATTTGGAGAATTAATGTTTCGTACCTTCAAAATATGTCTTTAAACTATTCAGCATTAGAATGAGGGATGGTTTCTCAATAGTATGAATGAAAGAATTCACATATTTTTTGACTGACACTATTATTAAAATTAGAAGTAATAATATAGACAGTAGTTCTAACTGCATTACATACACTAAACAACACTTTTCAATCAATCATAATACTATGCAGACATATAGAGAACATTATAAATAAAAATGCAGCAGAACCCTTAGTTATAACATAAAAATGAACAGAATCATTGATAGTACATGACAGGGACTACTAAAAATGCATGACAAACATGCAGTTTTTTTATACAACTATGCAGAAACATGTACATAACATAACATGGACTAATGAAAAATTTAAAGAAGTGTGAAGAAACATTCATGCAGAACCATGTCATTTATAGTTATGCAAATACATGAAGTTCTTTAATGTATAATAATGTCTTTTGCAGACTGTATTGATATCTTTTCAGTATCCATATGTAAATGGTAGAGTATGAGTACATATCAAAGGATTACAGATGCTAGATACAATGAACCAGTTAAAAAAGTGAAGATACTACACGGAACACTTGAGTGTAATTATATAATCCAGCTATAAACATGTCAAATAAAAGTATACACAAGTTTCTACCATTTGATATTTATTCACCTAGGACAGATTTTTCAAATATAGATGTAGTTAAAAGTATAAATATTGTTACAGCAATAGCTACATGGATTCTTTAAACTAACAGTTCACGTATGCAATAACAGTGTTAGTGATGTTAATAGGTTACTAGAAGAGTAAATATATTTGTATAAAATACAAAAACAAAACACTAAATTAATGATGTAGTTGGAAAAGGTGGTTGATAATTTGTAACATACCTTACATCTGAAGCCTTTTTCTTGAAAAATATAAGATATCTTCAGAGAGAATATTGCATGTTTTATTCGAAACTATATCCGGCCAAGAAATGTTACTTGAGATTAGCATGCTTGAAAATAGTCTGCATAGATAGTGGCCCATTCCCCATGCTGAGACCTCTTTAATAGAATCAATGAATTATCGGTCATCCGCTAGTAGACACATAGCAGAACATGCCTCCCTAAAAGTTCCATAAATAATGTCGTTGACAGTTTTCCAATCCTCATATGATGTGGCACCTCTGATTTTTGTTCGAAGGATCTATAGGTATTATAGCTCTCCAGTGGTAGGAGGCACATAGTAGAGTTGACAAATACTGAAACCTTGTTTTTGGGGATGCCAATTCTTTTCTTGACTACGGAAGCCGAACATAGTCGGGTATTCTGTGAAAGTTAAACATCTACCTTTTGGGAATTCCAAATTTGATTTAAACCAAGACGTGGACATTGTTTCAGCAACATTTTCGCCAGTTAGGACATCTTCAATTCTGTCATCGTCTCCATATGTCACTGTATGTTGCCCCGATAAATGATAATGCAACCTGTAGACATGTGGATATCTGTAATGTATATCATAAGAGAAGATCTGCTAGGACACCTCACAAGGTGATATGTAGCGACAGTCATAATACATCTTTATTTCATCAATAGTGTTGCCTACTCCAGTTTTGTTGTTGGTTTCATATAGTGTTTTTGTTACATGATCATTTCCCTTGCTTATATATTTAAAGAGCTACTTGATGGAAGATGACTGGTTGCAGACCTCAATATTTAGATGTGCTTGATACCTGAGTAGAAAAACTGGATTATATGGTACCAAAAAACGATTATCCAACTGAACACCATTTTTATGCATTGATCTTCCGTTATCCCTTCTATGATATATCACATGACCGTCCTCATCTATCGTTGTTTCTCCAAAAAAATTAGGAAAGAACTTAAAGAATTTTCCATTTTTCATACAAGGAGAAGATCGTCTGGCATCTCTACAAGGGCCATGGAGCATATAGTTTTTAACAGCTTCATGTAGTGTTGGGTAAGAAATTTTATCTGGAATCTCAGTAGACAGTACTCTGTTAACATCTGATGGAGTGATAAGTTTGTTTTCATGACAAAGAAACAATAAAATGTGGACATGCGGCAAACCTCATTTTTGGAATTCAATGGTTCGAACAAATATAATGGGAAAACAGAAATAGATTTTTTCTGGTTAGTATTAGGTGATGTAATAAGAAAGAATAAGCTGAAAATAATTAGCACTAATAATAGATCTTATTAGTTAAACATAATGAACTATAAAAAATGATCTTACCTGCCCTTGATTTTCCAAATATAAAATGTTCTCTTAAATATATTAGAAGATGATCGACCTTTATATTGAATACTCATGATAGTAATTGTACACAGTCAGCTAGATGAAGATTCTTTTGTGTAACAAATCTACTGATTTC
The DNA here is from genome assembly GCA_963277665.1 of Viscum album. Classification (NCBI taxonomy): domain Eukaryota; kingdom Viridiplantae; phylum Streptophyta; class Magnoliopsida; order Santalales; family Viscaceae; genus Viscum; species Viscum album. Next base: position 702,643,590 of record OY728127.1, read on the forward strand.
CAGCCACATTGGGTTACATGTAAATGTAAGGAACAAATCCAGATACCCTGCCCAATTACAAATTGACATTACGTCCTAATAATTTTAGATCATATATTTTGGACCACCCGTAAAAGAAGAGGGAAAAATGATGCATTTCCCACAAGAGGACCCTTATCGGTCACCTCGAAGGAATGCATCTTGCAATCCATTGTATAGGTCGACCCGCAGCCGCTTCTGGTTGAAATGAATATATTATAGTCTCTGAGACTCAATCATTGTGTAAGCATTGAAGACAAATTGTTGCAGTAGTCTTCTGGAATGTAGCAAAGTGGATGGTTCAATGTCACGGAATTGCAGGTGAAAAGAGAAATATTCTCTCATTGTAACCTTTCTTAGCTTAGCACTGGCAGTGAATGTAGTAGCGCGATGCATTACGTTGTCAACATATCCATCATGGCCACTAGGGAAAATCAATGGATACTGTAATAGAAGATACAAAGGGTGATGCTCATAAATTTGTTGCAATACACCACATTTAGTTTGAATTATGATGTCACGTTCTTGGTTTAGATCTTCAACATCTCCGATAATAATCATGGAAATTTCAGATGTTGTCGGTAAGTTATGTGTTGCCTCATGTGTATTTCTTTTCTTAAGAAGGTGTAGCTTTAATTTTGGAACATCTTCACGATTCAGGACATCTTTTGTTGATATGAAATGTTGAGCTAAAGCATTGATCTCATGTAGCATATGTTGCAACTTCTCAACAATACCAAAGTTAATAACTGATTGAAGATTTCTTCCATCAGAGCTGGAAGAGAGATTTGTGTCAGAAAAATACAATGAAATGCATCAGATTGATATTAATAGCAATGAATTTCAGAAATACCTCATTCTAATAACTCTATTCTGTCACTCATGTTCTGTGTCAAACACATATAGTTGTGAAAACCTTGGGGGTTGTCCTTCTACCGAACACAAATTGCCTATGTGATGGTAGTTCTGTCCATTTAGTCTGAATATAGTTGGGGCTCTATCGTTGTTCAAAGACCTGTCAACCTTCCCACCCATAGACGTGAATGCAAACATAGAATTATAAATATTTATATTCTCTTGGAAATATTATTCTTGTGAAGAGGGTCGATTGAAAACCAACATCCGTAGGTATGGAGGAGGTGATGGGAGAAAATCCAAAGAAATCTTTCCCATAGAGAAGCATAGAGCAAATCGTGAGGTTTTTTGGTTGCTGCATTTCCTATTTCACTTGTCATACCACATATTTGAGTGACAGTAGTGGAATAAATATGTGGGGTCTCCGATATCTAAGTGTCCTAAATGTTGGGGAAAATTTTATTTAAAAAAATATTAAATTTGCAGAGACTATACTCGAATAGTATTTGATTTTTGATACTAATAATGTTGGAGTACTACAGTCAATAACCTGTGTTCTCCACAATTTCCATTTCTAATGAGTTTTCTGTAGAAGTCGATGAAATGTAAATACAGTTTGTGATATCCTGTATAGAATGTAATAATATTTGAAGATCAATTGGTTAGTCAACAAACCTAAGGAGTGTGCAGTTGTGCTGACAAAATATGTATTGTTTGAAGACGTTGCTAAAATATGTGAAGGAAAATATTGTTGATTAGAATATCACATTATAGAAACATTAAGTAGTTACGATAAACAAATGAAGAAATCTATATTAATGCATAAAAAACTTATAACATACCTGTCAATGATGCAGTAGTGTACTGTGGTACATCAATATTTGGAAGACTTAATCTGTACACCTAGGATAGAGTAAGTAATAAAATTTAATTGAAATTTCATATTAAAGTGTATGAGTCAAGCATACTCTATCTAGTTGAGAACTGAAGATTCAGTGAGATTGTTGTCCTCATTCAGCATACATAAAGGAAAAAGTGACAGAAGTGTTATATGGTCCATAATTAAACATTTGATCCATATTATGGTCATAAAAGTTCACAGACAGCAGACTTACTAAAAGGTACAGGAGAGAGGGTGTGATGTATATGTTTTCGTTTGTTTTTTCCGGCAATCAGTGTTGACTCTGTACGACTTGCACTTGGTACTATGAACATAGAGGTAACAAATTATGAGTATTCTTTCATAGTTGGAAACAATAAGATTTACATAGCATTTGTCAAATGAACATACCATTAACACATAGAGGTGAGAATGGTAATCTTCGGTCTGTATGTCCGACGCCATTTGCTGATAGTGGCTGAATAATTGGACTACCGGTGGACATGGTAGAAAGCATTAAAGAACCTATAGTACACAACAGTATTGTTACTAAATTGGTTGTCATGAAACTCATATAATGATATAAGTAGAGTTAGTAATTATGTTATTCTAAAACCAAGACAGTACTCACGATTTTCTTGATGTTGCTACATGAGTAGTCTTATGTGGATCCTTGATTCTATATAGTGGGAAGGGGTATGCATGATTCTGTTGTTTTTTTGTACAAAAATGTCTAGGTGGCATGAAAAAATATATTATGAAGAGTTGATAATTGAATATAAAATTCTTATAAATAGGCAGACAATAATTTTACTATTTAAATTTGAAGATCAGTTTCAATGTTTAATATTAACATAGTAGACATGAAAATGTTTTCTGGAGCTACTATACATTAGAATACAAGTTTTTAATATAATGACCAAGTAACGGTAAACATAATGTACAATGATTGGTTTTAAAGAACATTTATGAAGCGATACCTTTGTGAAACAATTTGATACCCCACAGATGAAAGACACAAAAGGTTGTTGTCAAAGCAGTCGTATATTATCACCGAGAAGACTACAGCTATATGTGTTAAGTATCAACGATGGAATGGAGGAATCAAATATTTCACATATCCAAAAATAGTATATGTGGAAGTAATATTAGTTAATAGTTATGAAAAAAATATCTATCTAAGAAATTTAACTTTCAATGTCACGTGGGATTGTTATTTCTATATACTTGAGAAGAAAATAAGTACGCCAACAATGGTGGGTGCATAATAAATAAGGAACTATTTCCCAGTAGCTACCATACAAGTGTCAAAATGTTGGATATTGGTATGTTCTGTTATATATTGTCAAATGCAGTGACCATTTACTGATTAGGTTGTAGAAATCCAAAACCAGGCTAAAAAACAGAGACCCAATGATAGTTGAAAATGGATATACTCTTATTACAATCACATTAAACATGTAAAAGATGCAGTGTAGAGTGACAGAGAATACTTTACATTTATAGTAGACAATGGATCCATATGTAATAAATAGAAACCCCACTTGCGAGGTCGGTGATGAAATAGAGGTTTGGGATCTTTGTGATTGTATTCCCGAGGTCATTTTCCAGGCTGGTGATGGAAATAGCGATGCTTCCAAGGACGGTATGCGGGAGGAGATTACCAGAATCATTGAGCAGTGTATAGAATCATGCTTTTGTGAACCCCTAATCATGCTTATGTGAAACCCTAATTTTGGATACGAATCAGAGGATGATATGCGGTGTATTGAACTGAGATTAGTGGATACCTTAACCGTCACTAGAAAGCGAGCAAAAAGGAAGGCGTCGAGGTCGTGTAGATGAATGAGGATGAAGTCCGCAAATGAAAGCCTCTGAGTTTAAACCCTAAGCCCAGATGGAGGAGGAGGTAAACTGAGTGACGTGGAAGGTCGGTATGGAGCTCGGAGAAAAAATGTTGCAAGATTAGCCCGATCGGAGATTAGTGGATACCGTAACCGCCACTGGAAAGTGAGCTACAAGGAAGGTGTCGAGGTCCTGTAGATGAATGAGGATGAAGTCTGCGAATGAAATCCGCTGAGTCAAAAACCTAAGCCTGAACGGAGGAGGAGGTAAACCGAGCGACACGGGAGGTAGGCATGGAGCTCGGAGAAAAAATGGCGCAAGATCATCCCGATCGTCTGGGGGTATTTGCAGAAGAAAATGTTTATTTTGTAGGTGTGGCTGCTTCTGGAGTTGACACGTCATCATGGAGTAACCCAGCTTTAGTATATATAGTGGATTAGCTTTAATTAGTATAAATTAGTGATAATTAGCATTGATTAGTAAAAATTATTTTTAATTAGTAAAAATTAGTGGTAATTAGTTAAAATTAGTGGTAATTAGTAAAAACTTGCTATAAAATTATAAAAATAAGTAAAAATTAGTGGTAATTAGTAGTAATTAGCAGTAATTATCATTGATTAGTAAATATTAGTGGTAAATAGTAATAATTATATATAATCTATACAAAGAATTTTTAATTTTTAAAAATTACATGCACTTAGTGGTAATTAAATTTTATTAGTAAAAATCAGATATAACTAGTAAAAATCAGCAGTAAGTAGATAAAATTCACAGTATTGAAAATTAAATTATGATTTTTTAATTTTTACTCTTTTTTGGATCTTCTTTTACTTATATCAAATTAATCAAAATAAATTTATTTATTTTATATTTTTTAGAGTAATCTGGAGTATGGTAGTTGAAAATAGTCTTTATTACATGATTGTGATTCAATAAATCATCACAAGAATCCAAACGGTTCTGATATAAATATTGTATATATTGAGGGTGTTGATGCTTTTTATTCATTTGAATCATCAAAATAAATAGTTTTTTTGGAAGGGAAAATTAAGTGTTCTTGCAAGAAATGTGATCTGAGGATGTTTGACACATTTGAAAACACTGTGGTCATCTATTGCGATTTGGTTTTCGAAATGATTATATGTTTTGGTATCAACATAGTGAATGCACTTCTGGATATTATACTAATAATTTGGTTCTAGATCTATCATGGTTTCAAAATTTAGTACATTATGTGGTTGGTATGTCTTTTCAACAAACTGAAACTAATGATGATATTGATTCAACTCTATAGTTGGAAACATCCTAATTTTATGATTTGTTAAAGTCTTATGAGAAATACTTATATCCTGGTTTCAAGATAAGAAAATCTGAAGTAGTTGCAAAATTTATGTCTATTAAATCAGATAACAGGATGTCAAATAGAAGTTTTGATTTGGTATTCTCTTTAGTTAAAGCACTGTTAATTGAAGGAAATATGTTTCCTATAAATTTATATGAGTGTAAGAGGCTTATTCGTAATTTGGGTATTGGTTATTATAAGATTCATGAATGTTCAAATGATTGCATCTTATATTATGCTGAAAATAATTCATTTGTTAGTTGTCCTACATGTGAACAATCATGGTACAAAGAGGGTCAACTTGGGAAGTCTATATTATTTCATATAAAATAATTGAGGTATTTCTATATTACACCCAGATTGTATCATTTATTTATGTCTCAGAACACAACATCATTGATGTCATGGCAGAAAACCAATATTTCAACTGATAAAGGCTTAAACCATCCTGCTGATGGTGATTCATGTAAACATTTTGACCAAGTACATTCATCTTTTTTTTAGAATATTGAAATGTGCAATTGATTCTTTCTACTAATGGTTTCTATCCATTTTGTTCTTATGGTAGTTAATATTCTTATTGTCCCATCTTTATAACATCGTACAATTTACCTCCTTTAATGTTGATGAATTGTCCATATATCTTTTTGACCTTATTAATTTCAGGACATCCTAAAAAGAATCTTGATGTTTATTTGAAGCCACTAATTGTTGAGTTAAATCTATTATAGAGAAATGGTGTTAGTATATATGATGTTGTTGAAAAACATAATTTCCTAGTGGAAGATCCATTAATGTGAACAATTAGGGACTTCCTAGAATATGGCATGTTATATGGTTGGAATAAACATGGTCTAAAATCATGCCCTTACTATATGAGAGGAAACAAAGCATTTATGCTCATTAATGGAAGAAAATCTTGTTTCTTCAAATGTCATCGAATATTTATTCCTAATGACCATCATTTTTGGAGGAAAAGATATCATTTTAGAAAAGGAACTATTGAAAGAGATGGACCACTAACAATGATATTAGGTATTAAGTTAAAATCCATTGTGTCATTATTACCTCCTATTACATTTGTACCGACTATAAACCAATAGAAAATTTATGGATTTGGGAAGAACATAATTGGATAAAACAAATCATTTTTGGGATATCCCATATTGAAGTTATTTGTTGATTCGTCACAAGTTAGATGTCATACATATTGAGAAAAACTATTTTGATAATATATTTTATACAGTTTCAGACACACCAGGTAAGACTAAAGATAATGTGAAGGCATGATTAGATATTTCCCAAATTTGCAGGTGACCATAAATTGAATTATTTTAAAAGGACATATCATAGAATTTAATGAATCCAAATGAGGATTATATGGTTTCCAAAGAAAATAATTTATTATTTTTTCATTGTATTGTAGATTTGAGGCTTCCAAGTGGTTATGTTTTCAATTTGGATAGATGTATTAGAAATGGTCAAATTATTGGATTAAAAGTCATAATTATTATGTTATAATGTAAATAATTCTACCGATTAGATTTATCTGTTTTTTGAATTATGTGATTTGGGATGTGCGAACAGAAATATCATATTTTTTCCAAGATATTTTTTCCACAACAACTGATTATGATGAACTTAGTAGACTTCAAGAAGTTGTTTTAATTTTATTTAAACTGGAAAAATATTCCTGTTGACTTTCTTTGATTTAATGGAACATTTGATATTACATTTTCTACATGAAAAAAATAGGGAGGTCTGATACAATTCTGATTGATGTAACCATTAAAGAGATGCATTCATGAATTGAAGAAATAGGTATGTAGTAAATCATAAGTTGAATAATAAATTGCATAAGATTATTTGTAGGAATAAATTTCATTTTTTTCACTCATTATTTTCAATCTGAATATCCCTCAAAACATACCCACATGGGATGTAATGATGGAAATGTTAACAATGAAATGAAAAATCAATTATCAGTTTTTAATCATCCCAAACATAGATTTTTTGGAGTTTATAAATGATGGATTTTAGATGATGAACATTAAAGGGATCATACATATGTTATAGTCAATTGTGATGAAATGAAACCATTTGTACTGTGAGTTATCCTATCACTTATTCTATAATTTTTTTATAGTAAATTAATATTATTTTATTTATAGATTATATGATGATGATATCAATAAATTGTTTCTACAAATTATAGCAGCTACTCTTGAAGAACATCAGAAGAATAATTTTTTCTACTAGTTTTAAAAACTGGTAAAATGAATTGTTTATGATTTTACATATAAAATCAATTTATTAATTTTTATATTTTATAATTGTTTTTCAAATTTTCAGGTATCTCAACATGCTAATAAAATTGATAATCAACTATGTGTATTAAGTAACCCACCATTTAGAATGAATAAATCTTATAACTCATATGTGGTGAATGGTTTTCAATTTCATACACATGCATATGGGGAATAAAAAACAATGAATATTGGTGTTTTCTTGAGAGGATATCATCATAGAGAAATTGAAGTTTACTTTTACGACATGCTTGAAGAAATAATTGAACTATGTTATCTAGTATAGAATTATGTAATGATATTTAAATTCCATTGGTTGGATACTGAGAGAGGCTTTCATGTTGACCTGCACCATGGAATCGTTGATATTAACTATAAAAGACTTCTTGAACTAAATGAACCATTTTTTTGGCTCATCAAGAACATCAAATTTATTATGAAATTTATTATTAAATTTATTGTTCTACTTCAAGAGAGTTTGTTGATTGGTGGAGCATAATAAAAATTAATTCTTGGGAAATTAGTTTATCCAAAGTGAATGTGGATCCGTTGAAGTGAAATGAATTTAACTTTTTCAAGAAAATACTCCAAATATAACTTTTCCATGAAGATACATGAATATTGAGGATGACACCCCAAAATTATGGGTTGATGGTGATAATGATGTTATTGATGTAACAAATGAACTTGAAATGGAAAGAGATGATGAAACTGAAAATCCTATGGGAATTGATGATACTGAGGAGGAATATAAAGAAATTGACACTATCATATACAAATATAAGGATTAATATAAAGACTAACATAGTTAAATGATGGTTAGAATCATATATAATATATATCTATGTATAATAGTTGTTTTCAACTATTTTATAATAATAGTCATTTAATATTTTAGATGGAATCTAATCTATTTGGTGAGTTGGAGGAGGCTGATCTACCTAGTGATGAGCATGATGTTTCATCATTTTTCACTCAAAATACTAAAAATTTGGCGATGAATTAGAGGGGTCATGGTCTTATTAGATTTATGAATCTTGACCCTATCCCTAAGCAATGTCCACATATTGACTTTGATCTACACATGCAGAGGTATGTTCAGTTTTGTATTTTAGTTAGTTTTTTTTAATTTCCATTAATTTATTTATATACTAATCGTTTGATTATTTTTTCTCTTTTATGACATATTTTCACATAGAGTAGTTGGACTAGTAAGCTTTATATTGTGTAATTATTTTTCTACAGCATGGGTTATATGGGATCAGATTCTCATAGATGTTCAGCACCACATGTTCGATCATTGGATGGTATGTAAAAAAGTAATATTTATTTTGAAATTTATTTAATTAATAATTTGATATTATTAATTATTTGTAGGTTTTATGGAATCTCATCAATGATATCATGAAAGAATATATCTGGGAGGCATGGTAGGGTTATATGCATCACCATTTCCTTTAATTTTTGTACAATCTATGGAGGAAAGCAATGAAAAAAGCGGGAGTAATTGATTTTGATCAGTTTTTCTACACCCACCAACTAGATTACATCTCATCTCAGGTTTGGGATAGATTATGTTAATATTGGATGGGAGCTAATTTTCAGAGTAGATCATCATTAGGTCGGCAGAACTAAGGGGGATAAGAGGTGACGCATCGAGCTGGAAGTCGTACATTCAGAACGCATCAACAACATTGGTAAGTACTTTTTTTTAATAATTTATAAAACTTTAAATGTAAAATATTTATTTTATACACATATAGGCATTCAAACAACCTAATATTATAGATTTTTATATTTATAGGAGGATATACAACGATCTTATCACTAGAGAGATTAGAGGTGATCATTACCGTAATATTGTTGTCATTAAAGTTTTCTTTTTGAGTTTTAAAATTAACTACAAATATTATGTTAAATTTATTAATTTTAAATTGCAATTGAAGGAGTTATATGTGGTCGTGATGTCTTAGAAACGGTCTGAGATTCAGGTCATGAAAAATGATCATACCACTAGTGTAGCAGGATTTCATGATGTAGCATAAATACAGGCGACTCAATATGCCTTCAAGAAAGGTCAATTTGTTGTTATTGACTCTCAATTAACTCATGTGAGTTATCAGAGTATCGTTGCGATAACATCGTGTAGCTCAAGAGGATCTCATGGAGAGTCTTCATTATCTACTACACAATATCAATAGCAGCTGCGAGCAAAGGGTGAGCTTATAGAGACAATGCAAAAGGAGTAGAAAGATCTCCATCGACAGCAGAAGCAACACGAGTAGATGATGGAGTACATACAATGTCTGAATCATTCTTTATGGATGGAGTTCCATCCACCAGCTCCTCTAGATCCTCCAAATGACCATCCCCTCTGTGATTTTTATACTTTTTCTCAGAAACATTTGAATGTAATTTTTTTGTAAATTTTTTATTAATCCATATATTTACATTTCAATATAGTGCTTTCTTATATTATTACGAATATTGTGTTTTTTATTATTTTATTATTTTCTTACCTTTTTAATTATTTTATTAATTATTTATTTTATTTATTTTTATTTTTTTTATTTTTTTATTTTATTATTTAATTATTTAATTATTAATTATTAATTATTATTATTATTGTCATTATTATTATTATTATTTTGAATATTGTGTTTTTATTATTTTATTATTTTATAATTTTAATTATATGTTTATTAATTTTATTAATTTTTATTATTTTATAATTTTAATTGTATTCCATTATAACATAGTCATTAAATTAGAGGGTATGAATAATACTATATAAATTATTAAAATTATGGTCATCTATTAATTTTCAATAAAATAAGAATCATTTGAATGAAAAATAAATGCTTTCTGAAAACTGTAATTTTCTAAAAGGTTGTTTAGTCGCACTTTGCACACAAAAATTAAATTTTTTTACCGCTAATAGAAAATTTATTTAATAAAATTAAATTCATTTTTGAAATAATCATATCAAAAATAACTTAGGGTGACTTTTTGAGGTTTTTTGAAATGTTTCATTTTTCAATGAATAGTGAAAATGCTGATTTTTATAAAAATTTAGTTGTTGGTTAAATTATTTAAATAGTTAAATTATTTTTTAAATTTATTTTTAAAGTAAAATTAGTTCAATTATATTAAAATTTTACTAATTTATGTCATTTTAATAAATTTCATATTGAATTTTGGTATTAAAACCTTTTACACTTACGAGAATTTTCTCTTTGGAAACCCTCTTTTTTCATCGCGTCTATGAGTATAAATTTAAATTGGATTATTTCACATTTGTGAATTTAATTTGAAAAAATGGAATGAATATTTGTAATTATAATAATTTATATTATCTGATAATTTAAACTTAATTTTTTACCATTATGAATAGTAATAGTAGTAAAAATTAATTATTAAAGATAAGGTAAAAACTAATTTACCCAGGGTTTAAAATAAAATAATAAGGGTTAAAATGACCTACCAACTTATCTAAAACCCCCCTTTATGGACATATTTAGACCTTATAATCTCTAAGGTTCTATAATGATACATTTTGGAGTCTTTCTTCATCATAAAAGCATTGGTGTAATTGAATCTTTTCAAAAATTCCATGTGTGTCCTCTCCCCCACTTATAAAATTCCACATGCTCTCCTCCACTCTTCACACTTAGAAATCCATTTGTTTCATCCATTTACTACCAAAATCACTTCCTTAATCCCATAAAAACATTTTAGATCCCTTGTTTTGATAATAAATCTATCTTAGGATAGATTTTTGTGAAAACCTAAAGAGGTCATTTAAAGAAGAGGTAATGTTCTTAAATGATGGTTTTTATTTCATTCCTTCTTCCACATCCTTCTAATATTATTCAATAATAATAGTATAATAACATCAATATAACCCATATAATTATATTTTATTATTTTAATTTAATAACCCTTATCTATTTCCTTCTCAATCAAATGGGAGATGAAATCGTCAATCGTGTGTATGACGAACTACCACCACACGAATCAATGTAACTCATTTTCCCTCAACGCATCACATGATTACATATAATCATGGATTTAATGTATATATATAATATCTATGATATTATTATACTTGTATAATTATAATATCACATATTCCTTAGAACTATACATGTCGATTAAATTATACTAACGACACTTGTGTGTATAGCGGACTATCGCATCATGAAGTGGTGTGATTTGTTTCTCACTTTGGATTCACATAGAATGTAATAAGGATAAATTTATTGAATATATGTGTTATATATGATATGATATTTATTGTTGAAATTTAATATATCACCTAATTCCTTATATTTTCACCCGTTAATGAAATTATAACATCGTTTGTACATATGTACGACCTACCATCTCCACCAAGTGATGTGATCCATTCTCCATGATCAAATTTCAATAATGATTATGAAATTATATAAAATGAAAAAAATGATATTTATATAATTAATATATTTATAGAGATGATCTAACTGTATATTATTCTAAAGAATCAAAACTTTCACTTAACATTCATGAGAAAACAAGATGGCTATCACTCGAAACAATAGTAATAATGAAATATTATTTTAAAACTGGTGATAATATATAATAAAAGGATAATATATGATATTATAAGTATTAATATGGTTCTATTATAAATTAATAACATGATTAAAAAAATTATACATGAGGTTAAAATGTTTTCAACTAAAAGGAAGCATGAGGTAAGAGACATCATCTCAATTTCCCTTCATTGAGGCATATTGCAATGTTATAAACCAAATTTATTTAATATATTGTATATACTGACCCATTTTCAAGTAATATCATGAATGATTAATTATTCATGTTATTTTATGTTTTAATTTAAATTATTTCATCTAAGGTAATTTGACATGAAAATTACCAAATGTTAAATAAGTTCATAACTCAATTTCTTTTCATTGGGTTATATTACTTCTTCATTATATTTGAAATTATATGATTATGTGTTTAAATATTTTTTATTATCCTAAGTTTTGTTTCCAAATTTTTTAATTATATTTACATTTAATAAACATAATTTATTCATCTATTAATTCTCACTTCATTATTATGGTCTTTGTAAGGGTTTATTTTACAATCTCATTTTCATTGGGACTGTTTATACTTGAATTTCTATTGAAGGAAATTACTTCATCATTGTCTAATAAACCCATTTAATTTTATTATACAATGTTTATACATAATTTTTTCAAGTAATAGTACCGTATTCTTTTCTTTTGTACTTAAAATTTTTGAGAAGATATTTTAATGAAAATATGACTTTATTTCACTCTTCAGTCAAAAATCCTTTTTCATCAAAATCAATGTTTTATAAAAATGTTCCAAGAATGTTTTAAAATTTTATAAATGATTTATTAAAGACATTTTTACCCCTTTTTAAGAAATATTTTGAAATGAATCTTCATGTCATTTTCAAAATAAATTCCATTTGGATTTTACCAAAAATTTGAAAAGAATCATTGTATTAACATGTATGGAATGTAAAAAATATCCTACCATCATGACCAGTCAATGTTTTAAATCATCTATTAAATGTTTCAACTTTTATTTTAAAATAAATGTATTTTCAATATATTTTGAGATATTTTATTTTTAAAAAATTATTTTCACGGTGAAGAGGTTATTTTCCCCAATAATGGTTTTAATGACATTATTATTTTATTTTTATTCATCAACGACATAAACCCTTTGTTGTACTTATAATCCACTATAGTTATATTTCATTGATACCATCCTTATTATTTCTATAGATGGTTTACAGTCAGTTTAACCAGGGAATGTGTGTACATTCTCTTTCTTGATTAATTTTTCTAATCATTAACTTTCCCTTGAAATATTCACTTTCTTTCCATAATTGGGCATTAAATTTCCCCTAAACATCCATATTATTTATCATTGAAATAATTATTACTTAAACTATGAAACATTTCTACATATGGTATTTTACATTGAAAGTTATATGATTGACTGGGGAAATTATTATTAATATATATTCCATTCTCAATACTTAAATTTTTTTATAAGTTATATTGTTTGTGAATTAAATATACTATTCAATATATGTGGAATGCGTTGGACATAAAGATTTGGGTGGGCCCAGTTATAGATATCCCCTCAATTCATTTATAGACTCATGAGACAAATCAATTGTCTAACCTTGGTTAAAGGGGTTTCGGGTGTATACATACTCATCAGTTTTAAATTGTCTTGTGAAAGGTCTTGACAGTATAGGTATCATGATATTTGTGATCATCACATCCACTAATTAATAATTTCTTTCATTAAGATTTCATTTTTTATTATCAATGAGATTATCGCAATGATATTATCTATGGTTTCATTTTCATTCTCATTTTATCGATTAAATGGAATTTTTTTGGTTATTTACATTTCCATATTGATTATGCCTTATAAATTAATTATAGTCAAGTTATTTAAATGGAATTTTTGTTCAGTTATTTACTTTTCCATATTTATTATTCCTTATCTAATCATGATAGTCATGTTATTGATTAAATGGAATGTGTGTTCAAAATTTTACCTTTCCATATTGATTATTCCTTATTTATTTTTATTTATTTATTTATGGTAACTCTATCTTTACATAACTCTTACTAATCCTTTGATCTCAACATTATTTCTTTCCTTTCCTAGGAATCTAGAATGTATATTATGAATGATATGCAAGGATATTCTATAGGGAATAATGATATTTAAAAAAACACTGATAGAAACATAGGCTATACTAATAGTTTTAAACCATTAATATAGGTTGAAAAACCATTGGTATGGCCTATAACAATGGTTTTCTAAACTTTTGGGAGTTATGTTGTGGTTATAGACCTATACCAATGATTTATGGAGAACCATTGGTATAATACAAAGGAAAGTAGACTATACCAACGTTTTGTGTAAACTGTTGTTATAGGTCTATACCAACGGCTTAGAAACCATTGGAATATATCTTTATCCTTTAAACTATACCAATGGTTTAGAGACCATTAGTATATATTACCCCACCATTCTAAAAAATATACCCCCAATCATTTTCCCAAAGCACCTCCAACATTACAGAAAAATACTCCCCTCTTTTTCCCAAAGCACCAAAACATTCAAGAACACTACAATACCATATAAGTAATTCAAAAAACTAATTGAAACCCTAAAAATACAATACAATACAATATAAATAATTCAAAAAAAACTAATATAGACCATATACAGAATGATGTTTTATGAATTCATATGTTTAAAAATAATTTATATCCAATTATTCAACATATCATTATTGAAAAACACTACACTGGAATGCACAACATTTTGGAAATTAAAATATCATCCCCACCTTGGTCAATCACCTATAAAAATCACCAAAAAGTTGCACCAAACATCACTAACCAATATACAAACAATGATAACATAAGAAATTAATTAATGCATTCAACCCGTGATAATCCACATTCAAGACATCACACATACTAATTCCTAAGAAATAATCAATCATAAATTTTCATAAATATTAGAAAAAATGTAAAGGATCAATCTGTCGCTCATCACAATCACTATCACTACCATTATCATCACCATCATCCACACCACAATCCTCTCCACCACTATCGACATCTCCATCACCATCGTGATCACTAGGAATGTCATAATCCTGACCACCACTAGAACCACCTCCCAATGAACTATATAATATATGAATCATCTATATATATTCCTCAAAAGTCTCATTGGTATCTGGTAGAAGGTAAGACCACTATAAATTTCATAAATTCATTATTGTCCCTTTGATTCTATTCACGCTCCTGTACAACCATTTTTTGGCCCCTTCTACCTCAACCTGAGCCTTTTATACCTGTCCATTAGCTTTTTAAAATTCAATGATATCGGAATTGGTACCTAAAGTTGGCCAATATCTAGTTGGGAAAATACTCTTCATAGGTAGATAATGTACTCTTCCATAGTGTTAATCTCCCAAAATCGGATGTAAATGATCTTTTGGCCCAAAGTTATCATCTTTTTGGTCATAAAGGGCCTCCAAATCACACTGTTAAAAGTATAAATGGAATATTTAGTTACAAAATAGATATTAAAACTTGAAATTAACAAAGAAAAACTCAAAACTATTATTTTTTCGGTTCGTTTACTGTGCTTCCATCTCTCTTCTTTCTGCTCGAGCAAAACAATTTTTCTCGAGGCACATGTCCTTCAATATTCAAAAACTATCTCTAAAATGAAATTTAAAATAGAAAACCATAATTTAAAATAGGTTATTAATAATGAAAAACTAGTTCTTGTGTTAAAAATTAATATTATATAATTTTTTGTGACATTCACATTCTAATGTTGTTTCAGTTTAAGATCCCATAATTAATGGAGGTATGTTATCCTTTAAATTTTGGTTTAAATAACTTAATGTTGGTTATTGAAATGTTTATTGGGTGCATGTGGAGGCTTATGGGTGACCTCGGGGTTTATGATATGAAATAAAAAGTAAATCGATCCATCATGTGCATATTTCATTGTTGGAACACGATTAGTTATAATCGTGAACCAAAATCATGCTAGCCAAGAGGAGGGGTACACAGTTAAGTAAACCATGTAAGAGGGGAGTCCAAACTATACGGCTTGGGACAGAGGTATTCCACATGGTTGGTGCATGAATTTTCAAACCATGCAGTATCCCCAAGTAACTGTTCGACATGGACCCCTCTTGGACAGATGCGGGCACACAGTTGGTGCACTATTGGGAAAACCATGTGGCCAAACCATGCAATCCATTAAAAGTTGGTTTTTACAATTTCTCCCCTCATAATTTTAAGTGTTTCAATCGATTTTATTCCCCATTATTATTCCAGAAGTCGTAGTGATGAACCCAAGTGGACAAATCTTCCTATGGATTGATCTCCTTAATTTATAATCCATTTAAAGTGTTGTTGGGTGTAGATCAAATCTCCATGTGAGTTTAATGGTTCTATTTTATCTCTTTTCTAGATTTGGGGTTGTGGTTTTATTCTTATTCTTCCAAATCCCTAAAATCCTCTTTTTATAGTGGATATTAGGTTAGGTATTCAAATGGTTCTTGAATATAGATTTAAGGCTAAGTTTAAGCAAGTGTTCATCTATGGACTTGAGGTATGTGGTCTGCAAGTTAAATCCCATAGACTTGATGATTTGTTCTTATGTATGTAGTTTTTATTGGGATCCATTATGAATTCTGTTTGATTTTATATTGTATAATTTGTAGATTAATTATTTAATTAATGAATTAAGACCCTCAATATCCATGTGGGATGCATTGATGTTGATTAGACTAGTTCTGGGCTACTCAAGTGGCATGCCAACATTCTTTAACATAGAAATTATAATGCTAATCCTACAATTGACTTGAGATGAAGTAGATCCCATGATGAATTTTTCATTATGTCATCTTGAATTATAAAATGGATTAATGGTAATAGTTTTCATTTTTTTCAAGAGAATAAGGGATTGTTTGGTATAATGTGAAAGGGGTTAAATGAAATAAAGTGAATGTGTGAAAATACTTATGAGGTTTTAATTGAAATGTGTCAATATGTTAGTGTGTGTGAATTGACGGTGGTGTTAAATGGGTTATAGTATAAAAAGGTGAAATAGTTTAAACGGGCTATTCAAGGAAAATGGTAAATGTGATAATGGGTTTAGTCTTGATGATGATTCATGTGATGAATGAAATTTTATTTGTGAAAGTTATTTGTTTTATTTAAGCATGGTATGTGATATGGTATATGTGGTAAATGGTAAAATAAGCATGTGAACATGGCTTAGTGGTTTTTGGGGTATTGACTTTAGGTTATACACCCACAGTTTGGGTTGAACTAAGGATCTAAAACCCACCCCAAGAATGCATGGGTTAGGGAGTTAGAATGATGATCTATGCCCCCCAAAAGTTTCATTGGATGAGACTACCTAGTCTAAGTATCCAAGGTAAGTGTGATTTAATTGTTTGTTTAATGTTTTCCCTAGAGATATAGGGATCTTGAATTATTCCCTTATGCATAGTAGTTGGCCGACATAAGCCATTATGTGATAAATGATTTGTATAACCTATGGATTAAATGGTGCAAATTATTTATGTAAACATTGTTGATTATTGGCACCTTGTTTATCATTCATTATCCTTGTTACTCTTTGAGTACTTTCATACACTATCTGTTTAGACTGGATATTTTGTAGACACTGTTGGTAGTGGCATGTTGAGTTGTACTCACACCCTTATCGGGTTTCTATTAGGTACCCAAGGAGATTTTTTTGTTGCAAGTTAGGATAAGGGTAAAGACCCTATTCTAGGGGTTTGAGTTGGACTTGGGATATGCATGGATAAGGATCTGAGCTAGAAGTTAGGACCTTTTTTGGAGATTCATCTTTTTTTTTATTTATTTTTGTTTTTATTCACTTTTGGAACTATTGGCATGACATGTCATATTTATCATTTGGTCACAGTTTGTACCCTATTTGGGAAATGGTTGGTAATGCCTCTTTCTAATTTATTTCTTATTGTTCCTTTATTTCATATGTTTTCTTTTGTGGATTACTCTGTTAAAGAGGGTATAGTGTCCCCACGTGATCTATTAGACCCTTACTACTAGTTTTAAACCTCTGGTGTATGAGGAGGCATGCTTGATGTCAATTGGTGACTTGGATTTGGGCATCAGATTATTGGATTTCAGGTCAGAGATGCTACAAAGTGGTATCAGAGTGGTTATTTTCTATGAATTACTATTTGGGAATGGTAGATAGTATATTAGTAAGTTTTGGGCCTTTTAAATGAGCTCATTCCTAGGATTGGATAACCCATGTACAAGGTAAAACCCATATTCCCAAGGGGAATTATTGTTCTTGACGTGTGTTGTTACAGTTTAATTATATTTCACAATTGGGTGATGCACTTTCTTTTAATGTGATTTTTTTATGATATTTTTCTCATGTCCAATATGGCATGAGGTTGTGCATACAAGCATCATTATAGGCACCAAGGGACATAAGTGGCATGCATCATGATAGGCGCACATGAGATGGGTGTGTGGGACATGAAAGGTAGAATGCATTTTTACTTTCTTGAAAAAAAATTATTTTGATGAAAATGGTGTCTAATAAAAATGGTGAAAATGGGTAAAAGGAAATAATGTTAAAGAATGTTTAAGTAATTGTTCTTAATGAAGTATTTTAAATGAGTTAAAATTTTTGTTGTAACAATTTGTGAAATAGAAAATGTGCCTAAGAGGAAAGAACTGTGTTTTGAGTGTGGAAATGGTTTAAAAGGGTGTCTAATGAAAAATGTGTAACTATGTAAGTTGGTTTAACCCAGGTTATCCATGATCCATGGTAGGGATGGTCAAG
This sequence comes from Viscum album, assembly GCA_963277665.1. Taxonomy (NCBI): domain Eukaryota; kingdom Viridiplantae; phylum Streptophyta; class Magnoliopsida; order Santalales; family Viscaceae; genus Viscum; species Viscum album. The sequence continues at coordinate 702,662,278 of OY728127.1, forward strand.
GATAGTGATATAGATTTGATGATGTCGGTTGGGATAATGTATGTGAAATAAATCATTTTATGGATAGTAGAGACCCTTATTTTGTGAAATTGTGGATGGCTTGTGTTATGTGTTCTAAGATATTTGTTCATCATTGTAGGAAATTTCACTATAGTGACATGTACCAGTTTTGTGACAAGAGGATATCATTAAGATTCGTCACTAGTAATGGAGCTAGAAAACCTGTTGGTCCAAGATAACTAAGGATATGAACAATTCCTTGAGAACTTCTCTCATTTTATTCAGATGATGGACTGGGACCGAGGGTGGTTCATGCCGAGAATGTTTGATCTGACAAGATAATTTAAGTTAAAGCACCGTCCAAATTTTTATAGAGAGGGTGTAACTGAGACAACAAAGTTTTGGATAGAGTATTTTCAGACAATTTTGGATCAATTGGAGACTCCTCCTGAGAAGAGATTCAATTTGGAAGCCAATATGTTTCTAGGAATAGCAAAGTATTAGTGTGATATTTTAGTCTAAACATAGTAGAATTATGGTATGTTATGGAAATAATTCTTGTAAAAGTTTCTAAAACACTTTTATCTTGTTACCTTGAGGAAGGAGAAGGTTGCAGAGTTTATGAGGTTGACCCAAGGGCCTGTTTCAGTGATGGATTATGATATCCGCTTCACGGACTTGTAAAGATTTGTTCCATAATTTATGGGTGATGAGGTCACTACGATGAGATGTTTCTAGGATGTACTTAGACATGATATTAAGTCCCAGGTGAATATATTTTGTTTAAATAGGTTTTCTGATGTTGTGGATTAGGCCCTTATTTTAGAAAGAAATATAAAGTAGGATCCTAGTGGTGGAAATGCAGTCCCAATTGGGTGATCTAGTGGTGTCGCTTACAATTGTAAGAAGCTCCGCTTCAATATTTTTCACCTGAGTGTGGGTGAACAAGGTATTTAGAAAAGGGAACCATCCTCTTAGGGTAGAGATTGTGTTTTTTACTACCAGTGTAGAAGGTCAGGAAATATGTGTGGTCAGTGTCCCCGACCATTGGTTGAGTGTCGAGCATGCATCAGGTTGGGGCATGTGTAGAAGTGTTGTAGGAACCCTCGACATATGGGTACTAATAGATGATTGAGGTTGATTTAGAGTGTATGAAGGAGTTTAGTTACCCCATATTAGGTAGGTAGTTGGAGCTCTAATGAATGTACTATTTGGGGTAATAGATATGGTACTATTGGGAGAGAGAATCCATATCATTAGGGTTGTGCAGTGCCAGGAACTCTGACCAAATCCTAGGTAAGTGGAATGGGTTAACTTTATGAAGTTTAGCCTACACCTCGAGGTGGCGACGTTGGTCCATGATAGTTCGAGGTATAATTTTTCTAGTTTCCAAGATTTCTAGTGATTTATTTTGTACATGTACATTTAATTATTTTATATCTTCTTATTTTGTGAATGTGTTGAGCCTAGTGGTGGAACATGTGTACAGGGTCATGTCAATTGATTCACTATTAGGGGTGAAAGCAGAAAACATCCAGCAATGTAAGGGGTGTGTGATTGAAATTAGTGGGTACAATTTTCTGAGGGACTTGTTTGTGCTCAAGATGTTGGATTTTAATCTAATTTTTGGCATGGATTGGCTGGTGTTGTATAGAGCCCATATCAACTGTTACTAATGTAGGGTAACATTCTCATCTCTTGAGGAAGAAAATTATGTGCATCATGGGGAATGGGAAATCTAATTGGGTTGTGTAGGGATAATCTATCAGCAACTAGTTGAATTCACAACCCAAGTGGATTATCTTATGCTTGATGCTGGGGTAGTTGGATAACTTGTTTTCCCTCCTGTGGTGGATCAGTTTCAAGGTGTATTTCCTGAGGACTTCTCAGGTCTCCCACCTAAGAGAAATGTTGAGTTCATTATAGAGTTGTTGCTGAGAGTAAAACTAGCTACCATTCCTCTATATAGGTTTTCACCCAAAGAACTACATGGGATTAAAAATTAGTTGGAAGAATTGTAAACTAATGTGTTTATTCTTCCAATTATGTCACCTTGGGGATATCCTATGTTGTTTTCCAAGAATACAGATAGAAATTTGCGATTATGTGTTAACTATAGGAATCTGAATCAAATGATGGTTGAGATTTGATTCCCATTTCCCCAAATTTATGATCTCTTTTACCATATGAGAGGTTCTTTGGTGTTTTCCAAGATTTATTTAAAGTTCAGGTATCTCCAGCAGAGGGTGTGGCCTTCTGATATACTGTGGGATACCTTTGGGAGAAGGTATGGGTTATGAGAGTTTATTATGATGTCTTTCAGGTTGACTAATAGACTAGTATTTTTGATGGCCCTAATGAACCTAATCTTTCACCCATACCAAGATCAATTTTTAGTCATTTTTGTTGATGTCATCTTAGTGTACTCAAAAACTCATGATGATCATTCCAAACAACTTGACATTGTTTTGAGTATACTAACAGAGAATACATTATATTCCAAGATATCCAAATGTCATTTCTGGATTTAGAGGGTGCATTTCTTGGGTCACATCATCTTGGAGGAAGGTGTATCCATGGATATGGAAAAAGTACACGTAGTTGTATCTTTAGAGAAACCCAAGAATATTTCTGATGTCTAGAGTTTTCTAGGTTTGGTAGGCTATTACCAAAGTTTGATCAATGAATTTACTTATTTGAAATCACTACTTTTGGGATTGACCAAGATAGGTTTCATGTATGAATGTTATGTGGCATGTGAGAATGCTTTCCAAGAGTTAAATAATCAGTTGACTACCGCACCAATCCTGATCTTACCTGATCCTGGTAAGGAGTATACCTTATTTTTTGATGCTCTGGTGTTGGTCATGGGGTAGTGTTGATACAGTATGATCAGGTTGTATCATATTGGTCCCAACATTTTTGGCCTCATGAAATAAATTATCCTACTCATGACCTTGAATTGGCTATAGTGCTTTACACCTTTAAGTGTTGGTGACACTACTTTTTTGGAGAGAGGTTTACCATGTATATTAATCATAAAATCCTTTACTACATCTTCTCTCATCATGATCTGAATCATTGATAATGTAGGTGGATTTATTGCATGTATTATTTTGATTTTGAGTTGTTTTACATGTTGGGCATGTGAATTTTTTTGTAGATGATTTAATTTGGAAGACTCATAATCATGTAGTTCAGGAATCCAGTTTCGAGTGGAGGATGATGACGTTATTTAATAAAATCCATCTAGAGGTTTAGGATAGTCAATGGAAAATTACCCTTTCATTCATGGCTTTTGATTCCATGCTTCTAATATGGATTAAAGAGAATTAATATTTGGACATGGAAGGTTTATCTTTGAGGGAAAGTCATAAAGGTGGGGAGTCACCTTCTGGTTGTACCATTGGTGATGACGATACTTATTAAATTTTTTGCCTTATTTTAGTGCCTACATGTATGTGGGAGGATTTGATATGTGATTTTTATGCATTAAAATGGGTGGTGCATCCTAGTTTGACCAAAATTTATCATGATGTTTGTAGGCATAATTGGTGGCTTGGAATGACGAAATAGGTTGCGGGTTTCATGGTGCGATGCCTTACCTGTCATCAAGTAAAGGTCAACCATCAGTGATTGGGTGGTTTTTTTAAGTCCATTTCCATTCATGAATGGAAATGAGATGATGTGATGATGGATTTTGCGATGGGTCTTCTGAGGATGCCTCAGAAGAATGATGTGATCTGGGTAAATGTGGATCGATTAACTAAGGTGGCTCACTTCTTATTGATTCAAGAGACTTTCACTATGGATTAGTTGGGTGATTTTTTCATTTGGGAGATATTTTAGTTGTATGGGGTGCCACAAACTATAATTTTGGATCATGATATGTGTTTTACATTGAGCTTATGCCAAGGACTACAAAATGTGCTTTGTACCCAAGTGTTTTTTAGTACAACTTTCCACCCGCAGATAGATGGGCAGTTGAAGCACACTACTCAGGTACTAGAGGAAATGTTGTGGGATTGTGTCCTAGATTTTGTTGGATCTTGGGAAAATAATTTGTCACTTGTTTAATTTATCTACAATAATAGTTACTACGAAAAAATTCATATGTAACCCTATTAGTCACTCTATAGTAGGCCGTATAGATCTCCATTATGTTGGATGGAGGTTGGGGAATTAGAGTTCTTGGGACCGAGTCTCATACAGGAGAGGTTGGAATGAATTCAATTGATTCCAAAGCAAATTACTATAGCTCAAAGTAGGAATAAGTCATATAAGGATCGAAATCATTGAACTCTTGAGTTTATGGTGGGATATCATATGTTTTTTCAGTTTATGTCAAGGTTGGGTCATCATCGTATTTGGAAACATGGTAAGTTAGTGCCTATGTACATGAGGTTATTTGAGATTGTGGAGAAGATTGTATTGATGGAGTACCAATTGGATCTTCCACAGTAGTAAGGTGGTATGCACAATGTTTTTCATGTGTCGAAGATTTGAAAATATCACCTTGACCCATATCATGTGATTGATTTTGAGGATGTTGAGCTTGAGATTGATGTGTCCTTTGAGGATCATCTGATTCGTATCATGGATCTTTATGAGAAATTATTGTGTGGAAATAGTGTAACCTTGGTTCGAGTTTTGTGGTAGCATGGCAATGTTCAAGAATAATCTTGGGAGAGAGAGGTGGATATGTGGGCCCAGTGTCCCAATATATTTACCTTAGAAGCGCGACGATTCTTGGAAGTGCAGATTGAGGATGATCCATTATAAAGTGGGGAGGTTGTAAGATCCCGAACTTCATTGAGGTATGTTCCCATTTAAATTTTGGTTTAAATGCCTTTATGATGGGAAGTGAAATGTCTATTGGGTGCATGTGTAGGCATGGGGGTTACACGGGGGCTTAGGACATGAAGGAAAAAAGAAAATTGGACCATCTTGTTCTTATTTCATGGTCAATGCATAGTTATTTGGAACTATGTACCCAAACCATGGTATCTAGGATGAGGGGTTCACAATTTAGTAAATCGTGGAAGGGGAGAGGCCAAATCATGCAGCATGGAAAAAAGGCATTATTATGGTTGGTGCACAATTTTTCAAACTGTGTGGGATCCCAAGGTAACCATGTGACTTGGACCCCTCTCGGATAAAGTAAGGTGCATGATTGGTGCATAGTTTGGAAAACCATGTGGCCACACCATGTTCCCTATTAAAATTGGGTTTTTACCATTTTTTCCCCTCGGGTATTTAAGTGTTTCACACAATTTTCTTCCCCATTCTTCTTCCAGTATCCCTAGTGATGAACCAAAGTGGAAAAATCTTCTAAAGGATAAACCGCTTTTTTTCTAAGGCATTTAGAGTGTTGTTGGGTTCTGATCAATGCTATGGGAGATTCAAATGCTTCTCTTTTCTCTCTTTATTGTATTTGATCTTTTAGTTTCATTCTTCTTATTTTGAAGCCCTAAAAACCACTTTTTCTAATGTATCTTAGGTTGGGGATTTAAATTGATCTTGAATCTAGTTCTAAGGATAAGGTTAAGTGAGCATTCATCTACAGATTAGAGGTAGTTAGTCTACAAGTCATATCCCATATTCGTGATTATTTTTTCTTATGTATGTGGTTGTGCTTAGGTTCCATTGTGCGGGCCGTTTGGTTTTCCATGGTAGAATTTTTAGATTAATTAGTTAATTTATTAATTAAACCCCTAAAGATCCTTGTGGTATGCATTAAGATTGATTAGACTGGTTTAGTTCCACTCAAGAGGTGTGTCAACATTCCCAAACATGAAAAATATAATGTTAAGCCTATAATTGACTTAAGATGAAGTAGATCCCATGATGAACATGTTGTTTTGTAATCATTAATTATAAAAGGGATTAATGGTAATATTTTTAGTTGTTGGAAAGATTGTAAGGGATTTTTTGGAAATATTTGAAAGGGGTTAAATGAAATAAAGTGAATGTGTGAAACAACTTATGAGGTTTTAATTGAAATATGTAAATGGTTTGTGTATGTTAATTGATGATGGTGTTAAATGGTTTAGAGTATAAAAAGGGGAAATGGGTTAAATGGGTTATGCAAGGTAAATGGTAAATGTGATAATGGTTTTAGTCTTGAAGATGATTCATGCGATGAATGAAATAAGATCTGTGAATGTTATGTGTATTATTTGAGCATGGTTTGTGATATGGTATATGTGGTAAATGGTTAAATAATCATGTGCACATGGATTGGTGGTTTGTGGGGTATTGACTTTAGGCTCTACACCCATGGGTTGGGTTGGATTGATGTTATAAACCCCACCCCTAGAATGCATGAGTTAGTGAGTTAGACCAAGGCTCTATTCCCCTAATGATTGCATTGGATGAGACTATCAGGACTGAGGCTCCAAGGTAGTTGTGATGTAATTGTATGTGTAATGTTTTCCCTAGGGAGATAGGGAACCTGGATTATTCCCTTGTGTATATTAGTTGGCTAGAATAAGCTATTGTGTGATAAATTATTTTCCTAACCTATGGATTAAATGGTGTAAATTATTTAAGTAAGCATTGTTAATTATTGGAACCGAGTTTATCTTTTATTTTCCTTTTTACTTTTTTAGTACATGCATACACTGTCTTTTTCGAATGGATATTTTTTAGACACCATTGATGGTGGCCTACTGTATTTTACTCACCCCATGCTTGATTCTCCATTGGGTACCCAAGTAGATTTCATGGTTACATGTTAGGAAAATGGTAAAGGAACTATGATGGGGAGTTGAGCTGCGATTAGGATGTGCATGGATGAGGAGTCGAACTTGGAGTTAGGACCCATTATGGGGATTCTATTGCTTGTCTTTATTTTGGTTTTTATTCACTTTTGGAACTGTTAACATGACGTGGCATATTTATCATTTGGTTTTAGTTTGTACCATGTTTGGTAAATGGTGGTAATGCATATTTTTAGTTTATTACTTATTTTTCTCTTTTCATATGTTATTTGTTGTGGCTTACTATGGTAAAGAGGTTATAGTCTCCCCACATGATCTATTGGACCCTCACTACTAGTCGGCATCCTCTGGCATATGGTGAGGCATGCTTGAGGTCATGTGGTGACCCGACTTCGGGAATCAGATTAGTGGCTTTCAGGCTGGGGATGTTACATTCTAAGTACTGGATTTTTGGATAACCATGTTCAAAGTGATGAATTAAAGAGAATAATGGAAAAATAAAATGTTTAAATGATGTAATCCTTGATTAAATGGGGATATAATCTTTAATTATGAAATAACATAAAATGTGTACTTATGATTTTGTGATGTATTCTTTTAGAGTAATCACAAGTGATTTTTGTTTGAGTAAAGTTTTTTTAGGTTAGATTGGTTTAATATCATTTTATTTGGGTTAGGTTGATGGGGTTTTAGTCGAGCAAGGATATGTTGGGTTAGGTATGATCAACTTGGTTTTGATCCTTATTGTTCCTATTCAGTTTTACATGGTATAATTTTATTTAGTTATTTTTAATTAAATTTGGTTAAGTATGATTTGATTCAATTAAGTTTGGATCAATTATAATGAATTTCTATTAACGAGGTACCATTTCATTATGTTTAGGTTATTCTTTTCATCTTAATTATGTTTGGTTTATTCTGGATTAGACTTATTTATTTTGATTCACCTATATTTGTTTATAACCTTTCATTTGAATTTGATTTAGTTTTTTCATCCCTTATATGACTTAGTTTGGTATATTTTACTTTAGATTAATTTACATAATTTAGATTTCATTTTATTTATTTCAATTCAATTTTATATCTTTTAGTGTGTTTTTTTCATTATTTTATTCACTTTTTTGGATCATGATTAGACTAGTAAATTTTGGTTTTTTATTTTCATTTTGGTTTCACTTCCATTCATGTTTCTTTGGTTTCATCAAATTCCAGCCATTTAAATTTGGTATTATTAAATTTTTGTTCATTATTGACTTAGTTATGTTTTTGATTGGTTGGTTTGTGGTGTATTAATTTTCTTTTGTGGCTTCATTATTGGTTTTTATAGTTTCATAATCATTCAATTATAGTTGATTTAGGGCTAATTAAGTCATTTATATTCAGTTTGTATTGATTAAATTAATTATAGTCATGATTTATTTTCTTTGTATAACTTTGAAATTTTTTGTTATTTTATATAAATTTAATTACTTATTGATGGATTCTATTTTTTTTTGGTAAAATTTGGTTTGGGTTTACTAGGCCTATTAAATTTGATTCAATACAATTAAATTCTAGTTGAATTTGTTTAATTTGTTTTATTTTGGTTTGGTTTGTTTTAGGTAAAATTATTTCAACTTAGTTTATCTTGGTTTGTTTCTATTTGATTCAATTTGGATTGGTCATTGTATTTTTTATCCAATTTACATTTGTTAATTTTATTTTAGTTTATTTATTTTATATTTCATTGTAATCAGAGTTAGTTACATTCAATTAGGTTTAGTTCATGAATGTTTACATCTATTTGATTCAGTTTTTGTGGATTCAGTTTGGTTTAGTTTCATTTGATTCAATATGGTTCATTTCAATTTCATTAAATAGGGGTTGGTTTGGTATGTTGGGTTTGGGTTAGTTTTTATCTTTTTTATTTGATTATCATCCATTCACATCAAATCAGTTTGTAATTTTTTTAATTTTTTTGGGTAGGGTTCAATTTCATACTTATTGATTTACTGTATTTCGCGTTTGATTGGTTATGTTTAATTTTATTTATGCCTCAATTTTTTCTAGGTCAAATTATATTATGTTTTTCTATGTTTTAGTTCATATTATTTTAGTTAAAGATAATTTAGTTCAGTATCACTCTAAAAAAATATAATGTAGACAAATTCCATGAAAGTGGCTAAATCTAAATAGGGTAATATTTGTTCCATTAGTTTTGATAAAAATAGGGTCAAAGGTCTTAATTATTATTATGATATGGAATATTATGAGTCTAAATAACCCCTCTAAAATTATTTATAGAGTAAATTTATTATATTATGTATATAGCATGTTGTGTCTATTATTTTAGAGACCTCTCTTCCCCTTTTAATTTTTAGAGAAAGGTGATGCTTTTGAGGAGTTGGAAATTTTTTGTATTTGGATGAATTTTCTATTAATTTTTTAATAATTTGGAAATGGGAGAGAAACAAAAAAAAAATTTATTGCATGAATGATATAAAGGGAATAATTCTGTCTATAATATATATTTTAAAGATTATTTCATTGAATAATTATATTAGATATTGATTATAGATTTAAAAGGAGGGATAGTTGATACTGAAGATGCAATGGTTTTGTTATTATTTTAATTTCCTATAAGTATTCATATTTGACCCATAAAATTAAACAATATGTGTTTTATGGTTTATAAATATGTTATGAGTTTTATTTTAATGGTCTATGTTGATACATAATAACCAAATTAAATTTCATTTTTAGTAAAATTTTAAATTTTTTATCCAAATTCTACAGAAGACTATTTTTTATGATACATAAGTGTAATATGAAAGAATTTATACTATGTGGTTTGAGAAAAAATTATATTTTTTGTGTAATTATTCAATGTAAGGGATAAAGATACAGAAGTGTTATTTTGTAATAAAAACTTTAAATATGATCTGAATTTTTAAGTTTTATTATTTTAGATATTTTTAGTCATATAATGTTGTAGATAAACATTTATATATGTAATAATTGGTTGATTGATGTTTATAGGTTGAAAAAATTGAGATAAAATCAACCATAAACAATATCTTAAAATCATATAAATAAGAAATTTCATGACATGCTCACAAACTTGACAATACTAATCCTAAAATTTCAGTATACACTAAATACTTTAAATAATAAACTAAGGAATACATGATCATTTATCTATCTCAATTATAAATGGAATGAAATATGGAGGAAATAAAAGAAATTGGAAGTCATAAATAAAAACAATGGATTACACATGAAGAAGAGATCAAATTTTATGAGATTTTTTCAAGAGAGTATAACCCAAAAACTCATGAGAATCTATGTGGGAGGTTTAAGTAGGCTATACATATTTTAGAATACTATTTGAACATACTGATAGCCTAAATAGTGATTCTAAAGAAGATGAATCTTACATCGGGTGAGCCATTTAATACTTTTTCAATATTTCAATGTTGGTGGATCACTTTATGAAGAAAGAACATATTGGTTACTTTTAACTGATTGTTATCAATCACATAAATTAATGATTAATGGATAGAGGGAGTGTTGTATTTATGTTCATCATGTTTATTTTATATTCTTCTAACAAATTATCTATATAATTGGTTTTATGTTTCTAAAATGTTTAAAAATATGTGATATCATTGAAACCTATCATAACCACTACCCCCAACCACTTTCTAATTATCTCATAAGAGGAACCCCACTCTCTTTTCCCATAGTATCCTAACAAACACATATAACATTCACACATGATTAAGAGGTAACATAAGACTTCACAAGAAAATATTTTATGTTAAACACCATTTTACACTTCCCTATAATAATGATATCCTTAATATATCCAAAATTATCTAATTATTAAATATAGATATTTTAAAAAAACTTTAATGAATCCTTATAATTTACAATTGAATAAATTTTATATCCATAATATTTTTAAATTGAAATTTTATAGACAACTATTGTACCTACTTCCTCTCATGGTCTAATATCGTAGTCTACCCAAAAGTGTGGAGGTATTTTGTAGAATCCTTTTTTTTCTTCCGGATGATTTCTAAAAAATTTTATTCAATAATTAAACACTAATTATTAATGGAAATCATGGTAATTCTCATTAAAAAACCTCAAATTTTATTAATAACTCGAAATCGGTACTATTCCAATAAGAAACCATTTCCCGATAATATTCTACTACACACTCATTCATGATAGACATGAAATTTAAATATATACCAACTCTAGGACACTAGACACTATACAATAAATGCTTATATTCTCTCCACCACACACCTAATTCCATGATCCATGTTGTCCTCATAGATTCACCCTCAGGAAAATAACAATAAAGCTAGAACCAAAATATTAATTCATATAAATACAACAATAAAATAACATTAAATCCAATGAATTTTCATACCCATATTTGCGCTCAAGTATTGTAATTTACTTTATTTGGATGGTGTCTCTAGGAAAGTGTCCTTATAGGAATGTTGCTAGATTATTTTGCAAGAGTTTCCATAAAACTCCTACATTCTTTCCCTATTTTTCAAATCATTTGGATTTCCTCAATGTACTCAACCATTAGTTGTGTGTGGTGGTTCCACATAACATGAATGTTTGGTTAGCCCTTCTACCTCATAGTAGATCCAATTGTGAATGAAAAAAACAAATATTATATTAATAAATATTATAATGAAAATAAATTATGGTCAAAAAAATTATTAGGGTTCTATAAATATACCTGAGGAAGCCCGATCGGTGGGTTTTGATGGATCCTTTGGTTCTGAAGGAATGTTAACCTATATATGTAATGTCTCAGATTTTATGTGTATTATTTTTAAATGTTATATGGAATTAATATGAGACCCATCATAGAGATGGCACATCATTCCAAGGCCCGGTGATCCCGGAATGGTGGTTTGAACTTTTTTTAAGTTAAGTGAGTCGACACTTGTGTGCGGTTGTGGCAGTTTCCAAACAGATGCCTGGATTAAAAATTATAGGGAACCATTGTGTCTGGGATGATGAATTTACCTAAGAAAAAGTCTAACCTCGACCGGCATAGGTCGAGGGAAAAAGTTGATTTTCGGACATTTTTAGTAAAATAAAATAAAATAAATTGACAATATTTATTTTATTTTATATGGAAACATCTGCTGTAGCGCGACGACGGGGCAGTTGTTTCCTTAATAAATGCCAAATCATAATGAATTAGAAATGGAAAGCTGGAATCATCAAATACCGCAGCGTATTTTAATGTCAAACACATTTCCCTTTTTATTGGGATAATCGAATGTTGCTCGTTGGCAAGGATTGAGAGGAAACTCTAGAGAATCCATGGAGATTTGGAGAAAACTATTAGCAATGAATGACGAAGAATCAAATTTGTGAATCATTGCACCAAAGATGTTGGAGGATCTCGACGATGATGGTATCATGACCCCTTCTTCAGCAATCGATCCCAGTTGAGGTAGGGGTTTGTTATTTAAATTCTTTTCCCCGCTTTAGATTTAAACGACGAACGCGGATCAACCACAAACAAGTTGATCCATGGATTCGTACGTTCTTGAGAAAGTGTTTTATTTAGATTATTTGGGGAATTAATCCATGTTGAATTGTTGTTGTTTGATTATGATCCATTTAATCCTACTAATGGGAGTAGATCAACGCTGCGACAAATGACAGCAGAGGTTCTTTCCTCAATTTTTTCATTGTATTTATTTCCCTTTCCTTTCTCTGTGTGTTCTTCGCATTCTTCATGGGGCGAGGAACAATGGATCTTTGCGCATCCATTTTGTGTTGAAACAATCCCAATTTGAATATTCGACACCACAACGACCTTACGGAGGTGCGACGACGATAGAAGACGACGAATCAAACCGGATCGGGAAGGGTCATTCTTAGAGAATTCTTCGCGCGAGTGGATCATTGCACATTTTCAGAGTCGATTGGAGGTCTGAAAATAATGGAATCATCTTCTTGGTGTCATTTTGACCAAAACCTGGGAGTTTCATGGTGATCGGATGGATAGATCTATGATAGGGACATCACGGAAGGCGCGACGGTGGAGGTTCACGTTTCTGGAAATTTCCAGAATACATGGTGTGTATCTCTGAAGAACATGTTGTGTGGACCAGCTCAGTGGTGGATAGGATTTCAGGCATCAGATAAGAATCACACGGTGTGTGACCCTAGTCACACGACCTGTTGGACCTTCCCTGAAGCTTGGCATGTATCTTGGAAGGTACACGGACACGGGTTGGACTACACGGCTTCAGAACACGGCATGTACTCTCTACACATAATGGAAGAGGCATCTATGTGGGAATCAGTGTGTATCCAGGGGATACATGGACATGGGATGGAGTACATGATTGTGTACTCCACCACATGGCATGGTGAGGCTAGTAACGCAAGTCACCCCGTGTACCCAATACACGGGTTGTCACACATGGGTTGAGGCCGTGTATGGGAACACGACTGCATACATGGAGCCGACCCCGAATGACTCGGACATGGTGTGTACTCCGTACCAAACGCCATGTACTGACTTTTCTACACGACCAGCCTTATGACATGGGCCATTCTACATGGGCAGTACCCGGGGTCTGAAGACACGACGTGTGAAATTTCTACACGTCCTGTACTTTTTGGAAAATGTCTTGGTATTCTTGTCCACCATATCCTGGACATGTTTCATTTGGGTTAATTCCCCTTCTTCTTATTCCCCTGAAGGTCAAGCATCGTTTCCTGCTATAGGAGTATGATCACTTTATCAGGAAATTTTGTGATAGATTCAGGCATCCATCTGTGAGGCCCGGATCGAGATACTCTATCCATTCTTGACCCTAGGTAGAGTCAGGCATCGACGTGACCAACTCCATCGGGCGTCGATCCTCTACCTAGAAGGTGAATTCCGGATGATTCTCGGTATCCTCCATGGCCCTTGAAGTGATCCTCACCAGTGTATAGTGATATTTCCCCATTCCGGAGTTTGTCTCTCGTAATGAGTGTATCAATATATTGTGACCTTTCCCATTCAGGAGTGTGTCTCCCTTAATGAGTGTGGCTATCTCTTGTGTCTTTTCCCGATGAACATCGCTTCTCAGACAGACATCATCAGAGCTATCAAACTCATGGAGTGAGTTCTCCCGGAACAAGTGCTTCGTGGAATCTTTGAACTGAATCTCTAACGGGGGTATGTGCTTGTGTGACTTGTTTCTATACCACAGGTCTGAGTTTTGGGTATATCTGGATTATTTTCTCCTGTTATATGTTCAGTAGACATATAATATGTAGAGATGATTTTGCCTTTTCTTTGTGTATTGCTTTGTGTTTTTCGGGGGCCTCTACTGAGTAATGTTATACTCACCCCTGTAGAGGCTCTGTCCACATGTGTCATTTATTGTGAAGACGATCATCCTTTTTGACAGAGTCTAGGGAGGACAGGGATAAGACTGAGCTTTCTGAGTTCCCTACAGGCCGAGGCGTTCCTTCGGCTACAAGCAGTAGTCTTAGTACCTCTTGTGTTTACAGGTTGGAATTTGCAGTTTTCAGACTCTTGATTTGGTGGGCTTGTATTCTGGCCTAGTTTACTTTCAATACTTTACCTTCCATCATACTTTGTTGGTTGGGTTTAGTTGTATGCATGCATTTTGTTCCTTAGTGTTTTTATATTTCAAAATTTGTGGGCTTGGAGATGTGAGCGTGTGTACAGGTTCTTAGGCAATGCCTCCCATGTTAGTAATATGCCTACTCAGTGCTAGTAACCATCCCCTGGCCTATTGGAGGCTGTCTTGGGGAGTCACGGCGTGGACCCCACTGGGACGGGTCATGAAAGAGTGGTATCAAAGGTGGTCGGTTCTACCATTAGATCATGTTTCTATGAGATTGGTTTGGGGAAACAGTGTTAAGTGTTTCAATTTCGGATTTCATGCCAAAGACTCCAGTGTTGGTGCAGCGGCCGATGTATCAATACACCGGGACTCTGATAACCTGCTTTTTTACTCAGTACACGAAAATGATGGTTGTAGGGGGAATAAAAGAAAGGTACATTCATAATATAGGAATGGGTTGTGTTTTCCATGTCCTTTGAGTCAGCTATCCAGATATACTCATGGTACAACTTTTTTCTTTACAGGATGCCTTCGTGAAGCATACCCACTAGGATTTAGCAGCGCGATCATGAGGATGACCCCCTCAGTGACAAATCTTTGATATAGGGACCAATTCCCCCGGCATTTCCACCAGGTGGTGCACCTGCTATGCCAACACCAGTGGAGCAGCCCGTGGTACCTGCAGTACAGACCGACGAGGAGCATAGGCTTAGCACGCTCCATGAGTTCCAGAGACAAATACCCCTTAGTTTCCAAGGTGAGCCCGACCCGTAGGTGGCTGGGGACAAGCTTGAGGTGGTGACCAGAGTTTTCTGTCTAGTGAGGATACCAGCAGACCAGATGGTGATCCTAGGAACAAGCCTTCTTCAGGGTTTGGTGGGATGATGGTAGAGTCTGACCACACGGACTCACGACAATGAGACTCTTTCATTTATAGAGTTTGGGAGACTCTTTAGGGAGGAGTTCTCTCCGGTTACGCTGAGAGCAGTGCGCATCCAGGAGCTTCTTCAGCTCTAGCAGGGCAGTTTGACAGTAACTAACTATTCATCAAGGTTCACCAACCTCACTCGGTACTTTATGGATATGGTCAGGGATCGGTACTTTAGATCACGGACCTTAGAGAGAGTTCTTCGATGGTACATCTGAGCTAGTGTCGTGCCTCTATTCATTTAGACTTATACTGGAGTGCTCGAGCGGGCCTTGGTGATCGAGAGCTTCTTGGCGGAGTAGAGACAGCCGATGGTAGTTAGTAGCAGGCAGATAGGTGCGGAGACCCCAGCAGCAGGGAGCCGACATCAGGAACAAGGATTTGGACATGAGAAGCCTCATAGGAGGACCCAGGACAGAGGATCGATAGTCCAAGGCTCTCAGGCTGGATCCAGTCAGCCTAGGGAGAAGTGATTCTACGTGTGCGACGGTAGGGGACATCTCACTAGAGATTGTCCGACCCGTTGATCTGCTGATAGGGAAGTGGTGGATGGACCACCTAGGTAGAGGAATAGAGTGGAGCAGACAGACTCCCCAGGAGGAAGAAAAGAAAAGAGGATTAGGGAGAGCTGCGGGTGGTGGCAGACGCTTCGACTTACTTCCACCACTACCCCCAGGAGGTCCGCACCAGGCTCAGAGAGCTGGGGGACAGGGATGGGGATAGCTGCATGCGGTCGAGTCATATGACCCAGGGACTCAAGGGATAATTCTAGGTACGATCTGTGTCTTTTCTACCTTATATTCCATACTTATAGTAACAGGTTCCAGTCATTCCTTCATAGCCACAAGTATTGTGTGAAACCTTGAGATTCCAGTAGAACCATTGACTCGATCCTTATGCTTGGAGACACCTATGGAAGGAGACTCGATGATCACGCACCTTTGAAGACAGTGTGATCTTACCCTTAGAGGTGATATTTTTGGTTGGAACCTCTTGGTGGTAGCATCGAGGCCTTACAAAATCATTCTTGGTATGGATTGGTTATCTTCGGTCCATGCCTGGATAGACTGTTTTAGGTGAAGAGTGCGGTGTGTCAACAGTGATGGGACGAGGTTTTCCTTTATCAGAGAATGGGAAACCCAGGCAGCATAGAATAGGATTATGCATAGGAGGGTGCAGCCAATCTCTCATGAGTTGGAAAGCCTTTCCCTCAGAGTAGTGGATGTTGTGGGCTCTCAGTTCCCAGCAGTTGTGGCGAATTATGAGGACATATTTTCCAAGTATGTTCCAGGACTACCTCCCCATTGGGAAATCAACTTCTGTATCAACTTACACCCTGAGACGGCACTAATTTCCTCATCATCATATTGGATGGCTCCTGTAGAACTTTGCAAGTTGAGGGTGCAGTTGGAGGATTTATAGAGAAAGGGTTTCGTGAGACCTAGTGTTTCACCCTGGGAGGCCCCAGTCTTGTTTGCCAAGGAGACAGATGGGAGTCTGAGGTTGTGCGTGGATTATCAGCACTTGAACCTGGTGACGGTGAAGAATAAGTATCCACTACCGAGGATCTAGGACCTCTTCGATCAACTGAGAGGGGTATAGTGGTTCTCAAAGGTTGACCTTCAATCAAGCTATCACCAGTTACGAGTACGAGATGAGGATTTTCCGAAGATGACATTTAGATGCCGGTACAGTCATTATCAGTACTTAGTGATGCCTTTCGGCATGACAAACTCCCTCGTAGTGTTCATGGGACTGATGAACCGGATCTTCCAGTCGTACTTGGATCAGTTCATAGTGGTCTTCATCGACGACATCCTTGTGTACTCGGCATCAGAGGAGAAGCACGCGAGACACCTGAGGATGGTTCTAGATGTACATTGGGAGCACCATCTTAATGGGAAGCTCTCAAAGTGCCAGTTCTAGAATCAGGAGGTCCACTTTCTGGGGCATGTCATCTCAGCAGATGGAGTAGTTGTAGACCCAGCCAAGGTGGAGGTTGTGTTAGCATGGGAGCCACCTCGGAGCATGAAGGAGGTGCGGAACTTCCTTAGGTTGGCAGGATATTACCAGAGATTCATTCTTGATTTATCACAGATATCAGCATCGATGATAGCCTTGACCAGGAAGGGTAAACCCTTCGTGTGGATGAAGAAGTGCCAGCAGGATTTTGAGTAGTTGAGATAGAGTTTGAAGAGCACCCCGGTTTTGAGATTATCGGAAGAGGGTGTCGAGTACATAGTTTTCTCCGACTCATCAGGGACTAGGCTTGGTTGATTCCTAATGCAGAGGCAGGCTGTGATTTCTTATGGTTTGCTCCAGCTTAGGCCACATGAGCAGAACTATGCGACCCATGATCTCGAGTTCGCAGCGGTAGTATTTGCATTGAAGATTTGGCCACACTACCTTATGGGTGAGCAGTTTATCATCTACTTTGACCACAAGAGCCTCAAGTACATCTATTCCTACAAAGATCTGAATATGAGACAGAGGCGTTGGCTAGAGTTCCTCCAGGACTATGATTTTGAGATCATCTATACTCTTGGGAAGGGGAATAAGGTGACATATGCTCTTAAAAGAATCATGAGATAATAGTTTTTGAGTGAGGTGACATGGAAGTTAGCCACATTTTATTTCTCCATCATGGATAGAGAGGATGTAGCTTTACTGAAGACGATGGTTGTCACCCCTACACTCTTACAACGATTTAGGGAAGCGCAGCTTGGGGATGTCGACTGTGAGACTTTACGTGCTCAGTTATCCACAGGACATGCTCCTGATGGATATTCGAAAGCTAGGGAACACACACTTCTTTTCATAGGACGCACTTGTAATGGACCGGACCCACATGGTCCATTACTTTTCCAAAACATGGCTCTACCGAAATAGTGGCACCAGTCACGGGGGAACCAATTACGGTGGCAACGTGACGGATGCACACCATTCACGGTGGAACCATGACGGTGGCATCGGTCACGGTGGAACCGTGAGGGTGGCATCGGTCATGGTGGCACTGTGATGGTCGCACACCGGTCACGGTGGCACCCTGTCCTCACCAAGCGGTCTTCGTCCCTTTTTCCAGTTTCCGACTTTTTCGCTCCTGCAACATATATTTTAACATAAAGATGATTTAATTCGTCTTTTAAAGCTATTTAAATCCCATAAATAATATAAAAAATCCCCCAAAATTTGGGAAAACCTAAAACTTACCAAAATGTGTGGTTTTTTCTCGGTGTCACGCCATTTCCCCGTACCTACCAGTTCCACCCCCGTTGCATGTTTTTCCTCTGTTTAAAAGAAACGGTTTAATGAACAGCTTTTATGCCACCACCCCGATGGGAATAATTAAATAAGAATTAATCCCATCATGTGTAACCTCCCAACCGCAAAAGAAGCCATGATCCGACTTTAAAGAGGTTCAAAAATTCCTTATCCCATAACAATATAATATTGTCTTTATATCACACTAGATTTTCTTCCTTCCCCTTCTTGGTTGGTTTTATTTATTCTCCCTAGTGCGCTTAGAGTTCCTCCTTCTCGAGGCTTGTGCTGCACCTTAGCTGGAGTTTTTCTGCTCGTCCTTGGAGTCCCTGGAGTTCTTCCCTTACAAGTGGTGCATCCTCAGTTCTTGGCGTGTGGAGAAAGACTTCATCATTGATCATCTAGGTATAGTTTTCTTTCGTCTCTCCTTAATTTGTATCATGCGGGGTGGGTACGCTAATGTTTCTATGGGAATGGATGAAACCAAAACTTAACAAGGATAATAAATAGACTATTAAAGAATTATGGGGTGCGTTGGACAATTCTGATGTACTCTTTTATAATTTCTATATGTTTTGAACTATATGGTCTATGCTCACTGAAAATCATGGTCGTTGGTGGTCTTTCCTTGCGCACTAATGGAACCTTGTCTTCTGTGATAATTGAATGGTTGCAACATGGGAATTTGGTTAATTATATAAATTCGGACGATTAAATGAATGTCTAGTTAATAAAAAACCTTGTGTGATCACCTCGGTTAATCAAAAAGAAAGAATCAAACTTAGAAAATGATGTACTTGAGTCTGGAAACTTCCTTGTTCTGTCTTGGTGGCATGTCTGTTTGTTCAGCTCGATGCTTATGGGGTGATGTGGATGAGGATGGGATCCTCTGTTGTGCCATGGTTGTTGGTTGTGAATCTGAAGCTGTGTGGGGCTGTATATTGAGGCTTGGTTTGGTTCTAGTACTTTGAGGGATCTCACTGATCCCTTTGTTGTTATGAATTCACAAGAGAACCGGGTGTGAATGCTTAAATTGTTTTTTGGTTGTTTCTCTTTCTCTGGCTTGTGGTTATGATGGTTAGTTTCCCAGTAGTGTAGAATTTACATAAATGGTATCACTTGAACATCAACACAAGGGTGGTTTAAATTAGGAATTGGTTTTGGGAATGAGTTGTGACTTGGTCGTGAGTGTTGTGACTTTTTTTGAATGAATAGTAATAAGGGTGTTGTGTTTAGGTTGGCTTTGGAAACCCTAGGTTGGGATGAGTTCTTGTTACCTATACATATATCTATAGTTTTTATGTTTCCTATTCATGCCCCACCCAAGTTGAGAACTTAGTGTCGAACACCCCCATTTCATGGGGGAGGGTGTTTTTTCCAACACTCCTATGAGTGGCTGGTTATTATCTTTTTTTCTGCTCCTTTTCTCGAATAGCCCAAGACTCTTCGGGTAGGATGTGACGGCCTGAGGTCTATTATAGCCCAATATTCTTCGTCTAGGGTAGTTTTGGTGGTTGTCCTAGGTGTGTGCGGGCAGGTTGTTTCCCAAGAATCTTTGGGATGATGCCTAGGTTTCATCGGGTGTGGAAGTAGTTGTTCTGGCCCAGGAGTTTACGAGCGTGGTTACGTATGGTGATTTTGGCCTAGGTGTTTGTGGTCGGGATGGTGATTTTGGCCTAGGTGTTTGCAGGTGGGATGTGTGGCTATAGCCCAGGTGTGTGCGGCCGGGGAGTGGCAGTGGGACTGTGGTGAAAATGGTAGGATTGGTTTGATGCGTAGTATGTCTTCAATAAACAGTGGGAAAGTGGCTCGGGGTACCCAAATATCGATGTGATATTACTATACATTACTTGACTTGCTTTATTTGGGGAGTGTGCCTTGGTGAGGCTTGGGTGGATAGTTTTCCTTTCTAGGTTCTTGGTTATCTCTCTTCTCACAGGGCATTAGAATGCCTCCCCACTTATGTAGGAGATTACTTGGCTTTTACTACTGAGTATACTTGTATGCTCACCCTATGTATATAAAACTACTTTCAGGTTTCCAGGAGGACTTCAGGGATCGTGCGGGGCCGTGCTAGCTCGGATGTTGGGATAGTTGCAGTTGCTATTTTTCTTTTCTTTGGTACTTTACCTTTGTAGTCTCCTTGTACTTTGTGGTATTTAATTTTGTAACATGCATATGAGGACGGTTTTCTTTGGCTTTACTTTTACCCCCAGTTTTGGTGTTTTTTGGTTTTACTATCTTATATCCTGATCTGATTAAAGAAAAAGGGCAATGCCTTCCATCTTGTTTGTGATTCTATACCCTTGTTGCTATTTGCCACTCCGGGACCTATTGAAGGAGAGTCTTGGGGGTCATTATCTCTCCTTCAACTTGAAGAAGGAAGGGTCTGGAAATCGGTTGTCCCTTCTCTCATCTTGGTGAAGGAGGGTCGTGATAGAATGGTATCAGAGGAGGTTGAGAGATAGGATGGATTCTGGGGTTAGGTATAGTGAGGATTGCATGTGATAGTAGGCCAAAAGTGTTGGGTGATCTTGGTGTGTGAAATAGGCCAGGGAAGACTGGCTAGGAAATGGGATTTTAAGGCCCCCCATGATCTGATGCAAGGACTCTGGGCCTACCGAACGACCAAGTAAGGCTACACTGATTGTAGGGTAGAGACCCTAGGGAAGGTACATGAATCACAATGACTTGTGTTCTTATGTTTTATGGGTATTTTGGGGATTTAAAATAAATAAGAAGTCTAAGAAAATTTAAGAACAAATATTCTACACTACTTGGGCTTAGGAATTCCTTATTTACCTTGTAGCTATGGCACCTGGGAGATGAACACAAGTAGTGCGGGTGATCGAGGCCTAGGAGGATGACTTGGATGATCAGGAGAGGGCTGACCGAGAGGAGGAGGATGATCAGTGACAGAGGATGCTTCATGCCTTTCAGCGGAAGATCCTCGAGAAGTACGAGGGTAGCATCTCATACATGGAGATAGAGAGCTGGCTAGAGGAGCTGGTGATAGCTTTCAGCTTGATCCGGGATCTAACAGAGTACTGGGTTCCTCTGGCTGTAAGCCAGATGCATGGAGAAGTGTGTCAGTGGTGGATGTTTTTTCTTGGGGAGAAGATGGAGGCTGAGATTAAGTGTACTGACTTCGAGAAGGAGTTCCGGGTGGAATTCCTCTCTTCCACGATGAAGGCTGAGAAGAGGCTGGAAATACTCTCCCTCCAGTAGGGGAGTATGTCAGTGAGAGAGTTGGGGATCAAGTTCAAGGATCTCCTTCACTTTTCTCCTGACCTCTTTCTGGATGAGGAGTCACGGGAAAGATTTTTGGAGGAGGCACTTCAACCTTCTCTCTAGTATGTTGTAACTCCCTTCACCCTACCGACGTACTTGGAGGTCCAGAAGAAGGCTGAAGTGGTGGAAATGATGCACACACTGGGAGGTTTATCATGAGAGGGAATCTAGTTGGGCTCGTCGAAGGGGAAAGTCGTCAGCAGTAGGCCTCCAATGTCAGGGCCCTCTAGGTTTCGGCCAGCAGGAAGCAGGCCTTGGTAGTTCCAGTTCCGATCTTCCGGCCCTCACCCTTTCCTTTCAGGCCCAGGGCTGAGATGCTTCATCTATGGATGCCATGGTCACCTTCGGAATCAGTTCTTGGATAAGGTACAGTACAGAGAGGGTGGGAAAGTCCAGTTCCCACCTTAGCAGCAGCAGTTTCCAACTGGGCCCTTTCAGTAGCAGCAGTAGGGGAGGAAAGCTCCCGCTACTCCTAGGGCAGGCATTGCAGGAGGAGGCCGACCTCGAGGCACTCCTCAGGGACCTAGAATAGGGCACGATCGGGGAGGCAGCCGACAGCCTAGGGGTAGGGGAGCTGGGCGTGGACAGTTACACACCGCAAAGGCAGCACCTCCAGCAGGGCCAGAAGTCATTCGAGGTATGATCAGCTTGTTTAGTAATCTTGCTTATGCCTTGTTCGATACAGGAGATTCTCACTCCTTTTTTTCACCCAGTATGGCCCATGCTCTGTGTTTAGACGCTGAGAGACGTCTAGTTCCCCTGGTGCTGAGAACACCCATCATAGGTCATACCAACTTTTCTTATGTTTTCCAAGGGTGTAAACTGATGATAGGGCCACATCAGTCTTTTAGTTATCTTCTATTTTTGTGGATACATCCATACGATGTCATCCTAGGCATTGACTGGATGTTCTCTGTATGTGCCGTCATTGACTGCTTTCGAGGAAGGGTCATGTTTTCAGATTGGGGCGGCCGATGTGTAACTTACATCAGCGAGCGGGGTTGCTAGAAAAGCAACAGGAAAGAGGATCCCCTCCTTTCCTTGTTAGCTAATCTATTGGTGGAGTCGGTGGATGCAGAAATAGTGGACGTTCCAGGGATCATCGGGGATTTTATGGACGTCTTCCCTGAAGAGGTGGCGACTCTACCCCCTCGGCATGATGTTGAGTTTGGGATAGACTTGCAACCTGGTTCCTGTCCGATTTCGATGGCTCCCAACCATATGGAACCTTCTGAGTTGTGGGATTTGCGGATTCAGATTGATGATCTGATGAAGAATGGTTTTGTTCGACCAAGTGTGTCACCATGTGGTGCTCCAGTTTTGTTCACAAAGAAGGCAGATGGTGGTCTGAGGCTATGCATAGACTACAAGAGACTGAATCAGGTAACGATCAAGAACCGTTACCCTCTCCCGAGGATAGACGACCTTTTCGACCAGTTAAAAGGGGTAGGGTGGTTCTCCAAGATTGACCTACGGTCGGGATATCACCAGTTGAGGGTGAAGGAGGGAAACATCTTGAAGACCTCCTTCAGATGAAGATATGGGCACTTTGATTTTGTGGTCATGTCGTTCGTCATTACAAACGCTCCAGCTGTGTTCATGGGGCTCATGAACTCCATCTTTCGGAAATACCTAGATTGGTTTGTAGTCGTGTTTATTGACGACATCCAGATCTACTCAAGATCATAGGAGGATCACGCTGAGCACCTGATAACGGTTTTAGAGGTCCTCCTCCAGCACCAACTCTTTGGGAACTTTTCCAAGTGAAATTTCGGGATGTGATAAGTGAACTTCCTTGGTCACGTGGTGTCTGAGTGGGGAATAGAGGTGGACTCATCGAAGGTCAAGGTGATTGTTTCTTGGGTAGCACCCAAGAACATGGCAGAGGTTCGTAGTTTCCTTGGACTTGCAGGTTACTATCAGAGGTTCGTTCCCAACTTCTCTTGAGTTGCAGCACCTTTTATAGCTTTGACCAAGAAGGAACAGGCTTTCTTATGGGATGGGAAGTGCGAGGTAGCCTTTATCTATCTAAATGAGAAGTTGGTAAGTTCACCAGTGCTAAGGTTTCCAGAATAAGGGGCGGCATATGAGGTGTTCTATGATGCTTTAGGACAAGGAATCAGGTGCGTGCTGATGCAACGACAAGGGGTGATCTCTTATGGCTCTAGATATTTACGTCCCCATGAGCGTAATTATGCCACCCACGATCTAGAGCTTGCAGTGGTCGTTTTCTCCCTAAAGTTGTGGCGGAATTACGTCATCGGAGAGCACTTTGTGGCCTTCACGGATCACAAAAGCTTGAAGTATATCTTCTCTTAGTGGGACCTAAACTTACGGTAGTGAAGGTGGATGGAGTTCCTTCGGGACTATGACTTCAATATTTCCTACACCTTAAGAAAAGGTAATTTGGTGGCTGATTCCTAGAGCAAGAAGTCGCATAAGGATGTGGTTCAAGAGTCGGAAGATGTTTGGAAGGAGATGGAGGAGTTGGTTGCCCTGAACCTGGATACGAGTATGGATGGTGGTAGAGGTTTCCTGTATCAGATGACAATGCAATCTTCTCTACTGTGGAAGGTGTAGGAGTCTCAGTTGGGAGACATAGAGAGTGAAGTGATGAGTGACCGGTTTAACCAAGGCGATGCTCCGGAAGGGTGGATGGAGGATGGTCAGAATCAAATGCTCTTCCAAGGGAAGTTGTTTTTTCCAGAGGTGATGCATGAGATGGTTCTCAGTGAGTTCCACAACTCACCCCTAGAAGTGCACCTTGGAGTTTCAAAAATGTACCGGGGCTTTAGGGGTCAGTTATGGTGGCCCTGGGTAAAGGAGGTGGTGGTAGAGTTCGTGGCCAGGTGCCTAGTGTGTCAGCAGGTGAAGGCTGAACACCGTGTTCCGGGTGGCTTGTTGCAGCCTTTAGATATCCTCGAGTAGAAGTGGGATGAAATCTCGATGGATTTCATCACAGGGCTACCCAAGGTTCAAGGAGGTTGTGATGCTATCTGGGTAGTGGTGGACCGGTTGACGAAATCTGCTCACTTTCTAGCGATCAAGGAGTTGGGTACAGTGGATGCCTTAGCATGGAGGTACATGGATGATGTGGTGTGGTTGCATGGAGTTCCAAGGTCCATAGTCTTGGATTGGTATGCATGGTTTACCTCACGAATCTGGAGAGGATTGCAGAATGCTTTTGGCACCCAGCTACGTCTTAGCACTGCTTTTCATCCCCAGACAGATGGACAGACAGAGCGCACCATCCAGACATTGTAGGATATGCTACGAGCATGTATTCTAGATTTTGTGGGATCGTGGGTGCGACACATGCCTCTGGTAGAGTTTTCATACAATAATAGCTATCACTCTACCATTGGCATGGCTCCATTCAAATCCTTGTATGGAAGGCCATGTATCTCACCCGTGTGATGGACCGAGGTTGGGGAAACAGGTGTTCTTGGCCCAGAAGTGGTGCATAGAATGATAGAGAAGGTTCATCTTATATGGGATAGGATGAAGGTGAATCAGGACCAGCAGAAGTCATATGCTGATAATAGGAGGAGACCCTTGGAGTTTGAGGTCGGGGACAACGTATTCTTGAAGGTCTCCCATCGGCATGGACAACGGAGGTTCGGCAGGGGGAGTAAGCTTTATCCAAGGTTCATCAGACCCTTCGAAGTGTTTCGGTGAGTCGGAGAAGTGGCTTATCATCTAGTGCTACCACCGCCGCTACTAAGAATACATGACTTCTTCCATGTTTCATAACTTCGACGGTATCTACACGACGATTCACATTTTCTCGACTGGGGAAAGATAGAAATTGAGGCCGACATGGCGTTTGCGGAAATTCCTGTGAGAATCAAGGATTGTGAGGAGAAGTTACTCTATGGACGGACCATTTATTTGGTTTGTGTGTTGTGGAGGCATGGAGGGCTTGAGGAAAGTACCTGGGAACAGGAGACACAGATGCGCGCCCAGTACCCAGAGCTGTTTTTAGTTTGTTCTATTTTTTTGTGCTTGTTTTTTATGGAACGCTTTACTTGTTAACTATAGAACATGCGGTTTTTCTTGTTCTGTGGATGTGTGTGAAGATTCATGACTATGGGGAGGGGAGGACCTTATCCCTAATCAAGACGCATTATGGTGGATGCGATTAAACCTGTGTGGGCGAGTCAGTGCCACCCAAAGTAGATAGTATCTTGACATGGAGGAAGAAACTCCCTAACCCATATGAATAGACATTTTGACCTTTGAATGTTTCATGGTTACTTGAGGGAGAGCTGTTCCTAGATGTTGATGAGGTTCACTCTTGAGAGGTATCTTTCGAGGTGGTTGTTCGGAAACCCTCTTTTCTTCGGGTCTAGTTTTGATTATCGAGGGAGAGAATAGTTTGAGAGATGTCTAATGTAATGGCCCAGACCCACATGTTCTATTACTTTTCCAAAACACGGATCCACCAAAATGGTGGCACCAGTCATGGGGGCACCAGTTACGGTGGCACTGTGATGGATGCACACCAGTCACGGTGGCACTGTGACGGTGGCACCGATCACGGTGGCACCGTGACGGTCGCAGACCAGTCACGGTGGCACCATGACGGTGGCACCATAAGGGTGACACCGTTACGGTGGCACCATAAGGGTGACACCATGATGGTGGCACCGTGAGGGTGGAACCGTTTTCTCATTGAGCGGTCTTCATCCCTTTTTCCAGTTTCCTACTTTTTCCACTCCTACAACATATATTTTAACGTAACGTTGATTTAGTGCCTATTTCAAAGCCATTTAAAGCCTATAAATAATATCTAAAATCCCCCAAAAGCAAAACAAACTTTAAACTTACCAAAACATGTGGTTTTTCCTCGGTTTCACACCCTTTCCCCATACCTACCAGTTCCACCCCCATTGCGTGTTTTTCCTCCATTTAAAAGAAACGGTTTAACGCATAGCCTTTATGCCACCACCCCGATGGGAATAATTAAATAATAATTAATCCCATCATGTTTAACCTCCCAACCGCAAAGGAAACCATGATCCGACTTTAAAGCAGTTCAAAAATTCCTTATCCCGTAACAAAAGAATCTCATATTTATATCACGCTAGAGTTTCTTCCTTCCCCTTCTTGGATGGATTTATTTCTTCTCCCTGGTGCGCTTAGAGTCCCTCCTTCCTGAGGCTTGTGGTGTGCCTGTGATGGAGTTTTTCTTCTCATCCTTGGAGTCCCCATAGTTCCTCCCCTGCAAGTCGTGCATCCTCAATTCTCGGCGTGTGGAGAAAGACTTCATCGTTGATCATCCAGGTAGGGTTTTCCTTCGTCTCTCCTTACTGTGAATCATGCAGGGTGGGTATGCTATTGTTTCTATGGAAATGGATGAAACCAAACCTTAACAAATATAATAAATAGAATATTAAATAATTATGGGGTGTGTTTGACAATTCTACTATACTCTTTTATAATTTCTATATGTTGTGAACTGTATGGGCTATGCTCACTGAAAATCATGGTCGTTGGTGGTCTTTCCTTGCGCACTAATAAACCCCTATCTTTTATGATAATTGAATGGCTCCAACATGGGAATTTGGTTAATTACATAAACTTGGCTGATTAAATGAATGTCCAGTGATCAAAAAACCTTTTGTGATCACCTTGGTTAACCAAACAGATAGAAGAAAACTTAGTGAATTGTGTACTTGAGTCTGTAAAATTCCTTGTTCTATCTTGGTGGCATGTCTGTTTGTTCTGATCGATGCTTATAGGGTGACATGGATGAGGATGGGATCCCTTATTGTGGCATGGTTGTTGGTTGTGAATCTGAATCTATGTGGGGCTGTATCTCGAGGCTTGGTTTGGTTCCAGTACTTTGAGGGATATCACTGATCCCTTTTTTGTTGTGACTTCACAAGAGAACCGGGTGTGAACGCTTAAATTTTTGTTTGGATGTTTCTCTTTCTCTGTCTTGTGGTTATGCTGGTTAGTTTCCCAGTAGTGTAGAGTTTACCTAAATGGGATCACTTGAACATGAAAACAAGATTGTTTTTAATGGGGAATTGGTTTTGGGAATGAGTTGTGACTTGGCCATGAGTGTTGTGCCTTCTTTTATGAATGAATAGTAACAAGGGTGTTGTGATTAGGTTGGATTTGGAAACCATAGGTTGGGTTGAGTGCTTATTACCTATACATATATCTATAGTTTTTATGTTTCTTATTCGCGCCCCACCCAAGTTGAGCACTTAGTTCTGAACACCCCCATTTCATGGGGGAGGGTGTTTTTCCCAACACTCCTATGAGTGGCTAGTTATTAGCTCATTTTCAGCTCCCTTTCCCGAAAATACCAAGACTCTTCGAGTAGGCTGTGATGGCCTGAGTTCCATTATAGCCCGGGATTCTTCGGGCAGGGTAGTTGTGGTGGTTGGGCCAGGTGTGTGCGGGAAGGTTGTTTCCCATGAATCTTTGGGATGAGGCCCAGGTGTCTTCAAACATGGTAGTAGTTATTTTGGGCCAGGTGTCTATGGGCGTGGTTGCATATGGTGATTTTTGGACCAGGTGTTTGTGGGTGGGATGGTGATTTTGGCCCAGGTGTTTGCGGGTGGGATGTGTGGTTATAGCCCAGGTGTGTGTGGGCAGGGAGTGGTAGTGGGACTGCGGTGAAAATGACAGGATTGGTTCGATGCATAGGATGTCTTCAATAACCAGTGGGAAAGTGGCGAGGGGTACCCAAATATTGATATGCTATTACTATACATTACTTGAATTGCGTTATTTTGGGATTGTTCCTTGGTGAGTCTTGGGTGGATATTTTTCCTTCTAGGTTCTTAGTTATCTCTATTCTCACAGGGAATTAGAATGCCTCCCCACTTGTGCATGAGAGTCCTCGGTTTTTCCTACTGATTATACTTGTATTCTAACCCTATGTATATAAAAATTCTTTCAGGTTTCTAGGAGGACTTCAGGGATCGTGCGGAGCCATACTAGCTTGGACATTGGGACAGTTGCAGTTGTTATTTTTCTTTTCTTTCGTACTTTACCTTTGTAGTCTCTTTGTACTTTGTGGTATTTACTTTTGTAACATGCATATGAGGATGGTTTTCTTTGTCTTTAATTTTACCCCCAGTTTTGGTGTTGTTGGGTTTTACAGTCTTATCTCTTGATACTATTAAAGAAAAAGGGTAATGCCTTCCATTTTGTGTGTGATTATATACCCTTGGTGCTAGTCTCCACTCTAGGACCTATTGAAGGCGGGTCTCGGGGGTCATTATCTCCCCTTCAACTTGAAGAAGGAAGGGTCTGGCAATCGGTTGTCCCTTCTCTCATATTGGTGAAGGTGGGTCGTGACAGCACTGTTGTGCCAATGGTGTTGCGGGAAGAGGTCATAAAGGAGTTTCATACATCACCTTTGGTGTTACATCCTGGAGTGGAAAAGATATACCAGGATCTATGATGATATTTCTGGTGGTCAGTCATGAATAAGGAAGTAACAGAGTTCGTTTCTTGATGCCTTACATGCCAGCAGGTGAAGGTCGAGCACCAGGTTCCAGTGGAATTAGCTCACCCCATGGAAGTTCCAGAGGGGAAGTGGGACGGAATATCAATGGACTTCGTGACAAGCTTATCATGGACATCCAAGTGGAATGATTCCATCTGTGTGATCATTGACCAACTCACCAAGTCAGCCCACTTCCTAGATATCAGGGAGCAAAGTTCCGTAGAGAGCTTGGGACGCCTCTATGTGCGGGAGATAGTTCAGCTACATGGAGTCCCCTCGACAATAGTCTTGGATCGAGATGCCCATTTCACATCCCAGTTGTGGAAGGGATTGTAGGAGGATTTCGTGACTCAACTACGCTTGAGCACAGTGTTTCATCCCCAGACAGATGGTTAGACAGAAAGGACCATTCAGGTTCTGGAGGATATGTTGTGAGCCTATATGTTGGACTTTGGTCACAGTTGGGAGGACCACCTACCACTGGTGGAGTTTACGTACAATAACAGCTACCACTCCACCATTGGTATGACACCTTTTGAGGCCTTGTATGGGAGACCATGCCGGTCACCGATTTTCTAGACCGAACCCAGAGAGTCAGCACTCATGGGTCCAGAGTTGGTGAGAGATACCACCAAGAAGGTACAGATCATTCGGGAGTGGATGAAGACCGCATAGAGCCAGCATAAGTCTTATTCTAACAGACGATAGAGACCTCTAGATTTCGAAGAGGGAGACCATGTCTTTCTTCGGGTCTCACCTCGATGAGGGTTACAGATATTTGGCTAGTGCGTCAAGCTATATCGGAGGTTCATTGGACATTTACAGATACTGTTCAGAGTTGGTGAGATGGCGTACTGCCTAGCTCTACCTCCAAAATTGCATCTGGTACATGATGTCTTCCACGTGTCGTATCTGAGGAGGTACATGCATGACCCATCGCATGTCATTGACTGGGGTGAGATGGACATCGATGTTGGAGTGACCATTGCTGAGTACCCAGTGGAGATTGAGGATCGGAAGGAGAGGATCCTTCATGGGCGATCGACTCCCTTAGTGTGCATTCGGTGGTAGCACGAGAATCTTCAGGAGAGCATGTGGGAGCGAGAGGCTCAAATCCATGCCCAGTACCCACATCTTTTTGAGTAGTCTTGTTTTGACTTTTTGGGGATGCAAATCCCCAATGTGGGGAGAATGTAATGTCTTGGATCTTCTGTGTATTATTTTTAAATATTATATGGAATTATTACGAGACCCGACATAGAGATGACAGATCATTCCTATGCCCGGTGATCCCTGAATGGTGGTTCGAACTTTTTTTTAAGTTAAGTGAGTCGACACTTGTGTGTGGTTGTATCAGTTTCCAAAAGGATGCCCGGATTAAAAATTTGAGGGCCCCATTGTGTCTGAGATGATGACATTACCTAAGAATGAGTCTAACCTCGACCAGTGCATGTTGAGGGAAAAAGTTAATTTTCAGACGTTTTTAGTAAAATAAAATAAAATAAATTTTCAATGTTTATTTTATTTTATATGGAAACATCTTCTGCAGTGCGGAAACATGGAAGTTGTTTCTTTAATAAACGCCACATAATAATGACTTAGAAATGGTAATCTGGACTCATCAATACTGCAGCATATTTGAATTACAAAGACGTTTCCCTTTTTATTAGGATAATCGAATGTTGCTCGTTGGCAAGGATTGAGAGGAAACTCTGGAGAATCCGTGGAGATTTGGAGAAAACTCTCAATGATGAACGACGATGAATCGAAGTTGAGAATCGTTGTACCAACAAGGTTGGAGGATCTCGATGACGATGGTAGCACGAACCCTTTGTCAGCGATCGATCCCAGTTGAGGTAGGGGTTTTTTATTTAAATTCTTTTACCCACTTTTGATTTAAATGATGAATGCGGATCAACCGTGGATTCGTATATTCTTACGGGAGGGTTTTATTGGGATGATTCGGGGAATTAATCCATGTTGAATTTTTGTTGTTTGATTCTACTCCATTTAATTCTACTAACGGGAGCAGATCAATGCCGTGACGAATGACGGTGGAGGTTCGTTCCTTGATTTGTTCATTGGATTTCATTCCCTTTATTTTATTCATGTTCTCTTCACGGGGCGAGGAACAATGGATCGTTTCACATCCATTTTGTGATGCAACAATCCCAATTTTAATATTCGACACCACAACGGCCTTGAAGCGGTGCGACAACGATAGCGGATGACAAATCGGACCGGATCAGGAAGGGTCGTTCTTTGAGCATTCTTCACACATGTGGATCTTTGTACATTTTCGGAGCCGATCGGAGGTCTTAAAACATTGTAATCGGCTTCATGGTGTTGGGGCGACCAAAACCTGGGAGTTTCATGGTGATCGGATGACTAGATCGATGATCGGGAAATCACGGAAGGCACGATGGCAGAGGTTCGCGTTTTTGGAAATTTCCAGAATACATGGTCTGTATCTCCGAAGAACACGCCGTGTGGACCAGATCAGTGGAGACTAGGGTTTTGGGCATCAGATAGGAATCACATGGTGTGTGACCCAAGTCACACGGCATGTTGGACCTTCCCTGAAGTTTGGCATGTATCTTGGAAGGTACACAGACACAGGTTGGACTACACGGCTTCATAACATGGTGTGTACTCTCTACGCAGAATGGTAGAGGCGGCTACACGAGACTCGGTGTTTATCCAGGGGATACACAGACATGGGATGGAGTACATGACTGTGTACTCCACCACACGGCCAGGTGAGGCCATTATTACAGGTCACCCCGTGTACCCAATACACGGGTTGGCACACATGGGTTGAGACCGTGTACGGGCACACGGTCGCGTACATGGAGCCGACCCCGGATGACTCGGACATGGCATGTACTCTGTACCACATGCCATGTACTAACTTTTCTACATGACTAGCCTTACGACACTGGCTGTTGTACATGAGCATTACTTGGGTTCTGAAGACACGGCATGTGAAATTTATACACGCCGTGTACTTTTTGGAAAATGGCTTGGTCTTCCTGTCCACCGTATCTTGGAAATGTTTTGTTTGGGTTAGTACCCCTTTTTCTCATTCTGTTGAAGGTCAGGCATCATTTCCTATTATAGGAGTGTGATCCCTTCAGTAGTAATTTCTGTGATAGAGTCAGTCATCCATCCGTGAGGCCCGGATCGAGATCCTCTATCCATTATTGACCCTAGGTAGAGTCAGGCATCGACGTGACCAACTCCACCGGTCGTCGATCCTCTACCTAGATGGTGAATTCCAGATGAGTCATGGTATCCACCATGTCCCTGGATGTGATCCTCATTCGTGTATCATGATATTTCCCCACTCAGGAGTGTGTCTCTCGTAATGATTGTATCTATCTATCATGACCTTTCCCACTCAGGAGTGTGTCTCCCATAATGAGTGTGGATATCTTTCATGGATTTCCCCAATGAACAGCGCTTCTCGGATGAACTTCATCAGAGATATTAGAATCGTGGAGTCAGTTCTCCCGGAATGAGTGCTTCGTGGAATCTTCGAACCGAATCCCTAACAAGGGTATGCGGTTGTGTGACTTGTTTCTAGACCACGGGTCTGAGTTTTGGGTATATTTGGATTGTTTTATTCTTTTATACGTTTAGTAGACTTATACTGTATAGAGCTAACTGTGCCTTTTCTTTTTGTATTTCTTTGTGTTTTTCAGGGTCCTCTACTGAGTATTGTTATACTCACCCCTGCATAGGCTCTGCCCGCACGTGTTGTGTCTTGTGAAGATGAGAATCCTTTTGACAGAGTCTAGGGTGGACCGACATAGGAATGATATTTCTGAGTTCCCTATTATCCAAGGAATTCCTTCAGCTACGAGCAGTAGTCCCAGTAACTCTTGTGTTTACAGGTTGGACTTTGCAGTTTTCATACTCTTGATTTGGTGGGCTTGTATTCTGGCCCAGTTTACTTTCAGTACTTTACCTTCTATCATACTCTATTGGTTGGTTTTAGTTGTATGCATGCATTTTTTTCCTTAGTGTTTTTATATTTCATCATTTGTGGGCTTGGAGATGTGTGCGTGTATACAGGTGCTTAGGGAATGCCTCCCATGTTAGAAATATGCCTACTTAGTGCTGGTCACTAGCCCCTGACCTATTGGATGTGGGCTTGGGGAGTCACGATGCAGGCCCCACTAGGATGGGTCATGACAATATATAAGGAGTGAGACCAAATGTCTACTCTAGAGGCTCATAATGTGTTGGAGTAGAAGTTGAAGAGGCATGAATGTAGAATCTGAGAGAGAAGGAATTCAAAGGAAAAGAAGATTTCATAGAAGTTTTTGGAAATGTATAATATATATGGGGAGTAGGATCCATATTTTTATAAGGTAAAGATAATAAATGATGATTAAAAGAAAATGGTGGCAAAAAAATAGGTTTATTGAACATCCTGGGTGCCTCTAATGAAACTGTGAGATAAGAAGGTTCACTACATGGTGTGTCAGAGGAATTAACATGATTTGATCAAGTACGCCGAGTGGTGCATGTTTCTCTAGTACCCCCTCATATTATATGGCTGAGCACTAGTACCACTAGGATAATCAAAGAATAACTATTTCCTAGGTGTTGGTTCCTAATTAAAAGTTAAAAACAAAATTAATCAAATGAAATTATATGTTATTGATATATATTTTAAATAAAATACTCACAACATGCACCAAAGGAGGGACGCCCCTCTTTCTCATTTATTGATTATTGTTTTTCATCTTTTTCCTTCATATCTCTTCAATGTCTTCATTTCCTTCATTTTAAAACATATATGGAAATAATTATAAATCCATAACTAATGTGTAATCCAAACAAGAAAGAAGATCGAACATGAGTTAATTAAGAAATACCAATTGTTAAACCAAATATAAGATACATAGTGATATAACAAAAGAATTTTATATTTAGTGGGAAGAATATCATAACATAAAAAATGTGTCATATAAAAATCAACATGTTAAAATTATCATGTTTATCATGTGTATTATATAGTTTTATTCTATTTTCAACATGATCTAATTCAATTTTTGTTAGGTTGTTTGTTTAATTTTGGTTAATTAATTTGGTCATTTATCCATTTTTTTGTCTTAGGTCGTTTGGTTCATATATTGGGTCAGGTCATTTTTTCATTTTTTGGTTAGGTAATATTTTAATTGGTTTTGATTTTAATTTTAATTAGTTTAATATGTACCAATTCAATTCCTCTTGTTTTTTGTTCCAATGTAATTGTTTTAGTTTTGTTTGGTTTGGTAAGTTCTAAAACATTTCAACTCAATATTATAAAATGAAACTCAAAGAAAACTATAACCAGTATATATTAAAAATTCACATGAAGGTCAAGTTAGATAAAAAATATTTGTAATCAATACTGAAGAAATTTGAATAGTACCAACCTTAACTTCCCAAGTCGAGCTAGACCAAAATAACTGAGAACACAGATTGATGATTCTATATATTCCCCACAACAACTTCAGGTTCACAATTAACTCTAAAAATTGAACTATTGGAGTCATCATAATAAATAAATTGACTTGGGATAATGAGAGAAGGGATGGTGTCAATTTCATCATCACCGTCATAAAAAATATTTCATGTTATTACAATAATAATGACACCAAATTCAGATTATTGATGATATTTCACATAAAAATCTTATTTCTCCATTGATGCAAATATATATGGATCATCAGTAGCAAGAGTGTGAGTCATGTCAATTAATAAAAATACAAATTCATCCATAAATGTTCCATGACTCAATGAATAAAATAACATTCATTTCATCATTGTGACTTGACCATTAGAGTAATAAATCAATATTAACATTTTATAAGCAACTCTGTAGTAAGATACATTTTCAAAACAAGGTCTAATATCTGACGTACTAGAATAACAGCCTATTGTGGATATTAACATAACCCCTTCATGTTGTGTTCTCATGTTCAATGCTCTTTCAGTGATCATAAATATTAACCCATTGATCATAGTTGATTTTCATTCATGAACCATATAATTAAGACCAAAAGCCAAAGATCTTATTTTCTAAGAGATAAAGTCTGTAAGAAAACTCAATACCTAAAATATAAATGAATATTAAAATTTACTAAATATTAACTTTATTAATTTATTACAATAATACTTCTACCTTCAATTTCAACCAAGGAAAAAAATTCTATGAAATGTCTCACTCCATATCAAAGATAAATAATGATGCTTTATATTTATCATTTATTTATGTTCCCTACAAAAAAATAGAAAGAGTTTAATGGATATGTAAAATTACATGAGATGAGATAACATATACATTTTTGACTTACTTACTTGATGTAGTAATCAAAAAAATCAAAGTTAAATAAAACTGTGTGATGTGCCATATCTCGCTCAACAAGGCTTAATGTGATCAATGTATATGATCCGGGAATTCCCCATGTTTGGGGAAGTGTTGGAAAACTAGGTTCAATTTTCTCATAATGCTATTATTCATTTATCATTGGTTTTTTCCAGATCATAGTCACATCAGACAAATACAATGAATAGAAATCCATAAATTCTTGAGCTAATTAACCTTTCATGATAGAACCTTCAAGAAGATTCCTAATTCAGCCATAAGACTTAAATTTGTACATATTTCTTTTAGTTGGATATATCCAATTAAAATAAATGGGTCCTATAAGAAGTATTTTAGTTGGATGATGGAAATTTAGATTCATCATGCATGTGAACAATGACGGAGGAAATATTTTCTCTAACTGACACAAAATTAGTAG
This sequence comes from Viscum album, assembly GCA_963277665.1. Classification (NCBI taxonomy): domain Eukaryota; kingdom Viridiplantae; phylum Streptophyta; class Magnoliopsida; order Santalales; family Viscaceae; genus Viscum; species Viscum album. The sequence continues at coordinate 702,698,373 of OY728127.1, forward strand.
TGCCTCTTCCAACATTTTTTTCAAGAAAGATATGGAACAATTATTAGCACAAATATCTCTATAATAATGGAACAATCGAATAACATTCACCCTTACATTGTTGGAAAGTAGATGACAGGTTATTATTCGAATCAACTCATGAAAAAGGATGTGATAATCACGAGTCTTCAAAGATTTTATCTTCAAATCTCTTATATTGAATTTTTTATATGTTTCTTGAATAGAAATATTGAACTTTAATAGTCTCTACTACTTCCAAAAATTTATTTTTTTCTGCAGGTTTCATCACATATGAACAACACAAAACTTTCTATTTATTTTCAGTGATACACAAAAGATGCAATTATGGTCTGATACCTCAATCCACCAATTCATGATGAGATATTAGATCATATTTTGAATTTACCTTGATATTTAGAAGAATTGAAATAAACATTTCACACATATGTTTTCAACGTGAATTATTTATAAGTAATGTCGTAAAAAATTGGTTGAACAATAAGGAATCTCAAAGAAGATACTTTTCTTCTTCAAAATGTAATTAGTTTTAGTGGAAACATTCTTCCTCTTTTTAGATTTAATAGGACCCGTACCAAATACCAAATTGACATCTTTCAATTCATTAATCACATCAGTTCCAAACATATAATGATGTGGATTTTTTTCTCTATGGTATTATCAATCCTTCGATGATTATTCCTATATAGATTATCCATTGGAAATAATCATCGATGTTACATAAAACTAAAACTACAGAGATATTTAAGTCTTTAGGATTGTGTATTCTTCATAAAAAAACATGACATGATATTTTTCCCCTTCTTCTCTATCTAGGCATCATTGTATAAGTAGGAAAATTATTTATCATCCACATAAGCACAACATGCATCTGAAATATGTCTTTCAAACATGAATCATATGAGCGCACACCCACATTCCAAAGATGCTTAAAATATTTTATTAAAGATTTCATATATAAATCTATATCATTTCTAGGATCAAAAGGTTTATATATGAGTATACTCATTAAAGTGAAAGGTTTTTTCATACATATACATGGAGGGAGGTTATAAATTTTTATGAAAACCAACCTTGTGTTGTAAAAAGTAAGAATCTATCTAAACAAATTAAAACCATCACACGATAGACCCAACATCACATTATTCATTTCAGCTATGAAATCAAGATATCGAGCATCAAATTTCCACCATGAAAATCCATGCATAGGATGAACAAACTCTTTATTATCCTTATTTCTCTCGGTATTATGATTTCAAATTTTTATTGATATCTCATCATACATAAAAAGATTTTGGATACTAGTATTAAATATGAAGTACCACATTAATTTATTTGATTCATAGGATAGTGTTCCACGAAAATTTGGCTTCCATCAGGATGTGAAAAGTTTTATACAATCATTTCATTCAACAGTTTACTTCCAGAATAAGTTTCAAGTTTGTGCGCTAGCTTGATTTGTTTTATAAAATTCAAGTTCAACAACTAAATTACATTCCATATAATGGTTTTGAAGAAGTATCTACATCATCTAGAATTAAGTTCTTCAAAAATGTAAGAATATAATATATGGATGTATTATAAATCCCATACATGGTTTTTCCACAAAATATTCGGATTAAAAACTATACATTTTTCATTTTACCACCTTACCGATATACTGGAGTCATGGAATCATCATTCCATTTTTTCACCATGTCAACATCATAATTTTCATTACATGAATCATGTTTTATCATATATAAGTCTTCTTGGGTAATCATACTTTATTTATGATGATAATGAATAAATATAACTGTTCATCTAATAAATTATCCAATCTACATCTCTCATTTAGATCATGAACATTTTGGGATTTCATTTTCTTTCCAACGTAATACCACACATAGTAGTTTTTTTGAAAACCATATTGGGTTATAGGGTAGATAACTTATTTATGACTTAACTAAGGTCTTCCAACACAATTATAACATGGGAAGTGTATATGATCAATATTTAAAGAATTGTTAAATGTAAAATCTAAAAATCTCTCCAACTTGTTTTAAAAAACACTCAAGATCTAATCAGTTTCATACATCCAAATTCTATCCATTTTATAAAAAAATTATATGTCATACTATAAAAGAAATGAAATAATATAGAAGTTAAATCAAAAACATATTTATGTAAATGAGAATTGGTCACTTTATATTCATGCTTTGAAACTTGGGAATTCTATCATTTTCACCCCATGTCAAATACAAAATACCCTCATAATTAAATATGAGTTTATTATCAATATAATTATCCTATCTCAATCAACCATTAATTGTTTTCATAAATTTATTTGAGTGTAATTAGATCATTGATGTATTATATTTGATATTTATTCTTTAAGGCATGATTATATTTGATATTGTCTGAGATTCCCCAAGAATGGGCACTACACTGGGTGGGGATAAATAAGTGGTGAAAGTATTTTACTATTTATTCCACTTGAAATAAAACTTTGGAGGTAGTTATGATTAAATCCTATAAAAAATTAAAAACTTATCCTTACTTGAGTGAATACATAAATTAAATGAACAATCCACACATAAGTTTTTACAATGTTTGTCCCCTTTGGAGAACCTACTCATTTTTTACATCTGTTTTCTTTCACAGTACATAGATTTTACACTAATAATTCATCACTAATGACAAGTGGATGGTTAGGTATCGCCCACTACTTAGAATTCATCAAAAAATCACTATCACATGGCATCCCAATGGTTATAATGATATCATAAGAAGATGAGAATGATCTCTTCAGAATTTGGTTGCTTCAAAAACTATAGATGATGTTCCTCTTGAGTCTTCAAGATAGAAATAATAATATTATCACATATTCCTATTATTTAACATCATATAAAATTGAGATAATATCATAACATATTATATTATCTCATAATAAGATGATCTAAATGTAGATAGACTTCTCAACTTTATTCTCAAACTCGATTCACTAAAAAATTCAATTGTGGTTGGTTATTCTTTTCTTCTCAAGATCTAACTTCAAGATTTTTTTATATCAATATATCTAATACTAAAAAAAATCAAAGTTATATAGTCTATCTATCTCAACTTATCCTCATATATGAGTAACTTAAAATTAAAAATTAATTTAATTATGAAAACATTTTTCATATCAGCATTATATAAAATTATTCTCATAAAATCATACGCCAGGATCCTTGAAATTTAAACATTTGGTTAGGATCAAAACCATACACCATGATGATTAAATATTCTTATATAAATTAATTATATATCTCTAATGAAATTTTACCTTTAACCTTCTATTCATTCTAGCTAGTAAAAAATATATCACTCAAGAAATACACTGTAACTTTTCAAACAATAGAGAATAATTAAAAAATGAATAAATTTGTGAATTAAAAAAATACCCATCGGTGATCACATATTCTCTTTCCACTGGAACAACATTGACCAAATTATTCAAGCTACTCACAATATGATAGATCATTTTTCAGCACAATAATACATTAATACTATAACAAAGATACTCAGTAACTTGTATTTATCACTCTTGATGACCTATATTGAATCACAACATGATTTTATTGAGAATTAGAACTAATGATAAACAAAAAATTTTATAACTAACATTAAAAAATTAATTTCTATAAAATATTACTTAATATATATAACCACTATTGCCACTTTTTAGATAAAAATAACTTAAATCTTCAAATTGTTTGAACATATATCACATAATTTAATTTTTTAATTAATATACTTAAATAACATTTTAAATATAATGTTTTAATCATTGAAGATATTCTATAACATCATACAATCTTGTTTTTTTTAAATTAATTAATATAAAAATTTCATAAATTTACATAAATTTTTATATCTTACAAATATTTTATATTTTAAAAAATTATAGAGTCTTATGAAAAAACACATCTTACATGACACATGTATCTTACGCATTTTCTATCTTATTCCCTGGGAGTATCTTATGAAATAAATATATCATAAAAAATATGCTAACTTATATTACATAGACATATATTATGAGAGGTATCTTAAGTAAACCTTTTACACAAAATCCTAGTGTCTTATAAAGTAACTCATCTTATGTTGACATATATATTATATGATCTTAGCTTCTTATGCAAAGACATAATATTAAAATAGTGTTGTTTTCATATAAAGACTAGATATTTCATATAAACTTCAAGACTTTAATATGATATTCCAAATGATACATACACATAGATCCATTGAGTTATATGAAAATACATCTTATATAATTTTTAACTCTAACTTAGGAATTTGGGATTTCCTTATATGGACAAAAAATTACTTAAATCTCTCTAGGGCACTAAGAATAATCTCAGTAGTATTCCACATAACCTTTAAATATCTCATCGGCCTTTAGTGATTATCAAATATGGGTTTAAACAAATAAAATCCATTTCAAAAATTCCATAGCTCACTTTAATACCCCCTTTGGGTTTGTTAGAAAATCTAAAAAACTATTTTAGGAAAAAAATTAATTCTTCCCTAAATACACAAATTTCTTGAGAAACATCCAATCATAAAATTTATCTTATAATAATTTTCTTGAACCACAATACTAGATAAGGTATTTTTTCATAGAATTTAATCCCTCGGTGTCAAGAAATTATAACCAAGTGAAAAATATAATCTCCTCCTCAATTCAAACTTCCATACATATCTTTTATAAATAAAAAATTCCATACCTCAATCTCATAGAGCCCCCCGTTAAAAATTATCTAGAAAATTAGATTCAAATATATAAGGAAATATCACACCCCCTCCAAAAATTCAACACTCCCTCTTTGAAAAAGAGAGTATCACTTACTCCTAAGATTTGAGTACTTTATCTCCCCATTTGGAAACATAATATGAATTACTATGGGGGTTATTCCATACATATTCAAGTGAGAGGAGATTAATGGGAATGGAGTTTCTACATAAAGTCATAGAAATTATGTCTTAGTAGTGCCTTGTTAAAAAAATTTATAATCTACACATTAGCAGAAATGTAGTTTGACTTACCATCACAATTAGAATCACTTTCCTTCATGAAATTAAACCTAATATCAATATGTTTTAACTTTGAGTGTTGAAAAATATTTTTATAAAAATATATTACACTATAGTAATCATATGAAATACTCAATTTTATATCAACATAAACCTTTAAATCTAATAACTACACTTGTATCCATAACATATGAGTATAAGACTATGTTGTTTCTATGTATTATTCTTCTTTTGTGCTTAGTAAAACTGAATTTCTTATTTAATTTTTTATCACAAACATATCTTAACAAGAATTAATGCCCCCACAATATCTAAATCTTCTATATATGTAATCACATTCCCAATCTAATTCTATAAATCCATAAATATTCAATTTTTAATTATTTTGATACAACAGACCCTAACTCGTGGTTCCCTTAACATAGCTCAACATTTGTTTGTATTCAAGCATATACGACTCATTTGGGTTGGTCTGAAATCTAGCACAATGTGTTAATTAATATATAATTTCATATTTTGATTTTGTCATATAGATAATGTTTCCAGTGATTTTTCCAAAATCCTTTTGGTTATCACAAATTATAGCTTTATCTTTACTCAATTTTTTATCAACTGAAATGGTTGTAGATATCTTCTTACAACATTCCATGGTAAATTTTCACAAAAATTACTTGGTCTATTTCTATTAGGATAATAAAATAAAGACATTATTTTGTGAAATATACTATCCTAATAAATATATCATTCTATCCAATAATTATATTTAAAAATGGTTACTTGTTTTTTTAAAATTCATCACAAAGATACTCTTTGTCGCCAGAAAATAATATATCATTAACAAAAACTATGAAGACTATATTTTTTGTGGATTTTTATTTTACACAGAGGTTTATTTCAACAATTAATTTTGAATATTACTTACACATAAATATATAATCATTATCTAATAATAAACCCTTATGATTAAAATAAAGACTAATTTTTCTACGTCTCAATTTAGAAACGAAGACTTCAAGTCCATTTGGAAAACCTTGTAATAAATATGTGCTAACACTACCAAGTATATTCTGATGGATTGAAGCTTATATTTTGGTGAAAATCTCTATTTAAAATAAAGTCTAATTGAGAATACCCCTTGTATAATAGTCTAGCTTTGTTTCTTATAACTTCACCTTTCAGATTTAGTTTGTTTATAAACACCCACATGGTGCCAATTACATTTTTGTTTTAGGTACTGGAACTATATCCAAAGTGTAGATTTTTTTTCAATTTTATAAATATATCTATTAATAACATTAATAAATTATTCATTCTTAATTACCTATAGAACCAATTGGGATTCAACTTAAGAAATGAGAGCAATTTGGATCTCAATTGTTAATATTATTCTAGTTTTGGATGGTGCATTTAGATTGCTAATAATATTTTCAATATTAACATGTTTCATCAGCCTTTGATTTCTCAATCCCATATTTCTAGCACTATCTTTATTATTGGTCTAATATAAGTCATTATCAACTATATTCTACTCATTTCTAGCCTATTTTTCAACATATTTTTCAGAAATATTCTTACAACCAAATTTTAGATTCTCATTCGATGATCCAACTATAATAATTGTTTTGGACTGATTTTCAATTTTTTCGACATCAAAGTAGTCAATAAGTTTATGAAGATTTTTCTTCTAGAAATTATAACCACTATTATTGGATTGGTATCCCATGATAATTCCCTCTTTAAATTTTTATTTGATCATTCCAACATTAGTGCCTTTATTTTTATTATAATAAGGTATGATAGATACTTTGAAATATTTCATAGTTGGATCCCTATTTAACAAAATTTCATATTGTGTATTGGTTGTGTCAAGTATTAATAAATATTAGTTTTACATGGAAATCTGTACAAATATATTTTCTATAGAAAAATACAAAAAATTGTGCTTGACTAAAATTATACTTCTCATCTCTAAAATACTTCTATTTTCCTCTCATATACACAATTTTTTTAAGGTATATATGGTGTACTGGATTTATGTTTATACCTATTTTTTCAAGGTAATTTTCAAATTCATTATATTTTTACTCTCTACCATTATATATTATTAGATTCATAATGTGGAATCCCATATTCATCTCAACTTATATTCTAAAATTTTTGACCATGCTAACATATTTAAACTCATGATTCATGAACATAACTATAGTAATAAAATTGAAGTCAAAAATTAAGGTAATTAAATTAAAATCACCTTTTTAGGATTAATGTCTTATAAAACCACACAAATCAGAGTAAATGATTTCATGTGGTTGAATGGATTGAATATCTAATATTTTATGTGTTTCTTGGACTATCTTCCACATTTTTAAAGTTTAAAAATAGAGATTCTATCAATTTTATGTTGGAGTAGGTCTCTTAACACCACATGCTTTTAGAGTATAATTATTTTTATTTGGATGAGGGGTCCAAGTATCCTATTTCTCACATAAGTATCATGAATTGGTTGTGTCATCAATTTAAAATAGGGTTCTACTTGTTATTTCTCCTTAAAAGATGAATCTATCATACTTGGTGTTCTTAATTATGAATGAATATTTCATGAATACAATATAATTCCAATCATCACATAATTGTCTCACACTAATATGATTGTGTTTAATCCCTTATATATAAATAAATTTTCCATATTTGATTATATTTTCTTCAATCTCACTAGAAAAATACCTTTAATTATTAGGAAACTATAATTTCCAAATGTCGTTTCCCCTATATAATTTTATTATATTCTTTTTAAAACATTTGTGTCTCCTATAATTCATGACGAACAACCACAATCAAGAATCTAAGGTTTTCCTTTCATTTAAGCTTTTGTTTCCCCTTCAAAAATTAGATATCATTCTTCCAATTTTGTATTTTTAATTCGCATCCCATTTTCATTCTAGGATGATTTTACTGTCATTAATTCCTCTAGAAAATGTACTTTTATGTGAAACATACCACATATTTAATCCAAAAACTCAAATCTATTTTTTATTGATATATTAGATGAATTTCCAATCACATATTTCTTCTTGTCTTTTTTGAGCCCCCTTTCTTCATTCCTCTTACTAGTAGAGACATATTATACTGTAATGTATAATATCTGTTCCCAAATATTTAATAACACTAATAGTATCCACTAAATTAGGATCTTAAATAAAAATAAAAAATTTATCCATAATTTTTTTACTACTGGACAACTCTATATTGTTCTTCCATCTTCCTTTGTAAGGATATTATTCTAGTGATTTTATTCTCTTCCTTAGATATAGAATAGGTTTTCTGAATACTCTTATTATACTAAATAGGTTTATATTTAGAGTTTTTACCATCATTTTAAGTAAAATATGAATTAAATTGTGACATAGCAGGTGCATATTTAACCATATATTTTGAAATTAATTTCTAAAATCATTTTGATGTATTAGACTTAACATCAACTGCTTTATTATAATAATCTCTTAAATTCTTAAATGAATTTTAATATTCATGATATTTAGGTAGAGGCTTTAAAATATCTTCTTATATCAACTTGAGTTTCTCTTCAAGATTATTCATAATAGTATCACTTTCATCCACTTTCAGCTTAAAATTTTTTATTTCATCAATATAATCATCTTACTTCTTATAAATTTATTGTCTAGAATCAGTTTATTTACATCATATATCATCAAGAGTCTGATTTATTTCTTGAGATTATTTTTCTACTAAATGAGTCTTACAATTCAAATTTAAATATATTCTCTATATAGGTAATTTCATAATCATTATCCTCTCTACTTGAGAACTCATCAAGATTATCTATAGGAGCTATAAAGTTGGTGATTTAATCAAAAACATAATCTTAAAATTGATTTATTGAAGAGAGATCATCCTCTTCTTCATTACATAACAAACTTATTCTTTTTCTTCTTATAAATTTATTGTTCGATTCAATATATTTAAAAACAGCATTTTATCTTTTCCTTTATTTCTTATATTGAGTGTTTTCATATTGATAATGAGATTTATATTCTTTACTCTTATTCTTTGGATGGTTTATGGAAAAGTGTCCAATTACACAACATTTAAAACACTTCAAAAGAAGTTTTATTTTATATTTTACCTTTCCATTTCTAAAATTTGTAGATATGAGAGACATAATTATTTTTTAATTTTTATCCTTTTCTTATTCATCATCTAAATCACTTGACACTTAATCTTATTCTTATTTGACGTTAATTTTCCATATGGATTAAAATGAAATTTCCTCTTTAACATTATTCTTGAATACATGAGACTTTTTCATTTCATGTGAAACAAGAATACTATAGGTATCATTAATGGAAAGATCCTCTCTATTTTCAAATATTGAGAATTTAGGATCATACCTATCTAAGATATTTATTCATTAGAATATTTAAAATGGAAGAGTCATCCAAATGTTATTTAAATCCTATGTTATTAATCATAATTACATTGACTCTTGTGAAGTAGTAATCCACATTTCCATCTTTAGATATCTTTATATCCTTAAATATAATCCTCCATATCCAAATTAAGGCTTCATTGACTTATATTTCCTTCACAGTTTCAATATAAATTTTCATGTATTTATTTTTATAGTATGAAGTTACATCAACTTGGTGTAGAAATTATCTAATAAGGACATAAGTATTAAATTTATTACTTTATAATTAGTCTGAAAATTATTCCTATCAGACAAAGATATTTGAATAGTTCTATCAATAAGTGGTAGACCGCTATTTCTACATCATCCAATTTTAGGATGAAAGATATATAATAAGGTATAATATTATTCCTTTAACTATAATAGTTCTGTAGTAACCACAAATCTAGTAACCCAGAGCTGGTGTTTACTTTATTGCATTAGTACAAGATATATATGGTATATCACCATGTAGGATTTATCATTTTAATAGTCCTAGAAAAATAAATACATACATGTATCATATATTACATTGTAAATATAAGATACATACCATGAGAAACATTCTCACATACTTGTAATTATTCATAATATCCTTATTCATATCCCATGGAAAGGAAAACAAATAAAGGATGATCCCAAGTGATCATCTAAGGTTATATATAACAAAAAATATCATGATTAAATAAGAAATAATTAATATTGAATGGTAAATAATTGGAAACACATGACATCTAATCAACAACTTTATAACTAAATGCATCCATGGATAATATCAATGTAGTAATATCATGGGTAATAATAAATAAATTATTAATGAATGAAATGTTTAATATTGGATATCATTATCTTATAAATCATGATATCTTTACCATCAAGTCTGTATAGTATGCAAATTTAATCAATGGGTAGGTATACAAAAAAAACCCATTTAATAATTCAAGATAACTGATTTGTCTTATGAAAATTCCGGATGCATTAAGGGACTATCTATTACTAGTCCCCACACATAAGTGCATGTTTAATGCATTCCCCATATATCGAATGATTAAATTAATTCATAAACAATATCCCTTATCATTAAATATCTATATTGTGTAAATAATACATAATATAAATATTTTCCTAGTCTGTCAAATAACTTTCATAATAAAACATCGTATGTAGAAATCATATATAGATTAGGAAATAAGAATATCCATGATAGAAATATATGGATATACTTTCTAAAATATAATCATAAGTAAGTGAATGTTTAAAGATAAAATTAACAACCAAAAAATTAATCAAGATATGAGAGATTTCCATTGATTTATAAAAACATATTTTTAGTAAACGGTTGTCTTTTGGAGAATGAAGGAAAATGGAAGAGAAAATTTTGAAATAAGTTTTTATCAAATAATTTTCTTTTTAAAACCTTTTAAAACTCATAGATGAATATAAATATATTAAAACTTTTTGGGGGTGGGAAAATCCATTAATTTCATATACATTGGAAATAAAAATTTATTTTTACTTTTTATAAATAAATCCAAACATGACCCTTTCAGAAAGAAATATAAATATTCCATTAATATATTTTAAAAATTCAAGGATAAGATAAAATTTCCTTATTAAATCAATATAGTAAATAAAAATTATTTTTTTAAAACAATTTTCAAAAATATGGACATAGAAGAAAAATATGCCCAATCAAAAGGGAAATAAGATCATCTTTACTTTTAAACATTTATTTACATGATTAAAGTGAAAAAGATATGATAAGTTATAAGAATATATGGAAAATCCTTAAATAAACATAGTATAATTACATATATGGATTTTATAAATTATAGATTATAATATTCCTTTAATTAAAATAAGAGAAATCAAAATTAGGATTGTAAATTAAATTCTTACCTCTTTGGTTACTCTAAAATTGTAACCCCTTGAAAAAGTAACATGAGTTTAAAATCTAATCATAATTAATAAATATATATTTATGTTAAATAAATAGAAGGGTAATTATATATTCCATATAATATTAAATAGGTTCATAATACCAAATATGTCTCAATAGAGTGGAAATTATGATGAAATACCCTACCTCAAGCTCGACATGCTTCAAAAGTGATCTAACCTCCTATATAATAAATTTAAATTTATTATAATTATAAACCAAATTTATATGCATACTTATAGTATCATATATTATCTAATTATAACATTTAAACATCCATTTATTAATAATTATTTATTAAAATCATTATATTTGGGTGTTAACTGTTTTGTTTTTCATAATAATATTGGTTCCCTAGTTCCGATCCTTGTATTTTTATTATGGTTCAATCATATCCAAAATTTAAATCATGATATAAATATCATATATATTCATTATATATATATATATATATCGTCATCCATAAAAGGTAGAGATAAAAAACTGAATTACACCATTCATGGATACGGTAGGTTGTACGTACTCATTACATTATTTTCACTTTTTGATAGATGGAAAAAATAATGTTAAATTATAATTCACATTTCAATAATCATCATTATATCATATATATTATATATATTCATTACAAATCCCCTTATTAAAATCCATGTAAATCAAAAATGAAAAACAAATTGCATCACTTTGTGGATGTGGTAGTCCACACGTACGCACGAGTGATGTTATCATTGTCCAATGGATTGGAAGGTAAGAAGGTAGATATGATATTATAATTAAAGAAGAATAATTATTTCAAATAATAATATATATATCCATTTTCCCATATTTATAACCATCCATGTAAAACAGTGATGAAAAACAAATTACACCACCATGTGGAGACTGTAAGCTATATATATGCACAATTGATGTTTTCACATTTTTAGTATGAAAAATTAATGGAAAATGGTTGTCACATAATAAAAATAATATCTCAGTATATTTATTATAATAGGTTTATTATTTTAGTATGGTTACAATATATTTAGAGGAATTAGAAAAAGAAATAAATTTGAATGATTCGAGAGGATTAACTCTTCTACAGAATACTTCCTTTAGATCACATATTAAGGGAAGTAGGGTAGGTATTTTTGGAAGGAAAAAACCTCTATAATTTGTAAAGGTATGTTTAGAAGAGAAATGGATTGGATTTTTTTGATCGATATGGCTCAAAGTGGTGCAATGAAAAGAGTGAAGGAGTGTCCTTTTATAAGGGAGGGAAAGGACACATATGTAATTTCTTAAAATATTAAAATATAATAATTCCAAACTCAAGAAAAATTATAAAAATGGATATTTATTATAATAAGAAGAGTATATGGTTGAAATAATTTTAGACATTGAAATTTAGACAAGTTTTGTTGTCATTTTAGGCTTTATTTTTTTTATTAACCCCTTTATCAACCATTTTTAACATTAATCACACTAATAACTATTTAAATATTATAGGTTTATAATTTTACTTATAAGGGGACAATTGGATCATAATTTTATAAATTATGACATTTTAGACCATATATTATCCCCTTTTCCTATTTTATGTTATTTTATTATTTTTAAATGATTTAATAAAATAATATTTTCTTAAAATATTATTAATGTTATTTGTGATGAAATTAACTTAATTTGACTTTAAATACATAAATAAAAATATTGAGATATAATATAATCCTTTCACATATCTCCATGAACAAGATCTTGAAGATTTAAATTCTAGATGTCCATCCTAAAAATGGGGGTTGATGCTCAATTTATTGGAAAATAGGCTTTCTAAGTAATGAGTCATTAAAATTTAGTCATGTTACGTAACTTGTGGTTGGATCGTGCAACTATGGTTTGTGTGATTCTCATGTCTTTACTATTGGAGGAAAATCACATGAGGCTATAATTTGAAGTTGTATTTCTCACACAAGTGACTTGTACACCAAATTAGATTGATGTGAAAGTGCACAATGTTTCACATGACCTTGTCCCTTTTTTAGAGGGATTTTCTAGTATCCATGTAACTTAGAGCATTCAGCATCAACTTTTTCACACAAGTGACTAGCCCAACAGATTGTGGAGTTGACAAAAATTCATGAAGTTATGCACTATAATCCCCTTCAATTTGAAATAGTCCCCTAGGTTCATATTTTACTTTGATTTGGGAAAAATATTTCTTAAGGTTGAGAGGAATTTTTGGTTCCAACAAATTCCCTCCCTTGGAATTGGAGTTGATAGGGAAGTAGAGGGTCAAATTTTATGGAGACTACCTAAATTTGTGAAATTTTACAACTTTTCATGTAACTTTGGGTCCGAGTCATGAAACTAAATTTTGTGTGTGAAAATTGAGAGGTCCTGTGCCTATAAATAGAGTGTGTGGTCTATTTTATCGTCACCTAACTTATTTACATGATAATTCTTCTCTTGTGTACGGAACTCAACCATATTTTATAAACTCCATAGCTTTAAGCACCACAACATTTAGGAAAACTTCCTCTTACATGAGTATTTTTTTACACACCAAATTTTCTTTTACATCATTGCTTTTCATGAACTAGATACCAATTTTGTGATGTAGCATAGATTTCATGAGACATCCTTATGTTACATGAATCAGACATTTCTAACTCGTGAAACCACTAAAATGGACAAGAAAACTATCAAGATCACTGTTTCTACTACCCATGGGGGAAAATGGCTATAATCCATAAAATTCCTTAGTCTAGTTGGTTTTCATATAATAATGATAATCTGGTGAACTTATTTACTGAAGCATAGAGATTTCATCGTCTTAGAAATAGGTTGCCCCCTTACAATTTTTAATTTCTTGATTATGTTGTCATTCCTTCTATGGAAAACAACATGTCAAGGTTTTGGTTCTCCCATAATGATGAAATTATTTGTTGGAAGATCATTTCTATTGTCCACTCACTTAGGGAGCATAAGTCCAATACCATATAAGTTCTTAACAGCAGGATAAGGATAATAAATAGGGAGAAGTCAGTGGACAATGAGTTCCCAACCCATTATGCAAGCATAATCTAGGCCATTGTCTTGAACAACCACCTAGGGTGGTATGAGAACCGAGACCTAAAATCAAGGGAAAACTTCACTGGTGATTGGGTGTGAGTGTACGAGGTATGACAGAACATAAATAAGTACAGGGGAATGATATTTTGTATCAAGTTATATGAGGTAGTGTAGATGTCCCAATTCCACAACTATCACAAACTGAACTCACTATTAGAGCTCCTCAGTTGATGGTATCCAGAAAAAAAACACATTTCACCTCTATCATGTGGATGTAGGAATAATTATGTGGAACCTGAACCATATTAGTGGGATCCCCTTGATATGATTTCAATATGATGAATTCCACCTAGTTCCCAACACTTTGGGGGATGCGTATCAGACTCTTGTAGTGGTGAAGATCCTGTTGGATTACCTAACACTAGTTTTGAAGAACCACCCACCATTTCACTGAATATTCCCATCAATACTTGGATGGGCCTATTTTTGAACACACCCATGAAGAATATATCAGTGTCAAAATCAGTTCATGGGATCATGGAACTGGAGGTGTTTGGGGTCATATTGGTAGATGATGGAGGAAGGATTATACTAGGAGTGGGGGTATAATATAGTGGAATAGCATCCATATGTCCGGTACACAGTATTTCTAGGCACCTATCTGATCATGTGGTTTCTATTGTTTAGGTAATCATGTATGGGTATACATTTGTGGACCATAGTGATGGTGGTGATCATGTATTCCGGTAACTTGGTTAACCTAGAAAACTCGGTGTTTGAGAGATTATATAGCTATTTAGGGTATGTCATGAGGGAGGACATGACCATGTACATTTGCAGTCTATTCTAGTTCCTATATAGATGGATAATGGTGCATTTTAGGGGGTATTAATTTCAAAATTCTATTAGCAACCCCAAAATTTATCTATATCTTTCCCATCTCAACATGTTTGGAGTTCAACTGGTGACTCTCAATGAATCCAAGGTGGTAGACAACATCAGCAATGTGGGTAATTTTGAATTTCTCCCATTCCCATCCACATATAGATATATGATCGATAATATTTATGGGACTCCAGAGTATAGGGAGTACCAATAGGATTTTTGGGGTGATGTATTAGTCGCATGGATTGATGGAAACATTTATTATGATCTGTACACCTCATCTAGAATTACTGTGTAGTTTAGGTGAATCCAATAGAGGGAAATGGGGGAATCTATCAGGGTATTCTTATAAATACACCTTTCTGTTCTCTAAAATCTATGGTCTATTTTCACTATAAAGGGATTTGGGTATGTGATTATGTTGTTTACATCCAATCCCAAGGTCAGACTGACCCAAAACGACACCAACAACTGGGTATCATCATACCTTAGTGTGATTTTGTAGCAATGAGTGAGAAAGGATACTTTTTTAGATGATCCCTAGGAGTAGTAGGGTGGACGGAAGGCTACTATATGGGGTCCACAACAGATGATGAGTGTCCAAACTAAAGTGTAAATGGTAGCTAGATCTCATGGTACTATTGATACTTCAACTTTTAATGGGCCAGTCTCCCCTAAAAATGATCATGGGAGCAGGTGGAGTGATCTTGGGCTAGAGAGTGAAAATATAGGTGTTAGTGAAGAATATGTTCCACATGGTGTAAGAAGATGATAATTTCATATATCCCAAGCTTTGAGAGGTATAGGATATGTTTTGGTTGTCCCATATGTTAGAGAAACTATGGTAGAGGCTCACCATGGATGGAATCGAGCTGCCAGAGCATAGTCTTAGATAGATCACAGACTAAGTGAACTTCTGGGAGAGATCTTATTAATGATAAAACATATAAAATTTGGAGTGATGGCATGGTGATATCGGTCTTATCACTACCTAGGTATGGGTTATGCTCAGTTATGATCCATAAAAGGAAACTATAGCTGAAGCACCATCCCAGGAGGCATTGGATCATGACACCATCTCTTGAGACTCTATTGAGGAGGAGTCCTAGGGATCTAGTTCCAAGTATTAAATCACTCAATAGAGTGGGGTAGTCACCCCTTATGATGATAATGTGGCCAATATCCTCTTTAGTAAGGTAAGATTATAACCCATTAGTTTTATATCTCAATTGGACCTTCTCTTCCCTTCAATAATTTCTAACCCATGCTCTCAATCCATGTAGGTATCATTAGGAAAGGGTTAGGAGACCTCTGTTGAAGGTGGGGAAAGTACCTTTTTAGGCACTCATGATCAGTGGAATAGTTGTAGAGACCCGAAGCTTTACGTACATGGACATTACATTACATTTGCGGAATACTTAGTACATAACAAAAAAACACACACACAAGGATTGTAATAGTTTAGTGTCTTTGGAAACTCGGAATATAATCTTCTAATCGTGGTGAAAGATCTTCAAAATCTACCATAAAGATCTTCCTTTTTTTTTACCTAAAACCTTTCTTTATATCCTGGGGAAAAGAAAACATAAAAGGGTGAGCTCAAATGCTCAGTAAGGGTAAACAAAAGAAATTTCAATCACATCATATACATAAGCACATAACTTTTGGAAATCTTAACCTGCAAAAGAGATCATAATTTCATAACATGGGGTAAATCATGGCAGTGAAATGTAATCACAATAATCATAACTTAAAACATGAAACTTTGTGGCATTCACACAGAATCATAGAGAATCATTTCTTGTTAGTCAAGACTCATTGCCAAGACTATCTTAGTGGACAAAGTCCCTTTCTGAATCGAGTAACCCTCGTTTCAGTCCTGTTTCACTGAACCGGTATAACCTACCATTCCATCCATGTCTATCTCATGAGATATAAAATCTTTACCCAATGCATTGGAGGGAGATATAGGTCTCACCCATCTTATAATGAATCCTTTCTTATGTGTTCCACATAATCATAAACCATACATCATAGCGTAACCCATGTAATAAAAATGGGATTCTTAAACAACATGACATCATAAAACAATTCATATAAGATGAAGGAATTCATAAAAATAATTCCATCACAACATGATCAAATCAATTTAATAATAGGGATAAAAACAGAACCCTTTATTATCTTAGATGGAAAATAATTTTGATAAAACACTTGAACTCCATTCTTGAGGAAAATATCCTTTCTTCTTCAAAAACATTTTTTTTTCTTTCTTAACATGTCATAAAACATTAAACTAAAAGAAGTTGATTAAAAATAAACTTGAAAACTTGTAAAGTATTCTTCTTAGAAATAATG
Source organism: Viscum album (assembly GCA_963277665.1). Lineage (NCBI taxonomy): Eukaryota > Viridiplantae > Streptophyta > Magnoliopsida > Santalales > Viscaceae > Viscum > Viscum album. The sequence continues at coordinate 702,716,153 of OY728127.1, forward strand.
TTTTAAAAATCCATTCATGCCGTATAAGTAAAAAAAACATTCTTTGTACTTTTGTCGGAAAAGTCAAAAAGTACCTCGTACGAAAAAACGACAAAAGATTCCTTTCATATTCTTTACTAAAAACTCACCGAAGGGTAAAATTGGATTTAAACTATTTTAAGTGGATGGAAACAATATTACATATTGAAGGAACATGGATGTGGATGATAAAATACACCCCAGTAAATACTTATGAATAAACAATCTCGGATAAAAATGAGATTGTGATATTTCCCTTACCTTAGGTCCGATTTGCTTTGTACGTGTCCGAAGCTCATGTATAATGGTTTAAATAATGTTATTTACTTATTCCAGAATCATACATATTGATATGATATCATATATGGTCATATTCTTAGCTTCTTTTTAGTAATATTTCATTGTTACTTGTTACTCGGGTCTTTATTGCCTTTTGTTCTAATTCGTGTTTTGCCAAATACATTCTTATTCTTATTTTAAGGTTATAGATACCTTATATCCAGAATGGTATTAGTGTAACATATATCATATTTATTCATTCAATTCATTTATATAATTACTATGTAATGATGATCATGTAGAACGAGTCGCATCACATCGTGGAGACGGTATTCCGTACGTACGCACGAGTGATGATATCGTTCCTATGATCGTGGAATTGTATTGGAGTATATGTATATTATTTCAGTATCAATATTACTTTATAATAATCATAAATAGTTACTCATTACACCATTATACCCATCCTTGTAAGGTGGTGGTGGAAAATAGATTACACCACGGCGTGGAGACGGTATTCCGTACGTACGCGCGCGCGGTGATTTCATTTTTCCGTAGGATGGATAGAAGGTGAATTAGGGTTGTTTCATATTTATAATAACATATCAGTATGTAAGTAATACTGATGTTATTACTTTATCATGAAACAACTAAAGAAGAAGAAGTTGAAGAAGAAATAAATTGAAAAGATCGTTAATGGATATTACCTCTTCTTTGGAACGCCTCTTTGAATCCTCCACTTAGGGAACTAAGATTGGTCTTTGAAGAAGAACAAGAACTCTAGGATTATTCTAGGGAAGTGGAGAGGTGAAAATGGCAGGGGTTGGCCGAGCTTGAGTGCTCAAATTGGTGTGAGGAGGAGGGGGAGGAGGTGCCCTTTTATAAGGGAGGAGAGGGGCACCTTAGGAATATCTCAAAATATTATTTTATATTAAAGTCAAAATCGGTTTATAATGGTTCCAAAGGGTCTTATTTAGAAGCTAAAGTGGGGATGGGTCGAAATCCTATCAACCAATAGGATTTAGACAAGTTTAGGTTATTATTTTAACCTTATCAATTAGATTTAACTCTAAGTTAAATAATTTAACTTTTACCATGTCTTTTTGTTTTCTTTCACTATATGGTTAATACGCTTACTATAACATGCCAAACGAACCCCAAATTGTTTATTATTAATATATATATCCTTATCTAAGTCATTTGTCAGAACCTTAGATTTTTAGGAATAAAATAACAATTAATAATATAATATTTGATTTAAAAACTATTTTGTGTCAATTTTGACACTATTTGATATATGATTTTTGTGAAAGTCATAACAGAATTATATGTTCGAACCAAGTTGATTAAATCAACACTAATATATCATAGTAACCTATAAAATTAGTTGAATTCATAAAAAGTCTTAAATTACATTTATTTTGGTATTTATATTATCAATTATGTCAATATTTCATTAATAAGATAATTACTGCATCATCTTTGTGTCATAAATAAATTAAATTATTTGATGTCTAAAAATTACAAATAAACTACCATCATGTAGGAAATCCTTTTAGCTTTATAATGAATATTTATAGTCGAATTTATCTTATGTATAACCCCATATTAAAAATGATTTACTTATTAAACTTTGATTTTAACTATTTTAACCCTTCTTTAAATAAATTAATAATAAATGTCCTAATCTAATCCAAGTGGGCCTAAATGGTCATATTGTATTCCTAAGTTTGTTTTTGGTCGAATTACACTTGTACAATAGAATTAGGACATGTGTTAGGGTAATATTAATATCATATTTACCCTTAGTTACCCTATTTACTATTAACTGCGGTAAAAATAGTAAAAAGTTACTATTCACCAAAAAATTATTTTTATCTCATTGAACCACATTTTACTTACTGATATCAACCGTGTCTGTCGGATTTTTGAAATTCCATTCACAGAAGCGGTAAAATTAAGTTTTATGAAAAATTCAGTTTTTAACTACCACTTAGTAGTTTCACTATTCATCAAAAATTGATGTTTTTCAGAACAATGCCAAAATTTCATCCTAAGCTATATTTCATATTCCGAATTCAAAAATGAAGTCTATTTTACCAAATTCATAACATAGAAGTTTCATTAATTAATTTTATAATTAAATCCCGCTGTTAAAACAAATAGCGTGTTTTTAAGAAACAATATCTATCAAAAGATTGACACTTGATTATGTCTGGTTTAAATGTGAAATTACATCTAATGACCAAAATTGTATTAAATTATAAAAATATATTCTAAATATACTTTAAAACCACTCAAATTAATAATTTATCACTATTAATTATTTCGATTGAAAAAGTTGTTTTTAACTAAAATTTAGTAATTTTCACTATTCATCAAAATATGAAAGTTATCCGAAAATCCCCAAAATTTCACCTTAGGCTAAATTCGATACTTCGAATCCAAAAATGAAGTCCATTTTGAGAGCTAAAATTTCTAAAATTTAAAAAGTGGTTATTACTATTCATAACGGCTAGTTTTAATAATATTTTAATAGCATATCGTTGTTTCGTGAAACTCAGTATGGCGTACTACACAAGCTATCGAGGAAGGTTGTGATTGCGTGTAATGCAAGGCAAGTCAAGGATGCGTTTTGTGCAAGCTCCTTTTGGTGTAGCGTACAACACAAGACATTAATAAAATTAAAAAGAATATTTTTCATAAAATCTCGGGCTGGTACATTCTACCCCCCTTAAAATGAATTTCGCCCTCGAAATTAGTCGGGGTTATAAATGGTTTACTATTCGAAAGTTTTTTTAATAGAAACCCACATCGTAAAAAGGAATACCAAAACTTGGCTTTAAAAACTAAAGTATGAAATGTAACGATTACCCAAATAAACTAATCACTGGGTTTCCACATAGGTGAAAATATGGATATGGAAGAGAAATCTAACCATCATGTTCTGATGGAGAGTGGTAGAGAACATGGCTATGGAAAATCCAGTATTCACAAATCCATAAATTTGTGACGATCTAAGGTACCATCTGATTCATCAGGTATAAGATCACTAGGACAACATTTTTGGTTTTCAAGATCATTTCCCTAAAGTTAAAAATTTGAATTAGAATAAATACTTTCTTTATTTTGGTACAATCTCACTGTTGTTCATGCCTTGAACAATTTCCACTTCATCTCTTAAATAAATGAAGTTGAATTTGTTATTCGTGAAGTGTTAGCAGATCATGTGATAGAATGACGGGTCATTCCATCTGTCTCAAACAAAAGGTTAACAAAAATTATATACATAAGTCGATCTATAGTGAGATTAATCACATATGGTTCCTAAAATGGTCTTATACTTCATATATCATACTGCTTAATATAATAAAACTAGTTTCTACTAAACAGGGACTTCCTATAGGCCAGTGGTAGGCGATAAAGGCCAGTCGCACTTCGGTTGTGGGTTCGATTCCCACAGCCTTGTCCGAAGCGATGGGTTGTCGCCTGTCCTGTAGGTTGTCCTTTTTCTAAAACTACATTACTATAACATCCCATCAATAATATCGAAATAAAAAAAAACTTCTATCCTTAAACAATACTCACTTATATCCAACATAATCCATTTCAATCTTTAGGCTTATCCATAATACTGCAGTCCACTCTCATAACATAGTGGAAACGATTACCAGAGATTTAATACCATCGATGATCCCCATATATCATAAGATATGTTTTGTTGGTCACATTCCAAACATTCAAAGTCCTTAATCATGTATTCTCTTGAATACCTTAGTGAAAACATGAATGCAGTTTAAAGTTAACACTTTCCACATACCAAAATCCTCAAAATTCTATATACTCAAACCATGATATCACTTAGTCCTTATATCAATCATGAGCTCATGAATACTATTAAACATTTCATTTTCTCGCATATCATCTTATTTCCAAAATATATCAATCACTTTGAATACCACATCAATAAATTTTGCAATACTCAATGATACAACATTATTTTGGAATCCCATTACATAAACACTTAATCATTCCACCACATCATTGTCATATTCAACATTGCCAATAGTGATCGCATGTGAATTCCCTTTGTCCTTTGCCTTCAGTGGTTGCTCATGTTGATCATCACTAACCCTTGGATTAGTGCATTTATTAGCATAATGCCCCATTTCCTTGCACTTGAAGCATTGAAGTTTGGTGGTGCATTCTCTGTAGTGTTTGCTTTATTCACATCATTAGAAACCCTTTTTCCATTACTTCAACACTCAGCTGCTCGATGACCTTCTTTTCCACACTTAAAACATTTTCTAGTCCCTTTAAGACAATCTCCACCATACTTCTTTCCACACTTTGTGCATAAGGAAACATTCATCTTCTTTTCACCATTATTCTGAGATTTCTCCATGAACTCCATCTTTCGTTTCTTGTCAAAACCATGAGATGGATATGTAACACCAACTTCCATTTCTACCTTGATAGCACAACGCACAATTTCTTCATAGCTACTGAAGTCTCTTATAGCTAATGCCCTTCAAAGACTTGGTTTTAAGCCACTGAAAAATCGATCAACTTTACTTTCAGGTTGGATGATAATGCCAGATGCATACCTTGCAAGTCTTGTAAAATTCGCTTCGTATATACCAACAGATTCATCATCCTTTTTTCTTTAGTTCAAGAAACTCCTTCTCCATATTTTTTCGAAGAATATGGGGGAAGTACTTACTGAAAAATAAGTTCTTGAACTCGTCCCATTCCATGGACTCAATTTCATCCCTTTGCCTCGTATTCTTAATAAGATTCCACCATTGATCAGCATCACCTTCCAAACGATACACTGCTAAGATGACTTTATCATGTTCAGAACATTGAAGAACTGAAAATATCTTTTCAGTGGTACTGATCCATTGTTCAGCAACAAGTGGATCAGAAGACCCACTGAAATAAGGTGGATGTTGCCTCATGAAGGACTCAATAGAATATTGTTCCCTTCTCTGCTCATTTGGAAGTCCAGAATGATTCATATCTTGTGTAAGTATAGCAATAAGATTTTGCACTCCATCTCCCATAACATTTGTTTGTTCAGAAGGACAATCATTGCATTGTCCATTGCATTGATCAACACGGTTCCTTCGGGTTCCATCCATCGTCTAAAACCCAAAAAGAATAGTGTGAGAGGCAAAAATCATGCTAGGGAAAACAACATAATAAAGGGGGAGTACCTTCAATATCTAACATCTTAGGTTTAATTCTATGATCGTTAGCGTAATTCTAGTACTATGACCTATACGTATACTTAACCTTAGGGACATCCCTATAAATACCTTAGAAATATCTCTAGGGATCTCACTAAAGTTCTCGCATCCTAGTTTCCAAAGGTTGACTAAACCTTTCCTCTGATACCAACTATAACGACCCATACTTTACATACATTTTTAATACTTCAAAAATTGAAGCACACTTATTACAACATATGATAAAACCACAAAGGACCGTATAGGTATAGTGTCTTTAGAAACTGGGAAACATAAACAACTGGTTCATAAATCTTCTACAGTGTCTCCCATTTATTTCATCATATCTAGGGTCCCTTTTAGCATATTCTACTTAATATCCATCTTCCTGGCCTGGGGAAAAGAAAACATAAAAGGGTGATCTCAAATGCTCAGTAAGGGTAAACAAAAGAAATTTCAATCACATCATATACATAAGCACATAACTTTTGGAAATCTTAACCTGCAAAAGAGATCATAATTTCATAACATGGGGTAAATCATGGCAGTGAAATGTAATCACAATAATCATAACTTAAAACATGAAACTTTGTGGCATTCACACATAATCATAGAGAATCATTTCTTGTTAGTAAAGACTCATTGCCAAGACTATCTTAGTGGACAAAGTCCCTTTCTGAATCGAGTAACCCTCGTTTCAGTCCTGTTTCACTGAACCGGTATAACATACCGTTCCAGCCCTGTCTATCTCATGAGATATAAAATCTTTACCCAATGCATTAGAGGGAGATATAGGTCCCACCCATCTTATAATGAATCCTTTCTTATGTGTGCCACATAATCATAAACCATACATCATAGCGTAACCCATGTAATAAAAATGGGATTCTTAAACAACATGACATCATAAAACAATTCATATAAGATGAAGGAATTCATAAAAATAATTCCATCACAACATGATCAAATCAATTTAATAATCGGGATAAAAACAGAACCCTTTATTATCTTAGATGGAAAATAATTTTGATAAAACACTTGAACTCCATTCTTGAGGAAAATATCCTTTCTTCTTCAAAAACATTTTTTTTCTTTCTTAACATGTCATAAAACATTAAACTAAAAGAAGTTGATTAAAAATAAACTTGAAAACCTGTAAAGTATTCTTCTTAGAAATAATGTTTTAAAAATCCATTCATGCAGTATAAGTAAAAAGAACATTCTTTGTACTTTTGTCGGAAAAGTCAAAAAGTACCTCGTACGAAAAAACGACAAAAGATTCCTTTCATATTCTTTACTAAAAACTCACCGAAGGGTAAAATTGGATTTAAACTATTGTAAGTGGATGGAAACAATATTACATATTGAGGGAACATGGATGTGGATGATAAAATACACCCCAGTAAATACTTACGAATAAACAATCTCGGATAAAAATGAGATTGTGATATTTCCCTTACCTTAGGTCCGATTTGCTTTGTACGTGTCCGAAGCTCCTGTATAATGGTTTAAATAATGTTATTGACTTATTCCAGAATCATACATATTGATATGATATCATATATGGTCATATTCTTAGCTTCTTGTTAGTAATATTTCATTGTTACTTGTTACTCGGGTCTTTATTGCCTTTTGTTCTTATTCGTGTTTTTCCGAATACATTCTTATTCTTCTTTTAAGGTTATAGATACCTTGTATCCAGAATGTTATTAGTGTAACATATATCATATTTATTCATTCAATTCATTTATATAATTACTATGTAATGATGATCATGTAGAACGAGTCGCATCACATCGTGGAGACGGTATTCTGTACGTACGCACGAGTGATGATATCGTTCCTATGATCGTGGAATTGTATTGGAGTATATGTATATTATTTCAGTATCAATATTACTTTATAATAATCATAAATAGTTACTCATTACACCATTATACCCATCCTTGTAAGGTGGTGGTGGAAAATAGATTACACCACGGCGTGGAGACGGTATTCCGTACGTACGCACGCGCGGTGATTTCATTTTTTCGTAGGATGGATAGAAGGTGAATTAGGGTTGTTTCATATTTATAATAACATATCAGTATGTAAGTAATACTGATGTTATTACTTTATCATGAAACAACTAAAGAAGAATAAGTTGAAGAAGAAAGAAATTGAAAAGATCGGTAATGGATATTACCTCTTCTTTGGAACGCCTCTTTGAATCCTCCACTTAGGGAACTAAGATTGGTCTTTGAAGAAGACCAAGAACTCTAGGATTATTCTAGGGAAGTGGAGAGGTGAAAATGTCAGGGGTTGGCCGAGCTTGAGTGCTCAAATTGGTGTGAGGAGGAGGGGGAGGAGGTGCCCTTTTATAAGGGAGGAGAGGGGCACCTTAGAAATATCTCAAAATATTATTTTATATTAAAGTCAAAATCGGTTTATAATGGTTCCAAAGGGTCTTATTTCGAAGCTAAAGTGGTGATGGGTAGAAATCCTATCAACCAATAGGATTTAGACAAGTTTAGGGTATTATTTTAACATTATCAATTAGATTTAACTCTAAGTTAAATAATTTAACTTTTACCATGTCTTTTTGTTTTCTTTCACTATATGGTTAATACACTTACTATAACATGCCAAACGAACCCCAAATTGTTTATTATTAATATATATATCCTTATCTAAGTCATTTTGCCGAACCTTAGATTTTTAGGAATAAAATAACAATTAATAATATAATATTTGATTTAAAAACTATTTTGTGTCAATTTTGACACTATTTGATATATGATTTTTTTGAAAGTCATAACAGAATTATATGTTCGAACCAAGTTGATTAAATCAACACTAATATATCATAGTAACCTAGAAAATTAGTGGAATTCATAAAAAGTCTTAAATTACATTTATTTTGGTATTTATATTATCAATTATGTCAATATTTCATTAATAAGATAATTACTGCATCATCTTTGTGTCATAAATAAATTAAATGATTTGATGTCTAAAAATTACAAATAAAATACCATCATGTAGGAAATCTTTTTATCTTTCTAATGAATATTTATAGTCGAATTTATCTTATGTATAACCCCATATTAAAAATGATTTACTTATTAAACTTTGATTTTAACTATTTTAACCCTTCTTTAAATAAATTAATAATAAATGTCCTAATCTAATCCAAGTGGGCCTAAATGGTCATATTTTATTCCTAAGTTTGTTTTTGGTAGAATTACACTTGTCCAATAGAATTAGGACATGTGTTAGGGTAATATTAATATCATATTTACCCTTAGTTACCCTATTTACTATTAACTGCGGTAAAAATAGTAAAAAGTTACTATTCACCAAAAAATTATTTTTATCTCATTGAACCACATTTTACTTACTGATATCAACCGTGTCTGTCGGATTTTTGAAATTCCATTCACAGAAGCGGTAAAATTAAGTTTTATGAAAAATTCAGTTTTTTAACTACCACTTAGTAGTTTCACTATTCATCAAAAATTGATGTTTTTCAGAACAATGCCAAAATTCCATCCTAAGCTATATTTCATATTCCAAATTCAAAAATGAAGTCTATTTTACCAAATTCATAACATAGAAGTTGCATTAATTAATTTTATAATTAAATCCCGCTGTTAAAACAAATAGCGTGTTTTTAAGAAACAATATCTATCAAAAGATTGACACTTGATTATGTCTGGTTTAAATGTGAAATTACATCTAATGACCAACATTGTATTAAATTATAAAAATATATTCTAAATATAATTTAAAACCACCCAAATTAATAATTTATCACTATTAATTATTTCGATTGAAAAATTTGTTTTTAACTAAAATTTAGTAATTTTCACTATTCATCAAAATATGAAAGTTATCCGAAAATCACCAAAATTTCACCTTAGGCTAAATTCGATACTCCGAATCCAAAAATGAAGTCCATTTTGAGAGCTAAAATTTCTAAAATTTAAAAAGTGGTTATTACTATTCATAACGGCTAGTTTTAATAATATTTTAATAGCATATCGTTGTTTCGTGAAACTCAGTATGGCGTACTACACAGGCTATCGAGGAAGGTTGTGATTGCGTGTAATGCAAGGCAAGTCAAGGATGCGTGTTGTGCAAGCTCCTTTTGGGGTAGCGTACAACACAAGACATTAATAAAATTAAAAAGAATATTTTTCATAAAATCTCGGGCTGTTACAATAGGTTCCCATAGAGGAGACTAGAGAGGAGGCTCTAAGTTATCTTTCTATCCCAGTCATATATAGGGGGGCTATTTGGGTGTTCCAAATACAGCTTCCTCTAGAAGTAGGGAGATCCACCTAAGACAGCTGACCATCAACTTTCCATTTCATCCCCAAGGTAAATCTCTAATTATGTTTACCATGGTATTTTTTTTCTTTTAATGGATACTTAAATTTTCCATATTAACATGCATGTTTTAATTTTTCATAGTCCTCAAGCATGCAATTCTATAGGATTTTATGAGGGATACCAAGGTCCACACTAGTACAGAGGGGTCTCTAGTGGTGAACCTACCTTATGAGACCCCAGGATTGGAAATTTTGGTCGAGGAAGCATCTACTCATGGCTTGGTTGTAAAGGGGGTAATTAAAATAGATGTTATTCATTTCATAATTTCACATAATCTTCCTATCACATAGGTTATATTTAACCAATATTTTTTTAGATTAAAATAAATGATTCCTTTTTGTATGTGATAGTGTTTGAGGGTGCATCTCTGCAGTCAGGCATGCCTAAAAAGCTTGGGGATCTGACACTCATCCCAGTGGGTAGGCTCAGCTCAAAGGGGATAGTCATTTATAGAGAACCATCCTTGGTCTAGGAGGAGAATCCTACCTTGCTAGAGTATGCAGCTAGGGGGTTGGTGGAACCACAATCCAGTGAATAGGATAGAAGTAGTGGGGGTCTAGGTGAAGATAATGTCCCACTTGACATAGAGCATAACCCATATTAAAGGATTATTGAGGAGTATTACACTTCTAATTTTCTTGTAGCCTTCCTGGAGTACCATCCAATGCAGCTTGAATATTTTTATGAATCTGGTTCCAAAATCGCATAGAATAATCAGGTGGTTTGATGTGGGGCATAGAGGAGATTCTATGGTTTCACCACCTACACCACATGGGCTGACCTGATTCATCGGATGGGGTCCCTTTACAATTGGTTGGTGAACTTAAGGACTATTGGTGTGTAAAAGTTCACATGGATTTGTAATTTCTATCCAAGAGAGGGCATGCAGAATGAAAGCAATTTGATGCCTCCTTGTATGATCATACCTCAGAAGGCAGTAAGGCACTCCTTGTGGCATAATAAGATCTCACACATATGAAGGGAGAGGAATAAAAGCGTGAGTCCTTAATAATTGATAAGGGATATATAATTATCCATCTAAGGTTAGATTTGATAGTGTACTATCCTAAAGTAGTGAGAGATCCATCATTGGTGCCTTAGTGTAGAGCTGAATAGGGTTGGGTTCAAATCCTAATTAACGAGGTTCATCCTACGGTGAAGTAGGAGATGGAAGAGCTAGCCAGAAGGCAACATCCTATTGAGTCTTCCTAAAAAAGATTAGTTGACATAGAGAAATTTGTTTCCTAGGATGATCTATAGGGGGAATTTCTTTTTGTAATAAGGTAGAGGCTCCGACCTATGGATGGCACTCCTCGTTACAGCTTGTTTTTAGATAATAAAATTATTTTTTTACTTGAGTATTCATTCTTTCTATTATTGCATCTCAATCATTATAACAAGGAATCCAACCATAAATATCTAATTCCATGTGAGTCAAGATCAGTGTGAGAAACAAGAGATGAATATAAATCCACTTATTTTCCTGATAGAGCTTGAAAAATAATGAAGGTTTGGGTTCAGAATGGCCCATAGATTGTTGGGAGTATCTTAGCTAGGGAGACATTGGTTGGAGAGGGGGATTTGTGTAGCCAAATTTATTTCCCAATGTTTGTAGGTGAAAGAAAAATGTAACAGCTGGGTTCTTTAATTCAACTCAAAAAAAGGGGGAAATCAAGAATGTGAATTGATATGTACATGGTTAGGAACTTAAAGAGAAGTGATATGCTAAATGAGGATGACCATTGACCATGTTTAAAACATGAGTTCCATAATCGTACTCTCAAGAGTGGGGAAATATAAATGAGGGTCAACCATTTATAATGTTTGAAACATGGGACTTGTCTAATTTTCATATAAAGTCCATCTAGGAATGTTCCCAAGATGGGAGGTGAGATAGTTTTTCTAGGAATAATCACCATTAGGGAAGCCTATTCAAGTGTGGAAGATAGTGGGGATCTAATTAAATGAAGAGGAAAATCGTGGGGGTGAACTAAAGAAATGTTTGAATGAATTTGAACACTCTAGTAATTATGATACCAAGAATTTGAGCACATTTAATGGGTGTATTGGCCAAGCAGGGTAAAACCTTCCTTCCAAGAGGAGCATCATCTAGGTTGTCGAGGGATAGTCGAGGAACTTGAGTGGTGTAGTAGGTGACTGATACCAAAAGGGAGAAAGGTCCTCTAAAGATAATGTTAAAAAAATTAATTTTACATCATTCAATAGGAAGAGAAGCATGCATTTTAACATCTTGTGGCAAGGATGTTGAATGTTTAGTTTAACATCCTATGGAAAGGATGATACATCATACAGTTTAACATCGTGTGACTTGGAAATTTTTCATATATTTTAGCATCTTATGACTAGGACATGTGAACTAATTTTAATAACATCCACCCTATCAACATAGTGGGATGCACGAAAGGGGAAAAAGAGGGTGGTACCTCGTGGAGGACCTTGTGAAGGAGGAGAAAAATGGAGGAAGGATTGGATTTCAATTTTTAAGGACCAGTAGGTTTAATAAGCATAGTTGGGTTCTTGTTAGGGGTCATTGGAGAGTCTCATAGGCTTCATAACTTTTCCATTAACTCCCTTACTTTTTCCTACATCATAGGGTTGACTTGGAAGTTGAAAGTTTCAATTTTTATTTGATTTTACTTTATGGGTTTTCAACCTGACATGTCATTGTGCCTCTTATCTTGGGTAGTTTAGGGCCATAACTATAATTTTCCATTATTCCATGTAATTTTTTTTCAATTATATGGGATTATTTCGAGACAAGGAACTGAGACATTGTGTGATTTAGAGGCCCAAAGTTCCCGGAATTATCTGTTGAAAAATGTTAAGTTTTAAATAGAGCGTGTGAGTGATTTTCCTTAAAAAGTGGAATAATTCTTAAACAGGTTCCCGAATAAGAAATGTGAGGGCACCATTTCATTTAGGGTGGAGGTGTTACCCTGGGAACGACTTAAGTTTAGTTGGCACAGACCTCGAGTGAGAAAACTCAAAAATGTAATAATCATAAATAAATTAATTAAAGAAAATTATTTTATCTTTCAAATACTTATAACTCATGAACGGTGACTCAGATTGAAAATATGATACCACCATTGAGATTGTGAGGGTATTTTTTCTTTAGGTAAAGCCTAACATTGACCGCTGCGGGTCAATAGTGGAAAATAGTTTTTTTTCGTAAATAAAATAATTATATAAAGATTATTTTATTTTCAAATCCTTATAACTCATAAATGGTAAATGGGATTGGAAATATGAGAGTACCATTGAATTCGTGAGGGTATGCTTCACTTAGACATAGACTAACATCGGTTGGTGTGGGCTGGCTGTGAAAGTTTGTTTTTGGGATGTAACTGTAAATAAAATAATATAAAAAGTTAGTTTATTTTAGAATCCTCAGAACCCACAAATAGTAACTCGGATTAAAAATATGAGACCACCGTTGAGTTCATAATGATATGTTCTCCTTAGGCAGGACTTAACCTCGACCTGTGTGGGTCAAGGGAAAAAGTTATTTTTTCAAACGTTTTAAGGGAAAATAAAATAAACTTAAAAATTTTATTTTATTCAAAAAAATTTTGTTGTAACGCAACGACGAGCTGACTGTTTCATCCCATAAATGGAACCACGTAACGATGCTACAGTGAAAAGTAACAGAAATGTTGTTTCATAAATGAAATAGTGAAATGATGACAACTCAGTGTAACAGAAATGTTGTGACATGTTTTCCCCATTTAATGGGATAACAGGAATTGGAGATCAAATTTGGATCTTGCAAATCACTCTGAATCTCTAAAGAAAAACACTCCAATGACGAACGTTGGTGAATTAGAAAGTTGCAATGATACCCTTGGAGATTGAAACGGAACTAGAGTTCGATAGATGGCAACAGGCGATCTTCCTTGACCGATCTCCATTTCCCAGACAGGGGGTTTTATTCTAAGTGAATTCTTCATCTCCCCCAATCTTGAAATTCTATGATGAACACGTACCAATCAACAACTATATTGGCACATGGATCGACTGTCATTATGGGATGGTTAATGATGCGAGATGAAGGGGATATATATTTTTCTGATTATTTTTCCCTTTTTAGTTCTTCATGATCCTGATAATAAGAACTTATACAGGTCTATTCGAATAAAGACCCAAATCGTTATTTGGGTGTTCTTATGTGTGTCTCCTTCCCCTCTCCACTTATTGCGTTCTTCCCATTCTTTGTAGCGCAATGAATTTGGTACTGAAGGTATCCGTGATCTAGATGGGACTGTAGCGGCGCATCAGCGCATTGATTCATGACAAGAGGCCATGGTATATAGCAACATTGGTCAGGAAGGGTTGTGGCCAAGGGGGAACGGCATCGGCATGAGGCCGTGATGGCAGTAGGAGGTTGTGGTGGCGGCACAAGGCCATGAAGAAAACACCAATCCATAGCAGTAACACAATTTCGTGGTACCCAGGTCGTGGTGGTGATAGGGGTAGCCAGCATGGAGGCCGGCAGCTGGCGGCAGGTGGAAGCGTCCACCCAACCGCCTCGGGGGCACCGCATGGTGCAAAGCCATGGTCTGTGGACCACGGTGGGGGGGGGGGGGGACGGCGGCTTGCCGTGGGTCATGCGGAAGACCGGTCAGTGTGAGAAGACCGCCTGGCCAAGGAGGTGGTGCCACCCTGGCACCACATGTCTATGCAAACCAAACGCTGCACGACATCAGGGTTGTAGTAGAACCAACCCGCCAATGCGGGATGGGATGGCAAAATAAATTGGACCATTACACGACCCGAGCTGGAGGAGAATCATTCCACCAATGTGTGTCTGGATGGATGGGAAACCGAACCTCTGGGAGGCCTGACTGGTCAAAACCAGTCTGACCAAGTCAGACCGAAATAGTTGAGAACCGGGTTCCTGGGCGACCTAGAAGACCAGATCCACTACCAAATTGGGCCGGATCTAGCAAGGCCCAATGGGCCTGGTCACTAGGCCAGGCTAGATCGGGTTGGCCCAGACACATCTGGGTCAGGTTGAATATGATGAAATGGGTCGGTTCATGTAGGACCCATGGGTCGGGTTGGTTGGGTCGGTTCGACCAATTCGGACTGGGCCTAGACGCAACCGACCCCTGTTTACTAAAATGCCAATATCTTTCATGTCGGGTGTCCGATTGAGGCACCGCATGTGACGTTATGACCCTTACGATGGGATGATCATTTCAGTACACTTTTAGTGAGATTTTTTGGTAGTAAAAATACGGACGAGGACTTGAGGAGTAGAATATCCCGGATTCAAGCACACTAGAGAGTGGGAATCCTATAGCTGTCTATGAAATGAAGGATATGATGAGTGGGACTCTGGTGACCAAATATTAGATCAGACCTCAGTGGTACAACAGATGAGTAGACCTAAGTGGTCCAGAAGATGAGATGACATTAGTTCTCCAGAAGATGAGTGTACCTTAGTGGTATAGCAGACGATCGGAACTCAGTGGTCTGACAGATGAGCGGACATCAGTGTTCTAGTGGCCGAGTGGACCTCAGTGGTCGAGCAAACAAGCTGACCTCACTAGTCTAGAAGATGAGCGGACCTCATTGGTCCAGTAGATGATAGGACCTCAGTGGTCCAACAGATGAGTGGACCTCAGTGGTATAGCAGAGGAGCGGACCTCAGTGGTGCAGTAGATGAGCGGACCTAAGTGGTCTAGTAGAGGATAAGACCTCAGTGGTATAGCAGATGAGTGGACCTCAGTGGTCTAGCGGACGATCAGTCCTTAGTGGTCCAGTAGATGATCGGACCTCAGTGGTCCAGTATCTGAGCGGACCTCAGTGGTCCAACAGCCAAGCAGAACTCAGTGGTCCAGTAGCCGAGAAGACCTCAGTAGTCCAGTAGCCAAGCAGACCTTAATGACTAATTAGGGATGGGTTCCTCAACAGTACAAGATGATTTATCTTTATGACTGATAATGTTACATTTTATACTTTGAGTTATAACTGGTGTGAGCTGTCTTTATTGGGTAGTCTTTGATGTGTGGTCTTGATTTGTGATCTTTCCTTTGTGGTTTGGGGTCCCTACTGAGTAATGTGTTATTCACCCCTTAATGGGCTTCACCCGCACATGTCGTGTCTCTTACAGGTGATCGATTCTTCGATAGAGACCTTGGTGGTCTGGGACCAGGTGGTTCCTAGTGAGATGGGATGGATGGTACATACTTATACAGCTACAGATAACTACCCTCCACCTACCCTTTATGTAGGGTTTGAGTAGATGAACATTGGAAGTTGTACTTTCATTTGTGGTTTTGGGATTGTATTTTGGTCCCTTTTTACTTTTCAGTTTGTAATGTCCTTTCAGTAGTTGTCTCAGTGACGGTTATGGTTTACTTAGTGTTTACCTTCCCACAGTTTGTATTCTGTGTGTGTGTGCAGGTTTAAATGAAATGTCATCCCTTTTTGGTATATTCCTTCTTGGACCTAGTCACCATCCCTTGGCCTATAGAAGGTGGGCTTAGGGTAGTCATGGAATTGGCCTAGGGGACAAGTGGTGACAAAGTGGTATCAAAGGGAAATCAGTTCTATAATAAGAACTAAGATTCTATAAATTTATATGGGGAAATGGTGTTAAGTGTTTCAGGTTTGGATTTCAAGCCAGGGAGTCCAGTGTTGGTATGGTGGCTGACATATCCATACACCAGGACCCTAAATTCTGCTTTCCGACTTGGTACATGAAAACACTGGTTACATGCATCTTTGATTGTTTTTTTCATGATCTTTTTGAGTCATAATCATCTCACTAGGTATAATCTATTAATTTTGGTGCATCTTGATACCCTTCTAGATTCCTCCACATAGACAGCCAACCTGGATTACACTGTGTGACCATGAGGATGTTCCATAGAGAAATAAGGCTTCAGTATAGGGACTATTTCCCGAGATGGTACCTGCAGGTGGTGTCATAGTGATACCATCACCTGTCAGTTAGTAGTTAATACCAGAACTACCAGTAGAGGATGCACGTTGTATAAGTGACTAAAACTAGTTCCAAATATAGAGACCTACCAGGTTCTGGGGAGAGACTGATCCTCATGTCGCTAAGGATTGGCTGGAGGCAGTGATGTGAGTCTTATGCTTAGTGAGGACGCCACTTGACCAGATGGCAGTTCTACCTGTGAGCCTTTTGGAGGGCTCGGTGTGGAGATAATGGAGATTTACCATCCATACACATGAGGAGGTTTCCCTCACCTATAAATTCTTTGAGCGTCTCTTCATATAGGAGTTCTTTCCAGTGACATTGCGCTCATTGTGCATACAGGAGCTACCACCAAGAAACAGGTGGCCGAGTCATTTATAGCAGGTATCCAATAGATGAAAAAGAGGCCCAAATGGGACAGACCATTCAGATGATGACCCCAAGACATAGGGTCAGTGTTATGAGGCTCCTAGGGTAGAGGGAGTCATCAGGGGATTAGAGTATGCTACGGATGCGGCAGGAAAGGGCACATGGCTCAGGATTTCCAAACTCACCGTGTAGAGGACTTGTAGATGGTTGAGGGACCACTGAGGTAGTGGCAGATATAGGAACATGTTGGTCTTCTAGGTTGTTTACGTGGTAGAGGAGCAAGATGAGCAGTAGGAGGTGGGAGTAGGTACAAGGTACTACCACCAACACCCCAGGTGGTCCGCCATGAGCTCCAAGAGTAGGTGGACAGGGGTGGGAACACCTTCAGGCAGTTGAGGGCTACATTCTAGATTTACCAAAGATGATATGAGGTATGCTATGTGTCTTCTCTGCTTTAGTTTTAGTTCTTATAGACATAGATTCTAGTCACACTTTCATTACTATAGACCTTGTTCGAAGCTTGGAGATTCTGATCGAGCCGTTGGATCGATCCTTACAATAAGAGACTCCTGAGGGAAGGGATTTGATGATCACACACTGGTGCTAGTAGTGTGAGCTTACTCTTAGAAATGAGAGATTCAGCTGGAATCTCCTAATAGTGGTGTTGAGGCCTTACGATGTCATTTTGGGTATAGAATGGCTATCAGTAGTCCATGACTAGATTAACTATTTTAGGCGCACAGTGTGGTGGATCCAGCAAAGATCGAGGTGGTTCTTGCTTGGGTTCCACCCAAGAGCGTTACTAAGTTGTGGAGTTTCCTTGGGTTGGCTGGGTACTTTGGAGGTTTGTACCCAACTTCTCTAGAGTAGCATCACCAATGATGGCATTAAAGAAGGGAAACCCCTTCGTGTGGATAGAAGCATGACATTAGTGATTTCAGCAGCTAAGACAGAGCTCGATGCGTGATCCTATATTGAGGTGGCCAGAGGAGGGTGATGACTATGTGGTGTACTGTGACGCATCAAGAACCGGGCTTGGTTGTATACTAATGTAGGGGAAAGTAGTTATTGCTTATGAATCACGATAGTTGAGACCGCATGAGTAGAACTATGTGACTCATGACCTTGATTTGGAAGTGGTAGTCTTCACACTGAATATGTGGTGACACTACCTTATGGGAAAATGATTCATCATTTACTCTAACCACAAGAGTCTCAAGTTTATATTTTCTCAAAAGGGTCTAAATCTGAGACAATGATGTTGGCTAGATTTCCTTTAGGACTATGACATCGAGATAGTTTATACTCCCAGTAATGGTAACGTGGTGGTAGATGCTCTCAGTAGGATATCGAGTTCATAGCTACTGAATGAGGAATCAGAGCAGTTGGTCACACTTCATATATCCTTTATGGATAGAGATGAGGTAGATTATCTTCGTTTGATGGTTGTTTCCCCTCCACTCTTACAGCGAGTTAGAGAGCCACAAATCAGTGATGTCATCAGCGAGACCACACATTCCCAAATGTCCACAAGGCATTCCCTTAATGGATATTCAAAAGGTGGGGAGCACGTCATCTTTTTCAGAGGATTCACCATTGTACTAGTGGAATTACATGAGGAAGTGTTGAGGGAGTTCCATACATCTCCTTTTGCGGTACATCCAGGTGTGGAAAAGATGTACCAGAACCTATGATGTTAGTTCTAGTTGATGGGGATGAAGAAGGAAATGGAAAAGTTTGTCTCGAGATGCCTCACTTATCAGCAAGTGAAGGCTGAGCACCAGGTTCCATCAGGTTTGACACAAACTATAAAGATATCATAGTGGAAGTGGTATGAGATATCGATGGGCTTCATGATAGGCTTACCACATACTTCTAGGGGGAAAAATATCATCTGGGTGACTGTAGACCAACTCCCCAAGTCGTCCCACTTCCTACCCATTCAAGAACATGGTTCAGTAGAGAGCTTAGGACACCTCTACATGTAGGAGATAGTTCGAATACATGGATTCCCATCTACGATAGTATTAGACCATGATGCACACTTTACATCCTGGTTATGGAAGGGATCACAAGAGGTGTTTGGGATTGAATTACACTTGAGCACAGCCTTTCACCCACAGATGGATGGTCAGATGGATCGGACCATACATACCTTGGAGGACATACTTCATGCTTACATTCTTAATTTTGGTCATAGTTGGGAGGACCACCTACCACTGGTGGAGTTTTCCTACAATAACACCTACCACTCTACCATTGGTATGGCACCATTTGAGGCATTGTACAGACGACTATACAGGTCACTGTTATGCTGGAAAGACCTAGGGGATTCAGCACTCATGGGTCTAGAGATGGTACAGGCAACCACTGAGAAGGTGCAGGAAATCTGAGAGCGGATGAAGATTGAACAGATCTTGCATAAGTCCTATGATAATAGGTGATGGAGACCCTTGGAGTTTGGAGATGGGGACTATGTATTCCTATGGGTGTCTCCTCGATGAGGGATGAAAATATTTGGTCAGGGTGGTAAGTTATCTATGAGGTTCATTAGACCTTTCTTGATACTGCGTAGAGTGGGAAAGGTGGTGTACCACTTGGCTCCACCACCATAGGTAGAGAGGGTAAACAACATATTCCATGTATCCTAGCTGAGGATATACATACACAACCCTTCTCACATCATTGACCATGGTGATATGGAGATTGACGACGGGGTGACATTCGCGGAGTACCTGTTGGAGATAGAGGATCAACATGAGAGGATCCTTAATGGATGGTTGATTCATCTTGTGCATGTTCGTTTGAAGAATGGGAATCTCTAGGAGAACAGATGGGAATGGGAGACTCAAATTTGTTCCCAGTACCCCCATTTGTTTGATTAGCCTTTATTTTGGATTATGGTGTAAATCCCTAAAGGTGGGGGTAATGTAATGTCCTAGAGTATTTTTTTTAAATTATATGGGATTATTTAGAGACCATTCATTGAGACAACATGCGATTCCAAGGTTTAGAGTGCTCAGAATGATCCATTAAAAATGTTATGTTTTAAATAGCGTGTGTGAGTTGTTTTCTTAAAAAATTGGAATAACTCATAAACAGGTACCCGAATCAGAAATACGAGGGTACCTTTGCATTTAATATGGTGGGTTTATGCTAGGTTTGACTTAATTTTAGTCAGCGCGGGCCTCCATTGAGAAAACCCAAAAAATAGAATTACTCTAAATAAAATAATTAAACAAAATTATTTTATATTTAAAATACTTATAACTCACAAACAGTGACTCAAATTGATAATTTAAGACCACTGTGGAGCTCATGAGGGTATGATTTCTTTAGGCAGAGACTAACATTGTCTGGTGTGGGTCAACAATGGAAAGTAGTTTTTGGATGTAAATAAAAAATTAAATAAAGATTATTTTATTTTCAAATCCCTATAACTCATAAATGGTAACTCTGATTGGAAATCCAAGAGTACCATTGAGTTTTTGAGGGTATTCTTCCCTTAGTCAGAGCCTAACATTGGCCAGCATGGGCCGGCTATGAAAGTTGGTTTTTGGGAAATAACCATAAATAAAATAATTTAAATAAAAGTTATTTTATTTTCAAATCCTCATAACTCAAAAATGGTAACTTGAATGAAAAATATGAGACCATCGTTGAGTTTATAATAAGATGTTCTCCTTAAGTAGGACTTAACCTCAACCGGCATGGGTCAAGGGAAAAAAGTTATTTTTTCAGGTGTTTTACGGAAAAATAAAATTAACTTAAAAAGTTTGTTTTATTTGAAATTGTTTCTCTGTAATGCAGCGATGAGATGACTATTTCATTCCATAAATGGTACTACATAACGAAGCTTCAATTAAAAGTAACAGAAACATTGTTTCATAAATGAAACAGTGTAATAGCGGCGACTTAGCATAATAGAAATGTTGTGGAGTGTTTTCCCCATTTAATGGGATAATAGGAATTGGAGATCAGATCTGGATCCTACAAATCACTTTGAGTCTTTGGAGTAAAACTCTCCAATGAAGAATGATGGAGAATCTGAAATTGGAGATGATACCCTTGGAGAGAGAATCAGAACCGGAGATCGACAGACGATGAGGGGGGATCTTCCTTGACTGACCTCCTTTTCCTAGGTATGGGTTTTTATTCTAAGTGAATTCTTCCTTTCCCCTTTTCTTGATATTCTATGACAAATGTATACCAATCAACAAAGAGATTGTCCCACGGATCGATCATCGTTGCAGGATGGTTAATGATGTGGGATAAAGGGGATATCTATTTTTGTGATTATTCTGCCCTTTTTGGTTCTTCGTGATCTTGCTAACAAGAACATATCTAGGTCTATATGAACAAAGACCTGGATCATTATTTGAATGTTCTTATGTGTGATTCCTTCCCATCTCCTCTTATTGTGTTCTTCCCATTCTTTTTGGCATAATGAATTTGGTGGTGATGGTATCTGTGGTCCAGATGGGACTGCAACGGTGCATTGGCACATTGGTCTGTAGTAGAAGGTTGTGAAAGATGGCGGCATCGGGTGGGAAGGATCGCAGCCAGGTAGACCATGGCACAAGTTCGCGGCACCCAGTCGTGGCAACAACACCAGGATACGGTACCCAGGCCGCAGCGGGAGGCAGCGCACTGGTAGGGCGTCGTAGCGGTGACATTGGCCGCCAGCACATAGGTCGATGGCTGGAGGTAGGTATACACGACCACCCGATTGCGTGATGCAAAGCTTTGGTCTATGGAACACAGTAAGGGGGGACCTGCGACTTGCCATGGGTCACTCGAATGACATGTCCGCTTGAACAAACGAGATAGTCGAGGAGGCGGCACCACCCTAGTGTCGCGTGTCTGTGCGAACCAAATGCTACATGATGTTTGGGCTGGAGGATAACCGGCCCACCGATGTGGGCTAGGCCAGATAGGAAATTGGGTCATTGGGTGGCCTGACTATTTAGAAGATATCTGACTAAGTCATACCAGACTGGTTGAGAACCAAGTCGCTGGGAAACCTGACAGACTGGATCCACGGCCAAACCGGGCCGAATACAGCAAGGTCCAATGGGCCTGGTCACTAGGCTAGGGTAGACCGGGTCATCCCAAACCTAACTGGTTCAAGTCAGGTCAGCTGAAATGGGTCGGGTCATGCGGAACCATCGGGCCAGGTTGGTCAGGTTGGTTTGACCAAGACGGACCGGACCTAGACGCAACCGACCCTTGTTTACTAAAATGACAATATCATTCAGACTAGGCATTCGATTAACGCTCCTATGATGGAGTTGGGAACCTTGTGATGTGATGGTCCTTTGAGTACACTCTAAGTGAGTTTTCGTGGAAATAAAAATATGGCCAATGGATTGAAGAGTAAAATATCACAGAGTCAAGCACACTAGAGAGCGGGAATCCTACATCTGGATTTGAAACAAAGGATATGACGAGTGGGACCTCGGTGGCCCGGTAGCAGAGTGGACCTTAGTGGTCCATAAGATGAGCAGACCTCAGTGGTCTAGTATAGGAGAGGACCTCAGTGGTCCAATAGACGAGCGGACCTCAGTGGTCTAAGAGACGATCGAACCTCAGCAGTCTAGTAGCCGAGTAGACCTTAGTGTTCCAATAGCCAAGCGGACCTCAATGGTCCAGAAAAAGAGCATACCTTAGTGGTCTAATAGCCGAGTGTACCTCAGTGGTCCAATATCCAAGTAGACCTTAGTGGTACAGTTTCTAAGAAGACCACGGTGACTCATCAGGGATGAGTCCCTCAATATTACAAGATGATTCAGCTCTATGACTAATACTCTTACTTTCTATAATTTGAGATATATCTAGCGTGATATGCCTTTCGGTGTGGTCTTTTTTGTGTGGACTTGCTATGTGGTCATGCTTTGTGATATTTCCTTTGTGGTTTGGGGTCCCTATTGAGTAATGTGTTACCCCTACACGGGTTTCTACCTCACGTGTCATGTCTTGTACAGGTGATCGACGCTTCGATGGAGACCTTGGTTGTCTAGGACCAGGTGGTTCCCAGTGAGACAAGATAGATGGGGTGTACTTCTACAGTTACAATTAGCTACCCTCCACATACCCTTCAGGTAGGGTTTGAGCAAACAGACTTTGGAAGTTGTACTTTACTTTTTTGTTTTGAGCTTGTATTCAGACCCCTTCTTACTTTTCAGTTTGTACTATACTCTCAGTAATTGTCTCAGTGAAAATTCTGCTTTACATAGTTTTTATCTTCATGTAGTTTGTGTTATGTGCATTTGTACGGGTTTAAAGGAAATGCCTTCCCTTTTTGGGATATTCCTTCTCGGTACTAGTCACCATCCCCTGGCCTATGGAAGGTGGGCTTGGGGTAGTCACGACATGGGCACTGGGGGATGAGTCATGACAATGCCGGTCTAACCATTTGGGAAAACAATTATGGATATATATTTTTATGGTTTAACACAGTTTAAGGAAATGATGATTTTGTAACATCTTGGTTTTTGTAGAAGGATGAAATTCCCAACCTTTTTAAATTTTCTATTGGTGGTTGAGCCAACTTCCCTTTTTGGGATTTAGAACCTAAATATGAGAGTTCGAACTCTCCAATGATTTTTTTCAATGTTTTTTAATCCTATTCAAGTTACATGAGAGTTATAATGGGTTTTAGAGGTGTTGGGATCTGAGAACATATTTTCATGAGAATGAAGATAGGGGCACGTAGTTGGCACGCGATCTGTCAAACCATGGGGCCTCAACCATCCATCCAATTTTCAAAGGGTCACAATTTGTTTTAACCAGGTAGCCTCTTTCTATTAAGCATGTGGGATTCATTATCTCTTCATATAGGGTGCACATGGTTGGTGCACGGTCCAGCTAAATCGTGCAGCCAAACCATGTGACCTATTTTAAAGGGGAGACCCTTTGGACAGTGGCCACCAAAAAGTTGGAGAATGGTTTTTAAAATCATGAGGTAAATGTGTGGATTTTTAAATAGTTCAAGATTACATTTTCCCTCTTATTCCTTTAATAGGCTTTTCTCCTCTTCCATTTACTCACTCACACACAAAGAAGAGGGGAGCTCTACTTTTCTTCCTTCTCTAGGTTCTTTTGGAACTTCTCCATCTGAGTTACGATTCGAGCTTTATTTATCTCGTTATAAGAGCAGTGGTAATTACTTCAATACTCTTTATTCCTTTCCTTTTTTATCTTACCACGTGGAATACTAAATATGTACAATCTATTTTCCCATATTTTCTGGGGGTTTTATAAAACTCATATTTCTCTCGATTTGGCCTGAGTTAGAAGCCAATATTCTATGAGTGGGTGCCTATGAGAATAAGGTAGGTGGAATCTATCATTATACTTAATTTTACGAGTTTTTTTAGTGTGTTCTTAAATGATCACAAGTGTGTTGTCTGAGAAAGACCCTAAATTAATTAATGCTTGCTTTTAAATTGATTTATTATTTTCATGGGATTTCATTGGGCATGAGCTAATCTATTTTTATTAGGCTAAGTCGGGTAAGGGGATTTTACCAACTGGGCATGTTAGATTCATCATTTATATTAGATTTCTTAAATGTGATATGATTGAATTGGTTTCTTGGGAGCATGATGGGCATGGATCATATCATCAAGGAGATGTTAATCACCAGGACTGAGGTGACATGGTTTGTTAGGATGGTCTCAGCCTGAGATACATGAGGTAATGATAATCACTAGGTTGAGGTGAAGTTTTTTCATAATGATTGAGGTGATGAGGTCATTAGGATGAGGGCATGGTCTCTGGGACTTGATATGGTGTTGACCATCAGGATTTATCAATGTGGTCTTAGGGGAATGATGTGTCGGATGATGTGTCTTATGTATTTTTGGTGATTTCTACTCATGGTTGTTGGATGATATGTCGTTGGAGTTGTGTTCAATCATTTTGGACTCAGATGAGGTGGTTTTGACCACTCATTATAGGTAGAGGCCTCTGTAGATATTGTGTCTTAGGGTATGGAATTTAACATCAGTTATGGAAGAGGTGATCATCATAGAAATCCATTGTTGATGGTGATGGGCTATCAAGTAATGGTGTTGAGACCATCAGTTATGGGATGAGTCTCTCTTTTATACTTGAGGCCAACGGGATGATATTATTAGAGGATGAATATCATTGGTCCTCAAGATGTTGAGCTATTGGGATGATAATGATTTTTTATACATTAGAGAATGGATATCGTTGTACCTTGGTACATCAGGCTATTGAGATGATAGTGACTTTTAGAGTGGATCTCTAAGGGACCTGGTACTTATCTATGGACATTCCATTATGAAACCATATAATTGGTTTATGACATGGGAGGTTTTGGTGGTCATGAAGTGTCGGGTGACATGATTATGGGTGGAACATGAGGGTTCACTTGGTATGATATTCTTTAGGGGACACCTGATAAATAATCCATGGGTCCTTACCACTAAAAATATATATTTTCACACAAGTACTATATTCCAAATATATATTTGGGGGCACATATTCAAAAATATACCAGTGTAGGACAAAGCAGGTAAACACTTCCTTGTAGTTGTTGAGCACAAGGGAAGCAGGTTGGGTATTAAATATGTGTGAATTTA
The DNA here is from genome assembly GCA_963277665.1 of Viscum album. Classification (NCBI taxonomy): domain Eukaryota; kingdom Viridiplantae; phylum Streptophyta; class Magnoliopsida; order Santalales; family Viscaceae; genus Viscum; species Viscum album. The sequence continues at coordinate 702,742,009 of OY728127.1, forward strand.
ATTTTTAATAATATTTTAAATACACCTGCATAATTATGGATGTAATATAGGCATACATTGGTGGTGGACTACTGATTTCATTCCCACACCCTACACAGGTCCCCCAGGATTCATGTAGAATTTATGTCTTTAAGATTAGGTAAGGGATCAGGCTTAGAAGTTGGACTTTAGTGATTGTGATATACTAATTTAGAATGGGATGGATGGAGGTGAACTAGGTGGTTCCCCTACATAGATTTGGGCCTTCTTTTGGGTTTTTATATATATGTAAATATATATTCTACCATGGGAGGACTTGTTTATTTGTCTTGTATGACTTGTTGGGACATGTTTCATAATCTACAAATGGTATTGTGCTATTGGATTGTTTATTACTTCTGTTGTTTTATTTTGATTCTAATGAGTTTATTTTTTTCCTTCTACTATTATGATCCTTCTTTTGTTATGCTATATATATATATATGATCCATTATTATTATCATCACTAGAGGGTATAGTCTTCCCACTATCATCTAATTATACCCTCCCTTCTAGTTGGTAGCCTTTGGCATATGGTGAGGTGATCCTAAGTCCCAATGGCCAACTGAATGGGGGCATATATTAAGTTCAAAAACAGGTTAGGATGTTAAAAATGGTATCAAAATGGTTTCATTTCCTTTTTATACTTACTATTTTTTCTATGGTATACTGAAGACTATGATGTAGTTTGAACTGGTTAAAGAGATTGTGTTCGGGTGCATGCATTTCCATTCATGGGGGAAAACCAAGTTGTCAGGGGTAGGAAATTGATGTTATTCTATGTGATTTTTCATTTTATTGATTTCCACATCGAGTGGCCCACTTGGGGTGTGATGTTATTAGATTATTTGTTTTGACCCTTTCTTGATATGGAAATTGAGGATTGTTTATGCATTATGGTATGAACATAGGGTGACATTATATTTGTATGTGCCTATAAATAATTTCTTTGAACTTGTAATATTATAATATGGTTTGATATAATTAAAGTGTCAAAAAAAAGATAAAGTGTTCTTGCTTTCTTATCTCTTTTGGTGGAATTCTACTTATCCAAACTAGGTATGTGGTTCCTAGTAAGACTGATATGTGATATATGGGCATGAATCTATTATGAGTAGGTAGGGATGAATTAATGAAATGGGGGTGATCCATTTAAAATTTCAACAAAAAGAAAAATAGTGTTTTCATGTATATCCTTTTAGTCGAATTATACTCAACTACCTCAGATTTATGATATCCAATTTGGATGAAATGTGATGTCTAACTATGATATTGGTAGGTATGGGTCCATGAGACTGGATGATACATAATACCTATCTCTATTATGTTTATGTTAGTGACCATGAGGTCAGATGTCATGTGATATGGGTGCGACAAGGGAGTGTAAGGGTGGTGAGATTTGTTTACTATTACAACTTTCCTTATCTATGATATATATATATATATATGATGTTATGGTTTCTTGACCATCATGTTTGGTTATCAATTTGATTCCACCTAGACGACTTCTGGTGGAGTGTCAGGAGGGGAGAGATATAGTACCACTTGATCATGCATGGGATGAGCCCCTTGAGATTTGGGATAAGGCCCTAGAGGGTCGGGTTGATCATGATCCATAGGTATATGCTCTGGTATAGGAAAAACATCCACAAAAGAGGGTAGACTTTGGGTTTTGTTTAGATGAGTGGATCAGGGCAAGCTTGGTAGGTGTCTTATAGGGTATTCACTAGGGAGCTCAAGGAGATGAACCATCCATAGCCTATTTGACTCATGAGTTCCAATATTATCTCCCACCATTATTTTAGGGTGAAGGTAAACATCTTCAAGCTGACATATTTCTCTAAGATAGTGAATCAGCTGCTGATATATGGGGGAAACTTGAAGGAGCATTCTTATTCGAGCTGGGTGATGGTGTTAGGTTAGCTCAGTGGTGATGCTTTAGGTATCCTGAAGTGATAATATGAAGGGTATTTGTGGGTTAGTTAGGAAAACGACTTGGGTAAGACACTAATGATTGGTTATTTTATGGTGTTCTTCCATTGTGGGAAGTTGGGGAATGTTCAGACTCAGTGTGAGTAAGATCCAAATGAGTGTCAGGCATGTGGTCAGATGGGACATCTGGAGACGTTCTATAGGAAGTCTTCTCTAATAGCTGTGAGGTAAGGTTTGGGTGAAACTCAAGTTTTTGTGGTATGATAGGGAGAATTACCAAGAGTGGGTTGTCGGGATTCTACTACACACATAGGTCATGGAAGGGAGAGAGAGACCCAACAGTGGGGTTAGTCACTGATAACTAGTGAAGATCCATGGGGTGGTCAGACCTTGGATAGTCTATCTTTATGCTAGGTGTATTCTATTGATCTGGTAGGTTTAGAGTAGGTCGATGAGCTAACTGTGGTTAGAGGTATTCCTTGATCATGGCATGACCTTCTATTTTGTTTTGACATATCCAGTTTTGGTGAATGAGGTGTATGTGTTGTTCTTGGACTAAAAACATTGTTTAGTATGTGGGAATCATTATGATGCATGATATGTATGAGGTGTGTAGGAATCAGGACTATGATAGGCATGCATATTTATATGTGATGTAGGTTTATTATAAGCATCTGTTGAGGTGTAGGATTTATGGTCATCTAATGAGGTGAAGGCTTTGATCGGTGTCATGTATGACATGGGTATGAATTGAGCACCTGATGAGGTGAGGAAATGAAGGTATGTCATAGGAGGTCATATATGTCGGGGGATGGTCAGTGGAACCATCAGGATGCTTGCTTTTTGGGTTGGTAAGTAACCGGGTGGGTAATTCCTAAGGTGGGGAGTGCTACAAGAGAAATTATCATGTGACTTAATAATCGAGGTATACTGGGGTAATGTAAATGGGTTGGCTGTGTTTGGTTCCATATCCAGGTAAATCATTATATTTTTGGATGATCTATTATAAGGTAGGGAGACTGTAATATCCTAGGTTTGTGAGTGGGTTGTAATTACCAACCTTTTTGAATTTTTCTATTGGTGGTCGGTCTAACTTCCCTTTTAAACGTTAGAACCTAATTTTGAGAGTTTGAACACCCCAATGTGTTGTCTTTCAATGTTATTAAGTCTTGTCAAGTTCCTTGAGGGTTTTAATGGGCTTCGAAAGCTTTGGGATCTGAAAACCCAATGTCATGAAAAGGTAGACAGGAGTGCATAGTTGGCACATGGTTTTTATAACGGTTCAACCTTAATAATGCATCCTATTTTCAAAGGTTTATTCTTAACTTTAACCACTTTTACCCTTTAAATCAAGTGTTTGGGTGTCTACAGATCATCATAGAGGGTGCACATGGTTGGCACACAGTCTGGCCAAACCGTGCGTCCAAATTATGCTACTTGTTTTAAAGGGGTGTCCCTTTGGAAAGTAATCATTAGGTAGTTAGTGTACGGTTTTCCAAATCATTCTTTAACCATGTATATTTTTAAAGATTTCAAGATTACCATTTTCTCCTTATTTCTTTAAGAGGTTTTCTCCTCTTCCTTCTCCTCACTCACACGCACAGCAGGGGGATATCTCCTTTTCATACTTCTCTAGATTCCTTTAGAAAATCTCTATTTGAGATCCATCTATCTCATTGGAAGTTTAGCAGTAAGAAATTCAATCCTATTTCTTCCTTTCATTTTTTATTTCACAATATGGAATGGTAAATCTATGTAGACTATTTTTCTATATTTTCAGGGAATTTGTCCAAAAATTTAATTTATCTCAATTTATATTGAGTCAAAAGTCGATATTAGACGAGCGAGTGCCTATAAGAATAAGGTAGGTGGTGACTAGATTTATTGTAAATTTTATTGGTATTTTGGGGTGTGTTCTTAAATACACCTATAAGGGTTGTTTGAGAGATACCATAAATTAATTAATGCTTGATTTTAAATTGATTCACTATTTTCATGGGATGAAATTGGGCATGATTTAGTCCATTTATATTATGCTAAGTTGGGTAAGGGGATTTGACCAACTGGGAAAGTTAGGACAGTCATTTATATTAAATTTATTAAATGTGATATGACTACATTGGTTCCTTGGTAACATGACGGGCATGGCCCAAGGCATTAAGGTGATGTTGATCACTAGGACTATGGCATCATGGTTTTTCAGGATGGGCTCGGCCAAAGATACATGAGGTGATTCTGATCGCCACATTGAGGAAATGTAGTTCATTGGGATTTACGTGATGAGGTTGTGAGTATAAGGGCATGGTATATGGGACATCAGACGGTGTTGACCGTCGGGATTTAGAAATGTGGTTGTCGGGGGCAAGTGGTTTCAGATGATTTGGCTTAGGTATTGTTGGTAATTTCCACTCAACATTGTTGTATGACACTCCTTTGGAGTCATTTGCGCACAGTTAGGACTCATTTGATGTTATGTTTACCACTAATTATAGTTGGAGGCCTCCGTGGATATTTTAGCTTATGGGGTGGTGTTTACCATCAGTTATGGAGGAGGTTTTCACCATATAAATCCATGGTTGATAGTGATGGACCATCAGGTGAAATTGTTGATACCATTGGTTGGGGGATTTGGCTTTTTGTTGTACTTGAGGCTGATGGGTTGAGATTACAGGAGGATGGATATCATCATGCCTTGGTATTTCGGCCTATTGATTCAATGGTTATTTTTTATACATTGGAGGAAAAATATCACTGTGCCTCGGAGGGTCAGTCTATTGATGTGATGGTGAATTTCAAAGTAGAGGTCTTAGGGATATATGAATTCTTTATGGGAATTCTTTTAGGACACTAGATACTTGGTTTATGGCATAAGAGGTGTTGTAGGGCATGAGGTTTCAGGTGACATGGTTATGGGTGGAACCTAAGGGTTCACCTGGAATAATATTCTGCATCGAATGTCTGAGAACTAATCCATGGGTACTCACCACTATAAATATATATTTATAGATAATTATTATATTCCAAATATATATTTTTGGGAATGTATTTAGAGATATACTAGTTTTGGACAATGTGGGTAAACGCTTCATTGTGGTTGTTGAGAACATGATAAGCGGGTTGGTTATTAAATATGTGTGTGTTTCATTTTAATAATATTTTTCATACACCTAAATAATTATGTATGAAAGATAGATACATATTGGTGGTGGACTAATTATTTCATTCTCACACCCTACATGGCCCCCTTGAGAATTATGTAGACATTATGTCTTTGAGACCAGGTAAGGGATCATGATCGGGAGCTAGACCTTAGTGATTGGGATGTATTTCTTTAGAGTGGGATAGATGGAAGTGGACTAGGTGGTTTCCCTACATCTAGATAGACCTTATTTTGGGATTTATATATATATATACCTATGTTTTTGGCCATGGGAGGCCTTTTGTATCTGTCTTGTATGACTTTTGTGACATGTTTCATCATCTGTAAATTGTATTGGGATTTGGACTTGTTTATTATTGTTGTTGTTTTATTATGATTCCATTGAGTTTATTTTGTTTCATCTTCAATTATGGTCCTTATATCAATATGATATATATATATATGGACTATTATTATTATCATCACCAGATGGTATAGTCTTCCCAATATCACCTAATTAGAACCTCACTTCTAATTGACATCCTTTCGCATGCGGGGAGGCATGCCTAAGGCCTAGTGACCAATCGGATTAGGGCACAGATTAAGTGGAAACCTGATTTAGGATGCTAAATACTGGGACAAGTCTATTTGTTTAAGGTTATAGATCTTGTACTAAAGAAAATAGAGGATTTTTTTAGAGGTTTTTATAGTGTGTGAGAGAACACAGACCTGACATGAACGGGGGCCAAGGAGGCTTCATAGAAAATAATTGTCTCCAAAAAAGTCTCAAATAGTTTAAGTTCATAATTATAAGAAAATGGCTACTAGTTTAAGTTTATAGGTATTAGAATAATTTTAGAATCTTGTTCGAAAATCAAGGTATTATAATCTTGATGTGAATGGAGGGACAAGGAGTCCTAGTACCGCACAAGTTTTCACATAGTTTAACATCATAATTCTTGAACTATTTCCATCTAAGAATCATATTGTATTGACATGAAAAAACAACCAAGAATTTAAGTGTAGTGAGGAATAATTTAATAATGTGTTAATGATGAGATGATTTGTGTCTAGGCCCAAGATAAGAGATCTAGGTGTCTCTATGCATCCCATTAGAAATTGGAATCATGAAAAACATAGATTTTTAAAGGTGGTGTGGTAAGAGATTAGCTCCGAAGGTGGGAATAATCTCAATATGATGATGTAATGAATGGGGACATTAGTCTATGAAACACCATGGGTAACATAAACTAGATGTCAATTGATGACCATGGGGCCTATATTCACATAGTTTAAGGTCATGGTGTATGGATTAGAAAGTTGCTAGTTTATGGTCATAGAGATTAGACTAAAGAAGGGGCATCCCAAAGAGGTTCTTGTGGAACAGAAGAGAGAATTAACCCAAAATTATGGGAGGGACAAGGATAATTTTCACCAAAAAAACATTTCTGAGAAAAATTTCATACATTTTAAGGTTATGATGCTCATACCATAAGTTCTCTTGGTGTGTCTCAAATATATGGTTATAAAACCTACCATGAATCATAAGACCACACGAGCTCTGATCGATGTGGGAAATGAGGAGTGGAAAGGATATTCTCTTATTACATTGGATAGATAAATAAGGGCAAAGAGTTTCTAGGTTTCTAAAGTCCCAATAACATTAAATTCTTAATCATTGTATACAAGTTCATGGAAGGGTAACCCCAGTGGTGTTAGAATTCCACCAGAATAAAAGTTTTTGAAGAGGACGTAAGTATTGACTTCTGGAATTTGAACCACAAAGGGGGTATCCAAGGGTTGAGAAATAAATATTGACTGTGTATGAAACATAGTTTCGAAAACCACATCAGCTGGGGATGGTGTGAGAAAATGTAGGATCGATCGTTGACCATATTTGAAATATGGGAACCATCATCTATCACCAGAGATCCTTTGAGACATGTGCCCAGTATGGGAGGTGAGCCAGTTTTTTTAGGAACTATTACCATTAGGGGACCTCATTCAGATTTAGATTATTAAGGTGATCTAAATTGAGGTTGACTTGAAGTGTGGATATGAATTGGGTGAATTTTCAAGTGGAACTCAACACTCTAGATGTTACACCACCATACCTATGAGAACATCGAATAGCATATCAGTGAGAAATATTAAAACCCTTTCTTAAGGATGAAGGTCCTAAAGTAGTTCCATGATTGGGATAGGACTAGGATATGGAATATATGTGTATCTAAGTATCCCATGTACTTGGAAATCAAGCCTCATGTAGTTTCGGAATGTAGTGAGGTAGATGACTAAAACTGATGAAGAAGGTCCTCTCAGATGAGGGACTAAGTATTATGAATTTTTACATCATGTGATAGGGATGTAAACATTGAATTTTAGAATATTTTTGAAGGCATGTTGGACATGAAATTAACATCACACAGTGTATATGATAAGTGAGAGTGATACCATTTTATGTTCATGGAACTCAGATTAAAATAGGAATCCTATAGAAAGGTATTTATGGTTCCAGAGAGTTCAAACCCAAAGTGAAAAGAGGTATTATGAGTCCTTTCACCAAATAAAAATCTCTCAAGCAAGTTTCAAATAGTTTACATTCATGATGTGTGCACCATATGTTAGGGTGAGATGAATTTTCTAGCCAGTAATAATGAACCTGACTAGAATAAGGGCCTTGAGGGATGAACTTTGGTGAAGATAGTCTCACCTAGGGGAAGAATTTTCAGTTGGGCTCTAGATAGGGGTATAGGTTGTAGGATTTGGGAATAGTGAAAGCGTTATATGGGGAATGAAAAACATAGATTTTTGTCATGATTAATGATTAATTCAAAATTTACATGACAATAAATTTCATGATCAATGGGATTGAATCAATGAATATAGAAAATAGATAAATGTTGGAACCAAAGTGTTGGATCATCACATATTATTTATAATTAATTTAATAAATTAAAGAATTACTTGTGAGAAATTATTACTTAGTTGATGGATCTCACAACATCTCTACATAGTACCATCATTGAATCGTAGGAATCAAGAATAGATTCCATCCAGTGGTGATCCAAATATGTTCAATGAACCACCAAACATCACTATAGGAATCTATGGGTTCTAGCATGGAAAATCCTAAGGCTTGTAGTGTTCTCCTTTGATCACCCTGACAATCTCTTTAAGGAATGGTTCTATTTGATCTCTCTATACTTGAGAGTGGTGGTGGAGGAGGATCACTCTCCATTCTTGGGAGATTGTTGGAGAGATAGATCTTTAGGTATTTGAGAGGATTTTCTCTAGATCTCATTATGAACAAAAAATGAATTGGATCTCTAGAAAAATAATATAATTGGGTTTATATAGATCAAGTGTTAAAAAATAATATTTTCACATACACCCTTATTATTTTCATAATCCCTACAGAACCTTGTGTCTATAATAATAATAATATTATTATTATTATTTCTTGACTTATGATAAACTTGAAAATTAAATCAAGTACTATTTATTCAATATATATTATTTCTCACCAGACCATTAAAATTAGTCTTCCATTCCTCCACAATATTTATTAGGCCTTGAATAATGAATATTTATTTAATAAATAAATATTTCTACATTATTCTCCAATAAATAAATAAATATCATATTCACTAAATAGAAAATTAATATTTATTAAATATTATACTCACATAATATTCTCTCGAATAAATTGTGATTGAAAATATGTGATCAATAAAACATGAATAATTTTTAAACCATGTGTAGTAATAATATTTATCCAATTTTTAAATAATAAATAATAATATATTATTTAATTGAGATTCTGGATACACTTAATGTGTGGCCCTCTAGGCCTCTTTCTCAGTAGAATTAAGCGAATCATCCTAATGTCTAAGGTTAGAATCTAGCAATATGACAAGGAACCCATAGAGAATGAATCAAATATTGTAATGACATAATACCTTATATGGATGCTTATTGTGTAATATAATCCATTTATCATGATATCTTAATTAAGCAGGTTGCATGTTGGTGGCATAAACCTATGTGCTTGATGTATCTTTATTTGACTTCCCAAAAATTGAAATTGTCTATAGAACACCATAAACATGGATTTATTTAAGCTATATCATTTCTGTCAAAGAGCCTAAGATATCAACTTCCATTAAATAAAATAATGGATGGATCGTTTCTCACAGTATTCATTAATGAGATGTTACTCATGGTGCACCTAATGTATCCTACCCCACCGTGAACATATGTCATCATAGTTTTTATAAATATATCAAATTACATGACTTATAATACTCATTAATAATAATAATAAAGTCTAAGGATCAATACACATATTTGTAGATAGGAATATCCAATAACATGTATAAATGTGGATTTCCTTTTGGCGGGTCTCATTCTCAGGATATCCAATATTGGATACTACTAAGGGTGTGAACCATGATAAGGTGAATTAAATTCCTATGAGTATCTAACCTGGATAGCCTATATCATTTTTTCCCTCAAATGATTTCATCCAGCTATGAAACATATATTTAAGAATACTGTCATGGAACTTTTGGGTTCTCTCACATCGGAGAACTGCTATGACCTTTCAGTGCAATAGATACTGTTAGGAAATTATCACATACTATGTTACAGAAGATAGAAATCATGATGTGATAAAGAATTTATTAATATTAAAAAAATGAATACACATTATCATAAAGTACATATAAGTTGGATCTAGGGCACCAATTCCAACAGACTTCAACTTTCACTAAAGTCAACTGCTAACAACATTAAATCTGGTAACTCTCACATGATACTCATGATTCTACTGATATAGGAATTTAGTCAAGGGGTATGCCACATTTGTTTCTATGGGAACTCTTTTTACTACAAATTAACCACTTTGAGAAAAATTCCTCAATATCTGATACTTCCAAAGTATGTGTTTTGTCTGTTGGTGTGACTTTGGCTCTTTAGCAAGATTCACCACTGCAGCATTATCACAATACACTATGATAGGGTTATTATTACTAGATACTACATCAAGATCCTAGAGAAAGTTTCATATCCAAATGTATTACTTAGCTACATATAAGTAGATATATACTCAGAATCCATTGTAGAATCAGTGACAACTGGATATTTTGAACTCATCGAGCTCACATCTCCTCTATTGAGACAGAAAACATATCCTGATTGTGACTTTATATCATTCTAATATATTATTTGAAAAATAGCTTCAGTATAACCCCTAATAACTATCTTCTCATCACCTCCATATACCAAGAACATATCTATAGTTCTTTTAGATACTTAAGGATAGCATTAACAGTAGATTTGTGTTATTCTCCTGGATCAACTTGATATATTCCTACCATTCTCAATGTATAAGCAACATAAAGTCTAGTACATAAAATGGAATACATGATTTATATGATCACTTAAGAATATAAGATATTTATAATTCTATATTTCTACTATTCTTTATGAGGACACATTTTCTTAGAAAGATGTATACCATGTGACACTAAAACCAATCCCCTCTAGGATCGTTCTATACTAAATATCATTAGTATCTAGTTAATGCATGTACTTTGATGTAGTACAAGTAGCCTCATGGATCTATCATGAATGATCTTGATCCCTAGAATATAGGTTGCTTCACCTAAGTACTTTATATAGAAACACTTGTTTAACCAGTCCTTAATAGATTGTAAGAATAGTATGTTATTACCAATAATTAATATTTCATAAACATATACTACTAGGATAACAACCACATTACCACTAAACCTCTTGTAAACACATGGATCACATTTTTTATTAATAAAACTAAATTCTTTTATAGATTTATTGAGTTGATTTTTCCATGACCTAGATGCTTTCTTCAATCCATGAATGGATCTATACAACTGTAATATACTTCTAGAATCACCTAGAGTCACAAACCCTTCTGGTTGTGTTATGTATACATATTTCTGAAGGTTTCCCATTAAGGAATGTTTATTTGACAACCATCTACCAAATTTCATAGTCATGGTAATTTTTTATAGCAAGAATAATTTTGAAGGACATAAACATGTAAAGTGGTGAAAATGATTCATCATAGTTAATAACTTGATAGTTTTTGAACCCTTTAGTCCCCTACCATTGATTTATAGTTATTTACCTTACCTTCTATATCTATTTTTTATTTTTAATACTCATTTTCACCCTATGGAATTTACATTAATCAGTGCATCAACCAAAAATCATACTTGGTTATGATACATGAAATCCATGTTAGAATTCAGGTATTCTTTCCATCTTGTAGCTTTTAAGATCTATATTTCTTATTTTTAGGAGATAGGTTCATCATTTTCAACCAATAATGATTCACCATATTCAATCACTAGAAAACCATATCTCTTTGGATCTCTTCCCTCTCTTGTGATCATATGTAGTACTTGTGTTTCATGAACTACTTCTTCAATGGGGACCTATGGAATATGTTCTTATGACAACTCTTATATATCTTGAGCATCAACTTTATCGAAGTCAATCTTTCTCCCATAATCATATTTGAGGAGATTCTCCCTCTCAATAAACTCATCTTGTCTAGTTCCAATCACTTTCTTATATGAGGGGTTGTATTAGTAGTATCCCTTTGTTTCCTTGGGATTCCCTATAAAGCCATACTTTGTTATCTAGGGTGGTAGTTTATTTCCTGAGACGGAATTAAAAAATTCCTCACAACCCCATACATGTGTATGCGACAAAATAGTTTTTCCCTACTCCATAACTAGAATGGAATTCTATTTTTTGCTTTATTTGGTACTTGATTTAGTGTATATCACTACTGGAATTTAGATTTTTTCCAATGGTATTATAATAACAGTTTAAATAAACCATTGGAATAGTGTATAGATGGTAACCTTTTCCAATGGTTTGTTAAAACCGTTGGCAATGTGTAAACTAATTTCATATTTCCCAATAGTTTTCCAGAACCATTGGGAAATAATGATTTTATTTAACATATACCAACGGTTTAACAAAATCGTTGGTAAAGATAGTCTTTCCAATAGTTTTTAATAACCGTTGGGAAATATTTTTCCCAAATACAGAACACCTGAGCCCCCACTCCACCCGATTCCTGACAGACCCTAATCGAGCTCCTCCTGAATTCTTCTCAGCCGCGAGACTCCTTCCAGCCAAGATCCATCTTCAATCCAACAAAATGTTATTTTACACTTCATATTAGTAACTGTTACCTTATTTTTTAGCATTATTACTAATTTTTTTTGGTGTTTGATGTTTTGATTTAGGCTAAATTAGAGTTGATATCTACGGATCCCATGGATTTGTTTTATTTTTTTGTTCTACAATTCAAAAATGGTAAAGGGTTTGTTTAGTGGGGTGATATGGTACTTTTTGTGGACTTTAGTTTAGTTGAAAATTGGATTTGGATTTTGACGTAGGGGTGTCCATAGGGGTGGGGGTGTCCAGAGGGGTGGGGGTGTCTAGGGGGAAAGGGGTGTCCAAGGGGGTGTCCAGGGGGTGGATGGGGCTATCCAGGGGGGTACGGGGTGTCCAGGGGGGTATGGGGGTGGGTGGGATGTCCACGAGGGTGGATGGGCTGACCACGGGGGGTGGGCAGGCTGTCCAGGAGGGGTGGGTGGGCTGTCTAGGGGGGGTGGGCGGGCTAGCCACAGGGGGTAGGGGTGTCCCAGGGGGGGTGGGCAGTCTATCCATGGGGGTGGGGGTCTGTCCAAAGGTGGAGGGGTGTCGAGGGGTTTGGGTGGGTTGTCCATGGGGGTGGTCGAGCTGTCCAGGGGGGTAGGGGTGTCCATGGAGGGTGGGCGGGCTGTCCACGGGGGTGGGCGGTGCTATCCAGGGGGTGGGCGGGGCTGTCCAGGGGGGTGGACAGGCTGTCCACGGGGGTGGTCGGGCTGTCCAGGGGGTGTGGACTGTCCAGGGGGTTAGGTGGGGTGTCCTGGTGGGGGAGGGGTGTGTGGGGTGTCCAGGGAGGGTTTGGTCTGTCCAGGTGGGGGGGGGTTCCAGGTGGCGAGTGGGGGGGGATGTCCAGGTGGGGGGTGGTAGGGGGTGGGTTGTCCAGGTGGGGGGGGGGGGGCTGTAGGGGAGGGGGTGTGGGCTGTCCGAGGGGGAAATCCAGGCGGGGGGAGTGGGTATGGGCTGTCCAAGGAGGGGGAGGGGGATATCCAGAGGGGGTGGGGGAATCACCATTTTACAGATGCATGACTACTCACATGACATAGGATGGAGCATGTAGCATAAGATTGGGTTGTATCTCAATAAGCTAGGTCAAATTTTAGAATTTATTAATCCTCTTGTATAGTACTACTTCCTACTAGTTGTAACTATGTTTTCCTTCTTGATACATGACATACATTACCATCATTTTGTTTATGATTCTATTATTAGTTGGTATTACTGATTTGGTTATTTTCATCCATTTCCAATATTTTCCCATTGTTATTTTTCTTCCACTTTTTAACTGATAATATTAAAATTCTGCAACTTAAGTAATGGGAGAATAGTCTCCCCCAGAAACACCAAAGGCTCTCACTATTAGTCAATAACATTTGGAATTTTGGTAGATGTGCTTGAGGCCATGTGGCCATCTAGGTTCGGGTCACTAATGAGTGGCATCCTAATTTGGGAGGTCACAATTCCTGGATATCCTTTTTATAGGTGTTTATAATCAAATCTATACCTATAACTATTGAAGTACCCTCTCCAAAATCAATTGGTACATGATTCAATGAATACACCCTACTAACCTATGATCTATGGCCCCAAACCTAGGATCCTTTAATCCATGGTTAAGGTGAAACTTAATGAGGCCCATAACTACTTTTGATATGATCCTCATCCTACTCCTCATCTTGATCTCCCTAAAGAAGTTAAAGTATAAAACTTTTACTCCCAACAAGACCATTAAGGATTATGTATTCCTTGATCCACTTTGAATATCTTACTAGGAAATCCTTGAATATAGGCATTAGAAATTCTGTATCTTATTTTCTTATATACGTTGTATTCTGTTGTATTTATTAATATGATTCTCATATAGAGTAATGTGTTAGTTATGATTTTATTTATACTAAACAATTGTCATTTACCTAAATATTTTTTTGATTTAACTTCAATATTATTTAATTTCTTCGAAATACTTACTTCAAACCATTTTTTTTCTAATGGCCGGTTTGAGGGTAGCCGGTTCTCCTGAAACCGATTAAGGGTTTTCCAGTACCCAAAACACTACAAATCCACATCACCACATCAGGAAATTCAAAATTCAAATGAAATATGGTTTCTAAACAAACTATTATGTGTGGTATCACAATGGAGAGAAAATGGAATCTCAAAATGTTGATGATCCAAATGATAGGACTGAATTAGAGAGTTTGATATATGATCAGTTTCCATTTATTCGGCATCATGAGAAGGAATGGATGTCCAGCCAACAAGATTTCGATACAAGCACACATGATGCATCCAATGAAAATGATGATGTTGATAGGGTGAAAAAATTGAATGATGCTACGATGACTCCAGTATATCGGCAAAGTGGTAAAATGAAAAAGTTGGAATTTTTAATCTGATTGTTTCATGGGAAAACTATGTATGGGATTTCAAATACTGCAATTGATTACATTCTTACCTTCTTGAAGGACTTACTTCCAGATGATGCATATATTCCTTCAAACCACTATATGGCATGGAAGTTAGTTGATGAACTTGGATTCTCAAAAAAATCATGCTTGCCCGAATGATTGCAGCTTATTTTGGGACGAAACTGCTGAAAGAAATGATTGTATCAAATGTGGAACCTCCCAATGGAAGCCAAAAGATGATGGAACTCCATCTCATGTGCCACAAAAAGTAATGTGGAACTTTCCATTGATCCCCAGATTACATAACCTTTTCATGTCTGATGAAATATCAGTAAAAATGTGATGGCATGACACTGAGAGAAAAAAGAATAATGAAGAGTTGGTTCACCCTGCAGATGGATTTTCATGGTAGAGATTTGATGCTCAATATCCTGAATTTGCAGTTGATGTGCGTAATGTGAGACTGTGTCTTTAATGTGACGGTTTTAATCCATTTGGGAAGATTCTTACTTCGCACAGCACATGGCAGGTTCTCATACACATTTATAACCTTCCCCCATGGTTGTGTATGAAAAAGCCTTACACTTTCTTGAGTATACTGATATCTGGACCTTCTGATCCTAGCAATGATATAGATGTATGCATGCAGCATTTAATAAAAGAGTTGAAACTTCTTTGGGATGTGGGTGTTCCCACATACGATGCATGTTCGAAATACATATTTCAGATGCGTGTTGTGCTTATGTAGACGATCAATGATTTTCCTACTTATGCAATGATGTCTGGATAGAGCACAAAAGGAAAATTGTCATGTCCTATTTGTATGAAGAATACTCGATCGAGAAGACTGAAATATCATCATAGTTTTAGTTTTATGGGACATCAACGATTCTTTCCAATGAACCATCCATATAGAAACAATCATCAAAGATTTTACAATACCATGGAGACTGACGATCCACCTCAGCGTATGTCTGGAACTGATGTGCTTAATGAATTGAAAGATTTCAATTATTCATTTGGGAAGGGTGTAATGAAATATAGAAAGAGGAAAAATGTTTCCAATGATACCTGTTACAATTGGAAGAAGAAGAGTATATTCTTTGAGTTGTTTTATTGGTCAACCAACTTGTTACGTCATTTCTTAGACGTAATGCACATTGAAAAGAATATATGTGAAATGTTGATTTCGATTCTTCTAAATGTCAAGGGGAAGACAAAAGATGATTTACGATCTCAGCGTGACATGGTAGATAGGGGGATTAGACCAGAATTGCATCCTGTCAGTATCAGTGAAAATAAATGGCAAGTTTCATGTGTTTTTTATGTGATGACACCTGCTGAAAAAAATCAATTTATGGAAGTTATAGAGACTATTAAAGTTCCTGATGGTTATTCAAGCAATATATTCAAGCAATATATAAAAATGGGTCAACAGAAAAGAGTTGAATCTAAAATCTTTGAAGACTCATGATTATCACATCCTTTTGCATGAGTTGATTCCAATAGAAATCCATCATCTCTTGTCCAATAATGTAAGAGTCTCAGTTATTCGTTTGTGCTATTTGTTTAGAGATCTTTGTGCTAAGAGGTTTTCCAAAACCTTCTTGCAAAAAATTGTTGGCAGAGACACCATTAATTTTTTGTGAGTTAGAGAAAATATTCCATCCATAATTTTTTACATGCATGTTGCATCTGACTGTCCATCTTCTGACCGAAATACTTCTTGAAGGACCCATTGCTTTCCGTTGGATGTATCCAACTGAAAGAAACATGTGCACATTGAAATCATATGTTCGAAACAGAAATTATCCCAAATGTTCTATGGTGAATGGTTACTTGGCTCACGAATGTTTGTATTTTTCTAATCTTACTACGAGAATAAACAGACCAATGAGAAATGAAGAACAGTATGGGAAAATTGAACCCGGTTTTCCATCACTTCCTCAGACAGGAGTAATTCCGGGATCATATACATTGACGACATTAAGCCTTGAAGAGCAAGAGATGGCACATCGCATAGTGTTGTTCAATTGTGATTTGTTCGATGAGTATATCAAGTAAGTTAATTGTACATGTATCACTTATCTTATCTCTTGTAATTTTAAATATTTGTTTAACTATTATTATTTTTATCTACAGGGAATATAAATAATTGATATATAGAAAGAATCGTTCTTTATCTTTGATAAGGAAAGAGACTTTTCATAGAAAAGGGTTTTCTGCTTGGTTGAAATTGAAGGTAAAAATATTTCTGTAATAACTAAATAAAAATAATATTTAATTAAGTTTACTATTTGTTTATATTTCAGGTATCGAGTTTGCTTGCAGACTCTGTTTCTGAGGAAATAATAGCTTTGGCTTTTGGTCCTAATACCATGGTTCGTGCTTGTAAATCACTTGTGATCAATGGATACAAATTTATTATCACTGAATGAGCAAGAAACATGAGAACACAACATGATTGTGTTATGCTAACTGCCACAACAGACTGTTATGCTAGTTCATCGGATAATAGACCTCATTCTGAAAATGTAGCTTATTATGGAGTCGTGGAGAAAATAATAATTTTGGATTATTACTCGCATGGTCGAGTCACGATGATGAAATGTCAATGGTTTGATTCAATGATGAGGCAAGGCACCTTTATTGATGAATGTTTATTTCGAGTTATTGACATGACTCGCACTCTTGCCACTGATGAACCATATGTATTGGCATCAATGGTGAAACAAGTTTTTTATGTCAAAGATCATCGTCATCCTAAATTTGGTGTAATTATTGAAGTAAATCCCAGACATGCTTTTGATGATGGTGATGATGAAGTTGACACTATCCCTACTGCAATTGGAAGCAATCCGTTTATTACTTATGATGACTCCAATAGATTAATTTTCAGAGTTGATTGTGAACCCGAAGTTTTGGTGGGAAATATATAGAATCATACAGTCATGTTCTCACCTACATGTTTCACCTACATCATTCAGAGTGTGTATCCTAGTACTTACCTTCAAGCCACCATAAATCTTCTGTTTCTTTATGTTTTTTTATCAGAATGGGTTTTCTATATTTTGTTTTTTGGGTTACACATTAGTTATCTATTTCTAATTACTTCCATATTTGTTTTCATTGCAGGAAATGACACCCATTGAAGAGAGGCGGTCGAAAAAGATGACAGAAAATAATCGTCGCATGACACAGATGGGAATTCCTCCACTCATACCTGTTGTGATTATTTTATTTCAAATATATATATTTCAATAACTTATAATATCATGTGTTTACTTTTGTGTTAAACTTTTTTCAGGATCCACCCCCTAGATGAGAGATATCCGACGAGGAGCCTGATATTGCTCCCAGTACAGAGGCTAGTGGTAGGAGGGGGGTGGTGTCAGAGTTAGACAACCATCTGGTGGTCCTGGTACTAAGTTCGATGGTACGAGGGCTTGTGGTGAGAGAGTTAGATGATCCAATGGTCATACCTGATTGGATCATGCCCCTACCACAGACATATCTTCTATGTCCCATTTTGATCTTGGTGTGTCTTTAGGGACACAGGAGATATTTAGGCCTCCGATGTTTACACTACCAGTTGTCCAGACGTCTGTTCCATCATCTATTGCTTCTGGTTCATCATCTCCAGGCTATTATATTCCACCATCTTCGACTCCTGCTCCGACACAGTATGTGGCTGAGGAGCGCACACTGAGGGACACTCCACCTGTATAGGATATTCCTTCAGCTTATGCACATCCAGTGACGCCCATTGATCTAACTACCATAGGTATATTTATATAACTCTAACAAATTTTTATACCAAAATTTATTTTTATTATAAATTGTACTGATATTTTTTTTCTTTAATAAAATATTCATCTACTGGTAGGAGGCGGGGGAGGGGGCGTACTCGCTTGCGTGCGGTATGGAACTGCCAGACACATTTGATGGTTGAATACAATGATGATGGAAAGATGATTGAGAAATCTAGGCAAGAATGTCAGGGTTTTTGGCGACGCTAGCCAAATACTCAGACATCATTCCGGTCAGCCCTCTCTCGTGAAGACATCTGCCACACGAAGTTAAGGATAACGCGTGGGCACAAATATGGGTAAAAAATATATTGGATTTAATGTAGTATTTTTTTGGTATTTATATGAACTAATGTATTGGGTGTCAGCTTTATTTTAACTTCCCTGATGGTGAAGGTGCATGACCAGTGCATTTAAAGGAGATATGAGAGCTTTGGAGAGCTTATAAGCATGAGCTCTATGTTGGATGGTGTGATAGAGTTGGAACAGAGTTGGAGACATTAACTATCATGGATGACTGCCTGATAGAGAAATATCGCCACATGATTACCCATTGGGTGACTGTCAAATTTAAGATATTAATCCCATTTGAGGTATTCAAATGACATTTTTCATATTTTGCATTAATATTATCTTATTTATTATTAAACATTATTTAGGAACCTTCTGAAAAAACAAAAAAATATTGATTCAAAGCAATACCTCCACACTTTGGGGTGCACAACTATGTCAGATCATGAGAGGCAGCTGGTATGATATAGTTGTTTATAATTTTTATTTAGGACTTTCCCTTTTTATTGTTTCCTGCTTAAATTATGTGATTTATTGAATATTGAATATATGATTATACTTGCACTTTATATTGTTTCAATGTCATTACATAATCACAAATTGAATATTGAATGATGTATCCCTCGAGAAAATTTTTTTTTCTCGAGTGGAAGTAAAAAAGATGGAACTGCAGTTAATGAACCGACATAAGAAAAGATTATAAGTTTTAATTTGTTTATTTCAATGTTTAATATCTATTTTGAAATTTAATAATCTATTAATATTTTTAACAGGTTTCTTTAGAGTCTCTTGATGCCCAGGAGCCTGACAATTTTGGGCCACATGATCATTTATATCAGGTTTTGGGAGATGAGCACTCTGGTCGAGTACGCTGCCGACCTGGTAAGAATATAGTCCCGACGAGGTATTGGCCCTCTCCAGGTATTAATTATAGTACCACTGAGTTGCAACAGGTCAAGGAGCATTAAAGACAGTCTAATAAAAGGGTCACAGAGTTGGAAGAATAGGTTCAAACGAGGGTGAACGAATTTATGAAACTGATCAAAGCTTTATCTTCATCACTTCCACCAGAGGCCAACGCAGCTTGTCAAACATATATGTCGTCGATGGGTGCATTATCCAATGCACCAGGCGGTAGTTCTAGTGGCGGGAGAGATGATGACATTCTTGGTGATTATGAGGATTCTGAGGAGGACAAGGGCGAGGATGAGGATGAGGACGAGGGTGAGGATGGGGCTGAGGGAGAGGATGGGGCCGAGGGTGAGGATGGGGCCGACGATGAGTATGGGGACGATGAAGAGGATGACGACAAGGATAGAGATGGAAGTGAGGATGAGGCCAATGATGATAGTGGTGATGGTGATGGTGATCAAGGGTAGATTGATCCATTGCATTTTTTGAATTCTGTATAACTCTTTATTTTTGAACCTGGTTTTTCACTTTGGTATGGATATTTTTGAATTTAGTATAACACTTTATTTTCAACCAAATATGGAAGCCTAATGGTGTTATAATATTTTGGAGGTGAGTGATGCTATATGAGATTTTATGGGTTATTGTGAGGAGTTTCTTTCCTTTTAATTGATTGGTTCATAAAACATAAGTTGGTGCTGGACCCCCACCCTCCTCCCTAAACCCCGAGCAGCCCCCCCCCCCCCTCACCCTCCTCCCTGGACCCCAGACAGCCCCCCCCCCCTCCTCCCTAAACCTCGAACAGCCCCTCACCCTCCTCCCTGGACCCCAGACAGCCCCCCAGACAGCCCCCCAAACAGCCCCCCCCCCCACCCACCCTCCTCCCTGGACCCCGGACAACCCCCCGGATGGACCCCCAGACAGCCCCCTGAATAGCCCCCCACCCTCCTCCCTGGACCCTAGACAACCCCCAGACAGCCCCTCGGACAGTTCCCCAGACATCCCCCCACCCTCCTCCCTATACCCCGGATAGCCCTTCGAACAGCCCCCCGTACAGCCCCCCTACCCTCCTCCCTGGACCCCGGACAGTCCCCCGAACATCCCCCTGGATAGCCCCC
Organism: Viscum album; assembly: GCA_963277665.1. NCBI lineage: Eukaryota > Viridiplantae > Streptophyta > Magnoliopsida > Santalales > Viscaceae > Viscum > Viscum album. The sequence continues at coordinate 702,762,848 of OY728127.1, forward strand.
TGGACAGCCCCCCACCCTCCTCCCTGGACCCCAGATAGCCCCCCAGATAGCCCCCCAGATAGCCCCCCATACAGCCCCCCCCCCCCCACACCCTCCTCCCTGGACCCCGGACAGCCCCCCCCCCCCCCACCCTCCTCCCTGGACCTCGGACAGCCCCCCGTACAGCCCCCACCCTCCCTGAACCCCGAACATCCCTTGAACCATTTTTCATCAAATGTAATAGAGTAACTCCATATCAATCTTGTTTATTTTGATAAAACTGCATAGAAACAACAACATTGATCTAATCAGGTTGATGATCTTCTAGAAAAATATGAAGATGATATATTGAACATGATAAAATAACACGATGAAAATAAAACACCAGTCATGTTTGGGCCTTTGCCCACTCCTCAATATATCATTCTATAGATGTTGATGGAAGATTGTATACATGAAAACCACCTAAACATGGGGAAAACACTTCATCATCTGGAGGAAAACACATTACCTTATGGAAAATTCCTAAGTCACGTCAAGGTAATAGAAGGGTTATAGTTCCATATTGAATTGGTATATCTCTTCTATTCTTAACAACAATATATTGAGAAGAAATGGGAATCACTTTAATGTGCATGACTCAATACATTAATGAGGCATTGAAAATTGATCACAAATACCCCCCCTAGTGTTCACATTAGAAGATGGGGTGCGCATGGAGAGGATTAGACTCAAAGTTTCTCTCTTTTGTTTCAAAAAGGACGTCATTTTAAGTGAATACAATAATTGACATATGAAAAACTGACCAAAGGAATTCGGATTCTGTTGAAACTTTAGGAAAATGATTCATGGGACATATGTCACGTGTATGAGTCAACCCTGCCTCAATATAAGGGCCGGTGTGGCCGGCACCACTCAAAGTGTTTCTCTTTTGTTTGAAATGGACAAGATTTTAAGTGAAAACAAAAACTGGAATACTTAAAACCGGACAAACACATTTGTATTGTGTTTAAACTTTAAAAAAAAATTCATGGGTCATATTTGACATGTACGAGTCAACCCCCACCTCAATCTGAGGCGCGGTGTGGCCGACACCACTCAAAGTGTCTCACTTTTTTTTGAAATAGACATGATTTGAAGTGAGTACAACAACTGACATACAAAAAATCGACCAAATGCATTTGTATTATATTTAAACATTAGTAAAAATATCCATGGGTAATATGTGACATGTATGAGTCAAACCAACCTAAATCTGAGGGCCGGTGTGGCCAGCACCACTCAAAGTGTTTCTCTTTTGTTTGAAATGGATAAATTTTAAGTGAAAACAACAACTGGCATACATAAAACTAACCAAACGCATTCGGATTGTGTTGATATTTTAGTAAAATGATCCATGGGTCATTTTTGATGTGTATGAGTAAAGACTGCCTCAATCCGAGGTGCAGTGTGGCTGGCACCACTCAAAGTGTCTCTCTTTTGTTTCAAAAGGACAACATTTTAAGTGAATACAACAACTAACAATACGGAAACCAACCAAAGGCATTCTAATTCTATTGAAACTTTAGGGAAAATATACATGGGTCATATTTGACGTGTACGAGTCAACCCCGCCTCAATCTGAGGCACGGTGTGGCCGGTATCACTCGAAGTGTCTCACTTTTAATTGAAATGGACATGACTTTCAGTGAAAACAACAACTGGCATACGGGAAACCGACCAAATGCATTAGGATTCAGTTGAAACTTTAGGAAAATGATCCATGGGTCATATGTGACCTGTATGAGTCAACTCTACCTCAATATGAGGGCTGGTGTGGCTGGTACCACTCAAAGTGTCCTTCTTTTGTTTAAAATGGATATGCTTTTAAGTAAAGACAAAAGACATACGGAAAACCGAGCAAACACATTCTGATTGTGTTGATACTTTAGGAAAATGATCCATGGGTAATTTGTGACATTTACGAGTCAACCCCGCCTCAATCTGAGTCATGGTGTGTTCGACACCACTCAAAGTGTCACTCTTTTGTTTCAAAATGACATCATTTTAAGTGAATACAACAACTGACATACAGAAAACTGACCAAAGGAATTCCGATTCTGTTGAAACTTTAGGAAAACGATTAATGGGTCATATGTTACATGTAACATTCAACCCCGCCTCAATCTATGGGCCGGTGTGTTCGTCCCCACTCAAAGTGTTTCTCTTTTGTTTGAAATGGACAAGATTTTAAGTGAAAACAACAACTGGCATACTTAAAACCAACCAAACACATTCAGATTGTGTTGATATTTTAGGAAAACAATCCATGGGTTATTTTTGATGTGTGAGAGTCAACCCCACATCAATATGAGGCACAGTGTGGCTGACACCACTCAAAATGTCTCTCTTTTGTTTAAAATGGACATCATTTTAAGTGAAAACAATAACTGACATACGGAAAATAGACCAAACGCATTTGGATTCTATTGAAACTTTAGGAAAACGATCCATGGGTCATTTATGACATGTACGATTCAACCCTGCCTCAATCCGAGGGCTGGTGTGGCCGGCACCAATCAAAGTGTTTCTCTTTTGTTGGAAATGGACAGGATTTTAAGTGAAAACAAAAACTTTCATACTTAAAACTGACCAAACGCATTCGTATTGTGTTGATATTTCAGGAAAACGATCCATGGGTCATTTTTGATGTTTACGATTCAACCCCGCCTCAATCTGAGGCATGGTGTGGCCGTCACCACTCAAATTTTCTCTCTTTTAATTGAAAGGGACATCATTTTAAGTGAATACAACAACTGACAATATAGAAAACCGACCAAAGGCAATATAATTCTGTTGAAACTTTAGGAAAAATATACATGGGTCATATGTGACGTGTACAAGTCAACCCTGCCTCAATCTGAGGCATGGTGTGGCCGGTACCACTCGAAGTGTCCCACTTTTATTTGAAATGGACAGGATTTTAAGTTAAAACAACAAATGGTATACGGTAAACTAACCAAACACATTCATATTCCGTTTAAACTTGAGTAAAACGATCCATGGGTTATATGTGACATGTATGAGTCAACCCCACCTCAATCTAACGGCTGGTGTGGCTGGTACCACTCAAAGTGTCTTTCTTTTGTTTAAAATGGATACGCTTTTAAGTAAAAACAACCGACATATGGAAAACTGACCAAAATCATTTGGATTGTGTTGATACTTTATTAAAAAGATCCATGTGTCATATGTGATGTGTACGAGTCAACCTCGCCTCAATATGAGGCGCGGTGTGGTTGGCACCACTCAAAGTGTCTCTCTTTTGTTTCAAAAGGACATCATTTTAAGTGAATACAACAAATGACATATGGAAAACTGACCAAAGGCATTCAGATTCAGTTTAAACTATAGGAAAACGATTCATGGGTCATATTTGACGTGTATGAGTCAACCCCACATCAATCCGAGGGTCGGTGTGGCCGGCACCACTCAAAGTGTTTCTCTTTTGTTTGAAATGGACAAGATTTTAAGTGAAAACAACAACTGGCATAATTAAAACCGACCAAACGCATTTGTATTGTGTTGATACTTTAGAAAAAATATCCATGGGTCATATGTGATGGGTACGAGTCAACCCTACCTAAATCCGAGGCACGGTGTGGCTAGAACCACTCGAAGTGTCTCACTTTTATTTGAAATGGACAGGATTTTAACTGAATACAACAACTGACATACGGAAAACTGACCAAACACATTCATATTCTATTAAAACATTAGGACAAAAATCCATGCGTCATATGTGACGTGTAAGAGTCAACCCCACCTCAATTTGAGGGCCGCTGTGGCCGAAACCACTCAAATTGTTTCTCTTTTGTTTGAAATGGACAAGATTTTAAGTGAAAACAACAACTGACATACATAAAACCAACCAAAAGCATTCGTATTGTGTTTATATTTTAGTAAAATGATCCATGGGTGATTGGTGACATGTAAGAGTCAACCTCATCTCAATCCGAGGTGCATTGTGGCCAGAACCACTCAAAGTGTCTCTCTTTTGTTTCAAAAGGACATCATTTTATGTGAATACAACAACTGTCAATACGGAAAACTGACCAAATGCATTCTAATTCTATTGAAACTTTAGGAAAAATATACATGGGACATATGTGACATGTAAGAGTCAACTCTACCTCAATCAGAGGCACGGTGTGGCTGGTATCACTCAAAGTGTCTCACTTTTATTTGAAATGGACATGATTTTAAGTGAAAACAACAACTGGCATACAGAAAACTGACCAAACGCATTATAATTCTATTAAAAACTTAGTAAAACGATCCATGGGTCATTTTTGATGTGTACGAGTTAACCCCTCCTCAATCTGAGGTCCAGTGTGGTCGGTTCCACTCAAAGTGTCATTCTTTTGTTTAAAATGGATACGCTTTTAAGTAAAGACAACCGACATACAGAAAACCGACCAAACACATTCGGATTGTGTTGTTACATTAGGAAAATGATCCATGGGTCATTTGTGACGTGTACGAGTCAACCCTTTCTCAATCTGAGGTGCGGTGTGGCCGACACCAATCAAAGTGTCTCTCTTTTGTTTCAAAAGGACATCATTTTAAGTGAATACAACAACTGACATACGGAAAACTAACCAAATGCATTCGAATTATGTTGAAACTTTAGTAAAACGATTCATGGGTCATATTTGACATGTACAACTCAACCCTGCCTCAATATGAGGTCCAGTATGGCTGGAAACACTCAAAGTGTTTCTCTTTTGTTTGAAATGAACAAGATTTTAAGTGAAAACAACAACTGGAATAATTAAAACTGACCAAAAGCATTCATATTGTGTTGATATTTTAGGAAAACGGTCGATGGGTCATTTGTGACATGTACGAGTCAACCCTGCCTCAATCCGAGGCACGTTGTGGCTGACACCACTCAAAATATGTCTCTTTTGTTTAAAATGGACATCATTTTAAGTGAGAACAACAACTGACATACGGAAAACAAACCAAATGCATTCAGATTCTTCTTAAACTTTATGAAAACTACCCATGGGTCATTTTGGATGTTTATGAGGTAACCCCACCTCAATCTGAGGGCCGGTTTTGCTGGAACCACTCAAAGTGTTTCTCTTTTGTTTGAAATGGACAAGATTTTAAGTGAAAACAACAACTGGTATACTTAAAACCAACCAAACGCATTCGTATTATGTTTATATTTTAGGAAAATGATCCATGGGTCATTTGTGACGTGTAAGAGTCAACCTCAGCTCAATCCGAGGTGCGGTGTGGCCGGAACCACTCAAAGTGTCTCTCTTTTGTTTCAAAAGGACATCATTTTAAGTGAATACAACAACTGACAATATGGAAAACTGACCAAAGGCATCCTAATTCTGTTGAAACTTTATTAAAAATATCCATGGGTCATATGTGACATGTACAAGTCAACCCTGCCTCAATCTGAGGCACGTTGTGGCCGGTATCACTCAAAGTGTCTCACTTTTATTTGAAATGCACAGGATTTTAAGTGAAAACAAAAACTAGCATACATAAAACCAACCAAACGCATTATGATTTTGTTTAAACTTTAGGAAAACGATCCATGAGTCATATGAGATGTGTACGAGTCAACCCCGCCTCAATCCGAGGTTCGGTGTGGCCGGTACCACTCAAAGTGTCTTTCTTTTGTTTAAAATTGATACGCTTTTAAGTAAAAACAACCGACATATGGAAAACCAAACAAATGCATTTATATTGTGTTGATACTTTAGAAAAACGATCCATGGGTCATTTTTGATGTGTATGAGTCAACCCCTCCTCAATCCGAGGCGCAGTGTGTCCCGCACCACTCAAAGTGTCTCTTTTATTTCAAAAGGACATCATTTTAAGTGAATACAACAACTGACATATGGAAAACTGACCAAAGGCATTCGAATTATATTGAAACTTTAGGAAAACGATTCATGGGTCATATGTGACGTTTATGATTCAAAGACGCCTCATTACGAGGGCCAGTGTGGCTGGAACCACTCAAAGTGTTTCTCTTTTGTTTGAAATGGACAAGATTTTAAGTGAAAACAACAACTGGCATACTTAAAACCGACCAAACTCATTCAAATTATGTTGATATTTTAGAAGAATGATCCATGGGTCATTTTTGACATATATGAGTCAACCTTGCCTCAATACGAGGCGCAGTGTGGCCGACACCACTAAAAATGTCTCTCTTTTGTTTAAAATGGACATTATTTTAAGTGAAAACAACAACTGACATACGAAAAAACTGACAAAAATCATTCTTATTCTATTGAAACTTTAGGAAAACGATCCATGGGTCATTTTTGATGAGTATGATTAAACCTCTCCTTAATCTGAGGTGCGGTGTGGCTGGCACCACTCATACTGTCTCACTTTTCTTTGAAATGGACAACATTTTAAGTGAAAACAACAACTGACATACGGAAAATGGAACAAACGCATTCAGATTTTTTTGATACTTTAAGAAAAGGATCCATGGGTCATTTTTGATGCGTACGAGTCAACCCCACCTCAATCCGAGGCATGGTGTGTCTGGTACCACTCAAAGTGTCTTTCTTTTGTTTAAAATGGATACGTTTTTAAGTAAAAACAACTGGCATATAGAAAACCAACCAAACACATTTGTATTGTGTTGATACTTTATGAAAACAATCCATGGGTCATTTGTGATGTGTAAAAGTCAACCCCTCCTCAATTCGAGGCATGGTGTGGATGGCACCACTCAAAGTCTCTCTTTTGTTTCAAAAGGACATCATTTAAAGTGAATACAACTGAAATTTACACTCATCAACGAGAGTCGCAAACTCTTTTTCATGAGTTGGGTAGTTTCACTCATGGGGCCATAACTGAAGAGACTCCTAATAAAATACCTTTTCACCATATATTATAAAAAATACAAGTTCAATGCAAAATTCATCACAAATCATTACATACCCAAATCTGGGATCAGAAAAAAAAAATTGGGATTTGAGCCAATTTCAAACTCTTATTCAACTCTAATAGGTATTTCTCAGACTATTATTCCTATTAGAATTTTATGGGGAGGTGGGGGTTGTTCTATTTGGGGGGTTGTGCAGGGGTGAGGAGAATTACTACTGGATGATTGTTGTCATATGAATATTGAATAGGGAATTGTAGTACATGTCATGGTTGGACAAGTTTGATGGTTTATGTGTTTTTGTTTTGTGCTATTTTAGGTGTTTTTTATACTGTTTTAAGTCTGTATGTGGTTTTTTTGTGATATTTGTTATGTAGGTGTATAGTGGAGGGGCTACTGGAGGGCTGCTGTGTAGTAGTTCTAGAGAAACACAATACCAACGGTTTTAAACCGTTGGTATAGGATTTCTGGAAAAACACAATACCAACGGTTTTAAACTTTTGGTATAAGAGTTCTGAAAAAACACAATACCAATGGTTTTAAACCGTTGGTATAAGAGTTTTGGAAAATCACAATACCAATGGTTTTAAACCGTTGGTACAATAGTTATGGAAAAACACAATACCAACGGTTTTAAACCGTTGGTATACATTGAGAAAAATTTAAAATTTCAATATATACCAACGGTTTCTGAAACCATTGTTAAAAATGATATACAAAAATATACCAATGGTTCTCCTACAACCGTTGGTATATCAATAAATACAATGGGATATACCAACAATTTAGATCAAACCATTGGTATAGGGATTTCCTCACGGCTTACTACCCTACGGTTTGGAAAACCGTTGGTATTTTCTATACCAATGGTTTTCCCGCCTATACCAACGGTTTTAAACTGTTGGTATAACCTTCTTTTCCAGTAGTGTATGTCATATTTTTTAATACATATTCCTAAAAAGATAATGGAATATTTTTATAACTCATCATCAACCTTACCATGTCTAACAAGGTACGATTCCTCCTTTCACCAACACCATTCCAATATGTGTGTAAAGTGGAGTCAGTTGAGATAAAATCCCAAACTCTTAAATAAAGTTGATTAACTCTTGGTTAATATATTAACTACCTTGATCTAATAAAATCTTCTTTATATTATATCAAATTTTATTCTCTACTTCATTATTGAGTTCTTTGAATTTCTCAAAGGACTCTAACTTATACATCATCATGTAGAAATGGATATATCTACTCATGTAATCAGTAAAAGTTATGAAGTAAGAATAATTACCTATAGATTCTATAGGAAATGATCCACACACATTAGCATGTACCAGTCCTAAAAACTATGTGGCCCTTTCACCCTGACCATCGAATGGTGTTTTGGTCATTTTTCCTTATAAATAAGAATTAAATATTTCAAGTGGTTTTAGATCAAAAGAGTCTAAATAACTATCTTGATAAAGGTTTGTCAAATGATTCTCATTTAAATGATTAAGATGATGATACCATAACTTGGTGTTATAAGATTTTTTTGAACATGATTCGTTATCTATTTCCAATACTTGGTTTTCAGAATCTAATACGTATATATTTGAATTTATATGTTCCATACCATAACATATGTTGTCTTTATAAAAGAAACAACTTTTATTTACAAAATTGAAAATAAACCATATGTATATAGGCATGATATAGAAATTATGTTCATGGTAATAGTTGGTACATGATTAAAATATCTTAAATCTAATATAATTCATGTTGTTAATGAAAGGTGGTAGTCACCAATGGCTAGAGCACCTAGACTATCACCATTGGAAGCTCAAAAATCAACATATCCTCTAGAAATATTTCAAAATATACTTGGTTCTAGTATTTGGATACATATGTGAGAACCACGTTCTATATATAATACACAATGTGTAGATATTTAAATATTACACTTGATAAAAAATATAACTTTATCTTCCCCTTTCTTCTAGGTGTAGTTCCTCTTCCAGATTCCTTGAAATCCACATAAAATACATGTTGAATCCTTTTCCTTTCCCTACATTTGGATCTTCCTCTTCTTTGAATTATGGTTCTTGGGATATTTAGACTTGTTATGAGTCTTGGGCCCCTTCTCCTTGTTCTTAATTTTCTTATTCACCATATTTACTATGGTTTTCTCATTCCCCATGTCCTTTTCTACTTGGAAAATCAGAGTAAAAATTTTCAAAATACTCTTCTCATCATTTCTCACATTTTAATTAATAATAAAATTGGATAAGTACTTGGGTAGTGAGGAAATTATGATATCTATGAGCAACTCATCTATAACTTTAATCCCTATGATCTATAAGTGTTCAATATGGCCATTAAACATGACTACATGAGGCCCATATGGAATCAACTCTCCAATATTAGTTTTAAATAGTGAATTGGAGATCTTGTATCTCTCTTATCTTGCCTTCTCTTGATAGAGATATTGAAGGTGATACATCATGATATACACATCCATGTCCTTGTATTTCTTAAAAAGATCATTTTTCATGGATGATAACATAAAATAATGAATATATATGGAATTTTTCAAATGTTTATCATATAGAGATAACTCTTCATCACTAATCTCTTTACCAGGAATAATAAGAATAGGTTCTTATAGAATATAAAATTTTATTTTATGGAATAGGATAATTCATAAGCACATTTTCCAATCTTGGAATTTTTTTTCTATGGATAAGGTTATCCTTATCGAGTATGGATCACAGTGATATGTTTGATTTCATTTTTATTATTTTTTCTATAAATAATATGAGAAAAGTTTTAATACTTTATCTGATAAAATTTAGACAACTAAATAAATTTTATATTTATTAATCTCCCACTATTTTATCGAAACCCAATATCTATTAGAATTGGATTTTAAATATCCTATTTCTTAGACATTATAGCGGTAAGGATCCATATTCCCATTCTCATCACCCCGACTTCAGCCAGTAAAATAATTTGAAGGATTTTGGGTAGGAATTCTAAATTCTAACTACATTAACTCACAATTCCTTAATCTTTTGAGTGGACTCCCCAATCCCGAAATCCTTGAATTGGATTTTCTCAACATTTTTGTCACGACCCATCCTTGGGGCCCATGCTATGACTACCCCAAGCCTGCCTTCCATAGGCCGGGGGCTGGCGACTAGAACCAAAGGCGTAATTCCCGATAACTAGGAAGGCATTGCCTTTATAAAAGTAAACAAAACACCACAGAGTAAAAACGGAAGTAATACACTAAGTAAAAAGGATGTTCTGAAAAGTAAATGGGCAAGAATACAAACCCAATCGAAAGTACAGCTACATCTGAACAAAAGAACAACAAAAAAAGACCAACAACTGGAAGAAAGGAAGCAGCTCCTGGGTCGTCCTCCACGGATCCTACCTGAAGGGTAGGTATAGATAGCGCAGCTCCTGGATCATCCACCACGGATCCTACCTGAAGGGTAGGTATAGATAGCCTCCAAAATTCTCTCACCCCTCGACCTCCTCCGAGTATCGTCTCGCCGTGAATTCCACCTCTGGATACTGACTCGTCATGAGGTCCACCTCTAGGTACCGTCCAGTCCTCAAACACTCGGCCTCTGTCCGCGCTGCCCGTCATCTACAACCAACACAACGAGGTGCGGGTATATCCCGTGCAGGGGTGAGTATACGATACTCAGTAGGGACCCCGAGACCCTCAATGTCTCACTAAATCCAACAAGGGTAACCACAAAGAAGGATCTCAACAGATAACCCTTACTTATGTATAATCCCATACTTATACCTAAGTTATCAAGTAACCCGTCTCAAGCATGAGGAAACACAAAGGTTATGAATTCAACAGATAACCACTACATGGGTATATGCCCATACATATAACTAAGTTATCAAGTGACCCATATCAATCATGAGGAAAACACAAAGGTCATAGACTCAGCTCAAACCAGGATTTTCATTATCGAAACCATAACTGCTGAAGATCCCCATCTCTGGAGAGTACAGTGATCCTATCACAACTCCAAGGTATTGCTCACTAACCTAAGACTGCTGAGGTACTCCTCCTATCGAGTATCGCGGGTCAGCCACCTAAACACAGTAGTGCTACTCGCCGGGGTCTGCCACCCAAACACAGTAGTGCATCCCCCCTAATATCCTACAGAGGTACTCTCCGATCGAGAACCGCGGGTCTTCACCCAAACACAGTGGTGCTCTGTCATCCATGGGTCTACACCCAAACAAATTAGTGCTCCATCCACTGGGCTAGTTGACTCACTCCAAGTCGATTCGGTCAAGCAGTCTTCAGGTCTCAGCTGGCTACAAGGTCTCCATACTCCGTACACTCGTCTTCGAGAGGATTCACTCCATGAGCTACTGGTTGATACTCCAAGTAATCTCAAAGTCCCACGAAGAAGTATCTCAAAGGACCGCCTCGTTATAGGGGTATCAACACATCAGATGGCGCGTCAATCGGACGCCCGGTCTGTGAGTTATTAGCCTTTTCGTCCCAGGAGCCCTGTTGGTTTCGTGTGAGAACCAACCCGGCCATATCTTAAATGTACCCCGAACTCTCATAGGGTATACTCATAGGGACCTTTTTTTCAACGTGACTACCAACGCCGCTGACGGTTCGTCAAACGGACGTCTGGTCTAAAAGTTATCGGCTTTTCTGTTCCAGGGCCCAGTTGGATTTTGGGTACAATCCAACCCGGCTATACTCCAACTGTGTCCAAACATCAAGTAAAGTATTCCAAAAGATCCTTCTCATCAAAAGGAATCTGAAAAAGTCGGCGGAACATCAATCGGACATCCGGAGCTCAAGTTATAACCAAGCCATTCCCAAAAGTAAATGGCGTGTAGGTAAGCGATACACCCATGTCATCAGACATCGGGTACTGCCCGTGTGATACGGCCCGTGTCGCAGGGCTGGTCATGTAGATAAGTAAGTACACGGTGTGTAGTATGGTTACACGCCATGTCCAAACCTCTAGGGTCGGTTCCATGTGCGCTGGCCATGCCTGGACGTGTGGTGGAGTACAAGCCCGTGTACTCCACCCCGTGTCCATGTATTTTCGGAATACACTCCATGTCCAAACCTCTAGGGTCGGTTCCATGTGTGCTGGACATGCCTGGCCATGTGGTGGAGTACATGCCCGTGTACTCCACCCCGTGTTCGTGTATTTCTGGAATACATGCCGAGTCATCACGAAGCTGCTTCCGCCATGGTGAAGGTAGTACACGCCGTGCCTCTTGGCCGTGTGGTTCTTCCCGTGTCTGTGTATCTCCCAGATTACACGCGGAGCCTCGCGAAGTCGCCTCTGCCTTACTATGAAGAGAATATACGCCGTGTTTCTTGGCCGTGTATTGTTGTCTGTGTCCTTGTATTTTCCCTGAATACACGCCATGTCCATCGAAGTCTCCTCTGTCAAACAACGTGGAGAGTACACGCCTGTGTCTAGAGTCACATGCCATGTACTACTTTTCTAACGTCTGAAACGGAAGCCACAATACACTTGTACTACACGGCGTGTGATTCTGGAGTACACACCGTGTATTCTGGAATTTTCTTGAAACGACGCCTCTGGCCAGCACGCCCCCTGATGTGTTCGTTCTTTGTTCCGATGATCTGTTTGCTACAAAACATCCGCTTCTAGGTCACCCCGATGCTCAGAGGCCTTTTTAGAAGTTTTCGGGTCTTCGATCGGCTCTAAAAACATTACTTGATTCACCGATCAAAGAACGATAGGATAACACCATACAACAACAAGAACGGCGAGAGAATCAGACCGTGTTAGTTTGGTCTGGTTCCTTCCGCATTAGCCTGATATCAAGTGGTTTTATGAGAAACAACATTCATGGAAGGTAATACAATGTTTCTCAATCAAAACACACCCCTACAACTTCCCACAACAATTTATTCCCAACCCGCAAGGAAAACATTCACGGATCAACTTGATAATAAGTTGATCCGAGTTCTTTGTTTTTAGAATGAATGAATCAAGGAAATAAAATCATACTTAATTAAAAAACCCTACCTTGATGGAATCGTTGAACGAAGGTTCGTTGTGGAATTGAACGTCGTGGAAGAAGGCGTCTTAGAAGAGGGTTCCATACATGCTTGATGGAGATCATCTGAGGTGGGGCGGCATCTCACACCGGCTGCAGAGAGGAGTAGAAAGTCACGTCGTCTTTCTTTGGTGTTGGTGTTCTTCATCAGAGAGTGGAATTCTTCGCATTCTTCAATGTGGAAGATGAACATCTTCAGAGGAAGATTGCTCCCTCTCTCAAAAACCCAACACCACGAAACAACCCCAAATAAAATAAGTGTTATGCTTATTTTATTATAACATGCCATGCATTTAAAATTCAAATGATTAACTCCCAAATTAAATGGCATGATTTAATGTGAAAGGAAGTCACATAATTTAATACATGGGGATTTAAAGGGGAAGAGTTATGGGGGGTTAGAGAATTTGAAGGGGTGGAGTTCGTGTGGGCCCCACCACCCTCTTAACCTCTCATGGGTAGTTCTCCAACTTCCACTCAAAAGATATAACCACTTAAAAATAAATAAAATTGTAGCTCAATTTTATTTTTACCTTCCACAATTTTTAACATCTCCTCCTGAGCAAACACAACCCCAGAAAATGTGTTCTTAAGCAATTAACGGTGCTACGTCTTCATCGGTGCCCTCAGATTTCAATTCCGAGCACCGGATCAAAAGTTAGGAAAACCCGCTCATTCGTTCACTAAACGTACCCGAGCTAAACTTCAGAAAATGATTCCGGGCACACCGGGCCTCGGAATCAGGTGCCGTCAGAAACTGCGTTTTTGTAAAATCCCAAAAAAAATTAAGAAAAAATTTCCCTTGAATTTTACGGGTCTTTACATTACTCCCACCTCAGGGCTTTACGTCCTCGTAAAGCTTTAACACAAACTAGGGATACAAAAGCGGTACTGAGCATGCATGTGAGCATTCCTCTCCCATGTGCTCACCTGGTGGTTCCCGTGCTGCCTACGAAAGCCCACAAGAGGAATCGACCGTCCTCGTAGGACCTACTCTTGTTAATCCTCAACATCTACTGGAACCCCGCAAAATTCACCCCATCACCAACGTCCAGCTCCTCATGGTCGATGATATGTGAAGGTTCGTGCGCGTATCTCCTCATTTGAGATACATGGAAGTCGTCGTGCACCTGGTGCAACTGAGGTGGATGGGTCAAACGGTAAACCACCTCACCTACCCTACTGAGGACCTAGAAAGGTCCACTGAACCTCAGAGATAACTTGTCGCCTTGGCCTCATCTCCGTAAACCTCGTCGAGGTGAGACCCATATAAGGATGTGATCATCATCCTCGAACTATAGAGGTCTCCAATTCCTGTTTAGAACTGAAACTCAAAACTCCTGCTACCATGAGGGTAAGGTTGACCGACTCAAGAGTAATCTGCCGCACCCTCCTATGCATGAGTTTATCCTGTGCTGCCTGGGGTTTCCTTTTCTCCGGCCAAGGAAAACCCATCTGATGTTGTAGTTAAACCACGACCTTTTTTCCTAATACCATCAATTTGTGTATGAACTGTGATTGCCCAGTCCATACTCAAACCAACGTCGTAAGGCCTCGACGCTGCCACCATGAGATTCCAACCGAAACTATCACCTCGAGGGTCTGACCACACTGTCGGCGTAAGCATGATTATCGAGTCTCCTCCCAAAGGTATCTTCAGACATGAGGGTCAAGTCAATGGCTTTTAACCGGAAACTCTAGGTCTGGGACAAGATTCGTGGAAGGATAGGATGATTTGATTCAATGTTGGTTGTTACGGCAGCTAGTAGTAGACACTGACCATACCTTGAATCATTCTTAGAGCGCTTGGGTCACACTCCTTGACTGAACACAGCTACTCTCTTCCCCTGCCCTCCAGCTCCCTGAGCATGGCGGGGACTTCAAAGGCGGTTGATTGTAACATGTCGAAATGTACACCACATCATGCTTCTCTCCTAGCTATGCTTCCACATCTTCTACTCTGCAGATTTATCTATCCTTAACATTTCCTCTTCTTGAAACATTTTACATGCCCAAGTCTCCAAGACTGGCACCAGTTTCCTGCTTCTTACTGCACTGTGCAGTCTTCATCCGCTCCTGAATGATCTGTACCTTCTTTGCCTATGATTTGTAAGAGATGCTAATATTTATCCTTTTCCGAAAAGAGAAACCTAGTCTCATACCCTAGATGAACCACACCCACTGCCTAATATAGTCAATCCTGACATGAATGATTCATTCATGCCATGGATGACGTCGTAAGGCCTCGATGTTACTACCAAAAGATCCAACTGTCACTCTCGCCTCCAAGGGTCGAGTCACACTGTCGGCATCAGTTTGAGGTTACTGGGTCTTCTCCAGTAGAAATATAGAAAGTGAGGGTCAATTCAATAGTTTTAACTGAGACCTCTCAGTATCAACCAAACAAAAGTACAGGAAAGAAAACATCACAAAGATAAGTGTCTTTTTATTACCGCATCTCATAGTACAAAGACACGAATACAACAACAACATGGAACTAGAAGTACAAGGGACGTATTCACTAGTTCTTCTCCTATCCACCTGCTTCTGGAGCTCTATCGCCTTGTCCACTACTCAGCTGTTGCTCAAGTAGCCACCGCTGCTTCTGTCTTGGTGGCTCCTCCAAAGCCTGCAGATCAACTGTGCGGGGGGTCAGACAGTCACGTGTCAGGTGACCCTTCCTGCCACATTTATAACAATTCCTACTCCTTGTACGGCTGGCTATGGTCCTCTTGGACCTCTGCATCATCTGTCTAATGCCCACAGATGACTCGGCTACTGATCAAAAATCATGCGGCAATGGCAGCAGCTCCTGTACACGCTCGGGGTGCAGAGAAACTGGTACAAACTCCACCCAGAAAAAGGTCTTGAAGTCTCCCCATGTGAAGGTCATCTCATCGCAAAATTGGAACAAGTGGCTCCACCACCTGCCTGCTGCTGCCTAAAGGAGGCCGGCAACAAAGATCACCATGAAGTCTGCTGGAATCCCCACTTGCCTGAAGATTCTCACCACAACCTCCAGCCAATCCTCAGCCGCTTGTGGGTCCATCTCTCCCCGAAACCTGGGTGGAATCTGGCACTAGAACACGTGTAGTGTGCTCAAGCGGTGTGCATCGCCTACTGCTGGGGCTGGTGGCATCAGTGGCCGAACGTGTGGTAGTACCGCTGGTGCCTCCGCTGGTGCCTCAACTGTAAGAGGGCCCTATACCGAAGCCTCGTCACTCAGCAGGCTATCAGTACTCACATCCCTCTGGGCTCTAGCTGGTCATCCGTGAAAAGGAATCCTGAAAGAAATAGACGTAACATGTTCAAACGATTATACATGGTGAGCTGACCTGGTTTGAGATTTTTTAAGGTAAACCTTTGAAAACACACACGCAATCAGTGTTTTCGTGCACAAAGTCGGAAATCAGTTGTCAGGGTCCTAGTGTATGGATACGTCGGCCGCCCGCACCAACACTAGAATCCCTGAACTGAAAACCACACTCAATGCCCTAAACACTATTGCTTCACAGAAAGAAAATATCAGAGTTATAAGTTCTGAGGTAGAACCAACTCCTCTGATACCAATTTGTCACGACCCTTCCTCGGGGCCCGTGTTGTGACTACCCCAAGCCTGCCTTCCATAGGCTAGGGGTTGGAGACTAGCACCAAAGGCATAATTCCCGATAACTGGGAAGGTATTGCCTTTATAAAAGTTAACAAAACACCACAGAGTACAAACGGAAGTAATACACTAAGTACAAAGGAAGTGCTGAAAAGTAAATGGGCCAGAATACAAACCCAATCGAAATTACAACTACATATGAACAAAATAACAACAGAAAAAGACCAACAACTAGAAGAAAGGAAGTAGCTCCTGGGTCGTCCTCCACGGATCCTACCTGAAGGGTAGGTACAGATAGCGTAGCTCCTAGATCGTCCACCACGGGTCCTACCTGAAGGGTAGGTACAGATAGACTCCACAATGCTCTCGCATGTCGACCTCCTCCGAGTATCGTCTCACCGTGAAGTCCACCTCCGGATACTGACTCATTGTGAGGTCCACCTCCGCGTACCGTCCAGTCCTCGAACACTCGGCCTCTATCAGAACTGCCCGTCATCTGAAACCAACACAATGAGGTGCGGGCATAGCCAGTGTAGGGGTGAGTATACAATACTCAGTAGGGACCCCGAGACCCTCAATGTCTCACTAAATCCAACAAGGGTAACCATAAAGAAGGATCTCAACAGATAACCCTTACTTAGGTATAAGCCCATACTTATACTTAAGTTATCAAGTAACCCATCTCAATCATGAGGAAACACAAAGGATATGAATTCAACAGATAAACACTACCTAGTTATATTCCAATACATATACCTAATTTATCAAGTGACCCATATCAATCATGAGGAAAACACAAAGGTCATAGACTCAGCTCAAACCAGGATTTTCATTATCGAAACCGTAACTGATGAAGAGCCCCGTCTCTGGAGAGTACAGTGATCCTGTCACGACTCCGAGGTACTGCTCACTAACCTAAGACTGCTGAGGTACTCCTCCTATTGAGTACCGTGGGTTAGCCACCCAAACACATTAGTGCTACCCGCCGGGGTCTGCCACCCAAATACAGTAGTGCATCCCCCTAATAGCCTACAGAGGTACTCTCCAGTCGATTACCGCGGGTCTTCACCCAAACACAGTGGTGCTCCATATTCCATGGGTCTGCACCCAAACAAAGTAGTGCCTCGTCCACTGGGCTAGTCGACTCACTCCAAGTCGAGTCGGTCAAGCAGTCATCAGGTTTCAGCTGGCTACACAGTCTCCATACTCCGTACACCCGTCTCCGAGAGGATCCGCTCCACGAGCTACTGGTTGATACTCCAAGTATCTCAAATTCCCATGAAGAAGTATCTCAAAGGACTGCCTCGTCATAGGGGTCTCAACACATCAGATGGCGCATCAATCGGACACCCGGTCTGTGAGTTATTAGCCTTTTCGTCCCAGGGGCCCGATTGGTTTCGTGTGGGAACCAACCCGGCCGTATCTCAACTGTACCCTGAACTCTCATAGGGTATATTAATAGGGACCATTTTTTCAAAGTGACTACCAACGCCGCTAACGGTTCATCAAATGGACGTCATGTCTGAAAGTTATTGGCTTTTCCGTTCTCGGGCTCAGTTGGATTTTGTGTACAATCCAACCTGGCCATACTCTAACTACATCCAAACATCAGGTAAAGTATTCCAAAAGATCTGTCTCATCAAAAGGAATCCGACAATGTCGGCGTCACGTCAATCGGACATCCGGAACTCAAGTTATAACCAAGCCATTCTCTAAAGTACACGGTGTGTAGGTAAGCGATACACCCGTGTCATCAGACATTGGGTACTGCCCGTGTGATATGGCCCGTGTCGTAGGGCTGTCCATGTAGATAAGTAAGTACACGGCGTATAGTATGGTTACATGCCGTTTCCAAACCTCTAGGGTCGGTTCCATGTGTGTTGGCCATGCCTGTCCATGTGGTGGAGTACATGCCCGTGTACTCCACCCCGTGTCCGTGTATTTCCGTAATACACACCATGTCCAAACCTCTAGGGTCGGTTCCATGTGCACTGGCCATGACTAGCTGTGTGGTGGAGTACATGCCCATGTACTCCACCCCGTGTCCGTGTATTTACGGAATACACGCCGAGTCATCACGAAGTCGCTTCCGCCATAGTGAAGGTAGTACACGCCATGCCTCTTGGCCCTGTGGTTTTGCCCGTTTCTGTGTATCTCCCAGATTACACGCCGAGCCTCGTGTAGCCGCCTCTGCCTTACTATGAAGAGAATACATGCCGTGTTTCTTGGATGTGTATTGTTGTCCGTGTCCATGTATTTTCCTTGAATACACGCCATGTCCATCGAAGTCTCCTCTGTCAAACAGTGTGGAGAGTACACGCCGTGTGTCTAGAGTCACACGCTGTGTACTAATTTTATAACTTATGAAATGGAAGCCAAAATACACTTGTACTACACGGCGTGTGATTATGGAGTACACGTCGTGTATTCTAGAATTTTCCAGAAATGACGCATCTGGCCAGCACGCCCCCCAAGGTGTCCGTTCTTCGTTCCAATGATCCGTTTGCTACGGAACTTCCGCTTCTAGGTCACCCTAATTATCTGAGGCCTTTTTCGAAGTTTTCGGGTCTCTGATCGGCTCCGAGAACATGGCTTGATTCACCGCTCAATGAACGATAGGAGAACACCATACAACAACAAGAACGGTGGGATAATCGGACTTTGTTAGTTTGGTCTGGTTCCTTCTACATTAGTCCGATATCAAGTGGTTTTATGAGAAACAACAATCATGGAAGGTAAACCAATGCTGCTTAATCAAAACACACCCCTACAACTTCCCTCAACAATTTATTCCCAACCCGCAAGGAAAAAATTCACGGATCAACTTGATAATAAGTTGATTCTTGTTATTTGTTTTTAGAATGAATGAATCAAGGAAATAAAATCATACTTAATTAAAAAACCCTACCTTGATGGAATCGTTGAACGAAGGTTCGTTGTGGAATTGAACGTCGCGGAAGAAGGCGTCGCGGAAGAGGGTTCTGTACACGCTTGACAGAGATCGTCTGAGGTGGGACGGCGTCTCACACCGGCTGCGGAGAGGAGTAGAAAGTCACGTCGTCTTTCTTTGGTGTTGGCGTTCTTCATCAGAGATTGGCGTTCTTCGTGTTCTTCAACGTGGAAGATGAACTTTTTCAGAGGAAGATTGCTCCCTCTCTCAAAAACCCAACACCACGAAACAACCCCAAATAAAATAAGTGTTATGCTTATTTTATTATAACATGCCATGCATTTAAAATTAAAATGCTTAACTCCCAAATTAAATGGCATGATTTAATGTGAAAGGAAGTCGCATCATTTAATACATGGGGGTTTAAAGTTGAAGAGTTATGGGGGGTTAGAGAATTTGAAGGGGTGGATTTCGTGTGTGCCCCGCCACCCTCATAACCTCTCATGGGTAGTTCCGCAACTTCCACTCAAAGGATATAACCACTTAAAAAGAAATAAAATTGTAGCTCCATTTTATTTTTACCATCCACAATTTTTAACATCTCCTCCCGAGAAAACGCAACCCCAGAAAAGGTGTTCTTAAGCAATTAATGGTGCTATGGTTTCATCGATGCCCTCAGATTTCAATTCCGAGCATCGGATCAAAAGTTAGGAAAACCCGCTCGTTCGTTCACTGAACGTACCTGAGCAAAACTTCGGAAAATGATCCCGGGCACACCGGGCCTCAGAATCAGGTGCAGTCAGAAACTTCGTTCTTATAAAATCCCAAAGAAAATTAAGAAAAAATTTCCCTTGAATTTTACAGGTCTTTACACTTTTCCTCTTAGTTACACCAAGTCCTACTTTGGAAGTCAGCCCTTGATATGAACTAAGTTATGTCAAACCAAAATATCAATTTATAATTTCCCAATAATTTAAAGCACCCAAACATTGAATTCTTAAGAACTTTGAACTATAGATCTAAATTAGTGGAAGGTTATACCAACTTAACATATATAATTGAGAGATTTTATCTTTTTTGCATAAATTTCCAATTATTATCTTTATTACATGCTTTTTAATATTAAGTGGGTTTACTAAAGTGATTAACTATGCCCTAGATAATCTTTACACATAATTCAGTTTATTTTAGTTATATCTTGTATGCTTGTTAATTCATTAATTCATGTGATCATGAAAAAACATCCATAATTAAATAACCATGAAACTCGATAGAAATAAAATAATAAAGTGGTATGATCATGATAATTTACTAATGGTTAGTCTATCTAGTGGATGATAAATTGAACATCAACCTAGGGGGGAAACACATTGAACCATTTATGGTTTTTGTTTTATATTTCCACCTATCAACCTATGTATCTATCTTGGATTGGTTTTGCCTCATTTCAAAATTTTAATATCCTCCACTAACTTGGGATCTCCATACATTATATATTATTTTGATCACACAAAAGTGAGGTGAACCAAAGGACTGGTTAATGGGTTTACATAAAAGAAACTATAGGAACACAGGCCCTTACATAATGAGAGGAGGGATGACAGATAGGCCAGAAATTTAATTTAAAAATAAATTAAAATAATCCAATTATATACAAAGGTCTATCCTTAACTCATGATCATCCACATGCATGAAAATAATTATACATTTAATAAAATTATCATTCAATTATAATCATTCTTATTTAAGATAAATCATGCTCGAATAAATTAATTATCTTCTTTAATTAATCAATTATTTCATCTTAATTCTCATCTGAATTTTCTTAAGATTATCATGCATAATAATTTTAAAAAAATTAAATAAATTTATTTAAAATTAACTATGTATAAAAAATATACCTTGGAGGAAACATGGTGAGAACCCATCTGAACTACCCATCATGTATTATACTCATATACTATTTAATCTTGAGACATATGGTATACATAAATTATCATGTAATTTCATGGTGTGTACTATAAACTTAATTAACACATAGAACACAATTTATTTACATAGCATGTAATGCTTTAATGTGTATAGAGTAATAATTGTAATGAGAATTATACATGATATACAGATACAAACATTACATAGAAATTAATTAGACATTTATATATATATATATATATATATCATCACATGGTGTGTACTATCAACTTAATAACCACATAGAACACGTGGTGAAAAGGTTTGAAAATTATAATATATTAATTTTAAATTATGAATAATTTGATAAAAGTACATGAAATATACATTGAAGTTACATAGTGTGTATTATTCTCACCATTTTCCATAACACATTCTAAGGGACTCGGCATGTAACCATTCCATGGAAAATATTTGAGTAAATGGTGTGTGCATGGGATATACGATGTGTGGTCTCCAAATTATATATTCACCAATAATGTAGATCGTGTAAGAGAATTCACAACCCATCTATGACTAAAGGACTGCATGTCGTGTATGGAAGTTACATGGTGTGTACTCTGACTGACCATGAAGTAGACTATCCCACTCAACATGTGGTGTGTAATTAAATTCAACATGTATAATAAATGCACATGGATTTTTGAATTAATTCAGGGTGTATTTAAAACTAGTACATGGAATGTACCTCTAGGTTAGATGGTGTGTACTTTTCTATTATCCGGACATACTCCTTGTCATCTCTATATGAGTTATTAGAATTTATTTCATTTATAAAACTAATCGATTTGATTATACTTTCAAGAAATTAAGAGGAATAAAATAGATCTCTAAATTCTAATTAAATAATGATTAATATGGAATTGAAAACTAATAACAAATGAATAAATAAATCAACAATATTTAGAGAATTATAAATAATTAATGTGACCTCTCTGATACCACCTTTATGTTTTGAGAGAAATGGAAGTGTTGGATGGGGCATGCCCAACTCATCTTTTTTCATGATTGATGATTAATCTGAGATTTACAATATGATAAATTAAATGATCAATGAAATTGAATAAAATAATGTAGACAATAGATAAACATCAGAACCAAAGCACAGAATCATAACAAATTAGTTATAATTAATTTAAACAATTAAATAATTACCTTGCGATAGATTCTTACTTCATTAATGGATATGAATAAATCTCTACATGGTACCATTATTTCATTGTAGGAATCAAGAATAGATTCTCTCCAAAAGTGATGCACACATGTTCTGTGAAACTCCAAACATAATCTTAGGATTCTCTAGGTGCTAACATGAAAGATCTTAACTCTTGAATCATTCTCCTTTGATCACCCAAAGAACTGCTTTAAGGGTTCTATTCGATCTCTCTAGACTTGAGAGTGGTGGTGGAGGAGTATCGCTCTCTATTATTGGGAGAATTCTTGGAGAGAGAGCTCTCTAGGGATTTTAGAGGACTTTCTTTAGATCTCGTTGCACGCAACAAATGAATTTTATCTCAAGAAAAATAATACTATTGGGATTATATATCACTAGAGTTAGAAAATAATAATTACACATGATCCCTTAGTATTTCTATAATCCGTACGCAACCCCATGTGTGTAATAATAATATTATTATTATTATTTCTTGACATGTGTTAAACTCATGAATTAAATTAAATATTGTTTTTACAAATAGTATTCAATATATATTATTACTGACCATACTATTAAACTCAGTATATTATTCCTTCACAATATTTATCAGGCCTTAAATAAATATTATTTATTTAACAAATAAATACCACTGTATTATTCACCAATAAATAAATAATATATTCACTAAATAGAAAATAAATATTTATTAAATATTCTGATCATATAATATTCTCTCAGATAATTGGTGATGTAATATATGTGATTAAGAAAACCTGAATAATTATTAAACTACATGTGGGAATAATATTTATTCAACTTATTAAATAATATAAGGTAATATATTATTTAACTGAGATTATGGATACACTTAGTGTGTGACCCTTTTAGGCCTCTTCCTTAGTGGCATTTGGCGAAGCTTCCAAAAGTCCAAGGTTAGCATCTAGAAACACGCCAATTCGCTCATTGAGAAAGAAGTTAATGTTGTAATAACATAATACCACATAAGGAATCTTACTATATAGTATAATCCTTTTATCGTTATGTATCTAATTAAGAAGGTGGCATGCTGGTGGAATCAATCTATGTGCTTGATGTCTCTTTCTTTGACTTTCTAAAAATCTAACCTTCCAATAGAACACCATGGACATAGATTTATTTATGATATATCATTTCCATCAAATGGATTTATATTTCAACTTACATTAAATAACATAAGGTAAAAATCCTTCCTCACATTATTCCTTAATGAAATATTACTCATGACAGACCCAAAGTATCCTACCTCACCATAAATGTAACGACCCAAAAATTTGAATAAATCTTATTTCCTAATTTTATGTGTTATTTTATTTTATTTTTATACTCAACAAAAATGTTTCATTTGATAACATGAGTGTAATTAAAATGAGACTGTTGGGTTTTGACTATTATTTGACCATTGGTCAGTATGACCGCTGGAAACTAAATGTTTTGATTACTGTTTCTAAATACAAGAAATCTTGGTTAATTAATATAGAAAGAAGATTCGATGGCCTCACCCAGTAGTCTTGGACCGATCGAAGCCCATCTAACAGAACTTGGGAAGGAGGTAGCACCACTGGGCTTTGCTCTGGACCAAAACCAAGCTGAACTTCATCGTGTGAAGCTAGAACGGGATCGCCTTCGCGAGAAGTTCAAACTGATAGAAATTACTACTCGTGCGATGTTGGCCGAGCCTCCCTCAGATTCTCTCACCTTAGCACACCTTACACTTAGGTCATATGCTGGTGTGATAAGGGGCTATGTAAGGAGACCGTAATTGCCTTGTGTAATCCTTTGTTTTAAATAAAAATTGGGATTTCATCTTATGATGAAGTTTATGAATTTTCAAATGTCCGGATAAATATAGTATGCATATTTTTGATGAATTTTAGAGAAAGGATATTTTAAAAAATTTTATGTAAACCTTAAATAAATAAAAATGTGTAATGATTTTCAAAAAATGGTCTTCTACAATTATGTTCACTACGAAATTTTGAGTCTAATAAGATCAACATGATTTTTGATGAATAGTAAATTATGAATAGTGATTTTACGCTTAGGATTAGTAATTTGACCAAATGGATTAGTAATTTCACTCAAAGAAAGTTTTAATATAATTTAGACACCTAGATTAAGTAATGAGATTCAATAAAATGGGTAAATAACAGTTTCATCAATTGTTATTCATGTATTAGTTTTTTCAGGTGAATAGTGTTTTTTAATTAAAAATTAAATTAAAAATATTTATAAAATTATTTTTATAAAATGGATTACATTTTTGAACTCAGAGCATCGATATTATGTTAAGGTAATTTTTGGGGATTTTTCTGAAAAAAAAGAATTTTCAGTGAATAGTGTGTTTATTTAAAAAATGAATTAAAAATATTTAGAAAATTATTTTTATAAAATAGAGTTCATTTTTGAAATCAAAGCATTGATATTTGGTTAATGTGAAATTTTGGGATTTTTCTGAGAAAGATGAATTTTCAGTGAATAGTAAAAATACAGTTTTAGGGTTTCGGTATGTTTAATGACATCATAACTGTGTCATGATGATGTCATGAGATATTTTAAGGGATGGTCAACTAAAGAGGGTGGATTATTGTGTGGGGGTCCCCATGTGGCCTAACTCTATGGGATGTACCATGGGAGGGCCCATGATTTTGAGAAAACCACTTTTGAGGTGTCCCTTGGCCATTAACGCCTTGTCCCCTCACTTTCCCTATATATACCAAGCCCTCCTCTCATCTTTTCGACTCCAAAACCATCCTCAACGAAGTTCTGGTCTCCTTACCTCCCAATGAGTCCTCCCAAGGTGCCCCCAAGCCCTCAAGGTCCCAACCTTTGAGTTTTAAGAGTTACATTTTAAGGTAAGGGATCCAACCCCTCTCTTTCTTTTCATGTAATCTCTTTTATGTCATTCCTTTTATGCTCCATGTTCTTATGTGAGAGGATGTTCTTTTATATTCCTCTTACTGCCCTTTTCATGTCTATATGATGAGAGATCCCCTCTTACTCTCATCATTTCTTTTTATGAATGTTTAAGTGACGCCGTTAGGCTGCCGAATTTTTAAGGGATTCTTTCACCCTTCTCATTTTTCAAGTTCGATTTTCATGTCAAGTCTTTCAAGTTCCTTTTTATTATGTTGGGGTATGATCTCTATATATATCATACTGATATCTTATGATCATATGATGAGAGACCCTATTTTATCTTGTCAATTCTTTTTTTTATTGAAGTTTAAGTGACGTCGTTAGGCTGCCGAATTTTCATAAGAGAAATCTAATTTTTGTCTTCCTTCCATGTTTTTAATTTCAAATGGTATGTCCTTAAAATTTCATTAAAATGTCCATATATCCTTCTTATTCTTTCCCCTTACTGTTTTATGGATCATTTATTAGTGGGTGACCCATGTCCCCTCTCTTTTCAATGTTTTCTAAAACCCCGAAACATAGCAGTTATGCTGCAGAATTTTCGTCTCAAAATGCCTCTCTCTCTTTTCTAAAAATTATTTTATGTTATAAATTGAATACTCAAAGCTCTTATTTCTACAAGGGTATTAACATATATATCAAAATGTTCTATTTTAAATTATGGGATTTACATACATGAGACCCGCTTTCCCTTTCCGTGGGTTTAAAGTGACGTAAAGATCATGTCTTTAAAGCAGTTTTTAAAATGTTATGATTATGAAATGAAACCCATTTATTTTATGCTATATGGGTTATTTATGAAATGTTTGATGATGATATATGTGGCTCACATGATAATAAAGGCAAATTTAAGGGTGCTCCCTGATAGCGCTCCAATGCATTGGGTAATGATGTAACCACTAGAGATTACAATTTTCACGATACCTTAGTGAATAACCTTGGTAATTTTCAAATGACACCTTGGGGATGGACCTTGGTGATATGTTCATGATTGTATATGTTAAATGATGTAGCCACATCTTCAAGTTATGAAAAATGTTATTTTTATTATGAAATCCCTCATGATTTCTTTCTCATGCCTTAAATTTATTTTCATGTCCTTATTGAAGTATCTCAAGTTCACATGTAAAATGTTCATATTGTTTCCCTTACTGGGCCTTTTGCTCACCCTTTCTTTTGATGTATGTCCCCAGGTTATGAGATGCAGTAATGAACCTAATATTAACTTAAGGATAAGCCTTTCAAGTGTTTAAGAAGAATGTTTTATGTTGTTTTCATGTATTATGTTCCTGGTTTCCAAGACACTAAACCTTAAAGATCCTCAGTTTTGTGTAATGTAATGAAAGTTTATGTTATAAAAAGGTGGGATGCTATAGTTGGTATCAAAGGATGGTTTAGTTATTTGTCGAAATTAGGATATGAAAACTTTAGGAACAACCCTATATAAAAGTTTAAATATAGGAAATCTTCCAGATATTTGGTGAGTATTGAGTAAGGGGTTTCCAAGAAAATACATCCTTATCTGGATACGAGCAGGAAGAGGTGGCTATGGCACAAATGTACATAGGGGTAAAACCTAAAAACACCACTTTGGCTAGACTCAAACGGGAACTGGTACACGACAACGGGCCTTGCTGCACTCTTGGTTACGACACTCCCGAGGGATATGCTTTGGTAAATTCATAAGCTTAGTATGAACCATTATTAAAGGAACAAAGATAAAATAAAATAAAGATTCACATAAGAATATACGATCATGGATAACCTAGATTAGAACCTAGGAGATCACAAGTTAGGATATACTTTTATTCTACAAGTTTATCCTTTTATGCTTAAAGTTTCCGTTTCATGATTATTGGCGAAGTATTTAAGCCCCTAATTATACTTTATCTTCTTAGTTAATGGTGGGAAATGGAAGAACATGTCCCAACAACAAATGTGATAGGAAATGCGATGATTGCCGTATTAATATGAGAGAGATGATTAGGGGATTCAAAGATGATTATTATTTTGGAAGACGTTCACTATTTTGGGGACCCTATATGATCGAGGTAAAACAATTACTACGGTATTTTTATTGAGGAGTATGGTTGACTTATATTTTGAAGAATCGATGAATTTAAGGCGTACTTATAGTAATTTAGGTTACTTATGGAAATTATTAACCTATCTTGGGGTAAATATGTTTAGGTTAGTTACATTTTTTATAAGATGTTAGGAGTGGTTGATGTTGTTTGAGGATGAATGATAAAGTTTACCTTGGAAGACTATGTTATCAAATCCTTCTTGTATTTGGGTTTCAATCTTAGTTTGGTTTATTTTGAGGATTTTTAAGGAGAGTTATTTACGGAATGGTCTATGATGAACTCTGGGTAGTACCATGGAACTTTGAAGATTTAAAAGTAGTTTCCATTCCTATGGGATTATTTCTTTTTGAAAAGTTGTTTTACCTTACCCTTTCTGTTTTTGGGATAATGTTTAAAGATAGATGAAATAGATGGTTAATCTTTTGTGGATTATGTGATTCTCTAAAAGATGATTCTTGTGTTTTGATGAGACCAAGTGTTTTTGAATTCTCATCGTTTGGAGAAAAGATTATTTTTGGGTAGAAACTTATTAAAGGATGAAACTCTACATGAAGGTAGGTATATTTTCTTATGTTTTTGTTCTATGTAGTAAATGAATTCCTCAAAATTATGAAAAGAAACCTATAACAAAAATGTTTTTGGTTTACGTTTCCTACTAGGTAATCAAAGACCGTTTACACACATCATAAGTTTGGGATTTTCTTATGGTTAACTTTATCCTAATCATGATCTTTATCACTCTCCCTCAGAACTTGACCCTTTTTTTTCTCCTCCATGTCCATGTTTTCTTACATGGAATCCTAGTGTGGGTTAACTCGGGTGACCTTTGTACTTCCCTTTATTTCTTTTAAAATAATAGTTTTACTGACTCCTTTTCTGATGTGGGACTTTCAATGAAATTTCAAAACCCAATTTTAAAAATTGCGAGGACGCAATTTCTTAAGGGGGGAAGATTGTAACGACCCAAAAATTTGAATAAATCTTATTTCCTAATTTTATGTGTTATTTTATTTTATTTTTATACTCAACAGAAATGTTTCATTTGATAACATGAGTATAATTAAAATGAGACTGTTGGGTTTTGACTATTATTTGACCATTGGTCAATATGACCGCTGGAAACTAAATGTTTTGATTACTGTCTCTAAATACAAGCAATCTTGGTTAATTAATATAGAAAGAAGATTCGATGGCCTCACCTAGTAGTCTTAGACCGATCGAAGCCCATCTAACAGAACTTGGGAAGGTGGTAGCACCACTGGGCTTTGCTCTGGACCAAACCCAAGCTGAACTTCATCGTGTGAAGCTAGAACGGGATCGCCTTCGCGAGAAGTTCAAACAGATATAAATTACTACTCGTGCGATGTTGGCCGAGCCTCCCTCAGATTCTCTCACCTTAGCACACCTTACACTTAGGTCATATGCTGGTGTGATAAGGGGCTATGTAAGGAGACCGTAATTGCCTTGTGTAATCCTTTGTTTTAAATAAAAATTGGGATTTCTTCTTATGATGAAGTTTATGAATTTTCAAATGTCCGGATAAATATAGTATGCATATTTTTGATGAATTTTAGAGAAAGGATATTTTAAAAATGTTTATGTAAACCTTAAATAAATAAAAATGTGTAATGATTTTCAAAAAATGGTCTTCTACAATTATGTTCACTACGAAATTTTGAGTCTAATAAGATCAACTTGATTTTTAATGAATAGTAAATTATGAATAGTGATTTTACGCTTAGGATTAGTAATTTGACCAAATGGATTAGTAATTTCACTCAAAGAAAGTTTTAATATAATTTAGACACCTAGATTAAGTAATGAGATTCAATAAAATGGGTAAATAACAGTTTCATCAATTGTTGTTCAAGTATTAGTTTTTTCGGGTGAATAGTGTCTTTTAATTAAAAATTAAATTAAAAATATTTTGAAAATTCTTTTTATAAAATGGATTACATTTTTGAACTCAGAGCATCGATATTATGTTAAGGTAATTTTTGGGGATTTTTCTGAAAAAAAAATGAATTTTTAGTGAATAGTGTGTTTATTTAAAAAAATGAATTAAAAATATTTAGAAAATTATTTTTATAAAATAGAGTTCATTTTTGAAATCAAAGCATTGATATTTGGTTAATGTGAAATTTTGGGATTTTTCTGAGAAAGTTGAATTTTCAGTGAATAGTAAAAATACAGTTTTAGGGTTTCGGTATGTTTAATGACATCATAACTGTGTCATGATGATGTCATGAGATATTTTAAGGTATGGTCGACTAAAGAGGATGAATTATTGTGTGGGGGTCCCCATGTGGCCTAACTCTATGGGAAGTACCATGGGAGGGCCCATGCTTTTGAGAAAACCACTTTTGAGGTGTCCCTTGGCCATTAACGCCTTGTCCCCTCACTTTCCCTATATATACCAAGCCCTCATCTCATCTTTTCGACTCCAAAACCATCCTCAACGAAGTTCTGGTCTCCTTACCTCCCAAGGAGTCCTCCCAAGGTGCCCCCAAGCCCTCAAGGTCCCAACATTTGAGTTTTAAGAGTTACATTTTAAGGTAAGGGATCTGACCCCTCTCTTTCTTTTCATGTAATCTCTTTTATGTCATTCCTTTTAAGTTCCATGTTCTTATGTGAGAGGATGTTATTTTATATTCCTCTTACTGCCCTTTTCATGTTTATATGATGAGAGATCCCCTATTACTCTCATCATTTCGTTTTATGAATGTTTAAGTGACGCCGTTAGGCTGCCGAATTTTTAAGGGATTCTTTCACCCTTCTCATTTTTCAAGTTCGATTTTCATGTCAGGTCTTTCAAGTTATTTTTTATTATGTTGGGGTATGATATATATATATCTATCATACTGATCTCTTATGATCATATGATGAGAGACCCTATTTGATCTTGTCAATTCTTTTTTTTATTGAAGTTTAAGTGACGCCGTTAGGCTGCCGAATTTTCATAAGAGAAATCTAATTTTTGTCTTCCTTCCATGTTTTTCATTTCAAATGGTATGTCCTTAAAATTTCATTACCATGTCCATATATCCTTCTTATTTTGTCCCCTTACTTTTTTATGGATCATTTATGAGTGGGTGACCCATGTCCCCTCTCTTTTCAATGTTTTCTAAAACCCCGAAACATAGCCGTTATGCTGCAGAATTTTCGTCTCAAAATGCCTCTCTCTCTTTTATCAAAATTATTTTATGTAATAAAGTGTATACTCAAAGCTCTTATTTCTACAAGGTTATTCACATATATATCAAAATTTTCTATTTTAAATTCTGGTATTTACATACATGAGACCCACTTTCCCTTTCCGTGGGTTTAAAGTGACGTAAAGATCATGTCTTTAAAGCAGTTTTTAAAATGTTATGATTATGAAATGAAACCCATTTATTTTATGCTCTATGGGTTATTTATTAAATGTTTGATGATGATATATGTGGCTCACATTATAATAAAGGCAAATTTAAGGGTGTGCCCTGATAGCGCTCCAATGCATTGGGTAATGATGTAACCACTAGAGATTACAATTTTCACGATACCTTGGTGAATAACCTTGGTAATTTTCAAATGACACCTTGGGGATGGACCTTGGTGATATGATCACGATTGTCTATGTTAAATGATGTAGCCACATCTTCATGTTATGAAAAATGTTATTTTTATTATGAAATTCCTCATGATTTCTTTCTCATTCCTTAAATTTCATTTCATGTCCTTATTGAAGTATCTCAAGTTCACATGTAAAATGTTCATCTTGTTTCCCTTACTGGGCCTTTTGCTCACCCTTTCTTTTGATGTATGTCCCCAGGTTATGAGATGCAGTAATGAACCTAAGATTAACTTAAGGAGAATCCTTTCAAGTGTTTAAGAAGAATGTTTTATGTTGTTTTCATGTATTATGTTCCTGGTTTCCAAGACACTAAACCTTAAAGATCCTCAGTTTTGTGTAATGTAATGAAAGTTTATGTTATAAAAAGGTGGGATTCTATAATAAACATATGTCGTCGTGATTTTCTCGAATACATAAAAGTATGTGACTTATAATACTCATTAATAATTATATTAAATTTTGAGGATCAGTACACATATCCATATATAAGAATATCCAATGACACATATAAATATGGATTTCCTACTGGCGGGTCTCGTTCTCATAATATCATACATTGTATATTACCAAGGGCGTAGACCATGAGAAGGTGCCTAAAATTCATATGAGTCCCCACCCTTTATAGTCTGTATCATCTGTGTCCCTCAAATGATTTCATCTGGATATAGAACATATATTTAAGAATACTTCATGGCACTTCTGGGTTCTCATCATAGTGAGAAACTCCTGTGACCTCTCAGTGTGACAACTACTCTTAGGGCATTATCACTTACTATGTTATGTATAAGAACAATAATGATGAGATAAAGAGTTTATTAATATTCAAAATAATGAATATAAGTTATCATAAAGTATGAAAAAGTTGGTTCTAGGGAATCTACTCCAACATAGGTGACTCTATATATCCCAAGAAAAATTGGGAATCAAGACATATGTAGTTTTTTCAATATAGTGTGATAGAAGGACAACACCGAAAGTGGAGGAGGCTATCCTATCAGGAAAGGATGATAATATGATTATATAGTATAAAATTTATTATACTAATATTTTAGATACACATATTAAGTTCATGTCCCTAGTACTAAGCATCATATATTTTAACATCTTTTGATAAGGATATTGTTGTGCAGTTTAGTGTCATGTGACTAGGATGTTAGTTACTGCAGTTTAAGGTCATATATCTTTGACCAAAGGTTTTAATATAGTTTAAGGTCATAATGATTAAATCATGGGGTGTGTCCTTGGGATGTTTGTGTAGTAAAAAAATAGTAGAAACCTGATGTGAAAATAAGTCCAATGACTTTCACTACATGAAACACCTTCGAGACAAGTTGTACATCATTTATAGTCATGATTCCTAGACTAGAAGGTGAGGCATTCTAATTTCAATGTTCATGCATCTCAACCATGATAGGGAAGTTCCCAAAAATACTCTCAAGACTATGTGAGATATGATTAGTCTGAGAAACAACAAGTTGTGATGAGTACCTCCCATCACATAAGAGCATGATATAGGGGCAGAAAAAGCTAGCTTGGGATGGTTCTGGTGATATCGAATTTCATAATAAACATGAAAAAATGCACGAATAGACAATACCAGGGGATTTAAAACAACATCATAAAAAATAGAGGTGGAAATAAAGTAAATCATGAATTTCAAGATCTGAACCATAAAAAAGGGGACAATCGATGGGTAGGTAATGACCATTGATCATGTTTGAAACATAAGTCCCACAACCGCATCAGACAAGGATGGGTTGAAAAAATATCGAATTGAATATTAACCATGTTAAAAACAATGGAATCATATCTTATAACTAGATATCCTTCAAGGTGTGAGCCTAGGATGGGAGGTGAACCAGTTTAGCTAGGCACCATCATCGTTAGGGGGCCTATTCAGGATAGGGGATGATGAATATTCAAACTGAATATGGAATGTATTATGAAAGTGAACACATTGGGATGTTCTAGAGAGATTTAAACACTCCAGGGGATATTCCACCGTGTTCTAAAATTCATGGAAAGGGTGTATCAGTGAGTGAGAACATCTCAAATAGGTCAAGGTTTGGGTTGTTCCTAGGATATTAAACCCAATCATCCTTATGTATCCCATTATAAATGGGAATCAAGACATACGTAGTTCTAGAAGGTAGTATGGTAGGAGACCTACACTGAAAGGGGAAACCCTCTCTAGTGAGGGTTCAGAGTATCACATAGTTTTTCATATTGTGATGGGGATGTGGACCATACAGTTTAACATCTTGTGGTAAGGATGTTGGACAAAAATTTTAACTTCATACAATAATGATGGGTGTTACAAGGTTTAACATCTTGTGAAAAAGATGTTTTCATGTATTTTTACATCATGTAACTATGATGATGTCGTGTAGTTTTACATCATGAGACTAGGGTTAATAGTTTCTAAAATTTATGTTCATATATATTTGACCATGGTGTCATATAATTTAACATTGTATGGATAGGACGTGGTCTTGCATTTTAATGACTTGTAGCTGAGACGAGTGGTAAATAGTCACCCAAAGCATTTCTTGGGGAACCTGGGGGTGGTGGTGGGAGGTGTGATGCACTCCCCATGCATAGTGATCAGTGAATATGAATCTTTGGGGTATACCTTATGAATGATTTAAAGAACTTCCCACTTAGGTTATAGATTTGGTGGATTCTTCCTTGGTATCATCGATGTCCTTAGATCCAATACCATATTACCTTGAAGGAAGGACAAAAGGTGAACCTTTGTTTTTGAATGCATGTTCTACTCAATTCTGATACCTTTCTAGGTTATACATCACTTGGATATTTTTTTCTTGGTGGACTTATAACTCAACTATATGAAACTCATCTCTCTTTTATAATGTATACTGATCATAAAGAGTCATCTCGAGTGATGATAGATGAATATAAATAAGTAAAACTACCTCTATATAATAAACTTGGGAATAAGGATCCAGCTGGGTGGGATTTCAGGTCATCGTCTAATAGGCCCATAGGGCATTGAAGATATTTTTGAGCCAACCTTTCTTGTTCTGACCCACTATATTCAGTAGGATGTTAGAGTGAGTTTTGTTTAATGCTTTTATTTTTCCATTTTCCTATGTGTGATGGTAGGAAGTGTGGTTAGATCAGATATTATACTTGGTGTATAAATTATTCATCTTATAAACTCAAAAACTGGTGTCATTGTATATGAGAATGGTGTGAGGAATCCTGAATCAATGGATGATATGAGATTTCATGAAATATATCATGGTTCGGGTCTTAACTTCTTTGATTGGGATGTCTTCTGCCCACTTTGAGATGAATTATGTGGTGTTCAAAATGAACATTCATTGTCGATCTATTATAGAAGGTATGGGACCACAACATCAAGTCCCCATAAAATAAAGGGATAAGATTACTTCGTGGCATGGAGAATATCTAGTGGTTTATGCATGAAGTTAGCATGGAAATGGAATGCATGGAACATTTTGGGGAGCTCAATGCAGTCATTAACCATAGTGGGCCAAAAGTACCCCAATATCCTATTCTAGTTGGATAGCTTTAGTCCTTCTTAATGGGCCCCATATGACCTGGTATCAACCTCTTGAATGAATCAAGGGATCTCCATCCCTGGGATACAAAAGATAAAGATTCCGTAAAACCCCCACCTATAGAGGGTTTTATTTAGGTTGGGGTCATCTCGAAGGGTAAATTTCACTAAATGCCGATAGATTTTCTCACACTTGGCTCAGTTTGGTGGGAGAGTCCCATGTTAGTGATACTTGATGAAGGGATTCATCCAATCAGGTGATTCTTTGACTATTGGGGTATTTGAGGGACTATACTATAGAAGTGTTGATGACCATCTGGTTTACTTGTTGGATCTCTTAGTTAGATGTGATGAGGTAAATAACCCTCCAATTTTCCACAAGAATGACCAGGTCATCTTGGTCAGGCTCTGCAAGGGAAGCAGTCAATCTCACCAAGACATCATCTTGTCCATTCTATGATTGAGGAGCATGAGTCACCTTCAGTTGGGATGGGAACTGGTCTATCATCTCATGAATCCATTCCAACAAGGGGTGAGTTCTTTCATCTTGATGACATAATGATTGTTGATCTTCTTGATGACTACCTCTAAGTCTCCCTTCACTTATAATTGGGGAAAATAAATATCTAGATCCAATTCAAGACTAATTATATGATCTTGATACTCAAATTCATTGTTGGTATATACTTCAAACACCAAGAATGATTATGGTAGGATGGAATGTTTAAGAGTGATAAAGACATTCCCCAGACCACCCCTGTTGAGCTTAGGGTTATTGAGCCTTCTCTCGGTCAGGCATCGAGATACACTATCAAAGTGAATCTGCCAATATATCATGGTCAAATAAATGAAAAGAATAGCCTCATATATTAAATCTAAATCTAGGGGTATCTCCTTGGGGGTCAGATGCACAACCATGAAATTTGTCAATTCTTCTCCCTTAACAGCTTTCTAGGGGACAAACCTGATATCAAAATGCTAAATAATTACTAATCACCGTGCCAATTGACCAGTCAACATGGGGAGGTTGAGGATGTATTTTAATGGATCAATATGTGATACCAGTTTTATCCTATGGTTATGTAGTTAGTTCCTTAATTTTTGAATTGTGAAGACTAAGGCGAGGAAGATCTTCTCAATGGGAGAATATTTGGTCTCCATATCAATTAAAATGTATCTGATCTAGTACAGACTGTTATACCTACCATTTATATTCTTTTATATTTAGGAGGGTTCCAAGGGTCCATTATAGGGTAGTCACATAAATGACTATAGGCTTTCTTGATATATGAGGCATCATGATTGAATAATGTAGTAGATACTTCTTGATATCCTTGAATGCGGTCTAGAAATCTCTATACCACTGATAAGTTGTGCCATTATTTATGATACTTTATAAGGGATTACATTTTATAGAAATATTAGAGATGAATCTTTGGAAGTAATCTAGGTGGACCTAGTGGACCTATAACTCCCATAGTTTGTATAGAGGAGGCATTTGGAAAATAAACATAATCTTCTCCATATTGATTTAAATGCCTCTATACCTAATTATAAAACCAAGGAACTTCCTAGAAGTGAACCTAAATGTACAATTTAGGGGAATTATCTTCATATGATGGGAGTATAGGAATTCAAAAACTTTCTAAAAATCCTGGATATAGTCCTATCATTGGTGGGATTAAACCATAAAATCAAACTCATAGCACTCCACCAATGTTTTGAGGAGCAACTTGAAGATGTGGTGCATGGAATACTGGTAGGTAGCCCTAGACTTCTTTAAAATGAACATAATTACTCATAAATAAAAGGTTTTTTAAGGTGACTAGAAAAAAGTGGATTATTTTTATCCAGGGTCTATCTAGATTTGATTATACTTGGAGTACCCATCCATGAAGGATATGGCCTAGAAACTGACATTTGTGTTGATTAATAGCTTTTTCACTAGGAGGGAAAAATAATCCTTCATCTAGTAGAAGTAGAGGACACAAAAGTCAATGAAAACTCTAATTTTTATGTTCTTCTTACTAGCTAGGATGATATTGGCCAACCACTTAGGGTATTGGACATCCCTGAAAAAGTTGTCTTTAATGAGATTGTCAACTTTGGACTTGACAATGGCACCATGGGAAGGGTGTATCATTATAATAGATTGTTTAAACCCATAGTTTCCCACCAGGAGTCCAAAAACATTAATACAAACCTACATATTAATCCCTATAATTTTCTTGTATCACCATATGAACATTTCATGGTGCTGCTTTAAGAAATCCATGTATCGCTACTACACCTCTAGAGACATGACTATGCTAATCATAATTGGCCTCGTATCTTCCTCAATGTCAAGATTCACCTAGGCTAACTTATCAAAAGTAGTTGATACACCTTCCTCAAAGGTAGGAGTGGAGTTATACAAATCCTCTTCATCATTAGAAGTATGGGGATCAGAGGAAGGAGGTGATTCTTCCAGAGCCAGAAATCATGGAGTGACATCGTTATTTGCTTCAAAAAGGGTGGGATCCTTGATGAGGGATTATTTCTATTTAGAGACCATAGAGTAAAAAACCAATGATCTAATCTTGTGTGGTTTATGATATTTTGATCCAATTTTTATGTCAAAATATTGATGATGGGTTGACCTAAATTATTTCAACCCTACTCTTCGGAAGGTTTGGTGTTGTCGCGGGTTGGTGACCAAGGGATGAATCTCTTTGTAATCAATAGAAAAATGGATTTTCAGCTTCAACCATTCTTTTACTACGTAGTAATACAATGTGATCTATGAGAATTACTTATTCATAGGTAATATGAAATAGTTCTTTAGATCTCGGATTTATGGATCTAATAATTGGATTGGTAGATAAAACTATCCTTCAAATCCACCCAAGGATCATATGAGGTGGTTGATAAATCAATTAGGGCATTGATATGCTCTACCCATCAGTTTGGATGTGTTTACCCTAACTTTTATAGTATCCAGAATATAGTTAGTGGGATTCACATGATTTAAAGAGAGACACATCATTAGGGAGTACCCCTAATCAACCATTGAAGGAGTATTTGAGGAACTTGTGGTATGAAGAGGGGATCATAGCATGCATATGGAGCTAGGGGATCCCCAACAAGGTATTGCAATCAATGTATAGTGAGACAAACATGAACTTGGTGATTGTTAAAAATTTGCTAAATTGGGTCACCAATTGACTCTTATCACATAGATTCTAGTCACTTTTTTCATACCTCCAAATCATTAGATTAGAGGGGGTCAGATATGCCTCTCTGATCCTTAACTTGTGGATTGTCTAGGTTGGGATGAGATTGATCCCAGATCCATTATCCACTAGGAAATGATAGGATTTCATGACATTAAACTAGTGTATGACATACATCAGATGTATGTACCCCTAAATGGTGGCACCCTCATCTTTCTCAGAAAATGAGATGATGGTCTGGCATTATTCCTATTCGGATTCCTCTTCATGATAATCCTCAGTGGTAGCTACCTCGGTCTTGAACTGGAGAGGTCTCTTCAAGGCCTCAATGTGGGTATCATTAATTCCCTTTGACATGCAAAGTGTGTCAAAGATCAAGAGACTCACTATTATATTATTTATGTGCTTCAACAGATCATACTTTTGAAAAATTGGTATATTTATGTCTACCAAGGGCCTCTATTTCATAGGGATCATGGTGGGAAGTTTTTACTAAGGTGTTGGGGAATATTTTATGTTAATTATGTTCTACTATTGATTGGAAAACTTAGGTTGATAAATAGATTACTGGTATTGGGCTTTGGTTAACCACAACTAGGAACTAGGCTACTGAGGTTAGGCCTCATGATCAACCAACCTAGTTAACTATGGAGGTACCCCTGATGGTGTGCTCTGTGAGGTTTTTTCCTACCAAGACCTATGTGAGGATTATTGTCTAGTCTCAGAAACATAAACAATAATTTCTATAATACCTATTTGGACATATTTTCTATTAGAATTGTGCTTGACCCTCTTTTGGTGGCATCATCTAGAGGTTCTTAAAGTGTCCACATAGCATTTCTTATCATTGAGGACTACACAACGATCCACCATCCTGAGAGAATTTTATAACCATAGGAGGTTATAGTATACTAAAATAGTCATGGATAATGTTGTGGATGTGAGAGGAAATATTACAAGACATTCATTCATTAAACTTCTACGTACCTTGGACAAGAACCTAATTCCATTCACTATAGTCTTCATAATCACTATCGTGAGTGGAAAATACACATGCCACATGTTCTAGGACATCACCTAACTCAAAAAAGTCATGTTATACCAAGTCTTGGAGCCAATATTTGAATACAACTCACTCTTTGGAATTGTTCTCACATACCCTATGGTATGAGAAGTAGTTACTGTGATTCGTTATTCTATCATCATGGGGCCTCCTAGATTCTGGAAACTTTGGGATGTTCTTTTATAGGGAATAGATGAAGTATCCTGGTAAATGTGCATCCTTGAAGGAGTAAACCAATTTCTTTTATTCTATGAATGGAATACTAGGTACCCATCCCTAACGAGGGGATTGGGAAATATTATCATAGTGTGTCCATACTTGGAGAGGCCTATATTGTGGAGGTGCTTGAAGGTGGACTAGTTGTGGGGCCTGAGTCAGTACAGTAGTAGATAATTATGTTGTTACAGGGCTTCGCATGGGAGCTATAAGAGGTAATGTGCATGACCACTGGTTGGTCCATTATAAGGATTCTTCCAAACCATGATCTCTTTCATAGAACTCTCAAAATCTGTCTGGGTATCTTAGGGAGATGAGGGTAGGGACCATATCGTCTTGGACATTCTTCGCACACAACCCCAATATTTGTGTAAAGTCCCATAAAATTTAAGGAATTTTTTTCCTTATTTTTCTTTGGAATTTTACAAGAACGCAGTTTATGACGGCACCTGATTCCAAGGCCCGGTGTGCCTGAAATCATTTTCCGAAGTTTAGCTCGGGTACGTTCAGTGAACGAACGAGCGGGTTTTTCTAAATTTTGAACCGGTGCTCAGAATCAAATTCTGAGGGCACTGATGGAATCACAGCGCTGGTACTTGCTTAGAAACGCCTTTTCCGGAGTTGCGTTTTCTCGGGTGTGGTTTTTAATTTTTGAGGTTAAGTTGTGAAATAAATTAAAAAGGGGTTTGACAATTTTATTTAATTTCACTTAAAGCCACTTAAGCTAAGTTAAGTGGATTAGGTGGAACCCACAATATCCTACCCACTTGGTAGGATATTTGTGAGCTAGGGCCCGCACGAGCCCCACCGTTTCTTCCCTCCTAAGTAACGCACCCGCAACCCCCCTTTTAATGAAAGTCAAGCCTTACGTTTTTCTGGTTAAGAAACACCCCATTAAATTGGGCAGTTAAATCATTAGAATTAATTCAACGAATTAATTGTTTGTTTCTTATCTTTTGAATTTCAAAAGCTTAGGTCGATAATAAAATAATTGTTGAACTTATTTTATTTAGTTGGTTGGGTTGTGTTGTGTTAAATCTTTGGGAGAAAAAAAGAGATGATTGTTCGTTATTCGGTGAAGAACGCGAAGAACGCTCTACCACCAACGAAGAACACCAACCTCCATCGGTGAGAGATTCCTTCCTCGGAGATCAGCTAACGCCAACGGCGATCCTCTTCTTTCGCGGTGATCCTCTTCTTCTGCGGCGACCCTCTTCTTTCGCGACGGTTAATTACGCGACGAACGTTCGTTCGAAGACAAGGTTGAGGTAGGGGTTTTATGCATTTCTCTTTTGTGTCTTCTTCCGTCGTTATCTTCCCTTCCTTGAACTGCTTGTTTTCGTGATAACGGGAGGAGGTCGGACCGCACGAACACGGACGACACTCCTCCCCTTTTTGGTTGTTGATTTTTTATGCGAAGAGCAAGGCAATGCGGTGCCGAAGCACCACGCGGGCATTGTAAAAACAGAGAGCGGATAAGCGCGGCGCCGCCGCACCACGCCGTTGGAAGCAATAAATCTGTGGCGCCGTTGCGCCGCACCGTAGAAGATGAACAAAGGACGTGGCGCCGTCACATCGCACAGGAGGACCTCAGAAGCACCGCAGCCAGAGCGGGGCCGCGGCGGAAGGGAGCGGTGTCGTCGAACCATGTCGGATGAACCAAGGTCGTGGCCGGTTCTGGGCCACGGCGATGCAGGGGAACCAGCGGCCGGTACCGGGCTGCCGGCGTCGGAGCAAGGGGACCGGCCTTTCCAGTCCTGTGGTGGCAGAAGCCGGCCGGCTGGAGCAGGTCGGCCGGACCATGGAGGAACCGGGGGTTCGAAAACCCCCGGCCACGCCAGACAGAGCGGCCCCATAATGGGGACGCGGTTGCTGCACGCGGGGGCAGTGCCCCCCACTCCCGAAACGGCTCGGCTATTCGGCCGAGCCCCTGGCTAGCGCGCCGCGCGCCGGGCCGGTTTCCTGGCCGGTCTGCCAGACCGGGCCGCGCCCAGGCCAGGCCACCCACAGGCCGGGCCGGGCCGTGCCCAAGCGGGCCAGACCCGGACCTGGTTCGGGTGGACCCGGTTCGGGCCGACCCTGGGGGTATTGGGCCGGGTCGGACCGGGCCCGAACCCCTTATTACCGAACCTTTTTCGGTCCGTTTCCCATAACTTGAGATACGGTCCTCCGATCGACACACCGTCATTTGAGATGCGATCCTTGGATCGAGACGGTCCTTTTGGTATATCGCACTCAAGGTTTCGGAGCACTTTGGGTTCGGCCGGGTTGGTTCGTACACGAAACCAAGTGGGCCCTCGAAGCAAAAACACTTATAACTTGAGCTCCAGATGTCTGATTGACATGTCGTTGACTTTGATGGATTCCTATAAGTGAGACAGATCTTTTGGCTAACTGCACATGAGGTTTGGACACAGGTGGAGTATGGTCGGGTTGGTTTTGACTTAAAAACCAACCGGACCCCTGGGACGAAAAAGCCAATAACTCTCAGACCGGGCGTCCGATTGACGCGATGTCTTTGGCGTTGAGTTCCTGTTTACGATACGGAACTTTTGGATACACCAACTCTGGACTATGTGTCAGTTGATGTATCAACCTCTCGGCTCGTGGAGCGGACCCTCCCAAATGAGCTTGCTGTGTGCGGGAACCCTAGAGCTGGCTGTGACTGCGACGACGACAACGATTGTACAGAGATCCTTAGTGGATTCGACGACGACAACTACAGCACTCAGTGATCCTATGTGGATCAGTGCTACCGATCTAGTGTGGGTCCGATCCTGTGTGGGTCAGCGCTCAGCGGTCCTGTGTGGGCCAGCGCCTACAGATCTTGTGTGGGTCTTTCCAGGGGTTAGTTACCTATCGATCCGGTGTGGGTCAGATCCTTTGTGGGTCATTGCGGGGGTTATTTACCTATCGATTCTGTGTGGGTCAGATCCTTTGTGGGTCATTGCGGGGGTTAGTTACCTATCGATCCTGTGTGGGTCAGATCCTTTGTGGGTCATTGCGGGGGTTAGTACCTATCGATCCTTTGTGGGTCTGACGGCATAGATGAATCAGTGGCTATATCTGATCATCTCTATCATCATATGAGGATGTATACCTATGTGAGCTGAATCCTGTTTTGCTTTCCTATGTGGACTATGTTGTGCTATCCTGTTTGGATTTACGTTTTGTTTTCTTGTGTGGACTGGATTGTACTTGAGCTCAGAGTCGGAGTGAACTAGAATTGATGACTTAGGTATATGTATGGGAATATACCTAAGCCATGTCGAATGTTACTTTGTGATTGAATATTTTCTTTTTGGATTATCCTTTGTGGATTCTGGGAGACCTTCAGGGGTCTCGGGGTCCCCATTGAGTAGCTTATACTCACCCCTGCACGGGCTATGCCCGCACTACATTGTGTTGGTTGCAGAAGACGGACAGCGCTGATCGCGGTTGAGGATTGCGGAGCAGGTTGGTACCCGGAGGTGGACCACTGGGCAGGACGTATTCGGAGTGGACGGAGGACCCGAGGATCTGTGGAGGCTATCTGTACTCACCCTTCAGGTGGGACTTCTAGTGGACGGCTCGACGCTGTGGCTTTACTTTTTAGTTGTTTTTTTCCCTTTCCAGTTGTACTTTACTTTCAGTTTGGGTTTGTATTCTGGTCCACTTACTTTTCCGCCCTTACTGTTGTACTCAGTTTTTACTTAGTGTTTACTTCTACTGCTTGCTTGATCTGTGTTGTTTGTTTACTTTACAAAGGCAATTCCTTCCCTTTTTACCGGGATTTACGCCTTGGTGCTAGTCTCCAGCCCCTGGCCTATGGAAGGTGGGCTTAGGGTAGTTACAGCACGGGCCCCGAGGACGGGTCGTGAAAAATTGGTATCAGAGGAGTTCGGTTCTACCACAGAACTTTGAACTCTGATATTTTTTCTAAATGAAGCAATATTGTTAATCTTATTGGGTGTGGTTATCAGTCCAGGGAGTCCAGTTTTGGTGTGGTGGCTGACGTATCCGTACACCAGGACCCTGACTTCTGATTTCCGACTTAATGCACGAAAACATTGATTGTATGTGTGTTTCATGTTTTCTTTGTCATTAATTTGTGTCAGCTCACCAGGTATACTGTTCTGACCATGGCGTACCTGTCTCTTTTCAGGATGGCCCCACGATGGCAGCCAGCTAGGGTTCCAAGAGTTGTGCGTGATGACAGCCCACCGAGCGACGAGGCCTCAGTACAGGGCTCTTTGACAGCAGAGGCACCAACGGTACCGCTACCCACCGATCCACAAATGTTACCAGCCCCAGCCGCTAATGATGCACGTCACCTTAGTGCACTGCACGAGTTTCAGTGCCAGCGACCGCCCAGGTTCTGCGGGGAGACGGACCCCCAGGCAGCCGAGGATTGGCTGGAGGCAGTGGTACGAGTTTTCAGGTTAGTGAGGACACCAGCAGACCTCATGGTGATCCTCGCAGCGAGCCTACTGCACGCGGCAGCAGGCAGATGGTGGATCTTGATGCTCCAGGTGCACGATGAGGCATCTCTCCTCTGGACGGACTTTGAGAGCCTCTTCCTCTTGGAGTTCATCCCAGCCACCCTCTGTGCGGTGCGCATCCAAGAGATTTTACATCTGTGGCAGGGAAGCTTGACGGTCGCCCAGTACTCGGCGAGATTTACCGATCTCTCGCGCTACTCGACAGACATGGTACGGGACCCATTCTTCCGGGCCCGGGCCTTTGAGCAGGGTTTGAGGCATGAGATCAGGGCATCACTGATCTCCCTTAGCATTCCGAATCAGGCAGGAGTACTGGAGTGAGCCCTTTTGATCAAGATCTTTCTTGCTGAGTCTACATCAGAAGCGAGACCTACCACAGGGCGGCAGGTAGCAGAGTCTTCTGCAGCAGGCAGTCGATGGATGAATCATGGGTCCAGGTAGACCAGACCCTCAGGTAGACGACCTCAGGACACTGGCTCAGCAGTGCGGGGAACACAGCATGGAGCCAGTCTTTCGAGAGGTAGACAGTGCTACACATGCGGCGGGCAGGGCCACATGGCTCGTGACTACCCGACCCGTCGTGCCAAGGAGCAGTAGAGGGTTGAGGGG
Organism: Viscum album; assembly: GCA_963277665.1. Classification (NCBI taxonomy): domain Eukaryota; kingdom Viridiplantae; phylum Streptophyta; class Magnoliopsida; order Santalales; family Viscaceae; genus Viscum; species Viscum album. Next base: position 702,807,231 of record OY728127.1, read on the forward strand.
CCACCCAGGCAGAGGCAGAGGGTCGACCGTGGTGGTCTGTAGGGATCAACCGGATGAGGTAGAGGAGCTGGCCGAGTAGCAGGTGGTGGGCGATGTTTTGAGGCTCTACCACCACCACCACCACCAGGAGGTCCACCCCGACCACAGGGAGCTGGCGGGCAGAGACAGGCATAGCTCCAGGTAGCGGAGGCCTACGACCACGGCGCGCCCGAGATGATTCGAGGTACTATCTGTGTCTATTCCACCCTTTCTATAGTTCTTATAGACACATGAGTGAGTCATTCGTTCATATCTGCTGCCCTTGTTCGGAGCTCTGAGATTCTGACAGAGTCATTGGCTCGATCCTTACGGCTAGAGACTCATACGGGAGCAGAATAGACGATTACGCACTGGTGCCGGCAGTTTGAGCTTACTCTAGGAGACGAGAGCTTCGGTTGGGATCTTCTTGTAGCGGCGCCGAGGCCTTACGACATCATCTTGGGCATGGATTGTTTATCTATAGTCCATTCATAGATTGATTGTATTAGGCGCAAGGTGCGATGTGTGCGCACCGACGGGAGCAGGTTCACCTTCACCGGTGAGAAGGGAGCCTTCGCAGTACAGGATGGACTCTCACAGAGGAGAGGACATCCAATCACTCATCAGTTGGCTAGCCTCATCCTAGGAGCAGTTGACTTGCAGAGTCCTAGTTTTCCTACAGTGGTGGATCAGTATGCGGACGTCTTTCCCGACGACGTTCCAGGACTACCTCCTTGCAGAGAGGTAGACTTTTATATTGATCTGTACCCCAGGACAGCCCCGATATCCACCCCAGAATATCGGATGGCTCCCGCCGAGCTTCGAGAGCTACGGGTATAGTTGGAGGACTTGCAGGGCAAGGGATTCATCTGACCCAGTGTTTCACCCTGGGCTTCCCCGATATTGTTCACCAAGAAGGCGGATGAGACCTTGCGAATTTGTGTCGACTATCGTTGCCTGAACCAGGTGACAGTGAGGAACAAGTATCTGCTACCGAGGATTAATGACCTCTTCGATCAGCTCAAGGGATCACGGTGGTTCTCAAAGATAGACCTCAGGTCAGGCTATCATCAGCTCAGAGTTCAGGATGAGGACGTGCAGAAGACGACCTTCAGATGTCGATATGGCCACTATGAGTTCTTGGTTATGCCCTTCGGCATAACCAATTCTCCAGCAGTGTTCATGGGCCTCATGAATAGGATCTTTCAGCCATACCTAGATCAATTTGTCATGGTCTTCATCGATGACATTTTGATATACTCGACGACTGAGGAGGAGCACACCTACCACTTGCGGGTTGTACTGGACACACTCCGAGAGCACCAGCTTTATAGAAAGCTCTCGAAGTGTCGGTTCTGGATAAGCTAAGTCCACTTCTTGTGACACATCATCTCTGAGGCGGGATTTGCGGTGGATCCTGTGAAGATCGAGGCAGTGCTACCTTGGGAGACACCCAAGAGAGTGACGGAGGTGTGGAGTTTCTTGGCACTAGCTGGATACTATCGGAGATTTGTGCTAGACTTCTCCAGAGTTGCGGAACCACTCTCAGCTTTGATGAAGAAGGGGAAACCCTTTGTGTGGTTAGACAGATGTTAGTAGAGCTTCCAGGAGCTGAGATAGAGATTGACCAGCACACCTATCTTGAGGTTGCTCGAGGAGGGAGTAGGGTACGTAGTCTACTGCGGTGCATGAGGGACTGGACTCGAATGTGTCCTGATGTAGGATCGGGTAGTGATCACCTATGGATCATGCCAGTTGAGGCCGCATGAGCAGAAATACTCTACTCATGACCTGGAGTTAGCAGCAGAGGTCTTCCCTCTGAAGACATGGCGACACTACCTGATGGGCGAGCGCTTTACAGTCTTTTCTGACCATCAGAGTCTCAGGTACATGTTCTCTTAGAAGGACCTGAACCTTATATAGCGTCGATGGCTCGAGTTCCTCTAGGACTATGAATTTGAGATAGTCTATACTCTTGGGAAGGGGAATGTGGTAGTGGATGCTCTCAGCAGGAGGACGAGCATTCAACTACTTGAGGAGGCGACCGAGCAGCTAGCCGCTTTACAGTTATCCTTCATGGATATAGATGGAGCAGCCTTCCTTCAGTCTCTCACAGTCACCCCTCCACTACTGCAGCGGGTCAGAGAGGCAAAGCGTGGGGACGCTGACTGTGATATGTGGTGAGCGCGGATATCCTCAGGACAGGCACCTGATGGTTTCTCCTTAGGAGGAGAGCACGACGTCCTTTTCAAAGTACATACCTTGGTACCAGTTGCTTTATGGGAGGAGGTGCTGTGAGAGCTTCACACTTCCCCTTTGGCGGTACATCCTGGAGTGTCGAAGATGTTCCAGGATCTCAGACGACAGCACTGGTGGCCAGGCATGAAGAAGGTTGTGGTAGAGTTTGTTTCTCGATGCCTCACTTGCCAGCAGGTGAAGGCAGAGCACCAGGTACCAGCAGGCTTGGTATAGCCCTTGGAGGTCCCAGGGTGGAAGTGGGATAGGATATCTATGGACTTTGTGACTAGACTTCCACACACTTCCATAGGTCACGACTCCATTTGGGTGATTGTCGACCGACTCACCAAGTCGGCTCACTTATTACCCATCAGAGAGCAGGGCTCAATGAAGAGCTTGGGATGTCTCTACATTCCGGAGATTTTTTGGCTTCACGGTGTGTCATTATCTATCGTCTTCGATCGAGATGCTCTCTTTACTTCCCGGCTTTGGAAGGGGTTGCAGGAGGCGTTCGGGATGCAGCTACTTCTGAGCACCGCCTTTCACCCTCAGATAGATGGTCAGACGAAGAGGACCATACAGACCCTCGAGGACGTGCTCCGTGCATGTGTCCTCGACTTTGGTCGCAGCTGGGAGGACCACATACCCTTGGTGGAGTTCGCGTACAACAATAGCTACCACTCCACCATAGGGATGGCACCATACGAGACGTTGTACGGACGACCTTTCAGATCTCCTTTGTGCTGGAAAGACCCTGGGGAGTCAGCACTTGTGGGCACTGATGGAGGTCGGACCGCACGAACACAGCCGACACTCCTCCCCTTTTTGGTTGTTGATTTTTTATGCGGCGAGCAAGGCAATGCAGTGCCGAAGCACCGCACGGGCATTGTAAAAAGGGAGAGTGGAGAAGCGCGGCACCACCGCACCGCGTCGTTGGAAGCAATAAATCTGTGGTGCCGTCGGGCCGGGCCGTAGAAGTTGAACAAAGGACGCGACATCGTCACGCCGCACCGGAGGACCTCAGAAGCACCGTGGCCGGAGCGGGGCCGCGGCGGAAGGGCACGGTGCCGTCGCGCCGTTCCGGACGAACCAAGGCTGTGGCCGGTTCTGCGCCGCGGCGATGCAGGGGATATGGCGGCCGGTACCGGGTTGCCGGCGTCGGAGCAAGGGGACCGGCCTTGCCGGTCCTGTGGCGGCAGAAGCCGGCCGGCCGGAGCAGGTCAGCCGGAGCAGGCCGGCCGGACCATGAAGGAACCGAGGGTTCGAAAACCCCTGGTCGCACTTGACGGAGCGGCCCCATAATGGGGCCGCAGTTGCTGCACGCGGGGGCAGCACCCCCCGATCCCCAAATGGCTCGGCCGTTCGGCCGAGCCCCTGGCCAGCGAACCCAACATGCCGCGCGCCGGGCCGGCTGCCTGGCCGGTCCGCCAGACCAGGACGGCGGCCTGGCCGGTCCGCCAGACCGGGCCGCGCTCAGGACGTGTCGGGCCGCGCCCAAGCGGGCCGGACCCGAACCCAGTTTGGGTTGACCTGGTTCGGGCTGACCCTGGGGGTATCGGGCTGGGTCTGACCGGGCCCGAACCCCTTATTACCGAACCTTTTTCGGTCTGTTGCCCATAACATGAGCTACGGGACTCCGATAAATGCACCATCAGTTGCGATGTAATCCTTTGATCGAGACGGTTGTTTTGGTATATCGCAATCAAGTTTTCGGAGCACTTTGGGTTTTTTCGGGTTGGTTCGTACACAAAACCAACCGGGCCCTCGGAGCAGAAACGCTTATAACTTGAGCTCGGGACGTCCGATTGACGTGTCGTCAACTTTGATGGATTCCTCTAAGTGAGAAGGATCTTTTGGATTACTCCACCTGAGGTTTGGATGCAGGTGGAGTACGGTCGGGTTGGTTTTGAATTAAAAACCAACCGGGCCCCTGGGACAAAAAAGCCAATAACTCTCAGACCGGGCGTCCGATTGACGCGCCGTTTGTGGCGTTGAGTTCCTATTGGCGATACGGAACTGTGGATACATCAACTCTGGACTATGTGTTAGTTGATGTATCAGCCTCTCTGCTCATGGAGCGGACCCTCCCGAATGAGATTTCTGTGTGCGGGAACCCTAGAGCTGGCTGCGACTGCGACGACGACGACGACTGTACAGAGATCCTCAGTGGATTCGACGGCGACGACTACAACACTCAGCGATCCTATGTGGATCAGTGCTACCGATTTTGTGTGGGTCTGATCCTGTGTGGGTTAGCGCTCAATGGTCTTGTGTGGGCCAGCGCCTACAGATCCTGTGTGGGTCTGATCCTGTGTGGGTCTTTGCGGGGGTTAGTTACCTATCGATCCTGTGTGGGTCAGATCCTTTGTGGGTCATTATGAGGGTTAGTTACTTATTGATCTTGTGTGGGTCAAATCCTTTGTGGGTCATTGCGGGGGTTAGGTACCTATCGATCCTGTGTGGGTTAGATCCTTTGTGGGTCATTGTGGGGGTTAGTACTTATCGATCCTTTGTGGGTCTGACGGCATAGATGAATCAGTGGCTATATCTGATCATCTCTATCATCATATGAAGATGTATACCTGTGTGAGCTGAATCCTGTTTGGATTTCCTATGTGGATTGTGATGTGCTATCCTGTGTGTATTTACATTTTTTTTCCTATGTGGACTGGGTTGTACTTGAGCTCGGAGTTGGAGTGAAATGGAATTGATGACTTAAGTATATGTATGGGCATATACCTAAGCAGTGTCGAATGTTACTTCGTGAGTGAATCTTTTCTTTGTGGATTATCCTTTAAGGATTCTAGGAGACCTTCGGGGGTCTTGGGGTCCCTACTGAGTATCTTATACTCAACCCTGCACGGGCTATGCCCATACTACGTTGTGTTGGTTGTAGACGACGGACAGCGCTGATCGCGGTTGAGGCTTGCGGAGCAGGTCGGTACCCGGAGGTGGACCACTAGGCAGGACGTACTCGGAGTGGATGGCTAGACTCGAGGAGTTGTGGAGGCTATCTGTACTCACCCTTCAGGTGGGACTTCCAGTGGACGGCTCGACGCTGCGGCTTTACTTTTCAGTTGTTGTTTTCCCTTTCCAGTTTTACTTTACTTTCAGTTTGGGTTTGTATTTTGGCCCACTTACTTTTCCGCACTTACTGTTGTACTCAGTTTTTACTTAGTGTTTACTTCTACTGCTTTCTTTCTCTATGGTGTTTGTTTACTTTACAAAGACAATGCCTTACCTTTTTACCAGGATTTACGCCTTGGTGCTAGTCGCCAGCCCCTGGCCTATGGAAGGCAGGCTTGGGGTAGTCACGGAACGAGCCCCGAGGGCGGATCCTGACAATTTTTTTCTATAAAATATATGTATCAAGAGATTAATTGATCCCCTTCTATTAGTAAATGAAGTTATAAACTAACTCATCATCCCTCTACTTTTATTTGGAGTGGTTAGTGGTTTTATTGTTACATAAGGTGGAACTAAACTGGTAAAGGAACTGAAGGTGGAGATCTTCCCAACTGGTAATAGATCCTGGGGATAACTGACTGTACCAAATGAAAGTGGTTTCATATAATATCTAGATGAAAAACTAAATATTAGTAGCTTCCTATTGCTCTAGAGTTCCTACCATTAGGTCATATCATGGGGCAAAGTGGACCAGGTGTTGCAGCAGATTGCCTACCCCATTGAACATGGTGAAGTTCAGATTATTGAATTCTGGATGTGTGTGAATGTGATCCACTCATGCCAGATATGACTATACTTTTGGTTTAATTTAATATTTTTTTGTCTCTAAATCCTCAATATAGGTAGTGATAGAAGCTATTACATCATATTTGTGAGGTTTAGTAATAACTAATTGTAATGTCCCGCTCTTCCTCATTGGATTGAGAAGTAACGGGGAATCAACTAGGCTTTGGGTAATATCTCCAAGGCACCAAAGGCTGGAAATAAATTCCATGGGATTCATAAACAATTGGGGGTGATTTCCCTTTGAAAATAAAAACACCCAAACCAACAGTACCATAACCAAACAACCACTATATGATGTATGAGAATAATGTTATATAACCCAAAGTAATACCAACTAATCATAATACCAAACTATAACCAAAACCATATCAAATTAAAATGCAGTAACAAAACCCAATATCAGAGTATAAAGTGGGGTACAATACAAAGAAAATTCAAATACTTCAAAGACATAAACTCTAAAGCTCCCAACATGATCTAACATACAACTCCACAATCCATGCCCAAGGTATCATGATACATCACTAAATAAATGAGATAAATTTCCTTTACTTGTGTCTCGATAAATAACATTTTCAAATACACAAAAGTTCCCAAGCAGGGGGTGAGTATAAGATTCAGTAGGCGTTTCTGAAATGACTTCCCTACTCATGCCACTAGGATATATTATATTAGTATATTTATATAAAAAATTTAAAATAGTTTCTCTCAAAACCAAAACCATTTCTAATAAAAATAGTTTTCCATGGAAAGAAACCAAACAAGTCATTAAAATGATTCCTTTAATCAATTTGGAATAACCCATTCCATTCCACAAAACCACACACATAGACTCAAACTTGGTGTTACCGTTGATGGTGGATCTTTACATCCATACTTTTTCCCTTTGATGGTGGTACTTCATGACCATTATCCATCCCATTCAACTTATGACAAATTATTAATTCCAAAAACCATGCCAAACAATTTTTTTCCAAACCATTTCAATAAAACAAAAATTTTATTGAAAACACTTTTCCATAAACATTCCTTGCATTAAAACCAAAGAACCATTTTAAAATCATGAAACCAATTTCACTTTCCACCAAAACAACTAATTTTCCATAGTGTCACAAACCATCAAAAATGAAGTTTTTTTAAATTATTTTCACAATAATTTCATAATTCAATGAAATAAATTGAATAAATTTTAAATAAATCCTTTAATTTATAATAAAAGGAGTTGAGTTTGAATCCACATACCTCGTAACTTAAGAGAAAATGATGAACGATGCAAAAAACTCCAAAAACTAGGCCTGAAACTCTAAAAACCCATGATAGATCTTGTTCCCTAACATAAAAAAAACTATATATCAAAATAATTGGAATAATACAATAAGGATATATCCCCAACATATTAGATCCATGAATACAAGAGAGGGAATAAGAATAAAACTAAGGAAACCCACCAAGAATGAGCACTCACAAGTAATCTAGGATTCCAAAACAATAATAATCACCAAAGAATCACTCCTAAATCATGGTAAAGGATGTAAAAATCCTTTTAGAGGATAAGAAAACGTGTTAGGGTTGTAATTGGGGAGAAATGAGGGTTAAAGGGGTTAAACCAGATTATATCCACAAATTCCTGATCTAATTTTTAACATCGTATGGTTTTGGCGCACGGTTAGGAAAACCATGTGAAAACCATGTGTCATCCACTATCTCCAATCACCCCTCACAAGGTTGGATTATATGGTTTTAAAAACCATGAACCAACCTTGTTTTTTTATACCTATAGCATGCACGATTTTCCCTGGGTGGTCATGCGATTTGGCCAAACCATCCACTAACCATGTGTCTACCCAATGACCTTTGTTTTCCCTTACATGGTTTCTTGGAGGTGTTGCATGATTTTTACTAACAGTTCTCAAATCATAAACCTCTAGAAAATCCCCCAAAACATGTCAAAACTCCTCCAAACCTTCCCAAACATAACCCAAACACTTTATATACTTAAAATACATACACAAATGATTAATTACGTGAAACCAAGGGTGTTGCACCGATACTTTGATCAAATTACTAGCTCAAGAGGCAAAGAGATCATGATACAATGGAGGAAAATTGTGCTGCTTAGGTAGGTTAGGTGAGTAATATCTTAGTTGTTTTCTAGATCCACTAGCTGCTACTCTGATTGGGTGCATGGAACCTCCCACCTCAACACTGGGTGTCTAGACAAGAAAGACTAGATGTTAATCTGGATGAGGGTAGGGTCCCCTTGAATATTTTCTCACTCTAGGAACTGCTCAATAAGTATTTTGGTAGTGAGAATCTTATAAACCTCATGTTACTATAGAAAATAAGGAAGTATAGCATCTGAATCAATTTCTAGCGTGACTTTATATGGGACTATAGGCTCAGTGATCCTCTTTCCCTTATCAAGATATCGATAGGAAGGCAGCAGTACCTCAGTGGGGGGACTTCCAAGGATTAGAAGTTTCCTTTGAGGATGTGTGTGGGAACCTATCCAAATATATGTTTGATATTGCACCTCCCCTTGGGATATATTTTTTCCATCATGCCCCATGTCACCAACTTGGTTTCTCAAATCATCTAGAGGATTGATCGGGATGACATTCATGGTGACAGTGGTTGGAGAGTAACTTTAAATGTTAGTGGGTGGGTTATCCTAGTGATCCTAATGTTATTGTGGAGGGGTAATGAAATGGAGGGTATCATACTACCCCCTACTCTACATATTGGGATATTACACTTGCATGACCCACTAAAGCATGTTGAGGATTCATATACAGGTCCTTTGGAAGATCTAGTGGTACCCATATGATTTAGGGTGTTGAGAAACCAAAAGTTCTGCAATTTGAACATTATGATGCTACTGATGGATGGGATTGAGATGTCCAAGTATTCTTGGTTAGGCTGGTTGGTGATCTCAGAGGTGGTTTAATGTCACCTAGATATTTTGGAAGAGGCATGTCACATGGTTCTCAACAAGGAACTCGATAATGGTTAAACAAAGGGCAGTGGGTAGACAAAACAAGATTGGTAGTTGGTTAGTGGCTAAGATATCCCACAATATAACCTATTAGTCACTGTCTGATGGGTAATCTATCTCTTGATCACCCCAATATCTAATTGGTGGTGGTGGGTAAGTGGGAATTGGTTTTGAAAAAAACCTTCTCTACTATTTATTTTCTATCAGAGGAGGTGTCACACGGGTCGATCATCCCTAAAATGACAAAGTGATGTATTGATACACAAGTGGCTTCATAACCATGTCCTTGTAGGATAGTGTATCAATGTCCTAATATTGATCAAGAATTTCATCATGCCTCTATGGCTCAATAGAATGTTCACCATTGTCTAAGGACTGCAATAAAAACCCTTAAATCTCCCATATTTCCTTGGTGGAGGTAGATAGAATAGAAGTTGATGTTGGTAGGGATAATTTCATGGAGATTCCCTATAAGTAAGCCAATACATCCTCCACATAAAGGTACCTATGAAGAGATCTAGGGACCTTGTGGATCTTAGTTTTAGGGATGGTCAACCTCAAGTGACAGGGTCATTCCCCCACCTCTGATGGTGGAGGTGAAGGTATATACATTGATTCATCCATCATCTTAGACTCCAAGATTCCAATAGTGATGTGATGTTTTCCCCATTTCTACCTCTGATAGTGTAGGAGCTCTCCAATCGTGATCCTCTAAGAGTTTTGAGGATTTATTTTGCATTTGTTGCAGTCAGTACCATGGATAGGACCCCACAGTGGTTGTTTGTTCTTATACCATAAGATGGATCATCAGGGTAGGAGATTAATTTTTCACAAGAAGGATCTTTGTATCAATTGATGGTGTTTGAAGGAGAACCTACACGGTGAAATTCTTTATCATTGGAAGGATTGTGATGGTTTCCAATGGAACCCACAATAGAGAGAGTCAACCTGAAATACCTGTTATGTAGCTGAGGTCTCGATACCAATTAAGAAAAGGCATGTTCCCATGTAGTAGTCTTGAAGACAGGAGGTTAATCAGTGGTCAAAGGAGCCATTAGAGCTGTTGTAGAGGCCTATTATTAAGAAAGATTGGTGAACTGCCCTTAGAATTGGTGTTGGTTATTCTGGACTGGGGATAGTGGGGTAGGGATAGGATCAACCTACTCGTTGGCCTATATATCTAGCCTATATTGTCGATTTGGATGGGAGGGAGGCCTCTTGGGTGACTCCTGGGTAGAATTCATTATGGTCATGACTCTTATTTCCCTTACCTCATCAGCATAGATAAGTGATATATCATAGCATTCTTGGGAGAGGCTCCTGAAATGGTTAACCATAAAGACGGAGGGGATTTCCCCCTATATTACCCTTAAGGGCGGTGGTGGTAGTATGGTGCCACAACTTCCAAGTCCTGCCAGGACATGTCACTGATTAGGATGGCCCCTTATTTCTTGTATCATTGAATAAGGGAATTGATAACCCTTAATTGTAAGATCGTGGAGCAGGATATGGGGAGAGGTCACTAAAAAGTGAGTCTGGTTGTCTCCTATCGACCGGTCAAAGTTCCGATGCTCTGCTAATGTGTATAGTAGCACTCGGGTCGAATCCTTTGCGATGATACTTTTTTTTAATAGTCGGTTGTTTTTAGTTGATTGTTTTTTTGATTGGGGGGTTTGTTCGAAGAGCTTATGAGATAATTTATGGATGATGTTTGATTTAAAAAATTGATAAATATTGGGGTGAGGTCATTATTAGGGAGTTAAGCTTGTGATATCCTTGATCTTTGCTTTATATTGCATTTAAATTAACACCCACTTCACAAAATAATGTTGATTTGAATTCCTAAGTGTTAAGGCTTTAATCCTAGCCTTAACTTAACTTAGGGTTATAATCATTAACATTACCTATTTATGGTAGTGTATTTATGGTTCCAATAATCCATGGAAACCACATGTTAAAAAAAATATGCCATTAAACCATGACATGTTAAGTCCAACATACACAATGTTAAATTAACAAATACTCCTCGAGCAAATAATCTCAATCACTTAACATCCCTAAATTTTGACTCATCCCAATGAGAGATTTACTCATCCATTTGGGTGTTTAATAATCTTTTTATAATGATTATGATGATAAATTAAGAATATAATAAAAAGAAAGGGATAAGAAAAGAGCGGTGCGTCTAACACACACACACACGAACAATGATGAGAATTAAAAAACAGACTTTCGATTGAATGAGGAAGCAAAAGAAGGGAAGGGGATTAAACTGTATTTAAAATATTTTAATAAAATTAATATTAAACTATATAAGGTGGATGAGAATAAGAGATATTGAATATGAAACATTAATTAAAATAGAATTACAAAAACCACGACTTACAAGATTACAAACGAATAACAACACAAAAGTGAAAGGAAACAAAGAGAGTAGGAAGGGTATCTCAAGTAAAAACTTGAGTATGGCAGGTCCTCCCAAGCCCTTGTAAAGGATTTGTTCGTTCCAATATGTGATCTTATCTTCTTAAATGACAACCCCTTTAAAGGAGGGGAGGGGGATGAATTTATAGCCCTAGGAAGTGGATTTTTGGCATTCCCAATATGTTCTTCCACTTGGATCGATGATTTGGACATCCATATAGCCGAATCTAGAGATATATCCTTATTCAAAGTTGTAGATAATATTTTTGGACAATCTATCTCAACATTTGGAGTCAGTTTTACTTATAGAGCCAAAGTTATGGCGTTTTGAGTAAACAAAGTTAAACTGTCCATTTCAATCCATGCTTTTTCGATAGCCAAAATGTGAATGGATTTTGGAATTGGAATATGCCTTAAAATCTGAATGATTTCTTCAAAAAAGTAGGAAACCAATATATTCTATTTCACACTGAAAAATATAATCTTGATTGGATGACTAGATAAGGAGACATGTCATGAATACTAACCTAATTTTAATTCCCATCCAAAATGATGGGCTGAGATTAAATGAATCATTTGGTCCCCTTGTATTTGGATTTGGGCCTTGAAATTTTTTATAAAAGACTACTTACATGGTCCCCAAAACTTTGGAGGAGAATAAAGGAATTTGGAATTTCTGATTGAGCCCAGAAACTAAATCTTCATGGATGGTCCAGTTTCTTCATAGATTCTGTAGGCCTTCTTGTGTGGTCCATATGGGCCTTCAAATGGAATAATTTTCCCCTGATACCTTCAAATGAAATGTTGTATATTGATTAAGGAATACTAAAAAATAGGAAACACATAATTTGGATCATTAGGGTGATATTTATCAATAAAATAGTAAACTGACTCAATTGGAAAACTTCTACAAATTCTAAAAAATTATACTTAGTATTAAAACATTAATATTTCACACAAATTATGCACATTTCATATAAAATCAGTAAAGGGAGTATATAATAAGTCATTAAAATATTAATAAATTCAAACCTCCCACACTTAGTCTTGTGCATTTTCTCATGTGCAACAAATATAAAAACATGACAAAATCACTCACCAAAAAATATTAAAATTTTGTTTTCCCTAATCAGGGGAGGTTTAGACAATTTCACTCATCCATTTTCAATTCCACCACAAGTTGTTACAGAAACAATGTTTTGAAAAGAATTCATTTTTATGCTCAAATTTAGAAATGGAAAATGGTGGCACACAAAACTTACTCCTCTCAAGATGATAACATTAATTTATGGAGCTTCACTCATTCACCAACCAAAAGTGAAAATCTTATAGTTTGAAAGAGATCTCAGCTTCCATTTCCTATCCTAAAGTGCTCAAAAATTAAGAGGTCTTTTTCGAGGTTTTTTGTGGCTATGGGACGGCAAGAAGATGATATCCAAAAGATAAGAAAAAGGGGGTAAAACACCAACATAGAAAAAGAAATTCTCATTTTTTTAAATGAAACACAGAAGGAAATGAAAACACATATTTACAAGGGGATTATTGTGTGAAGAAAGAAATAAGAGAAGAATAAAATTTGAAGGGGATGAGAAGATGAAATATTTACAAACCACAAAACTTCTCCCAAAGACAAAAGAATATAATGCAAGTATTCTTTTTTCTTCTTCTTTTTTCTCTTTTTTCAAAATTTGAACTTGGAAAAGATCTCACAATAATATCCCAACCCATGATTGATCTCCTCACAATACTAATTTTAATATTTATAACAAGATCAAAGATTGAGGAAGAGTGATTTTTGACCTACCCAAGAAACAACCCAATATTTTTGTTCTTTTTTTCTATGATTTTTTTGAACACCTGTCAATAACATTTACAAAATTACATGAATGAAAGTAAATTACATTCCCCAAAACAAACCTAATGACAACCTCTCCCCCACATTGAAATGGATTCTTTCCCTTAATCATATGATAACATGGTGAAATCAACAAAGGGTTCCCAAAATGAAATCCATCCCCCCACACTTAAATTTCAAAAAAATATGCAATGAAAAATCCATGTTGATAATGGGTGGGATAAGGTATTAGGATTGTAATGTGGCTATAAAAGAAAATATTTTCATAGTCTTGATGGGGATTTTAAAAGGAGGATTGATGTAAGGTAAATGGGAGGCTATTTGGCCATTTTGATTCTCATGTGGTTCATAAAATGCCTCTATCATATTAATGCACACTAAAGTAGTAAATTCAGATCAAAGGTCCACAAACTCAAGACTCAAAAATGGGGGTGAAAAGACACATTTTGAAAATATGGCCATAGGTAGCCTTGGCATGAAATAAAATGGTTTTCCTCACGGGTGGGGAAAATCATTTTCCAAATCAAAAAGTGAGCATTAAAAATTTATTGGTTTTCACACAATATTATTTATCCAAATATATGATGAAAGCACAAAATTTTTGAGATTAAACCATGTCTTTTAAATCCCCAAAATGTTTGGACGAAATTTGAAAATTGGAAGGTGAGTAATCATGAATCTTGTTTTTCCATATTTTTTAAGTGATTTTTTTTTGTTTTTTTGTTTTTAGTTTTTTTGTTTTAGTTTTTTATAAATACACACCCACACAAAAGAGAAAGAGTAAATAAAAGGGTTTAATAAATAAAGTGTAAAAAATGAAATATAGGGGAAGAAGAAGAAAGAGTGAGAGAGAGAAAGAGATAGAGATAGAGTTAAAGGGAAAGAGGTGCCCCCTGGTTTAGATTTGGTGGGTTTCCATCTCCATCCAATTGTGGGTCGGCTGCAGAAGTTAGGGATTCGATGGAAGACAATGTTGTTCCAGGATTATCTATCCTCTCATGGTGATTCTTTAACCGATGTCCATTAACCGTGAATGTCCTTTTGGAAGAGGGGTCTTGGACTTGCACTCCACCAAACGGGTAAAAATTGGTAATAACAAAAGGACCTACCCAATGAGAATTAATCTTACCTGGGTGAATCCAAAATCAAAAAATGAAGAGTATTATTGTTTCACCTTCATGAAATACCTTTCTCAGGATGTGTTTATCATGGAGTGCCTTGGATTTTTCTTTGTAGAGATTAGAATTCTCATAAGAATCAAGTCGAAGCTCCTCCAGTTCAGCCAATTGCAACAATCTTTCTTCACTAGATTTTTCAAGATCAAAATTATAGGTTTTCACAACCCAAAATGACTTATGTTGGATTTAAAATGGAAAATGACATGCTTTACCAAAAACTATCCTAAAACGAGATATCCCAATGGGTGTTTTATAGGCAGTTTGATAAGCCCAAAGTGCTTCACCAAGTCTTTCAGGCTAGTCATTTCTGGTGGGTTTTACAATTCTCTCAAGCACTCTTTTCACTTCTCTATTAGAAATTTCATCCATGCCATTTGTTTGGGGGTGATATGAAGTTGAAGTTTTATGTACAACCCCATTCTTTTTAAAAATATATTCCATGGTTCTATTACAAAAAATGGGTTCCTAAGTCACTGATCAAGGAATGAGGTGTGCCAAATCTGTGGAAGATGTGTGTCTTTAGGAACTCACTAACAGTATGTGAATCATCCTTTCTAGTGGGTTTGGCCTTGACCCACCTAGAAACATAATAAACTACAATAATAATGTATGAGAATCCATTGGAATGGGGGAATGGTACCATGAAATTGATAACCCAAACATCGAAGATCTCACAGAAAATTAAAGGCTTTTGGGGCATTTCATTTCTCTTCGAAATTGTGCCAAACTTATGGAAAGTGGGACATGATTGACAGAACTCATGTGAGTCCTTGAATAGTGAAGGCCATAAGAATCCAGAGTCTAGGTACTTTTGGGAGGTTTTTTGTGGTCCAAAGTGGCCACCACCAGGCATTGAGTGACAAAATTATAAGATGGAAGAATGTTCATTTTCATGGATGCAAATCCTTATTACCATGTTAGCCCCAGTTTTCCAAATTTTATTTTCTTCCCAAAAATATTATTTTGAATCACTTTTCAACTTCATTTTTTGTTCTTTTGAAAACTTTTTAGGAAAAACACCAGAAACCAAGTAATTTACAATTGGGGCATACCATGGTATTTTTGGAGTGAGAGATGAAAGGTTCTAAGTTGGGAATTCAGGATCGATGATTTTAGAATGAGAAGAATTAGAAATTATACTCAAGTGATCAGCCATAGGTTTTTTCCCCGGACTATCTTTGATTTCATGGTCAAACTCTTGGAGCATTAGGATCCACCTTATTATCCTTGGTTTATAATCACTTTTCTTGAGTAAGAACTTTATAGAAGAATGGTCTGTGAAGATAATGATTTTGGCACCTAAGAGATAGGGCTAGAATTTATCTAAGGCAAAAACAACTACTAAAAGTTCTTTTTCAGTGACAGTGTAGTGAGATTGAGTTTCATCCAATGTTTTTGAGGAATAATAGATGACATGAGGAATTTTTTCTCTTCTTTGACCAAGAATAGCCCCAACAACTCTATCAGAAGCATCACACATCAACTCAAAGGGTAAGGACCAATCTGGGGGTTGGATTATCAGGGTAGAGGTAAGTGCAGTTTTGAGTTCAAAAAAGGCTCTCTTACAAACCTCATCGAAATGGAAAGTGACATCATTATGGAGCAACCGAGTGAGTGCGAGGGAAATTTTACTGAAGTTATGGATGAATCGACGATAGAAACTAGCATGACCGAGGAATGAACGGATTTCTCGAATAGATGTGGGTTCTAAAAGTGATTGTATCACTTCAATTTTGGTAGGATCAACTTCAATACCCTCTTTTGAAATTGTGTTCCCTATAACAATCCCATTTTCAACCATGAAGTGACATTTTTCAAAATTTAACACAAGGTTACACTTGACACACTTTTGAAGGACTAGAGAGATTGAATTCAAGCAAGATTCAAATGACTCGCTATAAATGGTAAATTCATCCATGAAGATCTCCATGCAATGTTCAATGAATTCAGAAAAGATACTCATCATACACCTCTGGAATGTTGAAGGATCATTGCAAAGGCTAAAAGGCATTCTTCTATATGAATATGTTCCAAAGGGGTAAGTGAAATTAGTCTTTTCTTGGTCCTGAGGTGTGATTGGGATTTAGAAGTAGTCAGTATATCCATCAAGAAATCAATAGTGTAACTTTCCAGCTAATCATTCCAGCATTTGATCAAGGAATGGAAGAGGGTAGTGATCTTTTCTTGTTTCAACATTCAATTTTCAGTAGTTGATGCACACACGCCATTTGTTTTTCACTCAAGTTGTGACTACCTCCCCATGTTCATTTGTGACAACCATTATCCCACCCTTCATCGGTTTAACTTGAATTGGACTAACCCATTCACTATCATAAATTGGGTAGATAATACCAGCTTGAAGAAGCTTGGTGATCTCTTCCCTAACTACCTCAAGGATGAGTGTATTGAGTCTTCTTTATGGTTGTCTAATTGGTTTAGATGATTCCTCAATATGGATGTGATGAAGGAAAAGAGTAGGTTTGATTCCTGGTATGTCATCTAGGACCCACCCTAAGGCCTTTTTGTTTTCCTCTAACACTTGAACAAGTTTGGACTCCTCAGTTTTAGTAAGTGACGTAGAGATAATGACAGGATAAGAGTGATCATGTAAAATAAAAGCATATTTCAGGTGTTCAAAAAGAGGTTTCATATCAGTATCATATTTCATTTGTGGGTTAGAAAAATCAGGAATGGAGGAAGGGACTTCTGTTGCTTCAAATTTATTCTCCTTAATACTATCCAAGGTCGAGCAGTAGAGATTAGAGTTGATGTGGGATTCAAGAGAGATTTCAAGTTCCTCTAGATTGATGGAGTCTATGAATGAGAGGTCCAAATGATGTAATGGGGTTCAATTGACTCTTAGAAGTGTCCTCAGAAGCATGGATTGAGAATGCAGAGTGATCCTCAGATAGGTGTCGCATGGCTTGGAAAATGCTGAATTTGACCAGTTGGTCCCCAAATTCCACGGATATGATGCCTGAATGGACATCAATCTTAGTTCTTAATGTAATTAATAATGTTATTCGTATAATTAAGGGAGATAGAGAAGAGTTCGTCTCACCTTCCATGTCAAGTACATAGAAATCAGCTGGGAAGATAAGATCATTAACACGTACAAGGACATCCTTGATTATTCCCTCGGTACTGGTTGTGCTTTGATTGGATAACTGTAAGACAACACCCGTTGCATATAAGGGACCTAGACCAATGTTGGAGAAGATGGATTTGGGGAGGACATTAATTGAGGATCCTGGGTCTATGAGTGCATCATCGAAGTTAGAACTTCCAATTTGTCATGGAACTGTAAAGGCCCCTGGATCATTGCACATTATGGGAATAGACTGCTGGGTGGAAACATTTTCAAAGGTCCTAAGTTTCCTCTTATGGGTACACACTTCCTTAAGAAACTTGTCATAATTAGGAATTTGTTTTATGGAATCTAAGAGGGGAATGTTGACTTCAAAACGTCTAAACATGTCGAGCATTTCAGGATCGGGTTCAAAGGACTTATTTAGCTTAGAAATGGCTTGAGGAAATGTAATTGGGTTCCTAAGTGGAATAGAAGGAGGTGAGGGAATGGTTTCAGATTCTTTTTCAAGTTTATTTTTCTTTTCATTTTCTAGGTCAACATTTAAAGGGGGTTGGAGGACTTATCTTGAGGAATAGTAATTTGCTTACCTGATCTAAGTAAAATTTCATTTACATTACCCTTGGGGTTGGGTAATGGTTGAGCTAGAAGTTGGGAAGAATTGGATGGTTGTTTCTGACTAAGGTGGGATGCAAGTTGACCAATTTGGGTTTCAATTTTCTTAAGGCTTGAACGGGTGAAGGAGGCAAGATCTTCCACTGCACTTTCCCATGGTTTCTTGGAAGAAGAGTCTTGTACCAAATTGGTATTACCTAGATTTTGGTTCTTGGTAAAGCGATTGTATTGGTTTTGGAATTGGGAAGGCTCACTAGGATATTGGAATCCAGGAGGAGGATTGTTCCATTTAGGTTGAGGAATAAAATGATAAGGTTGTTGGAAGTTACCAACACCTTGAAAATATTGGAACTGGTTTGGGTTTTGATGAGGGAATTGAGGGGGATGAGAGACAAAATTACCATACCTTAGGCTTTAGTTATAGGAAAAATAGAATGGCTCAAAGTGAGGTTGGTTGAAGTTTCTAATGAACTGACCTGATTGTTGATGGTTGGTTTTCCTCTGAGAAAATGTTGCATTGAGCTCCATTGGTCCATATGAATCAGATTGATCCTCTTGAAGTTGTGTACATGTGTCAGTTGGATGGGACATAGAGTTGCAGATTCCATAGTTTTTGATAGGTCCAGGAAACATTGATTGCAAAAAAGATGAGGTTGGGGATTTGGTAGCCACAGCTAGTTGTCGCACAAGACCTGTAAGTTCACTCATCCACTTTTTCATCTTTTTCGGCTCTATCGACTAATTATATTGGGCTTGTTTGACTTGATCATGTTCTCAAGTATGGAATTGTTATGTGTTCACAGCCATGTTTCTTATAAGATCTCTTGCAGCTGGAAGAGTTTTATCAACAAGAGCACTACCACTTGAGGCATCAATGAGAGTTATATCCATATCTAATAACCCCTCATAGACGTATTGGATCAAGAGTTGGTCAGGTATTTGGTGGTGTGGGAAAGTTGCAACAAGATTTTTGAACCTCTCCCTGTACTCATGGAGTGATTAATTTGGGAAGTAACGAATACCACTTATTTCCTTTCAGATAGAAGAAGTATGAGAAGCAGGAAAAAATTTCTCTAAAAATAGTCACATCATGTCATTCCATGTGGTTATGGAACCAGGAGGGAGGTACTAAAGTCATGACATTGTAGTTTCATCTAGGGAGAAAGGGAATGATCAGAGTTTTATTTGTTCCTCAAAAACCCCTTGAGGCTTCATGGTAGAGCACACTACTTGGAACTCTTTAAGGTGGAGATGTGGATCCTCACCAGCTAGCCTGTGGAAATGAGGGAGAAGATAAATCAAACTCGATTTGAGTTCAAAGTCAGCCTCTATGTTTGGATATTGAATACCAAAATTTTGGTAATTTATATTATGGGCATCAAGTTATTTAAGTTTTTGTTCCCTTGGATTATCCATATCTAATTCAACTGGTTGGACAAGGACTGGTTCTTGAATGAGTTGATTATCTCTTAAGTTCCTCCTCAATTGGCGAAGAGTTCACTCAGTTTCAGGGTCAAACAAATCTGAGGGATTATTTGGGAGGCTACGAGGAATTCAGAATTATGTTGCAAGAAAGAGGAATATGGGTTTCTCTTTGGGTTTTTTTTCAGTTTATGATTTTTATGATAAGGCAGGTTTTTCTTTGTGTTTTTTGTTTCAATTTTTTTTAAAATTTTGTTTTTTGGTGTTTTTTTTATAATAACCAGAAACTAATGACTAAATAAAGCACCATACCTAGAAACGATTCCATTTATAAAGCATGGCCGATTATCGCCTATTGACCGGTCAAGGTTCCAATGCTCTGCTAATGTGTACAGTAGCACTCGGGTTGAATCCTCAGCGATGATACTTTTTTAACAGTCAATTGTTTTTAGTTGATTGTTTTTTTGATTGGGGGGTTTGTTTTCAAAGCTTATGAGATTATTTATGGATGATTTTTTATTTAATAAATTGATAAATATTGGGGTGAGTTCATTATTTGGGAGTTAATCTTGTGATATCCTTGAGCTTTGTTTTATATTGCATTTAAATTAACACCCACTTCACAATATAACGTTGATTGGAATTCCTAAGTGTTAAGGCTTTAATAAAATCCATAACTTCACTTAGGGTTATAATCATTACCATTACCTATTTATGGTAGTGTATTTATGTTTCCAATAATCCATGGAAACCACATGTTAAACAAAATATGTCACTAATCCATGACATGTTAAGTCCAACATACACAATGTTAAATTAATGAATACTCATCGAGAAAATACTCTCAATCACTTAACATCCATAAATTTTGAATCACCCCAATGAGATATTTACTTATCCATTTGGGTGTTTAATAATATGGTTATAATTATTATGATGGTAAATTAAGAAGAGAATAAAAATAAATGGATAAGAAAAGAGTGGTGCATCAAACACACACAAGAACAATGATGAGAATTAAAAAATGGACTTTTGATTGAATGAGGAAGAAAAATAAGGGAAGGATATTCAACTGTATTTAAACTATTTTAATAACCTTAATATTAAACTATATAAGGTGTATGAGAATAATAGATATTGAAGAAAAATATGCATTAAAATATAATTACAAAAACCAAGACTTATAATATTACAAACGAAGAACAACACAAAAGTGAAAGGAAACAAAGAGATGAGGAAGGGTATATCAAGTGAAAACTTGAGTATGTAAGGTCCTAAAAATCCTTTTTCAAGGCTTTGGTCGTTCCAATATGTGATCATATCTTCTAAAATGCCAACCCCTTTGAAAGAGAGGAGGGGGTGAATTTATAGCCCAAGGAAGTGGACGGTTGGCATTCCCAATTTGTCTTTCCACTTGGCTATACGATTTGGACATCCATACAGCTGAATATAGAAATATCACCTTCTTAAAAGTTGTAGATAATAATTTTGGATGACCTATCTCAAAATTTGGATTCATTTGGACTTATGGAGCCAAAGTTATGGAGGTTTGAGTAAACAAAGTTTAACTGTCCATTTCCATCCATGGTTTTTTTATGGCCAAAATGTGAATGGATTTTGGAATAGGAAGATGCCTTCAAATCCGAATTATTTATTCAAAAAAAATTTCCTTATATATCTCTTCTTCCCCACTTAAAAATATCATATTTATTTGATTATTGGATCAGGAGACATGTCATGAATACTGTACTGATTTTAATTCCTGGCCAGAATGATGGTCTGAGATTAAATGAATCATTTGGGCCCTTTTTCTTTGGAGTTGGGCCTTAAATTTTTTATCCAATACTCCTTACATTCATCCTCATAGTTTTTCCCTAGTCTGAGTCTCCCTTATAGATTTGAGACATATTCTTGAATCTCATTCTCGATGTCATATTTAAGTGGAAACTGGTTGATTAAATATCTTATTTTCATAGTTGGTAAGCTACCCATGGTTGGAGATGATAATGAAATTAGGCGTGTCTATAATCTATGGATATTGGGTATGTTGGGAACCTATAAAGTATTTCTTTCTTATAGTTGAGGGCATCTCATGTATGAGGAATCTTAGGTGTAGAACCTAAGTAATCCCATGTTTTTTAGGGGGAAACATAATTCAGAGAATAAGGCACCCAAATATCATTTTACTGGGCTTCTTATACTTATTATATAGGGATAATCACGTTTATGATTCTTTACATGAGGAATCCATCACACATAATGTCAGGAATCTTATTCTCATCACTGAATCTTCTTAGGATTTTCACTTAAGTCATCTCATGCTCATCAAATGAGGTAGGGGTTTTGATGCATCCGGACAGGTCATGGGTTTAAATCTGAGTGAGGGAACTTCACATAGTTAGAGTCCAACATATACTATTCCACATACATACATAATTTTTGTGTCGATCACAAGTTTAAAGTATTATAGGGACATAATTACAGGTTTGGAGTCATGTGGGGTGGTGATCATGGGCTTAAAGTATTGTGGGGACATGATCACAAGTTTAGAGTCTTGTGGGGATGTTTCTAATATACACTCATCACATACTAAGCCGAATATATGTTAGGGACACATGGAAGCACTGAGGTCCAGTGGGGACCTTAAGTTTAGGTGGTAAATGTGTTCCCAAAAGTAATGATCACACTTTGGGGTTATATCCACCTAGGGGGAAGACATAATTATTTGTAGAATTATTAGGATTGAACCTCAGGGATGTGTCCTATATTCCCTATTAGAATATAAGGATCAAAACCCATATTAGTTTGACTACACTTTTTAAGGTCATGTAGTAGGACCAGTCCATGCCTTTTAATATCGTGTGATAAGGAAAATTGTCTCATGAAAGGAGAAACAGTAAGAAATGGGGTGAGTTTTATCCATATAAGTTATATAGAAGATAGGGAATCATCCCACACTTATCACATGATTCATCCTTCATTTTTCATACAGGCTAAGGCTATAGATTAACGTCATGTATTGCAGACATTTTCATGAAATTTAGTGTCATTCAAATATGATGTTAGTGAAATTCAGTTTAAAGTATTATATATTGAACTTCATCTAGGTATTATACATAGGGATACCCATATTCAAATAGGGTTTGATTATAGGAGGATATAGGAATCCCACATACCCTCATCAAATATTAATGATTTTTTTTATATTGATGATTCCAATATTGGGGATTATGTATTTATCGCACAAGTGATTTTGGGTGGTATAAGTTGTAAAAACTACCCATTTTAGGCATAAATCAGGGTTCCTAAGGTTAGGGTTCCTATAATTAAGTGCATAATTTAATATGGATACATGGCCCATTCTTAGAGTGGAGGGTCTGGGTGTGAGAGTTGATGATACTAGTCATGCGGGTATGGTTCGCATGGATGAACCTAGTTAGATGGGTTTAAGGAACTTGATCACTAACTTTCACACAACTATCTTTAGAGGAAGTAGGTATTAGTTTAAGGACCATAAATTTTTCCCACATAAATTTGGAGTTTCACGCACATTAGAAGTTGTGATATCCATGGGCGCTAGCACAAGGATAGGGAAAAGATTCAAGGGGCATACTTATGAGCTACTACTGTGGTTGCATGTAGCTTAGGGTTGTGTGAAGGAAACTCATATTTCATAAAACCATCCATCCATCAAGGGAAGTTGTGTGAGGACATATCTAACAAAATATAAAGTGAATTTGGGACTATTTGAAGATTGTCACACAACATATAAACCTATAGGGATCAATGGGAAGTTGGTGTTTCATGATTTCACATAATCAAGGGTTACACGAATGATATATCGACACTTCAACTTCCATAGTTTTATCCTAAAAATGGGGGACAACTCTCTATTTATAGGAAAATAATATTTTCATACATTGGGTCACAAAAATTCATTCATGTCGTACAACTTGTGGATAGCTCTTGCAACTATGGGTTGTGTGATTATAATGCCTTTGTCATAGGAGGATGATAGCATAAGTCTATGATTTTAAATCATTTTCTTATACAAGTGACTTAACTAACAAATTAGGTTGTCATTAAAGTGCACAGATTGGTGCTCTACCTTGTCCCTTTTTAGGGATTTTCTAACATTCATGTAACTTGGGGAATTTGACATCACCTTTCTCAAGAAAATGACTTGTTAAACAAATTGGGGAGTTTCATGCATATGCAATAAGTTACATGAAAGAAACCCCTTTGATCTATAATAGTCTCTTAGGTTGAAATTTTCCCTTGATTTTGGAAGAAACATGATTTTTGAATCTCGATATGTATTTTCATCACCAACACTTAAATTAGTTTTTTTATTAGTAATTTTTATACACTTTATATTTATTATTATACGATAATAGTGTATGGACTCTTGTAAAAAAAATTATTTCTTCGGTAATTAAGGAAATTAAGAATGATGAAAATATGACATATATTTATGAAATATTTATAAATGATACAATTCAGTGTTGGATATTACCTTATCTTGATAGGTATAAAAAATATATTCCATAAAGTGTTGTCTCTCTCAATTAAATAACAATTGAAATTATATTTTTATATATTAGTGGTAATTTTATGTTTTGTGTGTTTTTCCAAATGAAAAGATAAAAAACTGGTTATACTCCATACATAGTGGCATATAAAAAAACATTAAATAAGTATTAGAGATGTAATTTTGACTATTTGAATAAATATATATTATAATAACTTTTAAATTTATTTTATACATATAATTTTCAAGAAAATAATGATATGAAAATAGAGACTTAATAAGAAATAGGAAATCAAATATCAAATATGTGTGAGAAAAGGTAACTTTATTAATAATTACTATAATTTAGAAAATACTTAAAATTATATTTTCAATTAAAAACTTGATTTTAAAAATAATTTTCATCATCAAGAAGGACTAAAAAAAATGTGGATATTATGTTCAAAGATTTATATTTGAAATTGTTTCAATTGTGATAGTTATAAAATTCCACAAGGTTATATTTTATTATAACCTTTATTTTTAATTATCATATAATTATATTGAAAAAAACTCATTGAATACCTTCCTTTTGATTTCTATATTTTTTATGACTCTTTCCCTTATACTGAAAAAGATTTAAATCATATATGAGGTGCATGGGGGGATTATTTTACAAGTTTTATTTGGTTTTAGTTTATCTATATTTGTAATAAATATTTTGAAGTATAAATTTCATGTTTTAAATTTTTTGTAACTTGAAAAAAGTTGTGATACAAATTTTTTTATGGAATTGTATTTTTGATATAGTTTTTTTTGTTCCCACTATTGATTCTACTAGTTTTTTTATCTATTATAAGTTAGATAAACTCTAATTTTAAAAAAAATTAAAAAAATGAATTTGGTTATTCTATAACTGACATGAAAATCTATTTTTTATGTTATTTATTTCATAAAACCAATGTAAAAAAATATACTTTTATGTTGGTTTTTATAACCAATGTAAAAATATTATTGATTTTATAGTTTCTTTATGATATTTATGATTATTTCTATAATAACTTGCATAAAACATAGTTTTTTACATGATTAAAATAAAAAATGTAAAAAACATAATTAAAAAATCACTTATAAATATGATGATAATTAATATATGTTAAAAATTAATAAAACAATGTGGGAAAATATTTTCTACACTAGTGTCACAAGATCATTTTTAAGATTCTTGGTTAGGAATTTTTTTGGTCATACCAATTATTCATACCAATACTTATTTTGGTGATTTTTGGTGAAACATCACATCATCACCTTATCAAATTAACTTCATTATATGTTTCTGGTTTTATGGGATATTTTAACACTTAAAATTATTAGTGTAAATGAATTATAAACCTATACCCAGACCACCATGAAAGAAAACAAAAATCTTGCATATATAAGATAAATAATTTTTATCATTTGTACCTTGCATAGAAGTTGTTGTTACTTTATCTTCAATCAGTATGGGATTCATGGATATCAAAAGTGGCATTCAAATGATATTTATCCCTCCTCCATGGTGTATCCACAAGTTATACCAAATCACCAAAA
Organism: Viscum album; assembly: GCA_963277665.1. Taxonomy (NCBI): domain Eukaryota; kingdom Viridiplantae; phylum Streptophyta; class Magnoliopsida; order Santalales; family Viscaceae; genus Viscum; species Viscum album. The sequence continues at coordinate 702,832,917 of OY728127.1, forward strand.
ATATTGGGTAGGACTCTCGCATATCCCATGCTATGTTAGTATCTATTGATGTAAAAGGGAGAAGGATATAGGGAGAATAATGAGGAATATAGTAGTATACACTCACACAAGAATAGAACTATTTCCATTCCTTAGTCATCCTCATATAGCCTCATCCAACCAACATTTATTAACTCATACATTCATAACATATGAGTTAAGGCTATGTGGTTATAGTGTTTGTAACCCCTTATCTTTGTCACTCCTCTTGATCGATTTGAATATTAATGATATCCATTGAATAAGAGATTCAAATGTTAATTTCTTAACATTCATATACCTTAAAATTACATCATTCTATTGCTATAACATGCTTTAAAATATTATTTTAATATATTCATGTGATATTACAAGGTTTCATGCAAGTCAAACCATATTAATTACACCTTATCATACAATATGGAATAGCCTAAAAGCATCACATGAAATTAGGTTTTATGGAATATCCCATTCAATCTCCCACTTACACTAAAGGGTCTTAAACTTGGTGATATTTCACCTTATATTGTATCATATACAATAACCTAGTAAATCATATCCAAAACCCATTTGGGATATTTTACAAAACACTATCACAAAGTTTTCAATAACACCACTGTGTATCAAAAATATGAAATACCTTGTAAATACCCATCCAAAACTCCTTTTTGATAAACTCTAAAACATTTTTAGATAAACTCTCCAAGTCAAACTCAATCCCTATTCAATAAATCATTTAGTATGAATCCATGGGACTTTGTAGTATTGATAAAAAATATGAATCACTAAATTCATTAATATAATAAAAGATTGGACTCTATTAAATCATAAAAACTAGTCAAGATATAAAGGGATATGACATTATCTCCATTAAATAGGTGTATCTTTATACTTATGTACATCAACATCATCATATGAAAGCATTAATTTACATATAATTAATTTTTCTAATACATCGAGTGGCAATAAGACATGGATATTATAAATACCAAATAATATACTCATATGTTCTCGATTCTTAGAGTATAGACTGGCCAAGTCAATGAATACATCACATGTCATTCACCTTTATAGATGATCACATCATATGTACCTCACCCGAGTAAATAATATCATCATATGTATTATGTAGGTATGGTCATACACTTCCTCAGTCTATCTTAATCAAGGTACTAGATGTCATAATCATCATATGAGAGGGAAAATACCATATTAGTTAAGCTCCAACTGATGACTTGATCAAAAAAATACCCAACAAACCACTAATTATCTAAGAATTAAGACTTTCATAATAAAGGAGTCAAATTATAAATGTTATCATGCAAGGTATCTAGCCAACCACAAGTAGTGGGGACTCCAAATATGAACCTCGGACCCCTATTTTACCAAATACATAGTGTATGACACTCCATGTGGTATACTTTGTGGGTCATATAGTGAAAAAACCCCATTTTCATAAGTATATTCCATATCTCGATACAAGAATCATACTCATGATAACCTTAACATTTTCATCAGAATCTATAATACTCTATGAAAACCATCGGTTAAGGTTTACTTAGAGTCATAATTTGAGAGGTTAATTATCATTTCACTTCAATATATATATATATATATCCAATGTGAAAGAATGATAAATTAAATATTTAATTTTTTATAGAATGAAAAAAATATATTCTTAAACTACTTTAAGTATAGTTAAAAAACCATATATAAGAACAGGTCTAGCATATCACATTTGATAGACTTCTTTATCAGCTTTATATTTGATTCACTTTTAGGGGTTTTTTTAAACTCATTACATCTCCATATAATTCCTTCCATATCTCTATGTGACCACCATATAAAAATCATCTCACTAAACTCTTTAGTGGGTAACATATATGAAGAAATCTAGTTTGAATAATGGTGAAATTTAGGAACCATATTAATATTGTTCAACTCCATGAACATATTCAAATACCATAACTCCATAACAACCAATGTTATGATGTTAATAACTTCTACTGTATAATTATAACTTATCCTAAGTTCTTTTTCTTCATCATCCTATGAACCCAATTACATCAATTTTTCTCTATAAAATCTAATATAACTATTTGAATTATTACTTTGCCAACACATTCTAAAATATTTTAGGATAAGGTGAAATTCAATTTTTATTTTCACTAGAATAATATTTTATTTGTTAACATTGAAATTCTCTAAGTTAAAACATACTCCTACTATCCTCTTATACACTATATTCTCTTTATAATATCATGATAAGATACATAAACTCCTTTATGTTTAGGAAATAACTCTTATTTCTACTTGGTAGGGATGTTTGATAAATAAGATATTGTATCCATATCTCATATGGTATCCTATGAGTTTGGGGTAATTTTAAAAATAATATTTTATTATTTAAGATATACAATTCATTCAGGTATAATATCAATTCCTCATATTTTAACAAACATTTAGATAAACACTTTTATCATGGATAAAACATTCTTAGGCTAATATTATTCTCAAAAGATGTTACAGAATCTCATGAATCATAAACAATGTGTATTAATCTCATATTATCCATAAAAAATATTTGGTGGTAAACAACTTCTCTTATCATATAATATAAAAACATTCTCTTATCATGTAATATAAATGAGAATAAGATACATGTATTTTACTTAAATTCATCTGATCTTGATATATTCTATTACATTCAAATATTTGATCTAAAAACTATTTGGTTTATCACTTGAATGAAAACTACAATATTTATCTATTATTATATTGATTTTTAACTCTTATATACTCATTAAAATTGTAAATTACATGTTTTTTTCACATTCCCTTCAAAGATGAAGAATTAGTTTCTATAACACTGATACCTAACACAGACAATTCATGGAGTTTCAAAACCCCTTCAGGTATCTTGGAGAATTCCATTATATAGAAATATTTCTACTCCTAGGTAACACCTTTAAATTTTAATAACCTAGGTTTTCTATTTAAAAAACATTGTTGGACTCTCTAACTAACTTTTCTTCTTTTAGTTTGAACTTTTTTTGACTTTTATTATCTATATAGTATCAGAACCTAGAAATAATATGTCTTAGTTCATCTTTACTCAACACTTGGAGAGAACTATGTAGACATTTCTTTAACGCATTCATCCCACCAAAATATTACCTATATAATGAATTTTATAACCATAATAATCCCTAAGGAAAAATCCAATCTACCCAAGTCATTAACATGTCCAATAATATTAAATATATGAGCAAAGAATAAAGTTTTTTTGGTCATATTGAATTTAATACCACTGAAACCTTTATTAGATACTTCTATGCATCTCATAAGCATATAGATTCACCTATTGAAAAAATGTAATTATTTTTTATTTAGGAAGTTGTTGATCTTTCATATATAATTTCTCTTAATTAATAACTTTTCTTAAGTCATTGGTCTAAGAAATTTCTTAAATTATATTTCTCTATTGAAGGAGTGATCTCAAATTAAAAATGGGAAATGATGATGTTATTTTATATAAGTGATTATTTTATTATATGAGTATCATATTTTACATATATTTAATAATGAATTTTATTAAATATGATCCTACTAAAATTATGACCCTTTTAAAGTTCATCATATCTATTAGTGTTTCAAAATCCATATTTCACTCAGAAATGAATCTACATTGGTTTTACTCTCACCACTTAGTTATTTAGGTAGGGAATCATCTGAATCATATCATATATGAATCTTAGATGATTGTTTTGGAATTTGTTCCCTATAACCAAATAATTTTTTATTTTGATTACCTTTATATTAAAAGTATTTAAATTGAAAAATATCTCATCACACGTTGATTATTATTATTTATAACATTAATGTGATAATGTTATAGGGTATCATTCAAATTTAATGGTTATAGTAGTTCCCCATTATGATGATAACCTTGAATTCCTATCCTGGTATTCTTAAACTTTTGTACTATGGTAAGGATAACATTCTATGATGGAACAGATAATATGTTGACTGTAACATGTGTGTACTCATAAGTAAATTATACTTCATCTCATTAAGTTAATGCTTGGTAATATCCAAGATAGGACATTATGAACATAGACCCACCTATAGGAATCCCACATGTTTAAATGTAATTGGATATTCTAATATGAAAACATATATAATGATCCTTAAACTTGAGATTATTATTAATACTTTTCATTAGTTAGGTAATTTTCTATAATTTTCAAAACTGTGACAACCTATACTTTCAGAAAATTAGGATTCATTGGGTATGTCACAAGTGATATGTAATTAATGAATAAGTCAATATAGGATTTACCCTTCCATTTAGTGAGAAAAATATCTCAGTTACTTTGATTAGAATGGAACTATTGAACTAAAAATCCACGGCTATAATTAATTGTAAAGTTCATCAAAGATAATTAAGAAAGATAAATTGAGCACATAGATTGATGAAACTGGTATGAAACCTGTCTGATTATGACATATTGAGAAAAAGGGATTATTTTACTCAGTGAGTGTTTATATGTGGTTTTTTTTTGTTGTGACATTAGCTTATTTCTTTATGGAAGCCTTTATGAGTTTCTAGAAGTTGATATTAGACTTTAGTAGAAATATTCTAATTCCGCCAAGGAAGAGGCCTAAAGAGTCATGCACTTAGTTCATCCATCGATATCAGTTAAATACTATTTGTATTTAATGGTTAGAATAAATATTATTCTTAATACTGAGAAATAATATTTATTCAATATTTATTGATTGTAAAAATCCATTCAACATATTTATATGTTAGTTAAATATTAAATAAATATTTATTTTTAATACTGTTGAGTGAACTATTTATTTATATCATGTTTTATTCACAAGGTAATAAATAATATTTATTTATTTACATGAATATTAAATAAATGTTTATTCACAACACTATGAATATAATATTTATTTATTTATATTATTAATAATATCTATTTATTATTTGAGGTTTGACAAATGTAGAGGAAGATGGGCATGCAAAGTTATGTTCTTGGTAATAGAAATGGTATAATATTAAATATCATCTCAATAAATTAGTAATTATTTATTTCATGAAATGATATTTATTTTATCAAGTTAGCACATGCCATTATATATTATATATTATTATTATTATTATTATTATTAGAAAAGAAAAAATATTAGATTTAATATTTGATTAGGGAATTTGTGCAATTATAAATATTAAAAATATTGGATTTGGTGTCCTAAAACCAATTGGTTTTTACTTTATCTTACCAAATATATTTAAATATTTGAATATTAAATATATCTTATCACATATTTGTAACAAACCAACTCGGGTCAACCAAAACATACACATGAGCCATCCGTCACATGGTGAGGTTAAGAAAGAAATAAAAATAAGGTCTTGTATATAACAAAACAAGACATACAACCAGAGAAAAAATGGAAGTAAAAGATACAAATAGATCCATAAAATCCAAGACAAACTAGCTAAACCTGAAAGTATGAATAAAACAATACCAACAAGTCTTTATGTGACCAATAGTCACCTCCAAACCACCCCGCTTCAAAGGTAAAGACCAAAGGAGTAGCTGAAATGCTACAATATGCCCTTCCCTTTACATACATCCTATGATACAACATCTAAAACTACCCAAATGGAAAAGTAGGGTGTGATCACAAAGCCCATTAGGATGCCACCATAGTGTCTATGCAAGTTCTAATAAAAAGAATTCAACAGTTCTAGATTTAAAAACAAAATGGTTTTGCAAATAATTTTCATAAATCCCGTTCATTTTTAAATCATTTTCCATTTGGTTTCCATAAAAATCATTTCATATTATCAAACTATAAATATGAAAACTAGAAGTTATATAATCAGGAAATAATATCCCTACATCAAGAGGTAATCATGTAAACACATATCCATGAAATAACCTATCATACGAAGATATCTAATAAAACCTCATATAAAACTTATGATAAACAATACATGATAAAAAAACCATATGATAAATGTAATTAAATGAAAAATCACCTTATATTGGGATCTATCCTTGGAGAAATATGCACTAGACACTCAAGAGACTAAACAGGCATAATATTAGATCTAACCAATATTGAGTCCTACCACAGTCCATTGATATCTAAAAGGATACATCCTAGAACTACTAGAAAATAGGTATATCCCCATGCATCTATACCCATGGTTTAGTGAAATTTTGGTTATAGATATTCTGACCCAAGATATACCCACAGTTGGTAAGAACTATTTGTGTAGGTTGAGCAATACCAACGGTTTTTCAAAAACTGTGGGTATAGCCCCTTAAATAATCAAGCTTCACTCAAGATCCCTCTCCCCTCCTCATTAAAAACCCTAATCCTCTCCCCTACTATTATCCTCAGCTCCCCCTCCCCTCAGGAGACAGTGCACGCATCATCCAGATGTTCTTCCTCCATTTCTGGCATTTTTTGTAGCAATCTTTGAGAGGTAAGCTTTCCTTACCTCTTCTTTCTTCTCTCCTCACTCGAGCGATGACTAGTTTTCTTTTCACGCATTCTCTACTAATTCAAGGATATTTTAATTTTAGTCTTCTTAGAAATTATATTAGTGTATTTTGAATCTATCTTCTCTTCTACTGGCTATTGTTTTCATTTTTATCTATACTTTTGATTCAACTGGAGAATGTTGGCATTAATTATATCATTTTATTTTTAAATTTATAGTCTAACAGAGATAAAATATAGTCTATTAAATTCCTAAAAGTACTATTTTAATTATAATAAATTTATTTGGAAAAATATCCTAGATAATCTTATGAATTTAACTTAAATTTGAGATTCTTTTGGTGAAATATTTTAGGGATTTAGATATTTTTAGTGTCGGGAATCATATTTACGTTAACTACAGGGGTTAATATATTTTTTTTATCCTATAGTTATGGGATTTAATTATTTAAATTTAATTTTTTATATCATGAGTCATGGTTAAATTACTTATTATATTGTTTTAACCCAAAAATAAATAATTGTACAATGACGTACATTATTATAATATTATAAGTAAATTGGAATATTTATTTAAATATAAAGGTTGGTTATTTAGGAATTAACTATCGTATTTATAGTACTTATTAGCAATGTTTCTTAGAATTCATTATTATGATTTAGACATGAACGATTGATAAAATATTATTTAATTAAATATTTAGATTTTAAATGTTTAATAATTTTAAAACCTTTATTATGTACAAATATTTATACAAGTCTTCAGTAAATGTCAGGAAATAATTATATAAGTTATAATGGAAAGCTTGTTGGGTTATATTCATTTTATGAAACATGGTTTCATTTGATAAAATTTTATATAAGAATTTAGTTCTTTAAGAGAAATTTAATGTTATGTACCTTAGTTTCAACTATTTTGATTAAATGTTGAGTATAACATAGTTATTTGTTAATAATGATTATTTAATTAATTTATCATGTATTTAATAGTCAACTATTTATTTTCACTACATGTTAAATGAATAAAAACCCATCTAACCACACTTTATTTCAATTAATAGGTTTCATCAATGGTGATGTAATGGATGAGTTTCATAAAGTGGGATGGAATGGATTAATTATTTAGTCTTGATGGATCTTCCCTAAATTAAATACTTTTTAAATTGAAATAGAACATCATGTAAAATCTATTTTCCATGTGTTTAAATAATATAAGTAATTAAAACATTAAATAAAATCCTTTCATGACTAAATTTTATCCTCAATTATGTTTTCAAATGATAATACCTCAATGGATAAGAAATAAAAAAAATTATACTGGCATTCTGTAGTTGTTTTTTATTCCAATACATGCACCTTGTTTGGATTTCTATTAGTATGCTTTGGTTTTTTCTTATAATATACCTTGTTCTTTGTTTGAAGGGATAGTAGTATTCTATAATGGTCACTTGCATCATGCATTGTATTCAATTTGGTATCTTATTATTCTTATCTAGTTTCCTATACACTATACTTTTAATTTGTATTTGAATTTGGATATTATTGTAATTGTGGTTTACATTGTTGATTGGAACATAATTTTTTTCACTATAATAAAATGGATAGAAGTTGTATGTATCATACCGATCAGATTTCAACCGAGATTCAAAAGAATTTGATTTTTTTTAGATTTTTCATTTAACAATGCTTTAAATGGAGGTCATATATAGTTTCCAGGTTATAATTATGTTGGAATACCATGGTTAATATATGAATAAGTTATCTACCATATAAAAAATTTATATTTCAAACAAACTATTATGTTTGGTATCATAATGGAGAGATGAGAAAATATTCTACTATTAATTAATGGAAAGAAAGAAGTTGTATGAAGAATTTGATATTTGATATGTTTCATTTTCTGCATCATCATAAGAGAGATAGTATACCAATTCAATAAAGAAATTATATCAATACACATGAGGAAAATACTGAATATTATGATTGTGAGAGAGTGAAAAAATTGATGGATGATGCTAGAACTCATGTATATGAGGAATGTACTAAAATGAAAAGGTTGAAATTTTTTACTTTGGTTATATCATGGAAAAACCATGTCTGTAATTTATCATACTTACATTTATTATTTTATTACCTTTTTGAATGAATTTTATCCTAATGGTGCATATATTCCCCCAAATCATTATAAGGTATTGAAGTTAATTAAGCATCTAGGATTTTCCATTAATAAAATTCATTCTTGATTGAAATATTGTAGTTTATTTGGGAGGAAACATCTGAACTTAATGACTATAAAGAATGTGGTACATCTTGATGGAAGGAAAATGTAGATTTAACACCATATTGTGTGCCACATAAAGTCATGTGGAACTTTACATTGATTCCTAGGCGTCAAAATCTCTTCATTTCTACAAAAATATCAACCAATATTCAATGGCATGATGTTGAGATAATTAAAGGTAATAATTAGTTGGTTTATCCTGTAGATGGATTAGCATGGTGGGAATTTGATGGAAAATATCCTGATTTTGTAGCTGAGGTGCGTAATGTTAAGTTGGGTCTATCTTGTGACGGTTTTAATCTGTTTAGTAATATTTTTACTACTCATTAAACATGGCTAGTTTTTATTCACATTTATAATATTCCCCCATGGATGTGTATGAAAAACCTTTCACTCTCATGAGTATAATAATATCTAGACCTTCTTATCCTAGAAATGATATATAAATCTACTTTCAACCTTTAATAATAGAGTTTAAGTAGCTTTGGGATATGGGTGTGCGTGCATTTGATGCTTCTTCAAAAAAAATAGATGTGAACTTCCCTTCTATGGACTATAAATGATTTCCCTTGTTATGAAATGATGTATGGTTTGAGGAAAAAGGGAAAACTATCATTTCCTATTTGTATAAAGAATAAATGATCTAGAAGTCTTAAATATTGGCATAGTTTTAGTTTCATGGGGCATCAAATATTCTTTCCAATGGATCAAAAATATAGGAAGAATCGTTATAGGTTTGATAATACTTTGGATACTGAATAGACACCTCAATGTATGTCTAGAACTAATGTGCTTAATGGATTGAAAGATTTTAGTTTTTCATTAGGTAAAGTGCAGATGAAATCTAAAAATATGAATAATTATGACACTGAATCCACTTACAATTGAAAAAAGAGAGGTATCATTTTTGAGTTGTCATATTGATCTACCAATTTGTTACATCATTTTTTAGACATAATTAATATTGAGAAAAATATATGTGAATTTTTTTACTTCCAATTATTTTAAATATCAATGGGAAGACCATAGATGACTTCCAATATCATCGAGACTTAATGTATTGGGGTATTTGACCAGAATTACATCCTATGTGTATCAGTGAATATAAATGGAAAGTTCCTTGCACTTCTTATGTAATGAAACATTTAGAGATAAATAAATTTTTGTATGTATTGTATAATATCAAAGTTTCTAATGGATATTCCATTAATATATCTAAAAAATTCAATAGAAGGGATTTGAAACTAAAATCCCTAAAAACTAATAATTATCACATCCATATTCATTAATTGATTCCAACAACAATCCAGTGTTTTCTATCCAATAATGTAAGGGTGACAGTGATTCTATTAATCAATTTTTTTAGATACCTTTGTGATAAAATTTTATTCAAGTCTTTCTTGATAAAAGTGTTTCAACAGGAACCATTAATTTTGTGTGAGTTGGAAAAAAAATTCCTCCATCATTTTTCACTTACATACTGCATTTAACAGTTCATATTCTAAATGAAACACTTATTGGGGGACCCATTTATTTTTTATGGATATATCCTACTGAAATAAATATGTGCACAATGAAATATTATGTCTGAAATAAGAATTATCTTGAAGGTTTCATTGTGAGAGGTAATTTGGATCAAGAATGTATGAATTTTTTCAATGCATTTATTTGATGTGAAAATAATACATAACCATGAAATGATAAATAAAGATGATAATTATGGGGAAATTGAGCCCTCATTTCCATCTCTTCCCAAAATAGGAGGAATTATTGGGTTATATACATTGGATACATTGAGCCTTGAATAGAGGGATATGACACATCATACAGTCTTGTTTAACTATGATTTGTTTGGTGACTACATCAAGTAAGTAATTTAAATATTTATATGTTATATCATACTATTTTATTTTACATATACCTTAAACTTTTATTATCATTTTATGTAGGTAACATAAACAAATTATAATTAGATTTCATCGATATTTTCCTATGATGAGGAGAGAGGATTTACATAGAAAAGAGTTTCCTGCTTAGTAGAAATAAAAGTATGAACATTACATTAGTTAAATTAAAATATAGATATTCATTTAATTGTTTTATTTATAAATATTTTAGATATTGAGTTGACCTATTGACTCTGTTTCTCAAGAATTAAGATCATTGGATTTTGGTCTTAATTTTCTGGTATGTGAATGAAAAATTTTAATAATTAATGGGTATAAATTTGATACAACTAATCAAGTGGTGAAAATGGGAACACAACATGATAGAATTATGTTAACTGATACAACAGGCTATTATGATAGTGCATTAGATAGTAGGCCTTGATATGAAAATGTGTCTTATTATGGACCTGTTGAGAAAATATTGTTATTGGATTACTACTATCATGGTCAAGTCACTATGATGAAATATAAATTTTTTGATTAAATGATGAAACATGGTACATTTATTAATGATTGTGGATTTAGAGTTATTGAAATGATTCGCTTCCTTGCTACAGATGAACCATGCATTTTTGCATCAATGAAAAAATAAGTGTTTTATGTGAAAGATCATCTGAGACATGATTACAATGTCATTAATGAAGCAATAACAAGACATATTCTTCATGAAGGTGGGTATTAAATTGACACCATTTACTCCCCCATTGGTGTTGACAAAAATATTTTATTTTATGACTCAAAATTTTCCATTGTGAGAGTTGATGTTGAACCTGAAGTAGTGGTGTGTAATATATAAAGAAACCATATATGTTCACAATTCATTTATTTTACCTTGATGTGGGTTTCTCAGGTTGGTATTAATGTAATTACTTTAATTTAGTTTTATTTTGGGATGATGTGTTTATTTTAGTATTATTTGTTTTCATGCATTTAATTATATTTATTTTAATTTAGAAAACCATGTTTAAAATGGGTTTTAAAAAATGTATAACTTGGTTTTAAATTATTTTTTCTAAAACACATTATGACATTATTTATAAATTATTTTACTTTTAAGTTGTATGCATCATTTTTAAAAAAATATTTCTAAAAAATGTACATTTCATTATTATGTATATTATGAAAAATATTAAAGAAGTTCAAAGGAAGTTGTTATTTGATATTGATCGATAGATGTGCGAGCGTAGGTTTCCTATTTTTCTTCCCTTAGTGACTTTAATAATTATAATATTTTTATTCTACATTATATATAATTTCATGTTATTATTCTTTATCAAAAAAAATTATGGATGTTCAATTGAACCAAATTTGACTCCTGTTCTGCTTACTAGAATGGGTCTGAGCAGGGTGCTCCTAGAGCTAGAAGGAGCACCCATCATACCTATTCCTATCCTGACCCACCATCAGACACCCCATATACCACACCTTTCCATCCTATTCTTGAGACTCTAAGGATATTACCACCCATGCCTCCATAATCATCTAATTTAGCCTCTTCTTCCCATAAAATGTCTACACCACAACTAGGGATGTTCCCAGCATTACCATATCCACATCATTTGATGTACCCCCAACCCTACTACCCATATCCTACAATGTCTACGCCGCCTCCATTTCCTACTATCCATCTAGGATCTGATGATTCTGTTCCTTTATATTACACTACAATGCATGAAGATCACCCATATCATGCATTGTAACAGGAACATCTTTTAGAGGCTACTGATTTAGGACAACCCACGGATCCCTCAAAGCCTAATGAGTAGCCTGCATCAGGTTTTTTTATTATAAGTGTGTCAAATTATATCACATAATTTTTGTACTATTTTACTGTGAATTAATTCTTCTTTTTTCCTTTGATATTATTCAATGGGGTCTTCTAGTAGATGATGTGGGCACACCTGTATGTGTGAATCCTAGAATTTCCAAACACAAATGATGGTGGATTACAATGAAGAAAATTAGATGATTGGTAAAAATTCTAGGAAGGGTAGAAGTTTCATGGGAACTTTATCCAAGTAAAACAATATCATTCTAGTGCAACCAGTCTCATAAATTCATATCAGTAATTCCATCTATGAGAAAGCATGGGTGGAGACATGGGTAAGATTTTTTTTAAAATTTATATTTATATTATTATTGTATTTATATGAATTAACATGTTCATTGTAGAATCAGTTTAACTTTATCAATGGTGAATCTTCTAAGGTTTCAAGGTTGATGGATCTTGGGGAGTTCTGGTGATCATATAAGCATGAGTTATATGTTTGTTCAAAGAGTAGAGTCAGTTTTGATTTAGAGGGCATACCAATATTCCCTGACTATCCAACAACACAATATCAGTAAATGATCGCATCTTGGAAGAGTGATGAGTTTAAGGTATTCCTTATCCTTAATGGTTGTCATAGAAAATTTAATTCTTATTACTTTTAGTGAATTTTTTCATCATGTGTTAGGAAAAGGAAAAAAAACAAATATTCAATGATGTATTTTCACACTTTGGGCACACTATAATGCCTGAACATAAGAAGTGAAATGTAATTTAATGTGAATATAAATATAATCTAAATTTATATTATTACTTAGTTAGACTTTCATGCTAAATTTTAAGTTTTATTATCATTAATACCTTTAATATATGTTTTTAAATACCACTTTCAAATGGGCTAAAGGTCAATTGGACAATTGTCTGAATGGCCTAATGGCCAATTGTCCAATTTTCCAATTGGATTAATTAGCCTAATGGAAAATTGGTCAATTGTCCTAATAGCCTAATGGCCTAATAGACAATTGAACTAATGGCCAAATGTACAATTGGCCAGTTGTCCTAATGTCATAATTCCCTAATTCCCTAATGGACAATTGGCCTAATGGACAATTGGCCTAATGGCCTAATGACCTAATGGAATAATGGCCTAATAGCCTAATGGACCAATTGGCCAATTGGACTAATGGCCTAATGGAATAATTGTCCAATTAGAAAATTGGCCGATTGACCTAATAGACTAATGGACTAATAGCCAATTAGCCTAATGGCTTAATGACCAATTGGACAATTGCCCTAATGCCCTAATGGACTAATTGGCCAATTAGCCTAATAGCCTGATGGCCTAATAGCCTAATTTCCAATTGTCCTGATGTCCTAATGGCTAATTGGCCTAATTTCCTAATGGCCAAATGGCCAAATGGCCTAATGGCCTAATTGTCCGATTAGCCTAATGGCCTAATTAGCCTAATGGACTAATTTACAATTGGCCTAATGAACTAATGTCCAATTGTACTAATGGAATAATGACCAATTGTCCTAATATCATAATATCCTAATAGCCTAATGGACTAATGTCCTAATTAAAAATTGGACTAATATACTAATGGCTAGTTGTCTAATTGGAAATTTGGCCTAATGGACTAATGACCTAATGACCAATTGGCCTAATGCCCTAATGGCCAATTGGATAATTTCCCTAATGGCCAAATTGGGAAATTGGCCTATAGGTATAATGGCCTAATGTCTTAACAACCAATTATCCTAATGGAATAATGTACTAATGAACAATTAGCCTAATGGACTAATTGGTCAATTGGACTAATGTCCTAATTGCCTATTGGAAAATTCGCCAATTTTCCTAATGGCCTGATGGCCTAATGACCTAATTTCCTAATGTAGTAATGACCAATTGGCCTAATGGAAAATTTACCAATTTGAATAATTGGAAAATTTTCATAATGGCCTAATCTTCTAATGGATAATTAGCCTAATGGCCTAATGGACTAATGGAAAATTGGCCAATTGGCCTAATGGACAATTGGGCTAATGGAATAATAGACTAATGGTAAATTGGGATAATGCTCTAATGGCAAATTGGACAATTGGACTAATAGACTAAGGTCCAATTGGCCAATTGGACTAATGGCTTAATGGCCTAATGGCCTAATGGCCTACTTCCCTAATGACCAATTAGCCTAATATCCTAATGGCCAATTAGCCAATTGGTCTAATGGCCTAATGGAATAATTGGACAATTGACCTAATTTTCTAATGGACTAATGGGAAATTGGAATAATGGCCTAATGTTCTAATTTCCAATTGAAAAAATGTCTTAATGGCCAATTGGACAATTAACCTAATTTCCAATTGGGCTAATGGCCTAATGGAAAATTGGCCTAATTAGCCTAATGGTCAATTTTCCAATTTTCTAAATGGCCTAATGGATAAATGGCCAATTGGTATAATGCATAAATATCCAATTGTCCTAATGAAATAATGGCCTAATGTCCATATGGCCAATTGGCCTAATAGCCTAATTGGACAGTTGGCCTAATGGATTAATAGACTACTAACCAAGTGGACTAATGGCCTATTGGCATAATGGTCTAATGTACAATTGACCTAATGGTCTACTGGCCTAATGTATTAATGGTTTAATGGAAAATTGTCCTAATGGATAAATTTATTAATGGAAAATTGGCCTAATGGTCTAATGACCTAATGGCCTAATAGCCAATTTTCCTATTGGCCTAATATCCTAATGTCTAAATTTCCTAATGGCCTAATGGCTTAATGGCCAAAATGGAATAAATGGATTAATTGGACTAATTGGAATAAATGGACTAAAAATATTAAATTAAATAATTATCCTAAATGGAATAATTATCCTAAATAAACTAATTTTCCTAAATGGCCTAATTGGCCTAAATGGCCTAATTGACCTACATGGCCTAAATTGGCCTGAATTGGCCTAAATTGGATTGAATAGACCTAAATTGGAATAAATGTCCTAATTTGCATAAAATGGACAAATAAATGGCCTAATTAGCCTAAATTGGATGAAATGACCTAATTGGTCTAAATGGTCTAAATGGACTGATTGACCTAATTGCCCTAAATGGAATAATTTTCCTATATGGCCTAAATGACCTAATTGAACTAATTGAATTAATTGACCTAATTTTCCTAATTAGTCTAAACTGCTTAAATAGCCTAAATGGCATGAATTGGATTGAAATGGCTTGAATAGACCTAAATTGGAGTAAATGGCCTAATTGGCCAAAATTGGCTAAATAAATGGCCTAATTGGAAAAAATTGGAATAAATAGCCTAATTGGCCTACAATGGATAAATAAATGGCCTAATTGTCCTTTAATGGCCAAATAAATGGCCAAATTGACCTAACTGGCCTAAATTGGATGAAATTGTGATGTCCCGAACCGTGTTACACACACACCGGTGCCCCGATCTGGTCAGTCACATGACCTCAGGCATGCCTCCCCATACAT
Source organism: Viscum album (assembly GCA_963277665.1). NCBI lineage: Eukaryota > Viridiplantae > Streptophyta > Magnoliopsida > Santalales > Viscaceae > Viscum > Viscum album. Next base: position 702,848,973 of record OY728127.1, read on the forward strand.
TAGAGGCTACCGACTAGCAGTGAGGGTTTAATTCCAATCATGGGGAGACTATAACCTCTTTATCAAAGTAATTCAATAATAGAAATAAATAAGTAATAACCAAATGACATACCCATAACCAGAATAGTACAAGTTTCTCAAAATGACCAAAACTGAAATACAATATCCAAGACTGAAGCAGTAGATATGACATGCTAAATATGTGTCAAGTTTTAAAATGAAATCCCTAAAATAAAACACCAACAACTCCGAATAGGTCCCAACACCAATTCTAGTTCCTCCATCCATGCTCCATCCCAACTCTACCAACTAACATAGGGACTTTTCCCTTCTCCTATCCTACAAACATGAAATCTATTCTGTTACTGATCAGGCAACCTGAGTAGGTCATGAGTACAACATAGTATTCCACCACCAATGAAATCTAAAATAATATCCAATCAATAAAAATGTATGTAGTTGTATAAAAAATAAAGTATAATTCATAAATAAATAGTTATCACATTTACAATTATTCTTTGATTAACCATATAAACCCTCAGGTTCTCGAGGACACCTGAATCTCAATACCTACTTTGGATCATGCTAGATCCTAAACCATATCACATATTCAATTCAAAATTAATTGTAACAAATGGTCTTTAATTATCCATTTCATTTCAATTTATAATACAACCAACTGAAACCATATTCCAACACCAATAGTTTGGGACTAGGTCCTCATGCCTAGGACCTTGTGGGATTTTGAAGCAGTAGTCCATGTCCCACAGTCATTTATCAATCAATTTATCACTATGGGATTTGGAAGAAATAGATCATTTCCCACACACATTTATCAATCAATTTATCACTATGGGATTTAGAAGCAGCGGACCATGTCCCGTATACATTTATCAATCAATTTATTACTATGGGATTTAGAAGTAGTAGACCATGTCCCACACACATTTATCAATCAACTATAATATCACATGTATCATATCAATCAATATTAGTCAAAATTAACCTTTTTTTACATTTCTAAAACCAAACAACTATTAATTAATTCAACAAATAAATTAATCCAATTCAATCACTTGCATAACCATAACAATTCCCATTAATTAATTCAACAATTAATTAATCCAATTCCACATTCACCACAATCCATTAATTAATTCAACAATTAATTAATTAAATTAAAATTTCAACAATACATTAATTAATTCAACAATTAATTAATTCAATTTCCACTTTGAACAATCCATTAATTAATTTAACAATTAATTAATTCAATTGCACCACTCAATTTTCCCAATTTACCTAAATCATTAACACATAGTAATTAAAAATATCAATTAAATTATCAGTGTAATTTCCCAATCATGGAAATTGAAATTATTACAATTACATACACATAATTTAATCAATAATATGGATGGGAATTTAGACCACCTACCTCAAATAATTGATAAACTCTCACCAACAGAAATCTCCAATTTGAGTGGAACAATGACGAAGAATGAGTTCTAGATCTAAAACTCAAAGAGGTGTAGATCTAAAAATCATTCTTTGAATCACTAAGAGTAGAGGTCTGAGAACCTTTGAATCCACCCCAGAGACTCCAAAAATGAGAGAGAAGGTTTAGGGTTGAGCTAGGTTCGATTAGGGGTTAATACGGGGGGTTTGGGGAATTTTTAAACAAAATTTTAGGTTAATTAAAAACTTGCACATAGTTTTCTAGGAAGGGGAATATGGTTTGACAAACCATGCACCTAAATCGTGTACCTCTTCTAGGGTGTTCATGGTTAATCATAAGAGGGTGAACATTTTTAAAAACCATGAACTAGATGTGTAATCCCTCTCTGCTAGTGGTTACACGGTTAGCTGGGGTAGGGTGCATGGTTTGGGAAAAATGTGTTCCAACCATGCATTACCATACTTCCTTAAAAATTTCTCAAATTTTCACCCAAAAACTCCTCAAGATAAAACCCAAACAAAAAGTAATCAAAAAAATGAAAAAGATTATCTATAAATGAGCATAATACATCTCTAGAAAAGTTCCGGATCATATAATCTCCCCACCTAATAATAGTACGTCATCGAGTTGTACTCCCAAAAATCAATAAGATTCTAAGATAAAAGTTAAGTCCGCTAAGCCCACATTTACATATTCCTTTCCCACGTTTATCATACACGAACCCATGTTTCCACAATACATGAACTATCGACATGGTATTTCCTTGCAACACTTTCTCACTAAAATCCAACACACGTATCAGATGATCCTCGAAGTATGCATCAGTCTCAAGCTCAACATCATCCACATAAATCACATGTTTAGGGTTAGGGTGATACTTATGAAGTTTTGACTCATATAAAACGTCATCTATTGCATTGTACCTCTATGGAAGAGAAAATCGTTATGCCATTGGCACAATTCTCTCCACAACCTCAAATGGCCCAATGAACCTAGGAGCCAACTTTCCCTATCTCTGTATCCTATGGTGACCCAGGCTAGATGACACCCAAAGGAATACACGTTCATTCTCTATAAACTCTAGGGGTCATCAACATTGATTGGCATACAGATTTTATCTACTCTGATCTTTAGCCATATTCTTCTGAATTAGATGAACCTGCTCTGACGTCTCCTGCATGAGACTTGGTCCCAACACATTGGTGCCCCGAGTTGGTCATCACATGACTTTAAGAATGCCTCACTGTATGCTAAAGGATGCTGACTAGCAGTGAGGTTCTAATTTTGATCATGGGGAGAATATACCCTCTTTATCATAGTAATACCATAGTGGAAATGAATAAGCAACAACAAAATGACATATCCATAACTAGAATAGTACAAGTATCTCAAAATGAAGAAAAAAACTAAAATACAATAACTAAAACTGAATAAGTAGATATGAAATGATAAATATATGTCAAGTGTCAAAATGAAAAACCCAAAATAAATACACTAAAAACTCCAAACAGGTCCCAACACCAAGTTTGGTTCCCTCATCCATGATCTGTCCCAACTTAGCCATCTAACATAGGGACTTTTCCCATTTCTTGTCCTGCAACCATGAAATATATTTGGGTACCGATCAGGAAGGCTAAGTAGGGTGTGAGTACAACTCAGTATGCCACCACCAACAATATATAAAATAATATCCAGTCAATAACAGTGTATGAAGTTGTATAAATAATGAAATACAATGCATACATAAACAATTACCATATTTATAATTATTATTTAATTAACCAAATAAATACCTAGGTTCTCAAGGACACCCGAATCTCAATACCTACTTCATCCCTTGATGGAGTCAAATCTATATCAGATATTCAATTCACAATTTATTATAACAAATGGTATTTCATTATCCATTTCATTTCAATTTATAATACAACCAATTGGAACCACAGCCCAATGCCAATAGTTTGGGTCTAGGTCACCATGCCTATCACCCTGTGGGATTTTTAAGTAGCATTCTATGTCCCACACTCATTTATCAATCAATTTATCACTATGGGATTTGGAAGTAGCAGACCATGTCCCATACACGTTTATCAGACAATTTTTCACCATGGTCTTTGGAAGTAGTAGACCATGTCCCACATAATTTTATCAATCAATTTATAACTATGGGCTTTAGAAGCATCAGACCATGTCCCACACACATTTATCAATCAAATAAAATATCCCATGTATCATATCAATCAAGTTTAATTAGTATTAACCCTTTTTTCACATTTCACATACCAAATATCTATTAATTAATTGATTAATTCAACAATTAATTAATCTAATTAAATCAATTGTATAACCATAAAAATTCTCATTAATTAATTCAAAATTAATTAATCTAACTCCACATTCACCATAATCCATTAATTAATTAAAAATTTAATTAATTCAATCCCACTTTCAATAATCCATTAGTTAAATCAATAATTAATTAATTAAATTTTTCACATTCAATAATACATTAATTAATTCAACAATTAATTAATACATTCTCATATTCAATTTCATAATCCCAATATCACATTAATTAATTCAATAATTAATTAATTCAATTTCACCATTCAATTACCTTGATTAACCTAAATCGTTAACACATGGAAATTAAAACAATTCAATTCAATTATTAATGAAATTTCCCAATCATGGTAATTGAAATTCTCACAATTTCATACATGTAATTTAATAAATACTATGGGATTGGAATTTAGACCACCTACTGCAAATCATTGACAAACACTTTCCAATGGAAATCCCTAATTTGAGCAGAACAACTATGAAGAATGAGATCTAGATATGAAACCCAGAGAGGTGAAGATCTAAAAATTGGGATTCGAATTACTAAGAATAGAGGTTGGAGGGAATTGGAATCTGTCTAGGAGCCTCTCAAAATGAGAGAGAATGTTTAGGGTCAAACTATAGCTGATTAGGGGTTAATACATGGGGTTTGGGAATTTTAAAATAAAATTTTGGGTTAATTAAAAACTCATGCATGGTTTATAGGTAAGGGTGCATGGTTTTCCAAACTACGAACCTAATAAAAGAACCTAAACCATGAACCTATTATAGGTTGGTTCATTTTCTTCTCCTAATAGGGTGCATAGTTTGAAAAACTATACACCATCCATGTAATTCCTCTCTACCAGGGGTCGTACGGTCAGCTGGGGCAGGGTGCACAGTTTGGTAAAATCATGTATTAACCATTCACTACCCAAAATCCTTCCAAATTTCTCATTTTTTCACCTAAAAACTCACCAATATTAAATCCAAACAAAAAGTACTCAAAAAAAGAAAAATTATACCTATAAACGAGTCTGAGAAATCTCTAGTAAAGTTTGGGATCTTAAAATCTCCCCACCTTATAACAGCTCATCCTCAAGCTATACTACCAAGAATATCTATGATTCTAAGGTAAAAATTCTAGGCCACTAAGACCACATTTCTATTTTACATTCCCACATTTCCTCCTACACACACCCATGTTGCCACAATACACTAACAATCAGCATGGTCTTTCCCTGCAACACTTTATAGTTGTGATCCAACACACGTATCAGATTCTCCTAAAAGTATTTATTGGTATCAAGCTCAACATTATCCACATAAATCACATGAGAAGGTTTAGGGTGATACCACTGAAGTAGTTACACATGGAAAACATCATGCATAGCATTGTACCTATATAGAAGAGCTGATCAGCATGCCACTGGTCCGAGTCACTCTACAACCTCAAATGGTCCAATTAACCAAGGCGCCAACTTTCCTCATCTTCATATCCTATGGTGACCCAAATTTGGTGACACCTGAAGGAATACACAATCTCTCTTTGTAAACTCTATGGGTTTTTTATGTTGATTGGCATAGAAATTATATATACTCTGACTTGTATTCATATTATTTCGAATTAGTTGAACCTGCTCTGACGTCTCTTGCATGAAACTCAATCCCTAAAACTCTGAATCACCTAACTCCATCCAACATAGTGGTGATATATATGTCCTACCATAAAAATCCTCATATGGTTCCATCTGTATAATTTCTTAGTAACTATTGTTATAGGGAAACTCCACCAAAACTAGGTCCTTTTCCCAAGACCAACCAAATAACAGGAAACATGCTCAAAGCATATCTTCAAGTACCTATATATTATTCTCCAACTTCCCATCTATTTTTGGGTTGAAATCCAGGCTCAATAAAACTTGTCTACCAAGTGCCTTATGCAAGACCATACAGAAGAGTGAAGTAAAAAAATTATAGTTTGAAACAATACTCTGTGGCACCCTGTGTAGATGGACTCTCTCAATTGATCCCTTGATAAATTCTCCCATACCAGTAAGAAATGTGCTAACTTTTTCAAATGGTCTACAATTACCCAGATAGTGTCACTCTTCTGAGGTGTCCTCAAGAAACCCACCACAAATTATATAGTCACGTAGTACCACTTCCATTCCGAGATAGGCAATGGTTGTAGTAAATGACTAGGTATTTATTGCTCAGCCTTCACATGTTGATAGGTGTAGAATTATTTCACAAACCCTACTATCTCCTTTTTCATGCTCAGCCACAAATTTTTTTGATTTAGATCACAGCACATTTTTTTCACACCTAGATGAACCATCCACTTCAAGGCATGAAACTCACACATCATCTCCTCCCGTATACTCATAGGTACAAAAACCTGATTCTTAACATATATTATTTCATCCTAATCTATGCTTGAATAGGAAGGTGAATCTCCACCTTCAAGTCTTTCCCTCGAGGCCAAACATGATAGATCCTCATATTATATGTCTCTGATCCTTCTCAAAAGAGTAGACTCCACTGAAACTAACACGAGAGTCATCTTATAAAGACTATACTAAACCAAAACATGCATCTCAGCCAGTAAAGTCATCATATTCCACTCAATATTAGATTCATGAACTTTATGATTCTATGTTCTCCTGCCTAAAACATTAGCAACAATTTTTAACTTTCTGGTCATATATTCTAGATCAAAGTCAAAAGACTGCATATACTTAACACACCTCTGCTGCTAAAGATTCAAATCTCACTGTAAAAAAGATATACTTTAAGATCTTGTGATCAGTATACATTGTAAACTTCTTTCCCAAAAGATAATTCCACCAATACTTCAAATCATAAACTATTGTAGCTAACTCAAGGCCATGAATAGGGTAGTTTCATTCGTGTGCCCTCAACTTCCAAGACCCATATGCCATAACTTTATTTCCTTACATCAACACTACTCCAACTCCAATCCTAGAAGAATCACAAAACACTGAATACTCCTCACCTGGCTCGGGTAGGATCAAGACCAGTCATATCATCAAACACTTATTTAGCTCCTAGAAGGAATTCTCAAAAGCTCCAGACAATTCAAACTTTACTCCCTTCTTTTTCAAGACTGAAAGTGGTGCTACCTATTGGAAAAGTTTTTAATAGACCTCCTATAATATCCTTATAACCCTATAAATCTATGGATATTGAAAATATTCTTGGGATACTCCTAATAAATGAGTACTTGAACCTTCTCTAGGTATATTGACACACCTTCCTACGATATTATGTGATCCAAGAAGTGTACCTGATCAATCCAAAACTAACACTTCAATATCTTGGAATATAGCTGATGATATCTTAGTGTACATAGGATGATTTCAAGATGTTGGGAATGATCATCATCAGTCTTGGAGTACGTCAAGATTTCATCCAAAAACAGAACCATAAAATAATCTAGGTACTTATGAAAGATTTGGTTTATCAAGTCCATAAACACTTCTGGTGCATTCGTCAACCCAAAGGACATTAAGACAAACTCATAAATCCCATACCTTATTATGAAAGTAGTTCTCAGTATATCATAAGGTCAGAGTCTAAACTGATTATACCCTGATGTCAAGTATATCTTGTAGAAAACACAAGCTCCCCTAAACTGATCAAAAAATATCATCGATATATAAAAAAGGATATCGGTCCTTCACTGTCATCTGGTTCAACTTCTAGTAGTCAACACACAAGAAAAAACTCCCATCAGCCTTCTTTGAAAACAAAATAAGAGAAACCAAAGGTGACATAGTTGGACAGATAAACCCCTAATCCATTATATCTTCTAGCTGATTCTTGATCTCTTGAAGCTCTGTTGGTTCTATTATTTATGGTGGAATAGAAACTGGCTCAGTGCCTGGAATGAGCTAAATTGTAAATTAAACATCTCTCTTAGGTGGAATACCTAATAATTATTCAGAAAATACATCCTAAAAGTGATCCAATATAGGTGGAAGACATCCTGTTTCACTCCTCCATCATCCAATAATAAACTAGAAACCTGTGAGGTGAGCTCCCCCAGTTTCTGATGATTTGGACCTGCATGGCCAGCCTTGTTATCCCACTCTCCATTAAGAACATAATTTTCACCCTCATGATATGTAAATTTCACTCTCCTTCAGTAATAATATATGTGGAATCGGTATGCTACTAACCATTCCATACCCATAATTAGGTCGAATCATTACAATTCAAATATGTAAAGATCCTAACTAAAATGATAATCCTCAACCTTGAGAGAACACCCCATGTACAAATAGATGTCTCTAAAACATACTTATAGAGGTGTATCTATCATCATCACCCCACTAATGAACTCTACTTCTAGGTTCAAACAATTTACAAGTTGTGAAGATATAAAATAATGAGAGGCAATAGTATCAAAAAAACACTAGCATGCATGTAATCTATAAGAATAGTATCTCTTACTATTGAAAATTCAGCCTCAATATCCACCAGTGTAGGATGAATGACATGCAGCTGTCCTACCCCTCTTCCCTATGATGTAGTCTGATTACCCTAAGTTTCACCACTCTACTGATATGGGAACTCTTACCCAGAATCTCTATGACCACTACCTCTATCGCCACGTCTAGTAGAACTCCAAATAACAGACTGATAAGGTGTAGAAGATCCCATTCCTATACTATAGATCTATCTAGGTGATCCATCACTAACCTTATGTCATGGGTTCTTGAAGAACCTCTGTAGATGTACCATCTTGTCGTATCCTGAGTACCCTACTGGTGGTCAGGGGTACTGTCTCCAGAAGTGTCTTGATCTACCACGCTATTGATAGATCACATGAGCAAGGTCCTATGTAACTAAACATTCACCCTAGCTACTCTTATTCATATCACCATTGATAACATTATCATAATGATTCTTCCTACTCTTAGAAGTCATAACTCCTAACCATATAGCATGAAACACCTATACTCCACTAGAATCCTCCTTCAGGTTCTCCTTAAAAATGAGATCTTGATTCACCACTTCTAAAAACATTTTCAATTTGAAGATTTTCCCCTAGGACATAATTTCACATTTAAGCCCATCCTGAAGCCAATTTTTTGAAGTAGAATCATACTATTCCAATGATGGATAAAATCACTACATATCTATAAAGCTTTAAACATAGTCCATCATGGACATACTCCCCTAATTAAACCGCATGAAATCATCTTCTCTTTCCTTCCTAAGTGTATCAGGATAAAAGTGCTCCAAGATATTTTCCTAAAAGTCATTCCACTCTATATTATATAGTTTTTCATCCTGAGTCTGGATTTCCGACCATTACTTTTCTTGACCAAATAACATGTAATTATCTAATTTGACACTCTTCTTAGAAAAAGTCTCCAACTAGTTAAGTATAGTCTAGAAAAACTCAATCCAGAACTCAGCTACCTCAGATCCACCATCTCTGGAGAAAGTTGGAAGGTGTTTTAACTATAATTCCCTCATCAGATCAAACATTATATTCACAACCCACCATAGATATTTTTCAATAAATTATATAAACCAAGAAAAGGTATCTCGGAACTACTCTATGACTTCCTCACCCAGCACTATTGGTGCCTTAGGTTCCACTACCAGTGGATCTTTTCTAGCCATATCCTCTTTTTATCCTCTCAAAAAGCATCATCATGGAGAAATACCTCTATAATTCCAAACACACATATCAAGACACATAACCCAACTTTATCACATTTAAAAAGAGGTCTTCACAAAAATCCATAACATTTATTCTCCATTCCCACCACACAGTCAAAACTAAGGCACTTTCATTACCCTTAACCATCTTACATCTAGATCATGGTTAACAAGGGTAAACACATTATAATTTTTCAAGTCTCGTTAGATGCCCATTTATTCACATCTTATGTCATTTTACAACTTCGAATTTCATATTAGGCATCATTTTCAATCCAATTTCATAAGCAAGTAAAACATTTCAATTTCAACAACATACCCAAAACCCATTTTCTATGTGTGCCTAAAATGATGCATGTCACAAAATAATCATGAGTGCCTAGAATGATGCATGAATACTTAACTCTCATTTCATACTGGTCCATGATTCAAATATCTACAAATCTCAGAAACAATAATCACATCACACAACAAGTGCATCACTCAAGGTGAAATAACTACAATTGTAACAAAAAATACCAATAACAACAATCCCACCCTAGGTACTTGGGTTTTCCCCCATACATGGGTTAGTAACTACCATGCTCGATCCCATGTCCAATGTCTAAATCTTCCTAGTATCCTATATACCATTCCCAAATAGAAATACAAAAGAAAAGAAAAGAAAATTGGGCTCTGATACCACTTTGTGATGTCCTGACCAGAGTGCCACACACACTAGTACCCTGATTTGATCGATCAATTGACCTCAAGCATGCCTCCCCATATGAAAAAGGATACCAACTTGTAGAGAGGGTCTAATGTCATTCATGGGGATATTATACCCTATTTATCATAGTAATACCATAATGTAAATAAACTATAACCAAATGACATATCAATAACCAAGATAGTACAAGTATCTCAAAATGACCCAAATTGAAATACAATATCCAAAACTAAAGTAATAGATATGACATCATAAATATGTATCAATTGTAAAAATGAAAAACACAAAATAAAGCCACTGACAACACCAAACGGGTCCTGATGCCAAGTTTGATTCCCTTATCCATGCTTTGTCCTAACTCAGTCATCTAATATAGGGCATTTACCCTTATCCTATCCTACAACCATGAAATCTATTTGGGTACCGATCAAGAAACCCAAGTAGGGTGTTAGTTCAAATAAGTAGGCCACCACCAATAGCATATAAAACAATATCCAGTCAATAAAATAGTATGTGGTTGTATAAAAAATAAATTACAATGCATAAATAAACAGTTATCACATTTATAATTATTCTTTAATTAACCACATAAACCCCCAGGTTCTCGAGGAAACCCAAATCTCAATACCTACTTCGTCCAATGCTAGAGTCTAAACCATATCACATATTCAATTCAAAATTTATTATAAAAAATGGGCTTTCATTATCTATTTCATTTCAATTTATAATAACGCCAATTGGAACCATAGTCCAATGCCAACAGTTTGGGTCTAGGTCGTCATGCCTAGGACCTCATGGGTTTTTGAAGCAGCAATCCATTTCTCACACTCATTTATCAATCAATTTATCAATATAGGATTTAGAAGTAGCATACCATGTCCCACACACATTTATCAATCAATTTATCACTATGGAATTTGGGAGCAACATATTATGTCCCACACATGTTTATAAATCAATTTTTCACTATGGGATTTGGAAGTAGAAGACCATGTCCCACACACATATATCAATCAACTACAATATCACATGTATCATATCAATCAAGGTTAATCATCATTAAACATTTTTCACATTTCTCAAACCAAACATCTATTAATTAATTCAACAATTAATTAATCAAATTCAATCAGTTTCATAACAATAACAATTTCCATTAATTAACTAAAAAATTAATTAATCCAATTCCAAATTCACCATAATACATTAATTAATTAAATAATTAATTAATTAAATTACACTTTCAATAATACATTAATTAATTCAACAATTGATTAATTTAATTTCTACTTTAAACAATCCATTAATTAATTCAAAATTTAATTAATTCAATCTCAAATTCAATTTAACAATCACAATATCCCATTAATTAATTCAATAATTAATTAATTAAATTCCACCATTAAATTTCCCCAATTAACCTAAATCGTTAAAACATGGAAATTAAAACAATTCAATTTAATTATCAATACAATTTCCTAATCATTGAAATTGAAATTCTCACAATTAAATACAATTAATTTAATCAAGAATATGGGATTGAAATTTAGACCACCTACCTCAAATAATTGAAAAATTCTCACCAACGAAAATCCCCAATTTGAGCAGAAGAATGAGATCTAGATATAAAACCTAGAGAGGTGCATATATGAAAACCGGGCTTCAAATCACCAAGAACAGAGGTCGTAGGGTCTTAGAATCCATTCGAGAGACTCCAAAACTAAGAGATAATGTTTAGGGTTGAGGTAGGGCCGATTAGGGGTTAATATAAGGGGTTTTGGAATTTTAAAACAAAATTTGGGGTTAATTAAAAACCCACACACGGTTTCCTGGGTAGGGGTTCATGGTTTTACAAATCGTGTTCCTAAATTTTGGGCTTCTTCTGGGGGTGAAATATTAATCTTAATAGGGTGAAAATTTTGAAAAACCATGTGTCAGTTGTGAAATTCGTCTCTTCTAGGGGTTGCACAGTTACCTGGTGCAGGGCACACAGTGTGGGAAATCTGTGCGCCAACCATGCACCTCCTAGATTCCTTCCAAATTTCTCAAATTTTCACCCAAAAACTCCCCAAGATTAGACCCAAACAAAAATTACTCAAAACAATGAAAAAGAGTGTCTGTAAACGAGCCTGATGAATCTTCAAAAAAAACTTCGGGATCTTACATAAATGGTCAAAATGGAATAATTTTCCAAATTGGCCTAATTGACCTAAATGGGATAATTGGAATAAATGTCCTAATTGGATTAAATGGAATAAATTGCCTAATTGTCCTATATGTCCTAAATGGCCTAATTGGACGAATTGATCTAAATGGCCTAATTGGCCTAATTGGCCTAAATGGCCTAATTAGCCTATATGGCCTAATTATCCAAATTTTCCTAATTTTCATATTTATTCTAGTTAGACTAAATGGCCAAAATGATCTAATTGGATAAATGGATAAATAGAAAAATGAAAATTGGTCAATTTACCAAACAAACTCACCTAAAAATGAACCTAATGAACAAATGATTGAAATTACCAAGTGACCAAATAACAAAATAAAATAACACAAATAGAATTGGATATAAATGAATATAAAAGATGAATCTATATCATACCCATTCTTAGAATTCCAATTAGTATGTGTTTCTTATGTTATTGTACTAATATTAAATTTCTAATTAAATGTATATTTATAATATTCTTCATTTTATGGATTTCTTTAACAACTACAATTTTAATTCATTCTAGGTTTATCACTATCATATTATTCAATAATGTATTATTATACTAATCAATGTCATTTGCAGCAAGCAACATTGGGCATCAAAGTTTTTGTTCCTTGAGAAAAATAATTTTTCTTGAGTAGAAAGAAAATGGATGGAAGTGCAATAAATTCACAAACACAAGAAAAGATTGTAAGTTTTTTTATTGATATTTCAAATATTTGTATGTAAGTAATAATTAAATATAATTTTTATATTTTCAAAAGTGTGCCTTGGAGGCTGTCGATGATAAAGAAGATGAAAACTTTGGGCCAAATGATAATTTGAGTTAGGTATTAGGTCAGGAGAATGAAGAGAGAGTCTGATGTCAACTCCTAAAAAACATCTTCCCCACTAGGTATTGGCCCTCATTAGGAACCTATCTAACTTCTCATACCCTTGAGTTTCAAAACGATCATGAATAAGTGTATGAGGCCAAAAAATAGCTTTAAAAGAGTGTGAAAGAAGTAAAATGGTCACTAAAAACTTCCTGAAATCTATGTCATCGCTTCCATCAGAGGATGCTACTGATTTTGAGTCATGTATGGCATCAATGAGATCTTTATATGATGTTATGAGTGATGTAAATGAGGTTCCTAGTGGTGGTCGAGCTGATGGTGGTGGTGGAAGTTGTGTCGGTGATGATGATGGTGGTGATAATGATGATGTTGGTTCTCTAGATGAAGTTGTTAGTGATGAGGATGTTGTTGATGGTGATCAGGATGGGGATGTTGCTAATGGGGGAGATATTTATCCCCTCCATTATCAACTTAGAAATAAAGAGACATGTGGATGTTGCTTAATGACTTTAATTGATTGGTTTTATGGATGTATATGTACGTTATAGTATTGTAAATGGTTTGAAAATTATTACAAGCAGTTGGTTGAATTATAAATATACAATATATACATTGAATTGAATGTGTAATGTCATTTAAAATTTATTTATAGGTTCAGGATGGAATGGAAGGGCTGCTACTACCAAATGGGGATAGGTAGCTATACCTGCTGTTTAGTGAATTGTGGGTATATGGTTTCTACTAGGAAAACATATACCCATAGTTTAACCAAAACTGTGGGTATGATAAAATATCATAGGCTATATTGATGGCTCCATCATCCATAGTTCACAAAACTGTGGCTATAGCCTATACCAATAGTTTTAAGGTTTATACCCATGGTTCTAAGTCGTGGGTATAGGATATGTTTCCAGTAGTGTAGTGGTGGCACACACACTAAGGAGACATGTGTCTCTTTCTCGATCCACCCAAGGTTCCCAATGTTACAATTGTAAAAATAAATTTTCAAAACCATGCTTGTAAATTTATAAAACATTTTCAAAGCCAATCTAATATGATTTATTGTTTAAAAACCCATTTCCAAATCAAGAAAATATATTTTCAAAGTAAGACCCTTTTTGAAAACATTTTCTTTCCAAGAAAAACTTTATAATAGCATATCACTTAAAATCAATGAACAACCCAAATAAATTTACAAAGAACAATAATCAATTCATTTCATTAACCCATTGTATAGAAACACCTACCTCAAAAAAGTATAAACCTAGCTTCCTTTGATAATAGTGATCAGAAACCATGAGAACATCCTTTGAAAAACAAGTCACACCAAGAAACTAAAATGGATCGATAGAAAAAACTATATGATCACAAATTAAAACACAACCATATCCAAAACCATAGACACAAACAAATCCAATGAAGAACCATAAGGAACACTTACCCGAGGAAATGAACTGCAACCACAACAACAATCAATCACCAAACGAAAAGATATGGAAGGGTCATAGGTCTCTAAAATCACCCCTGGGAGATTCTATTTTGATAGGGAGAATGGTTGTAAGGATTGAATTATGAAATCATCCATGCATCACCCTAAAATACCAAATCATGATGATTACATGGTGTATAATCCCATTACACATCATGTAATCCAATAATATCAAGTGCACCAAAAAACCCATCACCTTTTTATTAAAAACCTAATTTTTGACAGTACATAGTATATAAAACCTTCATGACCTAAACCTGTTTCACACCTAGAGAACATTACATGACATGTAATACCTTTATACGACATGTAATCTCTTATAAGACTATAAAAACTATAGGTTTTAAGTACAAAAACTCAAATACCCCACTCTGATTATTCTCCAAACTTGGGAAGAACCCCGCTAAGTCTTTGACACATTTATACATAGAATCCATTAATTAAAATAAACATACATCCCTAAACTTGAGTGATTTTACTAGTAAAGGATCTACACCCTGAGAATCCCACAATCTCACCCAAACAAGGATGATAAACATATAATAAACAATGGAGTACCTAAAAATCATAATGTGGTATTACAATATCCATACCGCGAATGTTTTATTCCCCTAGAAAGAATGCATATTTCTAGACTTGAAAAAATAGAAGGCCACTCCTACCTCATCAGCAATTACCTCTCACACGTCTCATGGTTATCCCATCCACACTTCCATAGTTCCCAAACCAGAGGAATCATTTTACCATGTAGTACCTTCACTCAATGATCTATAATCTGAACTAGCTACTCAACCAAAGTGGTTTTAGTCAAGATCAACATAATCCCATAAAATAACATGGGAAGGATCCAGTATATACCTCCTTATCTAAGAAACATGAAACATGTCATGTGTAGAAGTCAAACCATATGGTAATTCCTACCAATAGGCCACCTTTTATAATCATCCAATGATCTCAAATTATCCCAAAAACCTTGGTGATAACTTACACTGATTACACAGCTGATGATTTCCTAAGTGAGGTGAAACTATAAGAAAAACCTGATCACCAACCTCAAACTCCAGAAGCCAATGCAGAGGGTCCACATAAGATTTTTGATGACTCTATGCCATGATCAATCTCTTTTTAATCAATTGCACCGTCTCCATCATCTCTTGAACAAGACTTGACCTAACCAAGGATATCTCTCCTAAATCTGCTTATCACAAGGGATATCTACAAGGCCACCCATAAAAATCCTCAAATAACACCATCCTAATCAAGTCTTGATAACTATTTCTATAAGAAAACTCAAGCAGAGGAATATTCCTTTCCCAAGATCCACCAAAATCAATAAAAAAAGCCCAGAGCATATCCTCAATAACCTATATGTCCCTATATATCAATCTATTCATCTACGAATGATAATTTGTGATCAATCTCATTTGAGAACCCATCATATCCTACAAAAATTTCTAGAAACTAAACATGAACCTCGAGTACCTATTGGATACAACTGTAGAAGGAACCCCATAAAGTCTCATAATCTCTTAGAAAAAAAATTCCCCAAGGTATTACACCTTAATCATCTCCTTGATAAGTTGGAAATGTGTTGATTTCATGATTACATAAATGATCACCCAAAACACATTGTTCCCACTAGGAGTTTGGGAAAACACAATGATGAAATCCCTATAAACCTCATCTCACTTTCATGCCAAAATGGGTAAGGGCTGCAACAAACCACCAGGTCTCTGGTATTCTGACTTAATTATCTGAAAAGTAAGACACTACGATAAAAAATCCTCAATTGACCACCTCATCCCTTGAGACCAATACTAAAATAACAAGTATTAATACATCTTGGTATCCCCATGGTGCACAGACCAACAAGACTGATGTCCACTGTCTAACAATTCTTTCCTTAGGGAAAATGGACCAACCAACCTACCACAGAATCCCAAAGTGACACTGGAAGACTGAGACCACTCACCTGAGGTCTCCCCACCATAAAGGATTACACTAAAGTGTTTGAAATCGGTGTATGTCGCCTTCTCGATCCAAACTCTCTCATCTAAAGATGATTTAGCTTTCACTAAATCCAAAAACACCTGTCCAATAACCGCTTCCACTCCCAAGCTCATCTTAGTAAACAAACTCATCAGAAACCATTACTCTACTGATTCCTTCATCGATTGCGTTAGTAATTTTCTACTTCGAGCATCAGTAACCACATTTCACATATCATGGGTGTATAAAATATCAAATAAAAATTATGAAGATAATCTAGATAGCATCTCTATCACAAGTTCATATCCCTCTAATTAAAAATATATTTTAAGCTCTTATGATCTTAATACATTGAAAATAAATCCAAAAAAAGATAGTGATTCCATATTTTGATTGAATTCATAATTACTACCAAACCAAGATCATGTGTAGGTTATTTCTTCTCATAAGGGTGTAACTAGTGTGATCCACATGCCACCACTTATTTCCTTTGCATCAAGACACATCCCAAACCCATACCAAAAGCATCACAGAAAGCATAATAACCTAAAATCGGTTCCAAAATAATAAAAAACCAGTGTTGAAGTCAACCTTATATTCATATCCTCAAAATATATCTAACACTTGTTGTTCCACTCAAAATTTACACCCTTATGGGTTAAAGTAGTCATTAAAGATGAGAGATTGGAAAAATACTAGAAAAAATGTCTATAGTAACCAGCCAAACCCAAGGATCTTCAGATCTCAAACACATTTTGGGATGCTTCCAGGACATCACTACCGATATCTTTTTAGTATACACTAAGGCACCCCTCTCAGATATCACATGCCCCCTAAATTTCACTTCCTGAATAAAAAACTCACATTTTGAAATCTTACTATATAGATGATGTTCCTTCAAGGTTTAAAGAATGGTATCCAAATAGTCCCTATGCTCCTCCTCTATCTTGGAGTACACCAATATATCATCAATGAACAAAACAACAAAATATTCCAATAAATGATGAAAAATCTTGTTCATCAAATCCAAAAACACTGCAAGATCATTAGTCAAACCAAATGGCATAACTAGAAACTAAAAATGCCCATACCATCTCTTAAATTCTATATTGGGTATATCCTCTTATTAAACCCTCAAATGGTGGTACCCTGACTATAGGTTAATCTTTGAAAACTAGCATTCCCCTCTAAGTTGGCCAAACAATCATTAATCCTAGGAAAAGGATATTTTCTATTAATGGTCACCCAATTTAAATTCTGATGGTCCATGAAAAGTTTGAGGATCCTGTATTTCTTCTTAGAAAAGAGGATAGGTGAATCCCATGGTGGCATTATAGGTTTAATAAATCCTTCGGCCTCTATTTCCACAAGATGGAACTTAAGTTCCACTAACATAGCAAGTTTCATTCAATAAGATGGCATAGAAATGGGAATCATACTAAGGAGTGGGTCAATAGTGAACTCAACCTATATCTGGGGAGTTAAAACAGTAATATATTTTCACTACTAGAATTCTAGATATTTGGGACGGGCTATTTGCGACGTGATCCCGTCGCAACTAAGTTTTTGTGACGGGGTCCTGTCGCAAAAAGCTCGTCACAGAAAATGACGTCGCAAAAAATATTATTTGTGATGGGATCATCGCAAATAATATTTTTTACAATGGGATACTTCCTCGTCACAAATAATTCTCTGATTATATACTTTATATATAAAAATATAAACTTTTTTGTGATGGGCCCGTCACAAAAAAGTATTTGCGACGGGCCCGTAATCCCGCCGCAAATACTTTTTTTTAAAAAATATTTAGACTATTTGCGACGGGACCATCACAAATACTTTTTGCGACGGATCCCTAATCCTGTCGCAAATACTTTTAAAAAAAATTATTTGGACTATTTGCAATGGGAACCCGTCACAGCAGATCCCGTCAAAAATAATAAATAATTTTTTTAAAAAATAAATTTATTAAAATTATGATTATTGAAAAATTAATTTTAATATTATTAAATTAATTAAAATAAAAATATATTAAAATTCTCAATATTCACAAAATAATATTAAAAATCATAAAATATTATTATTATTATTATTATTATTATTATTAAAATAAACAAACATTAAAAATATAATACTGAAAAAATATATTTAATAAAATTATGATTAATGAAATAATAATACTAATATTATTAAAATAATAAAAAAATAAAAATTATTAAAATTATTAAAATTCTCAATATTCTCAAAAAATCATAAAATATTACAAATTAAATTATTTAATATTCGCACCAATATAAAAGACAGAAACTGTAAATAGTTCATATTACAACAAATGTTAAATTCAAATGTTTTTAACATAAAAAATCACTGGGGGTAGTCTTCTGGAGGAGGTGGAGGAGCTGAAGGAGATGGTGGAGGAAACTCCCTCCTCAAACTACGAGTCAGACGGCGCATGTACTCTATCTGCTCCGGATGTTGCTGCTTCCATTGACGCATCTCATCCCTGTGCTGCTACTTTTGTTGTTGCTGCTGCTGACGCATCTCTTCTTACTACTTCTACAAACTCTCTATAATGTCATTCTGAGCTCGTAACTGCTCCTGATACTGTGAGGCAGAAGATGATGCCTCTCTACGAGCTCCTCTCGAGCTGGACGCCGACATCGCAACAGTACCATAATAAGTACCAGGAGTCACATGAGAGTTGATACCAATTACTCAGCCCTTCTCAAAGCCATACTGAGTTGCCTGCATCCATGTCGCCTTGTCAAAATGGTGTGCACTGGTCTGATCAGTCGCCTCATCCTGACCCTCTGCCTGTGTCCGAAAGGTCGCAACCTCATATGACTCCTTTAATTCCAATTTGAAATTAAAATTGTGAAAATATTATATGCAGTTAATTGTCAAACTGAAAAAATAATACTAACCACAATCTGACGCTGGTGATCACCTCTAATCTCTCTAGTGGATGGATCACTATAAATCCTCCAATAAACGTCGAACTCTGTAATATCGGGATGCTCTACTGCCTACAGAAATATAAAATAAAATGTTTGTATTTAAATTAATATAATTTTTTTTAAAAATATACTTACCATGTTCTCTCTATGCGTACTGAATGTACAACTACCTGCTCAATGTGTCACCTCCTATCTCCCCCGGTTCTGCCAACCCAATGAAGACCTCCTCTGAAATCGACCACAAAACCATTGTTCACATAATCCATCCCAAACCTGAGATGAAATGTACTCTGGTCGGTGGGCTCTACACAACTCATCAAATACTGCCGCTCTTGCTTTCTTAATGGATGAATTTCTCAAATTGTGCAAAAACTGACGTAAACGCTCACGCATAGCCACCTCCCATGCTGCATGGATAGCTTCATGCATTCTATCCTCTATGGGATACAATAAAACCTACAAATAATTTATAATACCAAGTTATTAATAAAATAAATTTCAAAATAAATATTATTTATTTACGTACCAGCCAATGATTGTACATGGAGAGCTACACATCAACGAGAATATGTTCCCATGTGATCCATGGCTGAGAAAGATAATTGTGCAAGATAGCGCTCCCCTGTCCAACAGCTACATGTGCAAAATTGCGAAAAAAAGAATAAATAATCAAACATTTAGTATATATATAAATAAATTAATAAAAAATGTAACTAAAATATATAGGTTATCATACCTCTATGTGCGTGGACCGAATCCAAAACGTGGACGTCACTCGGGGATAGGGTCAGGAATCATCAGTCACGCAAGACCGCGCCCCCTCCACGTACCTCCTGAACCACCAGTAGGCTGAGGGTCAGATGGTCCCACATCCTCCTTATCCAAAGGTAGATCAGCCTCCTGCAACTCGTGAAATAGATCAGGATCCATATGAAACACAAAATTATTGTTGTTAGTAGATATTTGAAAATAACTATCATATATAGATATATATTAGCTATGATCATAACCAGCATTTAATTGTGTCAATGTTCACCTTCATCATCATCTTCATATATGACGATGTCAATATCTTCATATTCCTCCTCGGCATATTCAATATCTATATGAGTTTCACTTTTACCATCCCTTGTCATTCCAAATTAATTTGTAACGTCATTAACATCTTCTTCATCATCAACCCTTAATTTTGGGGTGTCATCATCGATATTCATGTCTCTTTGTGAAAAAGATGGATTTTGAGTAGTCTCTTGAAAAATTTCAATTCCTTCCACTTCAGCAGAACCACATTCAGTTTGAGTAAATTTATTTTCCCGAGATTTCATTTTTATTATGCTCCACCATTCACTCAGGTCTCTTGAAGTAGCACAGTACTTTGCATAATAAATTTGATGTTCCTGTTGAGTCAGTAAAAATGGTTCATTTACTGCAAGAAGACTTTTATATTTAATATCGAAGATTTCATGAGTCATATGAACATGAAATCTTCTCTCGGTATCCAACCATCGACATTTAAACATCGTTATGTAATTCTATCCAAGATAACATAGCTCAATAATTTCATCTAGAATGCCGTAAAAGTAAACTTCAGTTTCTCTATGATGCGATCCTCTCAAACAAACTCCACTGTGCATTGTTTTTTTGATTCCCCATATGCATGTGTATGAAATCGAAAACCATTCACCACATATGCATTATAATATTTAACCATTTTGGATGGTGGGTTATTCAATATACAGAGTCGCTTATCAATTTTATCAGCATGTTGAGACACCTGAAATTTTTTAAAATAATTATCAATATAATAAACAGTAAACTGAATTGATATTAAACCATCAATAATTTATATTACCAGTTTTTGAAACCATTGAGAAAAAAAATTCTGCATTCTTCAAGAGCGGCTGCAATAATTTGTGGAAGTTTTTTCTTGATATGATTATCATATAACCTAAAAATAAAATAAGTTTACATATTGTAAGAGAAATTATAAAATAAGTGATAGAAGTACTCATAGTAAAAATTATGTGATTTCTTCACTGTTGAGTAGAACATATGTATGAGATCTGTGATGTTCATCGTCTGAAAGACATCGTTCTTGAACTCCATCGAAGCCAAGATTTGACTGATTAAAAATTGATAATTGATTTTCCATTTTATCATTAACATTTCCCTTATTCTGTCCCATGCGGTTTTGTTTTGAGGGATATTCAGATTCAAAATAGTTAGAGTAGAAAAAATAAATTTCCTCTTGCAAATAAGCTTTAGCAATTGAGCCTTCAACTGATGCTTTGTTATGTACTTTTTTCTTTAATTTCTGCATGCATCTCTCAAATGGGTACATCCATCGAAACTGTACTGGACCTCCACATTTAGCTTCATGTGGAAAATGTAATATCATATGTTCTGTTGAGTCAAAGAAAGCAGGCAGAAAGATTTTTTCCAGTTTACATATAATTACAGCAACATCTTCTTCCTGTTTTCTTAGCGCATCATAGTCTATTGTCGCTGAACAAATGTCTCGAAAAAAATATGTTATGTCTGTTATCAAATCCCAAATTATAGAATTCAACAAACCTCTGAATCCAATCGGCATAATTCTTTCCATTATAACATGGAAATCCTGACTTTTTAATCCGGTAATATGACCATTCTTAACACATCTGCCCAAATTGGAAGCATAGCCATCTGGAAGCCTCAAATCTGCAATCTACTAACAAAATAATAAGTGACTCTCTTTGGATAGTATATAAGCTGCTTTTCGATTCATTAACCTTTGTGATCTGACATTTTCAAATAGTGTAGCAATAGGATGACCAAAGCAATGTCGTTCTCGTCTCTAAGAATCATCTCGCTCACTTTATATAGATCATTCTTCCTTAAAAATTTAAGGGGATTTCAGTATCTTTCCCTTAAATTTTCAAGGAATAATGGTCTATATAAAGGGTCATGTGAGACAATTCTTATAGATGAGAAGGGCATGATTTGGGTTGTCCTATTGCAATGCTACTTGCAAGCTGATCAACTAAGCAAGGAAAATTATAGAGTTTACATTGGACATGGCTAACGCTTACTAATTATTACTAATTATTACTAATTATTACTAATTATTACTAATTATTAGTATTTATTACTAATTATTAGTATTTATTGCTAATTATTATAATTTATTAATAATTATTACTAATTATTACTAATTATTACTAATTATTAATGTTTATTACTAATTATTAATGTTTATTAGTAATTATTAATGTTTATTATTAATTATTAATGTTTATTGCAATATATTACTAATTATTACAATTTAGTACTAATTATTACAATTTATTACAATTTCTTGCTAATTATTACAATTTATTACTAATTATTACAATTTATTACTAATTATTACAATTTATTACTAATTATTACAATTTATTACTAATTATTACAATTTATTACTAATTATTACAATTAATTACTAATTATTACATTTAATTACTAATTATTACAATTTATTACTAATTATTACAATTTCTTACTAATTATTACAATTTATTACTAATTATTACAATTTATTACTAATTATTACAATTTATTACTAATTATTACAATTTATTACTAATTATTACAATTTATTACTAATTATTACAATTTATTACTAATTATTACACTTTATTACTAATTATTACACATTATTACTAATTATTACAATTTATTACTAATTATTACAATTTATTACTAATTATTACAATTTATTACTAATTATTACAATTTATTACAATTGTTACAATTTATTACAATTTATTACTAATTACTACAATTTATTACTAATTGCTACAATTTATTACTAATTACTACAATTTATTACTAATTACTACAATTTATTACTAATTACTACAATTTATTACTAATTACTACAATTTATTACTAATTACTACAATTTATTACTAATTACTACAATTTATTACTAATTACTTCAATTTATTACTAATTATTACAATTTATCACTAATTATTACAATTTATTACTAATTATTACAATTTATTACTAATTATTACAATTTATTACTAATTATTACAATTTATTACTAATTATTACAATTTATTACTAATTGTTACAATTTATTACTAATTATTACAAATTATTACTAATCATTACAAATTATTAGAATTTATTACAAATTATTACAAATTATTACAATTTATTACTAATTATTTAAATTTATTACTAATTATTACAATTTATTACTAATTATTACAATTTATTACTAATTATTACTAATTACTACAATATATTACTAATTATTAAAATTTATTACTAATTAAAATAATTTATTACTAATTAATGCAATTTATGACAATTTATTACTAATTATTACAATTTATTACAATTTATTACTTGTTATTACAATTTGTTAATAATTATTACAATTTATTACTAATTATTACAGTTTATTACTAATTATTACAATTTATTACTAATTATTACAATTTATTACTAAGTATTACAATTTATTACTAATTATTACAATGTATTACTAATTATTACAATTTATTACTAATTATTACAATTTATTACTAATTATTACAATTTATTACTAATTATTACAATTTATTACTAATTATTACAATTTATTACTAAATATTACAATTTATTACTAATTATTACAATTTATTACTAGTTATTACAATTTATTACTAATTATTACAATTTATTACTAATTATTACAATTTATTACTAATTATTACAATTTATTACTAATTATTACAATTTATTACTAATTATTACAATTATTACTAATTATTACAATTTATTACTAATTATTACAATTTATTACTAATTATTACAATTTATTACTATTTATTACAAATTATTACAATTTATTACAAATTATTACTAATTATAACAATTTATTACTAATTTTTACAATTTATTACTAATTAGTACAATTTATTACTAATTATTACAATTTATTACTAATTATTACTAATTACTACAATTTATTACTAATTATTACAATTTATTACTAATTAATACGATTTATTACTAATTAATACAATTTATTACAATTTATTACTAATTATTACAATTTATTACTTATTATTACAATTTATTGCAATTTATTACTTATTATTACAATTTATTACTAATTATTTCAATTTATTACAATTTATTACTAATTATTACAATTTATTTCTAATTATTACAATTTATTACTAATTATTACAATTTATTACTAATCATTACAATTTATTACTAATTATTACAATTTATTACTAATTATTACAATTTATAACTAATTATTTCAATTTATTACTAATTATTACAATTTATTACTAATTATTACAATTTATTTCTAATTATTACAATTTATTACTAATTATTAAAATTTATTACTAATTATTATAGTTTATTACTATTTATTACTCATTATTACTATTTATAACTATTTATTAATAATTATTAATATTTAT
Source organism: Viscum album (assembly GCA_963277665.1). Classification (NCBI taxonomy): domain Eukaryota; kingdom Viridiplantae; phylum Streptophyta; class Magnoliopsida; order Santalales; family Viscaceae; genus Viscum; species Viscum album. Next base: position 702,874,102 of record OY728127.1, read on the forward strand.
TACTAATTATTAATATTTATTGGTATTTATTAGCAATTATTATTAATTACTACAAATTAATTATATACATTACTAATTATCGTTAATAATTATTAATTACTACTAATTATTAAAAATTAATACTAAAAATTTCAATTTATTAGTACAAATAAATAGTCATGCCAAAACAATTTAAATTCAATTTAATTACAACTAATCAAGAATAATAAAAATTAACATAAAAAATTGAAATATATAATAAATTAAATAAAACATAAATACCTTTAAACTTGATTTGCTATTGATGTAGACGACTTCACAACTTCTTCGTGACCAAAATAATTAACTTAGAAAAAATTTCTCTCTGAAATCAGAGTTCAGAGAGAAACAAGATCTAGAAATTGAGTGGAATGGGTAGAAAAACGGATGGGGGTATATATAGGTTACAATATTTGCGACGGGTTACCCGTCGCAAATAGTCCCTACTGACACACCTTTTGCGACGGGGGCCGTCGCAAATAATTCACTATTTGCGGCGGGGGGATACCCCCGTCGCAAATAACCTTCGCGCGGTTTGGCGCGCTACCCGTGCCAAACCTTTTGCGACAGGACACGAAATCTCGTAGCAAATAATCGATTATTTGTGACGGGGTTAACAACCCGTCGCAAATAACCTCTTGGACGGACTTTTTACGACGAGATTTATTCCCGTCACAAAAAATTCCTTTTTCCCGTAGTGTTTGGAAATTCCTCAGGGTATGTACTCACCACTGTTGGAATTCATCCACTCAAACAAGATTCAACTGAATCAAGAAACATCTCTGACAACTGGCATTGGATTACTCCGCCAAAAGGAATAATAGGTCATGTCCTTCCCGATCTAGAGTCCCACTCACCCTGAAAGGAATGAAGGACCCCATCAACATATAAGAACTAAACTTATCAATGATAAAAATATATCTAGTTCTGAACACTGATCATACAATCCATGCTGATGATCAAGTCAAAGATGTCAATATCAAGAACCAAGAAGTCCCACTCTACCTCAAAGTCGGCTATCATCACCTGAAATGATGGAAACTTGAAACGTTGTTCAGACCTCTTTCCCAAAGGTGTGTAAATATCCAACAAGTGTTCCATAAGTTCTGAACACAATCCCAATACATCAACCAACATTGATGAAAGAAATTAATGAGTATCACCTGTATCAAACAAGTCTATCACTATAGAAGATGAAATAAACATCATACCTCTAACAGTATATGGCCCTACTTTAGATTCCTCTTGTGCATACTTAGTTGCATAAATGTGTTCGGTCTTAGCCACATGAACATCCTCCTTAGCCTGAGGATTTGACCCACCTCCCTTAGAATCATCGGTACAAACCTGCAAACCCTTGGTGAGAGTGGATCCCACCCTACTACCCTGGGAAATCCTTTCACAGAAATGCTTTAGATGGATTAATAATCCACAATGATGAAATGTCATAGGAGAATTCTTACAGTTAGGCCTGGTATTACCGGACTTCCCACACTAATAGAAAACAACCTAATGCTTCCCTATCGAAGCCCCTAAAACGGGTCCTAAAGAGAACTCACTAGTCTTGCATTTCCTTTTCTGGACAGAAGATACACCCTAGCTAACAACTGAACTAACTGAAGTTCCACCCAAACTCGTCTTCCCAGCTATATATACCTCATCCAAATATTCTTTTTCTATTATCTCCACAAAGGTTGTAAGGCACATGAGAATTAACATCGACCTAATATTAGGCCTCAGTCCCAACTCAAACATTTGATCCTTAAGGTACTCATTAGTGACAAGCTCCAGTTCCAGATGTGCCAACTCAGAAAGGAGGGTAGAATAATCCAGAATTGTACACTCCCCCTACTCCAAGGTCAAAAACCCCTAGGTCTTTTCTTCACATATTTTCTCAAGGTAAAATTTCAAATTAAATATTTTCTTAAAATCATCCTAGGTAAGGTGCTCGTGCAACTTATCTTTCACAATAGAGTCTCATCATCTCCTTCTTGGTCCCTCAAGCATGTATGTGGAAAAACTCACCTTCTAGTCTTCAAGAGTATTCAAGAATTTGAAGATCCTCTCAGTCCATTCAATCCACTCTTCGTATTCCTATAGTACTTTGCTTCCACCAAAGATGGGTGGATGCCTATTATTGAACTCAGATCCATGATCCACCACACGTCCTAGGTTTCTGACACCCACATGACCCAGAGTCTGAATAGTGTGAATAACATCTTCTACTAAATAAGGGTCCACTGGAGGATTATACTACGAACCTTGTCTCATAGATTCATCTCTTGGGTTTTAAAGAGATGTTATTGGAGGAATTATCTAATAAACACAAGACAATAACCAAATATATCGTGACCACATTCCAAAATATTAGGACCACTTTCATAATTAAAAACCAATTCTTTAAAACAACAATAATTTAAATCAATTAAGAATTCTTATCAATGAAAAAAATTGCCTAAAGGAATAGGTCAATTTAAATAAGCATCCCATATAGTTTATTCAAATGACCTGAAACCCCAATTCTCAAAACTAGTAAAAGTCCCTAACCACCCATGGTAACTCCAGTTCAATCACAGAAGCGAGCTGGTCAGGCCCCTTTTTGACACCTATAATCTGAATTCGAATCGTATTAACTCCTATTTACCAAAGACACATAACCAAACTCAGGTATTGTTAACACACTTCAGGCTGATCCTTTCCTCTGATACCAATTTGTAACAAATCAACCTCAATCAACCAAACCATACACCTGATTTGTCTATCACGTGGTGAGGTGAAGTAAGAAAGTAGAACAAGGTTTTGTCTATAACAAAACAAGACATACAACCAGAGTACCAAGAGGAAGAAAAATATAAAACCAAACCTATAAAATCTAATCTAAACCTAAAATTATGAATAAAGTAAGACCAATAAGTCTCCATGTGACCAATAGTCACCTCTATACTACCCCACTATGAAGGTAAAGACCAAAGGAGAAGCTGACATGATACAAGATGACATTCCCTTTACCTTCATCCTGTAACACAACATCTATAACCATCCAAATAAAAAAGTAGGGTGTGATCATAAATACCATTAGGATACCACCATAATTTCTATATAAGGTCTAATAACAAGAATTCAATAGTTTTATATTTTAAAACAAAAACAGTTTTACAAAGAATTTTCATAAATATAGTTTATTTGTAAATCATTTTAACTTTGGTTTCCATAAAAATCCTTTCATATTATCAAACTATAAATATGAAAAGTATAATTGATATAATTTGGAAATCGTATCCATGCATCAAGAGGTAAGAAAGTAAACCCATATCCATGAAATAACCTATCATGTGAAGCTATGTGATAAAACCTCATATAAAACATGTGAGCAACAATCCATGATAAAAATATATGTGATGAATAATCATAAATGAAAAATAACCTTATATTGGGCCCTAGCCTATGGGAAAATACGTACTAGACACTCAAGATCCTAAATAGGAATAACATTGGATCCAACCAATATTGAGTCATGCCATAGTCCATCGATATCTAAAAGGTTTCCTCTTAGTGGTGCCACACACACTAGGGATACTCGTGTCTCTTTCCTGATGCACCCAAGGTTACCAATGTGACAATTGTCAAAATAAATTTTCAAAACCATGCTCAAAGTTTTATAAAAAAATTCAAATCCAATTCAATTAGCTTCAGTGTTTGAAAACCCATTTCCAAATAAAAAAAAATCAAAGTAAAAACCTTTTTGAAAACATTTTCCTTTCCAAGAAAATCTTTATAACCACATATCACTTCAAATCAATAAACAACCCAAAGGAATTTATCAATAATGATAATAAATTCATTGAATTAACCCATTGAATGGAAACACCTACCTAAAAATGATGTAAACCTAGCTGCCTTCAACAATAGTGATCAGAAACCATGAGAATGACCTTCAAAAGAAAAGGCACACCAAGATACTAAAAGGTATCAATAGAAAACAATATATAATCAAAAATTTGAACACATTAATAGCCAAAACTGAAACCACAACCAAAGAAAAATATGAACTACAAGGAACACTTACCTGGAGAAATACACCTCAACTTCAATAATGATTAATCACCGAAAAATATGATCCAGAAGGTTTAGAGGTCTCCAAAATTCCCCTTGAGAGCTCCTAGGATGAGAGGGATAAGGGATGTAATGATTTAAATAATAAATCATCCATTTGGAAGCCTAAAATCCTAAATCATTATGATTACATGGTGTGTAGTACCATTACATTTTGTGCAACCCAGGAATCTCAAGTACACCAAAAAACCCATAGACTTTTTTTAAACCTAATTTTTGATAATGCACAACATGAACACAATAAATGAAATGTAAACCCTTCATTCAATGAATATGTTTCACAACATCTTCTTGTAGAACATTACAGATCATGTAATACCTTTACACAACATTTAATACCTTTACAAAACATGTAATACTTTCACACAGTGTGTACTCTCCTAGAAGATTGTAGAAACTATAGGTTTTAAGCATAAAAACTCAAATACACCACTCTAAACATTCTTTAAACTTCTTAAGAACCCCACTAAGTCTTTGACACATTTATAATTGGAAACCATTAATTCAAATAAACATACATCCCCAAAATTTAGTTCATTTTCTCTAGTAAAGGCTTTACATCCCTAAGAAGCCTGTAAATGCACCCAAACAAGGACAATAAAAAATAATAAATATGGGAGTTCCTGAAAAGTGTAATGATGTGTTATAATATTGATCATTATTTTATGTAAATCAATGTGATAATTTCCCATAGTATCTGTCACATCAAATAATATCATAATAGTTCCCCATAAGGATGAGAACCTTGAGATTCTATGATGATATCTCTTAAATATTTATCATATGTTCAACAAGACAAACTATGATGGGGAACATAGTTTTCAAACTATCAGGTGCAAGTGATCATAAGAGTATGAGGTTTCATCTTATGAAGTTCTCAATTGGTGATCTCTAAGATGGGATATTATGAGGACATACCCACCAATGGGAATTCTATATGTTTGTGTGTTGTTGAATATTCATATCTACGGGCATGTGTAATGGTACTTAGACTTTAAGATTATTATTAATACATATCATGACTCATGTACATAGATATATTGATGAAACCTATGATGCGTTATGTTCATACTATGTCGGATATGTTAGGTACGTCATGATTGATATGTTATTAATGAATAAGTCGAGTAAGGATTTATCCCTTCTATTTATAGAATTAAATATCATAGCCCTTTGGTTGGAATAGAACCATTGAAATAAATATCATGGTCATGGTGAGGTGTAAATGTTCATTCTAAATAATCAAACAAATATATAAATCATTAAGGTTAATAAAACAAGTATGCAACCTTATTGATGAGATATCGAGACAAAGAGATTATATTACATAGTATGTTCTCATATGTGGTTGTCAACATTGAGACATTAAATTCTTCCTCTAGGGTGCCTTGACCCATAGTTAGATAGTAATATTGGAATTTAGGTAAGCCTACCAAATGACAACAAGGAAGAAGCCTAGTGGGCCACATAGTAAGTGTTTCCATTGATCTTAATTAAATTCTATTTGAGTTTAATTATTGGAATAAATTTTATTCTCAAGTCTGAAAAATAATTTTATTCAAGATTTATTGATCAAATAAATTAAATAAGTATTTATTCAAAAGTTAATTATTTAATTATGTAGATATATGATATTTATTCACTTATTTATTGAATAAATTAATATTTAATTAAATATTTATTCAGGTATTCGATAAATGTAGAGAAGGATGAGTGGACCAAGATGAGTCCCAACAAAAAAAATATTAATTTTCAATATGGTAAAATAATATTTATCGTTGTGCCAATAAGCGTGCACCATGATAAAATAATAATAAAATTATTAGTACATAAAATGGGGTTATTTAAGGGTATAATGTATTATTAAGGACCAATGTTAAATTGAATAATATTTAACACTAACCCATAACTCTTTAAATAGATTGATGTGTTTATTGTGCTAGAGTTGATTGAATTAGAGAATCGATGTGCACAATGGAATCTAGAGCTCTCTCTCTCTCTCAAGATCAAAGAATGTTCTAGAGCTTCTTCTCTCAATCTTAAGAGATTCTCCTCCATTATATATATTCCCAAGAATGAGAGTGTAGGTATAATTATACAAGTTTAAATAAACGGTCATAGTGATCAAGGAAAACATTGCAATATGGTTGATCTTCCACACTAGCAACCATAAATCCATTAACATTATTCTAACATCAAAGAAGAAAGTGTGGATCACTACTATAGGGGTTCTACACTTGGATCCTACATGAAAAACAATGGTAAACCAAATGGGTTGAGGTTGATCAATATCTTTATCAAAGATAGATCACAATACTGAGGTATTCTTTCTTCCTATCCATTTTAATAAATTATAAATTTAACATGAAAGATACTCTTGGATATGGTGTTTCTATCAAGTCTCATTAGAAAATTTTCACTAGTTGTGGATACCATGTCATGTACATCACAAAATATCCATTCAATATTACAATTGTTGAGTCAGGTTCGGCCTCGATAAGTACTTATTCTATGCTTAAAACCTTTAAGTGGTATTAGATAAATCATGTTCAAATTTATAATTATTTATTTTATTTTTGACCATTGTACATTTAAAAGTTAAATTTAATTTCAATTTTTAACTCATTAATAATATTTTATTGAGATATCTTCTTCATCCTCTTTGTTTATCACTCACATAAAAAATATTTTTTAGTAATTAATGAAGAAAACATTTGAAGAAATCATCTAGAGGTTCCAAGAAATCTGGATGGATAACATAGGGTTACATTACATGTAATCAATAGTCAAACATTATGCATCCTTGTTCACTACACCAGGACACCCATGTAGACTTTGGGTAATCATGTAATGAATACATGATACGTGAATTAAATGAACTGTCTATAGACTAGCCAGTGTGCCACATGATTTTACCAGACTACACATCGTATATATTATTTACACGTCATGTATTCCACATGTTTTCCTAGAAGAAAACATGGGGTCAAGTCACATCTTGTAATTAATACAACAAGTGTATTTGATACAAGATACATACAGGATGGCATCCATGAAACTTGAAGTTCATGTCATGTATCCTTATTACACATTGTGTACCTCATAAATGTCTTTGGGAAGTACATGATGAGTTTGTGGGCTTGTACTGTGAACATCTAGTGAACAAAAGTACACGTTGTGTGGATAGCCTACACATGTCATGTACATTACCTATTTACACAAAAATATTAAATTTAACTAATTACCCCATTAAACCTCATTAACCTGAGTTCTTTGAGTCATTTAATTGACAGTACAAGTTAGTTTTTAGGTTTTATATTATATTAAATGATTATTTAATTATGTGTAATATTCAAAAATATAAATCAGGTATGGTTGATTCATATTAAAGACTTGGTGTGAATTAAATTTCACAAGAAGTATAATTTTCATTTGTTTCATGTGTAATTAATTTGATAGTACATGCCATGAAATTATGACACATGTCATGTATGTAATATGTCATGTGAGTGAATTGTATACAACAAGGACTACAGTGATTATTTCAGGTAGGTACTTTTTGAGATGCTTCCAAGTATAAAGCAATTTTCTATTTTTATTAAATTTTAAATAAAATTATGTTATTTATTTTATTTAAAATCATAGTTAATGGGAATATCCAGAATGATTGGATGTAATAATATAAAAATAATTCATTAATTAATAAGATAATATATTTGATTAATTCAAATGTATTTTATCTTATTGAAGAACAAATCGAAATGAAAGATAGATTGTTTTTTAAAATGCATAGTAATTACATGTGTATAATCAATCATGAGATTTATTATTACCTAGTACGTGTTTATTTTATTTTATTTTATTTCATGAGTTTTCAATTATTTATTATTAGATTAAATTTGATGCCCTACGTGCCATCCCTCACTCCATTATTATGTAGGGATGAAATATCAAGGGTTGTTTTATGTAATTACCCTTAACTAATCCTTGGTTCCCCTCACCAACAAGTGAGCTGTAAAACATATGTAATAAAATGTGTATCTAAAGGTACATGGAGTTATTTCAAGGTGGAGTTAAGGTGAAGGTGGTTAAAGATGGAACAAAGGAAAAAACCAACTTGGGAAAGGCACAGGTGGATGGGTAAGATGTTGTACCACATGCCAATACCGACACAAGGATTTTTCCCCTAGGTTCATAGGTTTATTTATTATCCATTGAAAAAAATGACCATTAAAATAATGTTATTTATTTATTTATTTTATTCTTATCTTATGCATTATATATTTTATGGATGGAAGACCTTGATCACATAAATAAATTGAATAATATACAAAAATGGAATTAAAATAAATAGATTATGTGTAAATGCTTTATCAGAACATGGTTAATCCCTAAAGTAAAATCTATTTAATATTAAAAATACATGTAAAGGATAAAAAAAGTTTTACGCATGATAAATAAAATCAATCCACTTAATATTAAATCTGACTAATCCTTCCATTACATGATTATGAATGAAATCATAGAACTATGTGTTGGTCCAACCCTTTTTGGGACAATTACTTCTATCGGGGATTTCCTTATGAATGTTTTGGGTTAAATTAAACATTTTACATCAAGAGTGTATATTTATAGACTTGATGTAACTTAGAGGAAAGTGTTGAGGAAACTCATGTGAAGGTTTCTAGATTGCAGAGTCTGGTTAATGGATCAAGGAGATACAAGCCCAAAGTTGGAAAAGACTTTCCTAACCAAATAACTTTGAGTAATTGAACAACCTCTTTCTTGGTTTATGAGAAGGTGGATATGGATCATTTCCACTAGAATGTCTATGAAACTATACATTCTGATTCCAATAGTGAGGGATTTTGGGACTTTATAAAATAATGGGAGAAATATAATTAAACTTATTCCATATCAATCTTGGTAATCAAGTAAAGTAATAATAATCTACTAAAAATTGTTGTATAATCAAATGGAAAGTTAAAAAACCACAATATTATCCTTGTGAACTATCATGGATAAATATAATATCCTTACCGACACAAATTTTCTAGAATGGTACATGTGATTTCATATTTTACTACACGAGGAAAAAAAGTTATATGTACCAAAGTCACCATTTTCTAATTCTCCCATTGTGGTGGAAATTAAATAAGAGTTACTTGTTTGTGAGAAACACTTGGATGATGCACTCTATATCTAGTGTTTAATGCTATATTCCATGTTCAGTGAACTAAAAAAATAACATGAGACCATGGATGCATATGCAACGATCAATAATCTTTGTAATATTTATTAGGAGAGAGAAAGATAAGAACGATTTGATATATCTAAGTAACACTTCATCTGCAAGCTTGGATAAGGCACACCAACTAGACCTCACATAGAAAAAATGATTGGCTACATCGATCATATATAAATTATGGTGTTTAAACTACCATATGAACTAATCATTAATATCATTATCACCACACTTCCTCATACTAATCAATTGTTTATTTATTTTTATTAAGGAAAGAGTACATAGAAGACAAAAATGCACAAAGAAAACAACATACGACAAGGACATGAAAAGTTATGGAGGTATAAAGTAATGTAACCTGAGAGCTTCGCCTCTTAATATATTATCCACCTCAGTGGACAGAGAATGCATATCATTGGAGAATATGAGGTATGTACCTGTGATTGGCATAGAAAAAAGGTGATCAGTGACTTTATTACCCTCCCTCTAGATGTGTAAAACCTATATGGAATCATTGATATAGATTTGTCTTCTTCTAATGACATAATATATGGACCAATAAATAGTGATGGTGCCATGCATGGAGTCATGGATGATGATATAATTTTTCTCCGATATAGCTAAGGAAATGTTCTATTGCTTACATGGATAGAGGCCTAGAAGAAGAGACAAATCTTCAACCAGTGGGGAATAACCAAGGCCAAAGTGAGTGATGAAAGAAAGAATAACACGTCCCCCCGAGTCCCGGACCACACCACCACCATTCATATCATTATTTCAGCATGAACCATCCGTGTTAATGAACTAAAGCCTTAAAAGTCTTATGTCCTTATGGTGACTAAAAGGACAGGCAAGTAAAATAGAAACAAGACCAAATCCATTTCTAAGGGTTCTATGCACTAACCTTCTAAGAAGAGGAATATCAAAGGGTAAGTGAGGGAGTGTGATGTTGTATGTTTTTTATGTGGTAAAAGGGTCACTAGAAGGAAAACAGAAAAGTGGGAAGGAAGAAAGGAAATGCTTTAGGTATGTTCATCATCAAGTGTATCCTTTTAATTTCTATAAAATGGGTATTACATATTACATGTATTTCTCAAATTTGTATACAAATGTTGGATCCTGGTATATTTCAAAAAGTTTCATGAGGTGAGGTGAATGTTTTAGGCAAAAAATAAAGCTAAGTTGGTAGTCCTAGACATTGTCAACTACCACCTCAAATTGCTAATGAGAATGATCTTGGTTCTTCATAATTGTTACTATGTATCGAGAATTACCAAAAACATTATTTATTTATCTAAATTAGATATGGAAGAATTTATTTTCAAGTTTGGAAATGAAATTTTCTTCATTTATCAATAAGTAATTAGTTGTGTTAAGGAACATTTATATAATGGTCTTTATGTATTAGATTATGATAACTAAGTGTTCAAAATACATAAAAACCCAATTCTCATGACTTATAACACACTTAGGTAATACTTCACCACTTATTTCATGTAAATGAGAAATGATTTACTAAGTTACATTAATATGGTTATATATATTCATTCAAACTAAAACCACTTGGTATTTGTTGAGTATGGTTACAAAGTAAAATTACTAAAAATCTATTCAGTGGGAAATCTGAAAGTCCCATAGATCTTTTAGAGTTAGTTCACATGGATGTTTGTGAACCATTCCCCATTGAAGCAAGGGGTGGGTACTCATAATTCATAACTTTTACTAATGATTTTAGTAGGTATAGATATATCTACTTAATGAGGTAGAAGTCGAGATTATTTGAGAAATTCATAGAATTCAAGAATGGGGTTGAGAACCAGATTGGTAAGAAGATTAAGAAAATCCACTAATATTGTGGTGGATAATATATTAATCAATATTTCATTGACTATTTATAGTAGTATGGTATTTTATCCCAACTCACTCCTCCTTATACGCCCCAGTGAAATGGTGTGAATGAAAGGAGTAACCGCACCTTATTGGACATGGTGAGTTCAATGATGGGTCATGAAAATCTTCCACTTTAATTATAAATAAATGAATTAAAAATAGTAGTGAACATACTAAACTGATCACCAACTAAATTGGATGATAGTATACTATACCAATTATGGATTGGAAAGAAACTCATGTTGTCAAACTTGTATGTGTGGGGATACAAAGTTTTTGTTAATACCTCTTCATGAAAAATATCAATTGGAGGCATAAATTGTATCTTTATAGGATACCTTAAGAAAATAAGGGGATATTACCTATACGGACCCTTATATAAATAGGTAATATTGGAAAGAAATACCATTTTACTTGAGAGGGAGAACATCTCTAAAAGTGATTAAGGGATAAAGATAGAACTTGATGAAGTCCAGACTCAAGATACACATGACTTGGTACATGAATAAGTTCTAAAAATACCCATATAAGAAACTATTCTAGAGATTCAAATATTTTGTAAGAGTACAAGAGAAGTTAGAGAACATAAAATATATGGTTTTCTAGTCACCAAGTATAGTGACTAGTTATTAGTCGATAATAATGATCCTATAACCTATAATTAAGAAGTGAGTGGAATATATGCTACTAAATGGAAATAAGTAATGAATTTTTAAATATATTTTATATACTAAAACAAAGTCTAGATTTTGGTGGATCCTACATTTTATATAAATATTGTTGGTTCCAAATGGTAATTAAATAAGAAATTGGACATGGACCATTAAGTTAGTACCTATAAAGGATGAATGATTGCAAAAGGGTACAAACAACATCAAGAAATAAACTATGAAAAGACCTTTTCACTAGTCTCCATGCTTAAATCCATCAGTATTATACTTTCCATAATATCATACCATGACATTGAGATTTGGCATATAGATGTCAAAATAGCCTTCTTTAACAGGAACCTTTAGGAAGAATCATATATGACACAACCAGAAGAGTTTCTGTCTCCATGTAATACTAATAAATAATGCAAGTTATAGAGATCCATATATGGATTAAAGAAATAATTTAGGTCATAGAATATTCAATTTGATGAATCCATAATAGAATTTATTTTCTTATAAATGAATGTGAGACTTGTGTCTATAAAATATTTAGTGGGATTGTGGTCATCTTCCTAATAGTATATATTGATGAAATTTTACCTATTGGAAAAAAATACTGGTATTAGAGGACATTAAGACATGGTTAAATATGTGTTTCTCCATAAAAGACTTAGGTGAAGTAGCATGTGCTCTTGGGATCAATATCCATCATGATATATCCAAGATACGCTCAGTCTAAGTCAGGGTACATATATATACAAGATACTAATGAGATTCAGTATAGAACAATCAATGAGAAGATTGTTGCCTATGTCACATGGTATTCATCTTTCCAAGAAAAATTGTCCTCAGACACATGAGGAGAGATATATAATAGCAATTATTCCATATGCGTCAGAAATTAGGTCAGTCGTGTATGTCATGTTGTGTACTAGGCTGGATATTTATTATGCCTTAAGAGTAATACGAAGATTTAGGAGACCATCATTGGATCGATGTAAAAACTATCATTAATAATATGATATAAACTAAGTTTAAATTCCTAGTATATGTAGGTGATGAGGGTATATTCACTAGGAGATATGAAAATGATAGTTTCCAAATAGATTAATATGTTCTAAAGATGCACTCAGGAGACATCTTCACCATAAATAGAGGAGTCGTGAGATTGAAGAGCTCAAAGAATGAAGTTTTTTTTTGATTCAATAGTGGAGTTGGATTATATTTAGGCTTTCTATGCAGCTAAATAAACAATATGGATACGAAATTTAATCCAATATATGGATGTGGTTCCTATTATTGAAGACCCTAGTATAGTTTATTGTGATTATATTATAGTGATGACTCTCTCTAAATAACCAAGTTCACATTAGTGGACAAGGCACGTGATCTAAAAGTATCATCTCTTGATTGATTTTTCTCAAAGAGGTAAAGTTGAAGTTATCAAAATTTACATGGAATAAAATTTGGAAGATCCCTTGACAAAATCCATATCTCAATAGAAACATGATCTTCTTGTGAGAGATAGTGAACTAAAATTCATTAGCAGTTGGCTCTGGATAAGTAGGAGTTTGTTAGAGTTGGTGTCTTAAAACCAACTGGTTTATACTTTATATTACTAAATATATTTAAATAACATAATATTAAATATAAATTATAACATATTTATGGTTATTATACATGAATTTAATGTGATAATGTCTATGTCATCCCTCCTTTTTATTACATAACTTTTCATAACATTTTACAAACAAAGGATCTTTAAAGTTTAGTATCTTGGAAATCAGGAACATAATACATGAAAACATAAAACATTATTCTAATAGACTTGTAAGGATTCATAATAGCTTAATATTATGTTCAATTAAAACATATCATAACCTAATGAGTAGAAGGCCCAGTAAGGGAAAACAAGGGAAATAGTTTACTTGTGATATCAATAAGAATTTGATGAAATACATAAAGACATGAGAAATGGAAAAAAGGAATGTCATAATAAAAATAACATGAATAATAAATTGAATATGTGGCTAAAACATTTAATTTATAAATTCATAATCATATCACAAAGGTATATCCCCAAGGTTTCATAAAAATTACTAAGGTAATTCACCAAGGTATCGTAAAACTTATCATCTCTAGAGAATAATTTCTTTACCCAATGCATTAGAGAGATAATAGGTTTCACCCTTAATATTTATTTATTTTAATGTGATATATATATATATATATCATAATAAAAAAATTCATAAATAACCCAAATATAATAAAAGAAATGTGTTTCATATCAAAACCGTAACGTTTTAAAAAGTGCTTAAAAACATGATCATTATGTCATTTATAACCCACAGAAATGGAATGAGGGTTTTATGTATGTAAATTCTAGACTAAAATATATAATTTTTATGTATTTATTAATAACCATGTAAATTAAATAGGTTTGGGTATTCACATAAATAAAATAAGATAATTTCTTGAGAAAAAGTGTGAGATTTTGAGATGAAAATTTTACAGCATAACAGTTATGCAACATGGTTTTAGAAAACATTAAAAAGAGAGGGGACAGAGGTAACCCATTCATAAAATAATCATAATATAGTATAAGGATATGATATAATGGAAATAAGAACATGGTATGAAAACTTTAAAGACATACCGCATAAAAGAGAACTTGAAAGGAAAGTAGAGAATTCCCCTACATTGAAGAGTAACCTCTAAAATTCTAAGATCGGGACCTTGGAAGCTTGATGATAACTTGGGAGGACTCCTTGAGAAGTATAACTAGAATTAATTTTTGGATAATTGTTTTTTAATGAAAGTAAACAAAGTAATGGGTGGGTATTTATAGAAAAAGTGAGGGAATATTTTTTTAATTTCAAAGGACACCTCATTAGTGGTATTTTCAAAACCATGAGCTTTACCATGGTATTTTCCCATGGTAATGGCCACTTGGGACACTAAATATTATATTTTCATCCATAAGAGTTTACCATAATATTATCTTACTCATTACATCATTATTACATAGTTATGATTTCATTAAACTTATCAAAAACTCAAAAACTGTCATTTTACTATTCACCAAAAATTCAACTATCTCAGAAAAATAACAAAAATTCACCCTAACCAATTTTTGTTGTGTAGATTTCAAAAGTGAACTCCATTTTATAAAAATTAATTTCATTTTAAATTATATTAAAAAAATAAAATATTAATACTTCACTAATTTTTTCTAAAATATTTATTTACTTATACTTTGATATAATTATATCACATTACCATTTAAGATAACTAAAACATATTGATACTTCCATAGGTGTGGTTACAATTACATTGGTCAAATTATCATTCATAAGGGTAAAATTACTATTCCAAAGGTTAAAGTTACTATTCACCAAAAAAATATTTTGATCTTATTGAACAACATTTTTCACCCTGATTACAACCATGTATGTCTGATTTTCAAAAACCATTTCACAGAAAACAATTATTTAATAATAAAATATTTTTCTAATATTCATCAAGAAAACACTATATCATCAAATAATATTCATAAAAACACTATTCATCAAATACTATTTATCAAATACTAAAAATTTAAACTTATTAGAAAACTTCTTAAAAATTCAGCATAGGTTAATTTTGACATTTGAAATTCAAAAATAATTTTTATTTTACCATAATAATTCTCAATGAATGAGAAATCTCGAAAAAGTACAATTTTTACGTCAAAAATCAATTTATCAACTTTTACTTAATTAAAAATATATTTTATTAAGCAATGCTATTCTTAAAATAGAAATGATGAAATAATAATTTTATTTATACCAAGGAATTTCACAAAGTAACTAAGGCCTCATTACATAACACCTTATAATGCCTGCATAGGACCTAAGAGTAAGGTATCAAATGGAGATAGAATCTTGGGGTGGATCAAACAACATTTCATGAGTAGTGATTTCTATAAACTTGAACTTCTCCCATAAGCGATTCCATTCAAACTTAACGTTTTGAAGTTTGGATTAGACTTGGTCTAGAGAAAAGCCCAATAAAGCCACCTCTTTCCCAAGCTCCAACAAATGGTCTTTTTATGGCCCGATCTGAGTCTACTAGATGCGACCATCGACTCTTCTTTCTATAAAAATAACCATTATCATTTCTATTTATAATCACTAATCTTAATGTTAAGAGTATAGTTTCCAATGGTCATATCGACCAATGGTTATATAACAGTCAAAACAAAATAATCTCATTTAAATTATACTCACTTCAATAATAAAGGGATATATTTTTGTTGAGTACAAAATAATATAACATACATTTTCAAGAAACAATTATTATTCAAAAAGTTTGGGTTATTACATTATCGCCCCCTTAAGAAATTTCAGCCCCAAAATTTCAACTCTTATCCTTAGAAGAGAAAAGGTGTGGGTGCTTCTGCCTCATAGTCTCTTATGGTTCCCACGTGGCTTCTTCATATTTTTAGTTCCTCCACAACACTTTAAAAAGGTGGGTAGTCATGTTGCGTAGAACTTTGTATCTACGATCCAAGATCTCCACTATCTTCTACTCATAAGAGAGGTCATGTTCCAGTTGCACCACCTCATGATTCAGTACATGTAAAGGGTCAGGTATATACTTAATCAAGCAGTATACATGGAATACATCATGAATTTGATCTAGATTTGGAGGAAGTGAAATCCGATAGGCCACTGCTCCTATGTGATCAAGTATTTCATAGGGGCCGATGTACATGGGGTTGAGCTTCCCTTTCTTTTCAAATCACATGACTCTCTTCCATGGAGAAATTTGAAGGAAGACTTTTTCACCAATATCAAACTCTAAGTCCCTTCAATGGTTGTCGACATAGCTATTCTGCCGACTCTGAGAATCCTTAATGTGTTGTTGGATTGCATGAACCTTTTCTGTCATCTCTTTCAGAAGATCAGGCCTAAAAATCTTTCTTTCATCAGCTTTATCCTAACAAGTAGTAGTTATACATCACTTTCTATATAGAGATTTATAGGGTTCCATTTGAATAATAAAGTGGAAGATATTTTTGTAAGAGAACTCAACTAATGGGATATGTTGATCTCATTCACCTTTAAGTTTCATAGAGCATATTCTCTACAAGTCCTCGGGTGTTTGAATAGTCCTTTCAGATTGGCCATTAGTTTGGAGATGATAGGTCGTACTGAAAATCAATTTGGTACCCAGATCATGTTGAATACTTCTCTAAAATTTTTATGAGAACCTTGGGTCACGATTATATATGATGGAGAGTGGTACCCCATGTAGCCTTACCACTTCCCTCACATAAATCCTGGCAAGTTGATTAAGAGATAAATCTTCCCAAATAGAGATAAAATGTGGAGTTTTGGTGAGACAGTCCACTATAACCCATATCGCATTGTTCCATTTGGAAGTTCTTGGGACACCAGTGACAAAGTTCATAGTGATATTGTCCTACTTACATGCTGGTATGGGTAGTGGTTTTAATACCCCTTTAGGAATTTTTTGCTCTTCCTTCACTTGCTGACATGCCAGGAACCTTCTAGTGTAGTCGGAAATATCCCTTTTCATGTTATCCCACCAATAATTATCACAAAGGTCCCTATATATTTTCTTGCTTCAAATATGTATAGAGAATGTAGATCTAGGAGATTCATCCATTAGCTCCTTCTTTATTTCCATAATAGATGGAACACATAGTCTTGTACGAAATTTCAGTACACCTTCTTGATCAATATTGAACTCATGGTGCTTCACATTATTTATATCCTCAAACTTCTTTTGTAACAAAGAATCTTCTTTTTGAGCTTCCTTGATATTCTCTAGTAATGATGGTTGAGAAATCATTTGGTATAGGTTTGATGATGTCCCTTTCTTTATGACTCCCATGTCCAGTTTTACTAGGTTACTGATCCAAGGATCTCTTTGAATCCTCATCATTTTTAGCACAATAGGGTATTTTCTAATTAATGCATTAGTGACTTTATTTTATCTTCTGGGATGATAATGAATTAAACAATCATAGTTTTTATGAAGTTCCAACCATCTCCTCTGTCTCATGTTCAATTCCTTTTATGTGAAAATATACTTCAAACATTGATGGTCTGTGTATATATCACACTTATCCCCATAAAGATAGTTCCTCCATATCTTTATAGAAAAAACAACCATATCCATCTCTAGATGATTCATAGTATATTTCTACTCATGGGTCTTAAACATTCCAGATGCATAAGTAATCACCATTTCATTTTTCATGAGAATTCACCCAATCCCTTTCAGAGATGCATCTCTAAAAATAACGAATCCTTCACCACTTGAGGGTAGAGTTAACATGGGTGTAGTAGCCAATCTATTCTTCATCTCTTGGAAACTTTCCTCACACTCCTTTTTCCATATGAAATTAACCCCTTTTCAAGTTAACTTGGTTAGTGGATTAGAAATTCATGAAAAGTTTTTCACAATCCTCTTATAAAATATTTCTAAACCAAGGAAACTATGAATCTCAATTATTGTTGTAGGATGAGGCCACTCCTCTACAAACTTTTTATTTGCAGGGTCAACTATGATTCCTTCATTGGTTACAATGTTCCCCAAGAAAGAAACTTGTTGTAACCAAAGTTCACATTTACTGAACTTTCCAAAAAGCCTCTCCTTCTGTAGAGTTTGCAAAATAACCCGTAGATAATCCTAATGCTCCTCTCAACTTTTGGAATATATCAGAATATTTTCAATAAAAAATACCAAAAAGTTATCAAGGTAGTCCCTAAAGACTCTATTCATCAAATCTATGAAAATAGTTGGACCATTAGTCAAACCAAAGGGCATAACAAAAAACTCATAATTCCCATATCTTGATCGGAATACAGTTTTTGGAAAATCTTCTTTCTTCACACTGAATTGATGATAACCAGATCAAAGATTGTCTTAGAGAAGAACTAATCCCCACAAAGCCGGTCAAAAAAATCATCAATTCTTAGAAGAGTGTACTTGTTCTTTACTGTGATCCCATTTAGTTCCCTATAATCAATTCATAACCACATCGATCCATCCTTCTTCTTTACAAAGAGAATAGGTTATCCCCAAGGAGACACACTTGGATGGATAAACCCATTCTCCAAAAGATCTTGGAGTTTCTTCTTTAATTCCTCCAGCTTCACATTCTCCATTCTATATAGGGTTTTTGAAATCAGCTTGGAACCAGACATCATTTCAATAGAGAACTCTACCTCTCTTTTTGGTGGCGGTCGAGGTAACTCCTTAGAAAATACGTCAATGTATTCATAAACTATAGGAACATTATCTATCCTTATACTCTCATTTACTTCTTCTTCACTGATCAACTCCAAAAACAAGGATATAGGAGGTTCTTCTAGACAAATATTAGATTGAGATATCTCTCCTTGGAAGATAACTGCAGGTTTTCCATTCAAGATTATTGATATTTCCTTGCTTATACATTTGATATTAGCATTATAATTTGAGATATAGTCCATTCCTAGTATAATGTCAAATTAAAACATGGTAATGACTACAAGATTTTCGATAATATTGGTAAATACTAGAGTTTCTAAGCACTGTTGATGATCAGATAATCCCTCCAAGATTCCTGACTGATAACTCTACTTTTAGAAGTTCAGGAATTGATTTTATCTTTGCAAACTTTGAGGAAATAAAGGAATGCATATAACTAGAATCAAACAAAGTACTTTCTATATTTGAGAGAACAACAAGGGTACCTGCCAATACATCATTTGGATCGTCAACTTCAGTTGTTGTGATAGAAAAAGCATGGCCTTACTCCCTTGTCCTTTGATAAGGATGATGGTGATTCCCCTTCACTACCCTTGGATTTGGACAATGATTAGAAAAGTTCCCAAGATGTCCAAACTTGAAGAATTAATCTTTAGGTAGGTTTTTCACCATATTCCCTTTGTTGTTGGTGTTGGGAAGTTGAGGCTTCACCTCACTACAACAATTCCGAGAAATATGGCCATCTCTTCTACACCTGTAACATTTCATGCTCCCAAGAAGGCAGTTCCCCGAATACTTATTCCCACATTTATTACACATGGGGAATTGAAACTACTTTCCTCCTCTTCCCTGATCAAATATCCTCCCAAATATTGGCTTCAATGATCTATTATTTTCATTGGATTTTTGAGACCACTACATCTCATCAAACTCTAGTTTAGCTTTCATATCACTCTGCATGATCTCCTCATAGTTATCATAGTCTCAGCTGGATAGATTCTTCCATAGATGAGGTATTAGTCCACCAAAGAATCTATAAACCTTCCAATTATTATCCTTGACAAAGATATAGGTGTAACATTAAATCCTTGTGAAGTTTATCTTGTAGCTTCCCATAGATTCATTCTCCTTCTACTTCAGCTCAAGAAATTCCTTCTCTATTTTTGTTCTCATCGAATGAGGGAAATACTTATTGAAGAAGATCGCCCTGAACTCTTCCCACTCCATATCTTCAATATCCTATCTTGGCCTCATGTTTTTAATTAGTTCCTACCACTGATCAGACTCTCCCTCTATGCGTTAAATAGCTAAGCTTAATTTCTCTTGTTCAGAACTACGAAGTACAAAAATGATCTTTTCTATAGAGCTTATCCACTACTCCACAATCAATGGGTCAGTAGATCCACTGAACTTTGGTGGTAGTTGACGCATAAAGGACTCAATATAATGTTGTTCCCTTGGTGAAATCGTTCTCTCATCTTGATTCAAGTTATTTCCCATAACTCGAGTCATTTTATTCTTCATTATCACGAATGAATCCATTCCAGCTTCCATCGGAGGGCTGTTATCTCATGGTCCATTGCGGTCACCATTTTCACAGTTCCTCAGATTTCCCACCATTATCAAAAATAAGAAAACCTTAGTAAAAAACATGTTTCATTTAATAATCTTATAACTCTAAAAAAAATTACATCTTAAAACATTATTCATAAACACATTATTCAATATCAATAACTATATTTCCTATAAATCCTTCATAATGATTCATAAAAATCTTGTGATTAACCAAACATATCCCCTAGGAGTGTCAAAACGGAAGTGCAGCAAGGCCTGTTTTCATGCACCAGTTCCCATTCGAGTCTAGATCAAAGTGGGTTTTTCAGGTTTTTACCCATAGATACATTTGTGCTAGAGCCACATCCACTTGTTCATATCCGTATAGGGATTTATTTGTTTGAAAACCACTTACTTAATATTTCACCAAAATACCATGAATTTTTACTATATTTAAACTTTTCTATATGGTAATTCCTAACGTTTTCATATCCTAATTTCCACAAATAACTAAACTATCCTTTGATACCAACAATGGCATCCCACCTTTTTATTACATAACGTTTCATAGAATTTTACAAATAGAGGATCTTTAAAGTTTAGTGTCTTGGAAATCAGGAACATAATACATGAAAACATAAAAAATTATTCTCATCCACTTTTAAGGCTTTATCATGGGTTCATCCTAAGTTAAATTACTGCATCTCATAACTTAGGGACATATATCAAAGGAGAGGGTGAGTAGAAGGCCCAGTAAGGGAAAACAAGGGAAACAATTTACTTGTGATATCAATAAGAACTTGATAAAATACATAAAGACATGAGAAATGGAAAAGTAGAAATATCATAATAAAAATAACATGAATAATCACTTGAATATTTGGATAAAACATTTAATTTATACATTCATAATCATATCACCAAGTTCCATCCCCAAGGTATCATAAAAAATACCAAGGTTATTCACCAAGGTATTGTAAAACTTGTCATCTCTAGAGATTAATTTCTTTACCTAATACATTAGAACACTATCAGGGTGCACCATTGATATGTATTTATTTTCATGTGGTCCAAATATATCATAATAAAACATTTAATAAATAACCCAAAGAGAGTAAAATAAATGGGTTTCATATCAAAATTGTGACGTTTTAAAAAGTGCTTAAAACATGATCATTATGTCATTTATAACCCACAGAAAAGGAATGAGGGTTTTATGTATGTAAATTACATTATAAAATATATAATTTTTATATCTTTAAGAATACCCCTATAAATGAAACATTTTTGGGTATTCATATAAATAAAATAAGATAATTTCTTGAGAAAAATAGATAGATTTTGAGATGAAAATTTTACTACATAACGGTTATGCAATATGGTTTTAGAAAACATTAAAAAGAGAGGGGACAGGGGTCACCCATTCATAAAAGAGTCATAATATATTACAGGGATTTAATATAATTTAAATAAGAACATGGTATGGAAACTTAAAAGACATACCACATAAAATAGAACTTGAAAGGAAAAGAGAAGTGGAGAAATCTTTTACCTTGAAGAGTAACTTCTAAAACTCTAAGACTGAGACCTTGGGGGATTGAGGAAACCATTGGTGGGCTCCTTGGTAGGTAAAACTAGTAGAAATATGTGTATAATTATTTTTTAATGAAATTAAATGAATTAATGGGTGGGTATTTATAGCAAAAGTGAGGGAATATTTTATTAATTTCAAAGGACACCTCATTAGTGATATTGGAAAAACCATGGGCTTTCCCATGGTATTTTCATATGGTATTGGCCACTTGGGACACCAAATGTTATATTTTAATCCATAAGAGTATACCAGTATCTTATCTTACTCATTAAATCATTATGACATAGTTATGATGTCATTAAACGTACCAAAAACTCAAAACTGTCTTTTTACTATTCACATAAAATTCAGCTATCTCAGAAAAACCCCAAAAATTCATCCTAACCATTTTTTGATGTGTATATTTCAAAAGTAAACTCCATTTTATAAAAAATAATCTCATTTTAAAATATATTAAATAAATAAATAAGATACCAATACTTAACTAATATTTTCTAAAATATTTATTTACTTATACTATGATATAATTATATCACATTACCACTTAAGATAACTAAAACATATCAATACTTCCTTAGGTGAGGTTACTATTACATTGGTCAAATTACCATTCATAATGATAAAATTACTATTCCAAATAGTAAAGGTACTATTCACCAAAAAATTATTTTGATCTTATTGAACAAAATTTTTCACCCTGATTACAACCATGTATGTCTGATTTTCAAAAATCACTTCACAGAAAAATTTATTTAATAATAAAATATTTTTTTACTATTCATTAAAAAACACTATTTATCAAATACTATTCATAAAAATCACTATTCATCAAATACTAAAAAATTGAAACTTCTTAGAAAACTTCTAAAAATTTAGCATAGGTTAATTTTGACATTTTAAATTCAAAAATGATGTTTATTTTACCATAATAATTCTCTATGAATGATAAATCTCTAAAAAGTACAATTTTTACTTTAAAAATCAATTTATCAAATTTGTCTTAATTAAACATATATTTTATTAAGTAATGTTATTCTTAAAACATAAATGATGCAATAACAAATTTATTTATACCAGAGAATTACATAAAATAACTAAGGCCTCGTTACATAACCCCTTATAATGCCCACATAGAACCTAAGAGTAAGGTGTGCAATGGTGATATAATCTTGGGGTGGCTCAGACAACATTGCCTGAGTGGTGATTTTTATCAACTTAAACTTCTCCCGTAAGTGATTTCGTTCAAGCTTAACATTTTGAAGTTCGACTTGGGCTTGGTCTATAGCAAAGCCCAATGATTCCACCTCCTTCCCAAGCTCTAACAAATGGGCTTCGTATAGCCCAAGTCTACTATATGAGGCCATCGACTCTTCTTTCTGCAAAAATAACCATTATAATTTCTATTTATAATCACTAATCTTAACATTAAGAGTATAGTTTCCAATGGTCATATTGACTGATGGTTATATAACATTCGAAACCCAATGGTCTCATTTCAATTATAATCACTTAATTAATAAATGGATATAGTTTTGTTGAGTACAAAATAATATAACACACATTTTCAAGAAATAGTTATTATTCAAAACATTTAGGTTGTTACAATGTCCTAGGGTATCTGTCGCATCAAAATAGACCATAGAAGTTCCCTGTTATGATAAGTACCCTAAGGTGTTATGATGCTATCTCTTAAATATTTTTGATATGATTAGTATGATGAACTATGATGGGGCCCATATTTTTTCAAATTCCAAGAGTTATTACTCATAAGAGGATATGATTAATCTCATAAAGTTCACACTTTGGGATATTCAAGATCGTAGATTATGAGGACATGCCTGCCAATAGGAATTCTACATGTTTTCATGTCATTGAATAGTCTTATCTACAATCACTTATAAGGGTCCTTAAACTTTAATATTTTATTAATACATATTGTGACTCATGTACTTATATGTATTGATGAAACCCATGATGCACTATGTTCATGCTAAATAGGAAATGTAGGGTACGTTTTGATTGGTATGTTATCAATGAATAAGATGAAGAAGTATTTTTTCCCTTCTATTTATGGAATTTAATATCTCAACCCTTTTATTGGAATGGAACCCTCAAAATAAATTACATGGTCATGGTGATGTAGACATGTTCATTCTAGATAATCAAAAATATATATATCAAGCATTAAGTTTGATGACACAAGTATGAAACCTAGTTGAAAAGATATTGGGAGAAATGAATTTTATTACATTGAATGTGCTTGTATGTGGTTTTTGACATTGTGACATTAATTTCTTACTCTTGAGGTCCTTAACCCATTACGAGATAGTAATTTTTTACTTTAATAAAGCTCACCTAATTCAAACAAGAAATAATCCTAGAGGGTTGCACACTAAGTGTTTCTGTTGATCTCAATTAAATTCAATTTGAATTTAATTACTATAATAAATATTATTCTCAAGTCCAAGGAATAATGTTATTCTGGATTTATAAATCATATAAATTAAATATTTATTTCCTCAGAAGGTGATTATTTAATTACATAAATATATAATATTTATTTACCTTTTCATTGAATGGATAAATATTTAATTAAATATTTATTCAGGTATTCAATAAACTATGAGGAGGATGAGCGGACCAAGATATGTTCTGGTGATAAATATTAATTTTCAAGATAATAAAATAATATTTATCATTTCTCTAGTAAGAATAAACCATGAAAAAATAAAAATAAAAATTATTATTACACGGCATGGGGTCATTTAAGGGTTTAATATATTATTAAGGGTTTATGTGCAATTAAATAATATTCAAACCTGACCCATAACTCTATAAATAGACTATTATTTATATTGTTCTAGATTTGATAAAATTAGAAAATCGTTGTACATAACAAAATCTAGATCTTTCCCTCTTAAGACCAAATAACACTCTATATTTTCTTCTCTCAAGCCCAAGATATTATTCCATTATCTTCATCCTCTTGAGAATGAGAGTGAAATGATGATTCTTCAATCCCAAAATAATTTTCATAGTGATCAAGGTGAATACTACAAGATGATTGATCTGATACACTGGCACCTGAAAATCCATTTACATTGTTTGGAGATCAAAGGATCATGTGTGTATCACCACTATAGGTATTATATACTTGGATCCTATAAGTGAAATTATATTATTCCAAAATTGTTTTGGAAAATCAACATCTTTATCGAAGAAAGATCTCAATAATGAGGTGTTATTTCTTCCTATCAAGTTAAATTAATTATAAATTTAACATGAAAGATCATCTTAGTTTCTACGCTTTTATCATGTTTCATTAGAATAATTTTATTTTCCATGGCTCCCATATCATGTAAAGTGCATAATATCCATTGAAATCAACAATTATTGAGTCCGGACCAGCCCTGGTAAGTTCTTATACTATGTTAGGAAGCTTCAAAAAACCTATATTTATATATTACCATGTTTTATCTTTTTTTATCAGTGGTTGTACACAACTTTTTGTCTCCTTATAGTGAAATATGAATGGATAGTTTGTGATAGCACCTGGTGTTTCATTATCATCTTTCGAAGATCAAATTGAACATGTGGATCACCACTAGAGGGATTCTACTTTGATTCATCTTATCACAACAATGGCACAACATAAACAAGGGGTTTGAACGATCAACATATTCATTGAAGAAAGAATCTAAATACTGAGGTAATCCTTATTACTAAATTAATTATCAATGTAACATGAAATATCTTCCCTCTTGGTTATGGGATTCTTTGTCAATTTCATCAGGTATATTCGTTAGACATATCAATTCTTTGTCATGTCCTTGTGAATTATTCTATAATCTGAAAAAAGAAAAGTTGGGAATGGGCCTAACTAGTGCCTCTGTTGTACCTGAAACCTTTAATCTATGTGAACAACTCTTTTTCCAATCCATCAAATGGATAAACTAATCACCATTACTCTAGTATCCTAACTCTTAGGGTTTCCTGGCTAAGTGTGGCCCAAATTTCACATTTTGGTTTTGTTATCTAACTCTTATGGTTAACCATTTCCACCATAACATAAAAAATACAATCCATGATCACTCTGATTTTGCATAACCTACCCAGTTGAATGATTGAGGTCATTACATGTGCTTTATTTGAAAGGAATATAACACTTAATATATTTAAAGGAGATTTAATATCACCATATTATCTCATGTATTCCCTTAAATTATATTCTTTCTTCTAGTGATTTAGTTTGAAATATTATTCCTTCTACAAAATCAATATGTTCAAACCATATTTATGTGTAACTCTTTACACAACTCATAAATTGTGTTACTAACCCAAATTAAAATCCAACTATATTCATAGATATCCAAATGAATCTCTTATATAAGGTATATAAAACCCTTTTATATAAATGCTTTAACAACCCCATATGAGTAATCTTAGAGCTATAGATAATGAACCCTCAATTTTCTAGACATGGCTTAAGCCTCCAAACTAGTGAGTATTCTAACCCAAGTTCTTTTATCTAAGGATACTTTACTCAAGAGAGATCTTGACATCATAATAATTTTAACACATGATGTGTATAAATCATAATTAACTACTTAGTTCATGTTCATAACTTAATACAAGCCCGAGTCAAGGTAGAAGAAAACTAAATTTATTTCCATACCAAGCATGTAACTCCTTAGATTGAAGTACAATAAATTATAAGAAGTTTAATGCTTTTAAACTAAAGTATACATCCATTTTTAATATAAATAATTTATATCTTGGAATAATAAACAGGGTAATATAATAGATAAATAAAAGTTTTATAAATTTAAACACACGATAAACATTTATAAACAATTCATAAATAAATAATTATAAAAATTTTATAATTAAACCATATATTATGGACATTCCATATTATAAAAAAATTTAAACATATTATATTTATTCTCAATATAAACTCCGTATTAATTATTATATACAATTTACTTTAAATATATGATATTAAGTTAATTATAAGAATTTTATAATCCAAATATACTATATAAACAATTTATATAATCTAAATATCACATATTTATCATTATTTAAATATTTGATCATATACATAGTAAAAACTCATTTTGACATGGTTTAAATAATTTCTTATATAAGGACTCTAATATGAACTATTCAAATTAAATAATTATGAACAATTCATAATTTTAAATATAAACTCCCTTATAGTTTGGTATTATTTTGAAATTTTATAAACACCATAAATCAGGCTTGAAATTTTCATATAAACATTTTATATCTAAATTATAAGTTATTCTATATAATTTTTAAATGGTATTTCAATATTAACAATTAATATTATGGATATTTATTTATGAAATTCTTCATGAATATTAAATTAAATTAATTACAAACACTTTATAATTAATTAATTTACAAGCACATTTAAAAATTAAATATCCCAAAATATCTTTTACTATAATTTAAAACCCATTTATAAACTATTAAAATTTGTTCATAATTTATATTCAATAAAAAAACACAATTTTCTTCTAAGTCATATGTAATGACTTGTGGTGGCCATATGGAAATAAGTCCCAATGAGAAATATTTATGTAGTAGTAGCCCTAAGTGCCTCTCATGGGAATAAATCTTGCTTACAAAGTATTAATATCATGTTCAAGGACTTATATACGGTGAAACAAGGGATAGGGAAGGTTTGTGTACCATTAAATCAACATGTCACATGAGATTACCTGATTACTTATATAGGAATTATAAAGTGTTTCTGGGTCTCATCTAATATTAAAATTATTACCACATGACATCAAATAAGTTGAGAAGCCCTTACATTGGATTAATTTCATGCCACAGTCATTGTAGGCTACAATATGGATCAAGTGATTACTCATATGAGATTAATCTTATGCTTATAAGGCTTTATATGATTAATCCATGTGTTAGGATATCTATGTGAGATTAAACCTACAATATTTGACATCATATCTATCATGGCCTAAGATATAGGACCTGTGTAAGATGAATCTTGATGCCCATGTATGAATAATCTAGATCTTGTAAATCCCATGTAATATTAAATCTATGTGGCCACGTATGATTAATCATGTAGATACGAGTCTATATACTATTAAATAACATATGATTCATTTAGTGCATCAGGACCCTATGTAGCATAAATCCTTGTAATATATCCTATATCATAAGAATGTTATGATGATTTTTTCAGAAATATTAATTCCTTCATTTTAAGCGCAATATAAAGATTCAAGGATCGTATTCTTACTCTGGTACCACTACTAGGTTTCATGGGATAGTTCAAAACTTAAACATAGTAGTAGAAATAAATTGGAAACCCATACTAGGATTTTTGTGAAAGAAAATTGAAATATTGTGTATATAAAATGAATAACATATGTCATGCATACCTTATGTAGAAGTGTTTTCTACTCCATCTTCAATCTATTGTGGGATTGATGAAGATAGTAAGAGGTATCCAAATAAAATCCCTCCTTCATGGTATATCCCTATGTTATACCGAATCACCTAACAACATGTGAATAATTCTCATATATCCTATGATATGCTAATATCTCTCGATGGGTAAGGGAGAAGGAGATAGATAAAAGTATGACTCACACAAGCATTGAACCCTTTCCATGCCTCAATCACCCTCTTATAGACTCATCCATCCAACATGCATTGACTCATATGTTCATAATGTATGAGTTGATCCCATGTGGTTATAATGTTTTTAACCACTTGGATTTTTCCCTTCTCCTGACTAATTCACATATTAATGATATCTAGTTAATGGGAGATTCAAATGTTAACTATTTAACATTTGGTTTCCTTGAAAATTGTGGCTAATGGCATGTTATAACTATAACATTATTTGTGACGTGTTTTTAATATAGGCATGTGATATGCAAAGGTTTCAAGCAAGTAATACCATATGGATTGCACCTTATTTTACAATATGATATGCCTTAAAAGTATCCCATAAAAGTAGCTTTTAGGGAATAACTACTTTCGTACGATCATAATCTCATCAAAATATCTACATCATTAGAAATAGGTGTATAAATATCACTATAGTATTTTATAGTTGATGTTATAGTTAATGATGTTGTGAAAATTAGAGAATAAAAAATAAAAATAGAAAGAGATTAAACATGGTGATTTACATGGTTTGAGAAATGTTCCCTACATCCATAAAGGAGAGATACAATTTCATATTTTTATAAATAATGTTATATGGGTTTTTAGGGTTTTTGAGATACATCCTTTCTAGTATCTTAAATATAAATTAATATATAGAAAATATAGGGAGTAATAGATTTACCCATGTAATAATTTTTCTAATGTATGTGCATGCATACTAATGCAAATGTTGACTTCTACAATTCCATGTGCACCCCACATGAATATTATTTATGAAACTATGTGTTAACTCCACCCGAAATAGATTTTTTATTACTCCATGTTTCATGTGAACTACACATGATTTTCCTAAAAACATATTTTTAGGGGACTATAGCACTCAAACTTAGGGATTCCAAATCAGGATTGAACTCATGGATATGGTGCAGGATGATCTTGGTTTTTATTACTTATGCTTAAAATGACCTTATATGGGTTAAAACTAGAATGTATTCATGTGGATTTTCCCACAAGTTCATGAGCTAACCTATGGCCCATAGCATTTTATAGATTTATTTTCACTACACCAACATGTTTTTTCAACCTTCAATCATAAAATCCATCCACAATTATTACTAAATCCACACCACCTTGGTCTCTAACCCCATCAAATGATCCTCGATCCCCCAACCCATCCCTTGTCCCATCATCTTCATCCTCATCCCTATCCTCTTGTCTTATCCCATAACCATAAGTTTTATCCCCCCCACTGTTATTCCCATCCCCTTCCCTCCCTCTTTAAAGGACCATCTCTTCACTATCCATCCATCTCATCATGCACGAGAAATTTTTCTTTCCTTCTATTCTCCCCATGATTTCTCATTGGTTGCAACACTCTTTCAGTCCAATCCCTTGCTCCACCATGTTCGTTATAGAATGAAATGGTTTCTTTACACCAATATCAAATATTATCCTACTCCCAAATTCTAAAAAATCCCTCAATTACTTAAACTCCCTAAATACCTAAATCTTTTAATGGGAAAACCATATTCCTATGAAGGCATTTTCTTCTCATACCCCATTTGTTCTCGATTTCCACTCTCATACCTAACCCTAATTCCCAAAAATACACTACTCCCTTGGTTCTTGCAATATATCACTACCATATTCAACCTAGTGAGAAACATTGAGATAGAGAGACCAATGTAAAGGTTTCTTAGAGACTATTTTAAGCTCTTGTGTTAGAAGAGAAAGGGTGGGAGTATTAGGATATTGAAGCCAATATATATTATCATCATTTCCACCAAATAAACACCATAAGGTCACCGTTCATCTCACCTCTCTCATTGTTCCCTCCTTTATCCTTATTCCCATGAGTTTTTTTAATTTCCTGAAAAAAAAATATATGTCTAGGGTAAAAAAAATTGAAAACTAAGCCTGAAAGGCAGCATACCCCCTTTCAGTTAAGTAGAAAGGCGTTAGGGCTTCTTCCGCCTTTCAGAAAAAAATATATATATTAAATATAAATGTTTTAATATTTAAAAATATATATGTTTTCATATTATGATATATATATATATATATATATATTGTTTTTATTTAATTTTGGTTAGAATTATGTCATTAACATTTGAAAGTGAGAATTCTTTGTTTTTAAGTAATAAATTTTGTGAAATATAAATTAGCTTTTATATATTATATTTATGATTTTGTTTATTTTCAATTATGTTTTATATGTTGAGTAATTTTTTCAAATATCCCTTAGATTTTAATTATATTTTATAAGTTATATGCTTTTAAAGTCACCAAAATGAAACATAAAAATGTTTGAAGTTGGTGACTTTGAAAATATATAACATATAAAATATAAATACAATATAAATAATATTCGACACTCTTACTAAACATATGAAAAATAATTCAAAATAACAATAATTTCTTAAAAACAATTAAGTAAAAGTAGTTTTAGTAGTAGAATATATTGTTGTTTTAAACCATTACAATTTTATTTATAAAGTTTTTCTACATTCCTTTCATTTTCAATTATTTATTATATGTATGAAATTATTTTTATTTTCAACAAATTTTTAAATTATTAAACTATGTTTTAAGTTTTATTTAGATTGTTTTTATACTTTATATTTTATAAGCTTTTAAACTTTCATACTTGAAATTTAATAAATTTTCCTATGTTTCAATTAGATGACTTTGAAAGATTATAAAACAAAAACTATAACTGAAATATAAATGAAAATTGAAATACTAGATAAACATATAAAAATGGTTGATAGTAAAACTAATTTCTTCATTTTAATAGACAGAAAACATATTCATGAAATAGTAAAATCACTCTCTATGGTGAATTCTCATCCCATGTGGTGATGTGAGGATGGGATGCTCGTATCGAGATCATAAACCTCTGTGCTGGGGAGGAGTATGATGACCTGGAGAGGGCTTATCCTTGGGTGCTAGAACCTTGACTATATTTTGATATGCATGTGTCTCAGTGGGAGGAGTTATCAACTAGATGTCGTCATGCACACCCAATCCTTCTCCCACTAGGTGAGTATAAGGACCTACCATCATCGCCTAGGGGAACCACAGAGCCACTGAAGGATCCAGTACAAAATCTGGAGGCATGGGAAATGACCCTGGATAGAAGCTTGGATAATCTTCACCTAGAGAAAACTGTGGATATCTTTCCAATATAGATAAACCCCATGCCTCCTGATGCACATCCACAATCAGATGAGGCTATAATTCTAGAGGTCCAACCTCTACCTATGGACCAAGTGATGCCTCACATGCTGGATGACGTGGTCTGTGTCATTTTCATCATGGCTCCTCAGCATCAGCAACTGTTGTAAGAGGTTCCTAATTAGGAACCTCCACTACCTAGGTAGTAACATCATCTCCTTAGGGTTGGCAATCGAAGATATTGTTGTGAACTACATGAAAATTTGGCATCATCCCTTACGCTTCATCATAGACCACTGTCAGGATAGCAACCTCCTCCTCCTCTAGATAAATCATGAAAACAATCTATTGTAGTCGAGTATGATATAAAGATATTAAAAATTATTTATATAATAGTACAAAAAACAAACTAAGGGAAATTTATTGAATTTCCATATTCTAAATCCCTATGCCATATCGAGTAAGATACAGTATAGACTTCAGTCTATACCATGGATCATAATTGACCAACTCTAATAGATGAAATTGCATCATACATAAACCCTGGATATGATGTGATGCTCATTTGTTCCATAGGTTGAGATACTTGGCATGACAAGGGTGCCAATTGACATCCTACCTCCCTATCAGCTTTATGAAATGAATCTCCTGTAACTGTCTCGATGGACATGGAATGCACTGAACATAGCCAAACTAGTGCATGAATCTATCAAGCTAGTGCAACTTGATAATATGAAAGTGAATGAGAAGTACTACAAAAATAGTTTCATAAAGTCCAGTAGTGCAGTATGCAGGCAACTGGTCTAATAAATCCTAGTATGGCATCCATAAAATCTGAAATGACATGTGATATTTTTCAAAAAAACTTGCATACTAAAAACCAAAAATTATGATATTATGGAATTTTTTTAGTCAATGAAAGATTTTATATACTTACATCATCAGGTAGAATACTGTCTAACATGAGATGGTATACACCTAAATGGTGTGTTAGAGCACCGATAAAGCAGTGTACCTAACTCCACCTATAAAATACAACATCAAAAGTGATAAATAATAAGATATTAAATTCAATAACTCCTACTAGAATCAGAAATTAGTATATATGAGTGATTATTTAAAGGCGATATCATGGGAACTCTCAAATGTTGTTTAATTTTTACTTCTTTGGTGCAACGAAGTGGATGGACAAGGTCGTATCTCAAAGGAGGAAGTAAATTAAAACAAATTCTTAAAGGTATTATAAAAATAAAATAAAATAAAATAACACTATTTAAAAATTGTGGGGGGTTTGTTTACTATTTATAAATATAGAAGAATTATGCTGGAAGAATATTTCATTTTTTTTGAAATGAAATTCGATTAATAAAACACAACGAGAAGAAGTTTTTTTTGAAAATATTTTTAAAAGGAATAATTGATCTAACTCTACCTATTAATTTACTTATTAATAATTATTTTTTAAATTAATATCCACTTAAGTATGATCCCATAATTTTTTAACCCTCAAACCCTATAGGAGTTAACTTAACCACAAAGATGAAATTAATTAAACCCTAGGCTAGCTTTGGAACATTCAATCGCAGCACCCTTATTTGATTAATGTTATAAGTCTAACTTATGTTCAATGGTAAATTAGGGAACATATCCACTCTTTAAATTAGTATTAATTTAGTATTCAGATTATATTTGAACTCTATAAATTTATCCTATGTAGTTTTGTTTTACTGATTAATCTTGAACTCTCACAATTTACACAAATCTTGATCTCGTGTGTTTTTGTGTTAATTGTTAAATTTCTTGCTTAGTTTCTTCTAATTTAAAAACTGAATTAATAGATCATATTAATTTAATTATAGTATCTCATTGATTCAAAATAAATTAATGAAGAATGTAAAAGGTAGATCGATTACTAAAAAAACTACTCTTCCATGGATGGTGTAGTCATTGTAGAAACGTATTGAATGTGAAAAGATTTAGAAAGGGAATAAACCAATATCATTTCTAATATTGATTTACAGAAAAAATGGGATGATTAAATAAAAATATAATTTAACCAAATATAAGAAAACCAAAGAAATAAAATAGTAACTAAGAAGTTTATTATGAAAAGAACATTACAACATGAGAAAGAGATAAAGGCTTCGATGAAGGGATCATTGCTTCAAGATCTCTCCCTATGAGTATAGGGAGTTAAAGAACCTACAATATTATTAGAGGGATCCTATATAATTCACAAATTACATCACTTCACTCCCTTGGTCTGACATGCAAATGGGGTTCCCAAGGTGCCAATTTATAGCCAAAATGGGAAGTGGTTTTGGGCACCCAGATTTCAAGATACCACTTGTGTCTCGGTTTTGGGTTAGTAAATGGACTTATATAAACTTTGAAAAAAGATAAAAGTTTCTTCTGACATATTTAATGTCTCCATATCAAATTTTGAATCTATTGGATTACTAAATCCTGAGATATGTTCAAATTACAGAACTAAATCTTTGAATTCAAGAGGATTCTTTTTCTAGGACATATCAGCTTTGTTGGGCCCCTTTATGAACTAATTGGTATTGGTGGTCTTCTTAATAGTTGTATCACACTAAATTTTGGATCATCCCACAAAATTGCATCCCATTTTAATACATTTATTTCACATAAAATGTAAAATAGTGGACATATGTCATTGGGCTTCCATACAGTTTGGCTCATTTTCCTTATACATCATCTCCAGCCCTCCAATTCACCTCCTCCTAGAATCAAATTATCAAAACAAGTATAACTTCCCTTTTTAATAGTGATAAAATCTGAATAATTGAATCAAAAGTAAGTGAAATTTATTATTATATTTCAATTTTCAATACAAAACCTCTTTAAAACATTGATGTAAGGGTGAAATAAATTAGTGAATCTTGGTGCAATCAATCATACCAGCCTCCATGTGGAGCATCATGCAGCACATACATAGGAAGTTGCTGACCAGAAACATCAGGGGAGAGGGTAGGGATGCGTTCTCATACCCACATATGAATAAGGATGACACATCCCCTGAGATTTTTGTGTTATGAGCGGCATGTCTTGCATAATGATCTATAACTGTAAACCAAGTATGCAGATCCCCAGCTGTATCTCTCTACCTGATAAAAATCCTCCAATAGCCCTAGATACATCATATACACATGCATACCTAAGTTATTATCACATAGTGTCCCTCCAATGATCTATAATATATAGGCACGGGCATGATTCACAACACTCTACTCGTTAAAGTCATCAAGTAAATGTGAAAAGTGTATCACAAGACACCTCATAGATATTGACCTTCTATATGTAGAAACATCATCAGCCAAAATTCTGATGCCTAGAAATATTTATAAAATATTAGGCCAGTATTAATGGGTGGTTCCAATAATTGCATGGTCCTTGATAAGAATATTGAGCATGACTATTACATCCTCATGGGTGATGATCATCTCTCCCTTGGGTAGGTGGAATGGGTGTCTCCGGTATCCATCTCTCAAGGAGGGCAGCAAGAAGGTGATGATTAATGAATCTGAAATCGGATACCACAATACCATAGAAGCCAGAACAGCGTAGTTATAGTATAATAGCAGTTGAAGGCATCATGTAATGATGATAATGCAGTCGATGCACCCTGATCCTTCTAACCTAATGACCCTATATTATAGCATGGGAAACATGTGTAGCCTACTCAGTGAGTAGTATAGTATCCTCCATATATATGTAAAAAACTAAATAAGTCTTAAGTAAAAAATTTAAATATAACTTTATGGTTAGTATAATTTTATGAGTGGTAGAATTTAGGACACAACATGTTTATTCCCATTGTTTGATGAATTTTTTAACCAAAAGAAAAGTTCATGTCTTCATGTTTCTCAAATCATATTTTGAAAGTGTTTTTAGATATGTTTTTACTGATAGATCAAATATTTTATACATTTTTTGTAAGTATTTAAATTGTTTTAAGCATCCCAAATAATCAATTTGAGCTTATATGAATCAATTTTGGATTTATTATGTGTTTTGAGCAAAATGGTGAGGTGAAAAATGCATAATTCTGGATTTTAGACAGATTTTTACATCAAGGGTATTTTAGTCATTTAATGAAAAATATAAATCCAAATTTTGTGATTAAATTTTTTTAGAATCCTGATTTTATTTCCTCCAATTATTCCTGCCGAAGCAGGAGCTGATTCGTCCATATAAAGGGACTAAAAATTCATTGATGTTGGAAACTTATTCGGGCCGATAGCGTGGACCCCACCACCGTAACAGATGCACAATTCGGTATCCACAGCTAAAATTTAGACGATTCCACGTGGATATGAAATAGAACTCATAGGCATGATCACCCATTAAATTCCATGGAGTTTTCCATCCATTAAGGTGTATATTGATAGTTATACATTTAAAGGAAGCTTCCTAGAAATTTCGTCCAGAAAAAGTCCTATTCAATGAAAATTCCATAACTCCTACATCCTATAGATAAATGCGCTGATATTTTGAGGGGATACATACAAGCCATTTATGAACATCTTTTATGAAGTAGTAAATGTGAAAAAAAGTCATTTATGGGGGATAAAAGCATCACATTCAGAATAAATAATTATTCCTATAAAAGGAGAGGAGCTCCTACCTCTCAATTCATTCCTTCCCATCCCATTTTACATTCCATTCCTTCAAGGCACCAAGGAGGAGATCTCCATAGAAGGAGGCTGGACGCAACTCTTCCACAATTCTTTTTAATTTGTTTATTTTCTTTTTTTTTAATTCCTTCTTCTGCCCCTTTCAACTCTATTACCCTTCACATGGAGGAGTAAAACCTTTGAGTGATCGGAAAAGGGGGAGTTTCACTTTTGTAATGTCAGAGTTTTGTGCTTAAATATAAAATACTATTTTTCTTTTGAATGAATTCTATTGTCATTGTTTCACAATTATCTTAATGTGATCGTGTTTTGAGTTTGGTGTATTCATTGTTAATAGCTTTGGTTAAAGACTTTTAATCTCCCTCTGCCTAGTGCAATTTGTCTCGATCGAGCAGATTGTGTTAGGTGGTGAGTGTCTAGAAATTGTTGGAATATGTGTGAAACTATTAAACCTTTTCTACAGTTCTAAGGAGCAAAAATTCCCAATCAGGACTTGCCTTAGTTGTTTAGGGGTTTTTTATGAACTTCCATGCACATAGGAGTGAGTCTCATTTGTTTCTTTAACCAAGGGTGATTAATAACTTGATCGAGGAGTCTTTCATTTGTTATTCGAAAGGAAGAGAGGGAATATGATCATTATTACTATGATGAAATTGAAAAATTGAATCATACCCTGACCCCATCACTCTCTTCATCCATTAGTGTTCAACCATTCTTTTTATTGCTTTCATTATTTTTCAACCCAAACAATTTCAAAAACAACCTTTTCTTCTTTCTTAAATTTAAGTGAAAAACATAATTGTTGTTCACTCCTCTCTGGAGAAAACTTATTTTAACCACTCTACTACATTTTAACTCAGTTATTATTATTTTTTGTCACACCCCACGACAGGCACATGTCAAAACATGGCATCGTTGCTGGGGAGGTTGTGCCAACAATCCATTTGTAAATAATTGTCTCTTTTCAAATTAAAAAAAAACATAAAAAAATATTTTTTCCATGATGTTATCAAATGATTTTTTCTTTAATTCATGGAAAAATTATCCATGAGTGAAAGAATCAATTATTGACTCACCTTGGTCTATAGAGGATAGTGTTTCTCTCTTTTCTAAACAGATCAGGGGAGCTCGAATCCAAATCAATAAGGAGGATGAATTCAAGGATCTCATTCAAGACCTTAAATAAAACCTTGAATACTCAGCATTGGAGGGATTTTCAAGAGAATTAGTTGAACTCCAGGAGTATTTTCCAGAATTTTTTCATGAAATAGTAAAGGTGTAACAAGAAGAGGAAACTCAAACAAAATATCAGTTGAAAGAAATTCGGTAAGAAATGAAGGCCCTGGAGAGAAAAATGTAATGGCTAATTGAATTTTTTCACACATCCCAAGAGAAACCCGAACCTAAACATGATCCATTAATGGAAGTGGATTACCCTCTTATACTTGATGTTGAAGAACCTAGGGAGACCATGATGGAATTAAATGAAGATCCATTTGGCTCTTATCAACCATTGCTGAAGAAGAGTGATGAAGAAGATGTGCCTTATGATGTAAGTACGAGACATCAACAGGATCTAGATGAGTTCTGGATGGAGTGGGAGAAACTACTTGATCTCCATGTTCCTTATAATGTGGAAGATATAACATCATTGAAGGAAGACACCACCAATGCTGTAAAATTTGAAGAGAATATTGAGGATCCTGACTACCTGCATCCATCTTCTACCACTCTACTCCAAGAGGCACTTCCTACTGAAGAAGCAATTGAAGTTGAAAAAAATCAGGGAGACGATCTTTTCATGAACTCATTGTATTCTAATTTTATTGAAATTGAATTGAGTATCACCTCCACATGCTTGAAATTTTCAGATTCAGACAACTCATTTACTGACTTGACGAATGAGGAAGAAAAGGAAGATGCGCTTAAAGAGGAACATATTGAGCTCCTCAAACATGTTTATTGTTTATTAGAGAGAGTTCAATAGGAGATCCACATGTATTTTCATGAGGAAAAAGAGACACAAGATGCTTACATTAAAAGGGAATAATTCTACATTGAAACTTCATGCTTTAACTTTTTTCAAATAGAATTATACTCTAACATTCCCTTTGATTATTCAATTGATGCAACATACCTTGAGAAATCACTATAAGATGAAGAAGAAGTTGTGAAATTGGAATCCAAGTGTTGACCTCACCTGTTTTGATAATCTCAATCATGTATTCATATGTGTTGAAAATCCCAATTATGTTTTCATTCTCTATGATATTTTTAAGTATCATTGATCTATACTTTAATTCTTTCAAATCTGTGATCAAACCAATAATAATTTTTAAAATAGTCTTTGGAATATGTTAATCCTCATTTATCCATGTTCATACAAGTTATAAATTAATTCTAACACAATCGGATGTGTTCTGCATAAAACAGATAAGTAATCTGCCTATAACTACTGATAGAGCTACCGGTACCCAGTCTACCGATAGACTTAGTCTACCGACAGACAGAGTCACCGATATACTTAACACAGAGCTACCGATGTTCTTATAAATGTAAGCTACTGACTTACAGACAGCTACCGATACAAACATAGAGCTACCGGTGTAAGTATAAATAGCTACTGATGGAATAAGAGTCACCGATGGACGAAGCTACTGACAGACTCACAGCTACCGATACCGACGCATGGAGCTACCGACGCATGAAGCTACCGACGCATGGAGCTACCAATAAACAAAGTCACCGATACAAGCATATACCAACCGACGCATAGAGCCACTGAGAGAGTCAAAGCAACTAATGAAATTGAGCTACCGATGTCCAAGCTACCGATGCTGATTACCTACCGATCACTCAACTCACTGTTTGAATTTCTTTATTTCCTATCTTTATTTAATCTATCCAACGGTCATATCATGTACATTTTAATGATTTTTCAAATATCTGATAAAGGTTGTCGGATGTCAGGAACCCGTACCTCGTACCTGCAGAAAGGAAATCTTTTCTGTCTCCTGTTGCCTGTGAGATAAATACGAGAAGACTACGCTGCCCAACAAAAAAAAGAGTGTGGTGGATGAAATATACCAGAAACACAAGAACAAGAAGAATTAACAGAAAAACCAGTTCCATCAAGAACACAGAGAAGCTCATAGACAATCAAGCATACTCGAGAAGTGTTCTGTGCATATAAGAACACTGAAGAACTTCAACCACTACATTTTCACTGTCTGTGAACCTGGAGCATACGACACTCTGTTTCTCAAACAGAAACGAGAAGAGGACTCAGACTCACTTCTGATCGAATCCAAAGGATTTCAGAGCTACACTGAAATCACCAGAACCATCTCTAAACTCTACATCTCTTGTTCTGTGATTTATTATTATTCTTTTCGAGTAGTGTGTGTTATCTGCTGTATCTAACACATACACTGTCTCCTGTACTTAAACTGGAGGATTTGTAAATCCTTACCAATTTCTTGCATTCTATTCTTTCCCACGAATAACAGTGGTAGAGGTCGTGTGTGACCTGGATAGCTGGTTGCTGTTGTACTGTTTCCCACGAATAACAGTGGTAGAGGTCTTGGACCTGGACAGTTGTAAACTGTTGAACCCCGATCCAGGGTGTGGATCATTTTTATATAAACTTTTGAGAGGACTAAGTCTCGGCTTGAGACTGAACCTCTTGGTTAAATTTGTTGTGCCATCTCTTTCAAAGTTTTATTCCGCTGCTAATCACTTTAAAACCAATACTGTTTTTAAAGTTACTTTGATAATTAAATTAGCAAGTGTTTATGTTAAGTGTAGATTAGTAAGTTAGTTTCAAAAGATAATCACTCACTCCTGTATTGATTAACTGGGAATTAATCAATCCCTTGATAATCTAACAGAACCTCTACTTTAATATAAATTCACTACAGTTTAATTTATTATTTTATTTGGGGGTCTTTAAGACAGTGTTTTTAAATACAGAAATTTTAATTGGTACTCAATTCACCCCCCTCTTGAGTAAACCACTCTGACCAACACTTGGTATCAGAGGGTCGAAAATACTCTCTAAAAGTACTCTGCTTTTGAACTGTGATTTTAGTTGTATTTTAAAGGTCTTAAAATTTCTGTTATATCTAAATTTTTATCTCTTTAAAATTTTCTCATCATGGACAATAGACTTGAGGGTGCTGCTACTAACCGGCCACCTTTGTTCAATGGAACTAATTATGCTCAGTGGAAACTGAAAATGAAAATTCATCTAGAAAGCATAGGTTTTGATATTTGGACTGCTATTGAATCAGAATACAAAATTCCCACTACTGCTAGATCTACTTGGGATGAACCTATAAAGAATGCTTACAATAACAACTGTAAAGCTATGAATGCCTTGTACTGTGCTCTAGGAGATGAAGAGTTTAATAGAATTTCTTCTTGTAAAACTGCATATGAAATTTGGGATACCTTAGCTGTTTCTCATGAAGGAACAACGAATGTTAAAGAAATGAGATTGAACACTTATACTATCAAGTATGATAATTTTAAAATGAAGCCTGACGAACCCATTTATGACATGTATCTCAGGTTCAATGAAATTGTCAATACAATGATCTCGCTGGGAAAGGATGTCTCATCGAAGGAACAAATTATGAGAATTTTGAGATGTCTACCTGATAGATGGAGAGGCACATCTGTCTCAATCAGAGAATCATGTGACATTGCTGCTCTACCTGTCAAGGAACTAATTGGAAAGCTGATGATGTATGAAGAAGAGCTTAAAGTGAATAAAGAGGAAGAAAATGAACCTCCAAGAAAGTCTGTCGCTTTCAAATCCTCAACTTCAAAGAATAAGGACAAAGAAAAGCTTCAAGCTGTAGTTGAAAGTTCAAGCTGTGAAGATAGTGAAAGTGATTCTGACAGTGATGCTGAGATGGCTCACATTGCTAGAAGATTTAAGAAATTTTATAGGAAAAAGAAGTTCTTCAGAAAAACAAATCATAAGGGTAAGTATGATCACCAAGGTAAATGGAAAAAGGATTGGAAGAAGAATGACAAATCAGATGATGTTGTCTGCTATGAGTGCAAGAGAAAAGGACACATTAAAGCCGACTGTCCAAAGCTGAAGTATAAAAAGAAATATGAATATAAGGACAATAAGTTTAAGAAAGCCATGAAGGCTACTTGGAGTGCTTATGAGGATATCTCTATTGAATCTGAAAGCTCTGAAACTGAACACAAACATAAGGCAAACATGTACTTTATGACAAACACTTCTCAGGTAACTGCTGAAACTCCTGCTTTAAATTATTATTACTCTGGAGATAATGCAGAATCTGACTCTGATTCTGGAAGAATGTCTAAAAATGAATTGTTTGAGTACTGTGATATGATGGAAGAGACATGTAATGAACTTAAGGATAAATACAAGTCATTAAAGAAACAGCATGCTCTCACCACTACAGTTAAAACCGAACTCACTATTGAAAAAGAGAAAAATGCTAAACAGTTAAAAGAAAACACTGAACTGAAACTATCAAATGAGCAACTCAAGAAAGACTTAGAGAAGTTCACCAATGGAAAAAATACACTAACACAGATGCTAGGAAAGCAAATAGCACCTAAATATACTACTGGTATAGGATACCAACCTGGAAAAAGGAAAATTTCCAAAACTAGATTTATTTCTAAATATGGATAGAATGAAGGTAATTCTGGAACTTCATATGATTCAACCAGTTATATACATATCTATGGATCTAATAAAGTTTATCTTTCAAAGCATGTCAATTCTACAAATTATATGAGACCCATTAGACAAATATGGGTACCTAAAGTGTTATTGGCTAACCTGTC
The DNA here is from genome assembly GCA_963277665.1 of Viscum album. Classification (NCBI taxonomy): domain Eukaryota; kingdom Viridiplantae; phylum Streptophyta; class Magnoliopsida; order Santalales; family Viscaceae; genus Viscum; species Viscum album. The sequence goes on from OY728127.1 coordinate 702,916,789, forward strand.
TGGACCCAAGAAAATCTGGGTACCAAAATCATCTCCCATCTGAATCTGTTTTGTAGGGAACTTGCTTAAAGAGCTCCTGTAAAGAGACCTGGTATTTGGATATTGGATGTTCAAGACATATGTCAGGAGACTTATCTTGTTTTAATAGTTTAATAAAAGTTGTTGGAGGCTTTGTCACCTTTGGTGATAATTCAAGAGGAAAAATCATCGGCCTAGGCCAGATTGGTAACACTGATTCAATTATGATTTCTAAAGTTTTATTTGTTGATGGCCTTAAATACAATTTATTAAGTATTTCTCAGTTATGTGATGATGGTTTTCATGTTAAATTTGAAAATGATTCTTGCAAATTTTTTAATTCTAAGAATGTTTTGGTATTTTCTGCCTTAAGAAATGAAAATGTTTATGCTGTTAATCTGAATTCTTTAGCTAAGCAGAATATTACTTGTTTGAATGCTTTTCATAAAGAATCTTAGCTATGGCACAGAATATTGGGACATTGCAACATTCACTCACTTAGAAAACTCTCTAGAAAAAACCTAGTTAGAGACCTACCTAAATTAGAATTCCCAAATGATAGAGTGTGTAACCCCTGTCAAAAGGGAAAACAAGACAAAGTTTCTTTTAAATCAAAGAAATAAGTTTCGACTTCTCAACCACTTGAATTGGTTCACATGGATTTGTTTGGACCATCAAGAGTTTCTAGTTTAAATGGGAAGCACTATGTTTATGTTCTTGTAGATGATTTTTCTAGATATACTTGGGTATATTTTCTAGCTCACAAAAGTGAAGCTTGTTCTTCTTTTGTTAAATACTCTAAATCTGTAGAGAACCTTAGTGGACTTAAGATTAAAACTTTGAGAAGTGATCATGGTCGTGAGTTTGAAAATCAATATTTTGAATCTTATTTCTCACACAATGGCTATACTCATAACTTTTCTGCCCCTAGAACACCCCAACAGAATGGTGTAGTAGAAAGAAGAAACCGAACCCTTCAAGAAATTGCTAGAACCATGCTCAATGAATATGACCTGCCTATTTATTTTTGGGATGAAGCTGTAAATACAGCTTGTTATGTCATTAATAGAGTCTTAATTAGACCTGTTCTTAAGAAAACTCCTTATGAATTGTGGAACAATAGAAAGCCTAAGGTTAATTACTTTAAAGTTTTTGGTTGCAAAGTATTTATTCTGAATACTAAAGATAATCTGGATAAGTTTGCTTCCAAAAGTGATGAAGGAATTTTTCTGGGTTACTCTATTTCAAGTAAAGCCTATAGAGTATTCAATAAGAAAACTAAATGTGTGGAAGAATCTGTTCACATCAAGTTTGATGAAACTGATCCACATGAGTCTAAAACCTCTCTTGAAAATATTGAAGAAGACTTATCTGTTCTGGACATTAATGATAAATCTAAAGAACCTGTTATCAAAACATCCAGTTCTGGACTTTTTCCAGAATCTGCTTCTGTTGAACCCGAACCTATAGATGAACCTGAAATTTCTAGTCCAACCTTTACCATACCAACGAGGATTCTAAAGAATCATCCTTTAGAAGCTGTTGTTGGTAATCTTGATAGAGGAACACAAACTAGAGCTTCTCTAAGAAACCAGGTTGAACATCAAGATTTTCTTTCACAGCTAGAACCCAAAAATATCAATGATGCTATCAATGATGAATTATGGGTAATGGCTATGCAGGAAGAATTAAATCAGTTTGAAAGAAACAAAGTCTGGGAATTAGTTGACAGACCTAAGGACACTTTGACAATAGGCACAAAATGGGTTTTTAGAAATAAAGTAGATGAATCTGGAAATATAGTTAGAAACAAAGCTAGACTAGTTGCACAAGGATATAGTCAGGAAGAAGGTATAGACTATGAGGAAACTTTTGCACCTGTAGCTAGACTAGAAGCCATTAGGATCTTACTTGCATATGCTGCATATCTGGATTTCAAGTTATATCAAATGGATGTGAAAAGTGAATTTCTAAATGGTTTTATAATTGAAGATGTTTTTGTAGAACAACCACCTAGATTTACTAACCCCCATTTTCCAAATCAAGTTTTTAAACTTTCTAAAGCTTTGTATGGTTTAAAACAAGTTCCAAGAGCTTGGTATGATAGACTTAGCAATTTCCTTATTTCAAAAGGTTTTACTAAAGGGATTGCTGATCCAACTCTTTTCATTAAAAGAATTTCTAAAGATGTTTTAGTTGTACAAATATATGTTGATGATATTATTTTTGGATCTTCTAAACACTCTTTATGTACTGATTTTTCAAAAAGTATGCAAAATGAATTTTAAGTGAGCTTAATGGGAGAACTTAAGTAATTCCTTGGATTTCAAGTATTTCAAAATGAAAATGGTATTATTTTGAATCAAAGTAAATATACAAAGGATCATTTAAAACGTTTTGGTCTGGATAGTATCAAGGAAAGTGAAACTCTTATGATTACTCCCTGTAAATTGGACGCAGATGAAACTGGGAAACCAGTTGATCAAACAAATTACAGAGGTATGATTGGTAGTTTACTTTATCTTACTGCTAGTCGACCTGATATTATGTTTAGTGTGTGTATGTGTGCTAGATTTCAAGCTAATCCAAAAGAATCTCATTTGCTTGTTGTTAAAAGAATTTTTAAATATCTCAAACACACGGTTAACTTAGGTTTGTTTTACCCAAAAGGACAATCCTTTGAGTTAATGAGTTATTCAGATGCTGACTTTGCTGGTTGTAAGTTAGATAGAAAAAGCACATCAGGAACATGTCATTTGCTTGGAAAATCCTTAGTTTCTTGGTGTAGTAAGAAACAGAACTCAGTTGCATTATCTACTGCCGAAGCAGAATATATAGCTGCTGGTAGTTGCTGTGCACAAATTCTGTGGATGAAACACACTCTTTTGGACTATGGATATGTTTTTAAACATGTTTCAATCAACTGTGATAACACCAGTGCAATAAACATCTCTAAGAATCCTGTATCTCACTCTAGAACCAAACACATAGATTTAAGACACCATTTCCTAAGAGATCACTATAAAAAAGGTGATATTTCTCTTGAATTAATTGGCACTGAACATCAATTGGATGATATTTTCACTAAACCATTAAGTTCGGATAGGCTAAGTTACATAAGACACGAATTGGTAATGTTTAATCACAACCGATGTGAAAATCCTCATTGATGTGAAATTCTCACCGATGTGAAAATCCTCACTGATGTGAAATCCTCACTGATGTGAAATTCTCACCGATGTGAAAATCCTCACTGATGTGAAATTATCACCGATGTGAAAATCCTCACCGATGTGAAATTCTTACCGATGTGAAATCCTTACCGATGTAAAATTCTCACCGATGTACAATTCTCACCGATTTTTTTTTCACCGATGATTAACTCACACTGATGCAATGTTTTCTAAAACATCTGTCGGCCTCCAAGAATATGAATTGTTTTATTTTATTTTATCTTACTCTATTTTAGTCGTTTATTTGGAATTCCTAAATGATAAAACTAAGTCTAAGCCACTTCTTACCTCACCGAGCTCAAAATCTCTCACCTTCGAACCTTAGCTCCCGAATCGGCCAAGAACCCTAAACCCGCGATGGCAAAAACTAAGCTTCCTACTGTCAGAGATGAAAGTGTAGAACCAAAAGCTAAGAAGCAGAAGACACATCATAAAGCCAGTGTTAGTGAAGTCAGAACTAGATCGGGAAAGCGATCAGTGAATCCTCACTTGCAGAATAGAGACATGGTAATCGAGAAGGAACTATGCATGGAATGGCTACTGCCTAGCAAATCGTTAGTACTCGATATTCTGGAGGACCAGAAATGGGTGGATTGTTTCTCGAATAACAATGGCCCATACTACCCGAAGTTGATAAAACAGTTCTACCAGTTTGTAAGCTTCGAGAAGTCTGAAAATGAGAATCGGGTAAGCTCTTTTTTAAATGGAAAAGAGATGTCTTTTTCTTCAGTAGAGTGGGATGAGTGTTTAAAAGTGCCACATGAAGGTGTCTCTGGGTATGTATCAAGAGCAATGCCACCTAGCAGTGACATCTTTGATTATGAAACCGCCTTAAAAGAGCTGACCAGTAATGGGAATCAAAGGCAAGTGGTTGCTGCTGAAATGGATGGAGAGAATCGACTGCTCTTCAAGTTTGTTCAGCATGTGTTGATACCGAGGCGAGGAGATTTTGCAAATCTGAGATATCAAGATATCTATCTTCTTCATCTGCTAAGACATGGTGTGAAAATAAATCTGTGCAGATTGTTAATGCTTCAAATGGAAGACATGATTAGACCAAAGTCAAAGACTAATGCTTTATTCTTTGCCAAGCTGATTTCAGTAATGATAAAAGTGAAAGGAATAGCTGAGTCTCAGGATGAGACAGTTGTAGTCAGGAATAATTTCTGCATTACCTCGACTGTTTGTAAGTACATGAAAATTAACTGGAACCCATGGAAGGGAGAATGGGTCAGTGATGATCAGAAGATATATGATAAGTTTAATCCTGCGGATCATCCCTCAAGACCAAAGGATATGAGAGATCCGAGTCTGAGACCTGATGAAGAGGAACCTGTTTATAGTAATGAAACAGAAGAAGAAACAGAAGAAGAAGAAGAAACTCCCATGGATGTTGGAGGAGATCCATAATTTCCCCCAAGTCCTGTTGCAGAATTGGTTTATTCTAGGAAAGGAAAGGTAGAGGAAATTTTGTCTACTTATGAGGAAGACCTGTCTGTACCTCACCAAGAAGAAGAGGAAAAGGAGAATGTATCTGAATCGTCTGCTTCTGGTAGTTTAAGTATGAGTCCTTTGATTGGAAACTCAGCTATGCCGACTGCTGAAGTAGAAAGAGATACAGAAGAAGTTGTACCTGTATCAGAAGATCTTCTAGATGTTGCACCGATGGAACTTGTAGTAGAAGATTCTGATGAAGAGAATCCAGCACTGAATGCTGTTGTGATACATGAGAATGCACCCATTGAGGGGGAGCATCAATCTGTTCTTGGAAATGTTACAGTAGCTGTTGAGTTTGGAGACTGGGTAGAAGACCCAGGGTTTATAGTTTGTGGATTGGATTATCCGGATTCAGATAATGAGATGTCTGTGAATAGACCGAAGACCAATTATGATCTTGATTCTGAGTTGTTGCCCGATAATGTGGTCAGATTTCATGATCTGAATAAGCTGAAAGAGGACCTCAAAACCAATTTTGTTGAAGAAGTGAAGTTAATGGAAACCTCCCTTGCATCCTCAATTCATTCAATAATGACTGATTCTGTAGTTAGTTTGGCCTCAGTAAAGGGATCTGCTGCAGTTGTCCCTAATGATTTTGTCTCTAAATCTGATCTTGAATCCATGAAGAATGAGCTGAAAGAATCATTTAGTGTATCAGTTGCTGAGATGAAGCAAAGCTTTGATGAAGAAATGAAAATGTTAGAGAGATCCTTCGAGCTATCTCTGGCTTGTAATTTATCTTCTTTTGTGTCTGAGCTTATGGAAGAAGTGAAAGAGTTCCAGACTCAGTCTTCTAGAATCGAAGTAGATCTTGAAGCTCTCAAGACATCAGTTGCTGCTTTGGATTCTTATATGAGCTCCAAGTCTCAAGCTGACAAGTACCTAGCTTATGTGAAGAGTGTAGTAAGCCAGTTTGTCTCGGTGTTTGAAAGTTTCAAAACCTCAGTGAAGGATCACGTTCAATTACAGGACTCTCAAGTTAAAAGCCTAATCAGTGGTTTGTCTAAGAGTTTCAAAGAAATTGTTTCCTTCTCTCTTGGCCCTCTCACATCCAAACTATTAGTTGACCTGAATCTAGTTCGAACAATGTTGAAGGAGGAGATTGGTTCTATTTCAACCAGTGGCTCTGTGGACTCATCAGAGTTGAGCTGAGTGGTGCTTTCTACAAGAGATTCTACTAGAGAAATAATGAAGATTGTTCAAGATTATATGAGAGAAGCCTCTGCCTCTCAGGAAGCCATAAAGAGCAAAGTGGACTACTACTTCACCAGAATTTTCACCAAGCATCAACTCGATCACCACTTCAAGCTGATGTTGGAAAACATGAAGCTACCTCCAGTAACTCAAGCTTTTAGAGAACAAGTGAGCCAACTAAGACAATTGACTCCTGCCTTGGAGAAATTCATGGAGAATAAAGATGATTTCATCTCTGCTATGGAAAGAGGAGGAGGAATTATTATGGATTTTAGAAATCTGTTGCTGCCCTTCTTGCATGTTGATGCCAGACCAGTCATCATACCTCCTGCTTTTCCTGCTTCTGACTCAGCTGTTTCCACAGTCCAGCTGACTCCTGCTCAAGCTATTCAAAGTCTCACACCAATGATCACCCAAATATCTTCAACCTACAGGCCTGACTCTGTGTCAGTATCTCAGCCTCCTTTGATCATTTCTGGCATTCCAAAACCTTCACCTGCATCCTCACCACCCGAACCTTCTTCTGATCCCAAAGGAAAATCTCACGTGGAAGATGTGGATTGATCCAGTGGCCAGGATTTTTGATAGGAATTCATTTGTATTCTGTTTCCGTACTTTCTGACTGCTCTAATACAGAGGAACTCTTTTTACTTCTCATGTTTTATTTGTCTCCTATATATGCTTTCCCACTTTTTGATTATCACAAAGGGGGAGAACAAAATGAGAGAATGAGAAATATTTTCAATGGAGAAAAATAACCTTCTTTTCAATTTTATCTCTGATATTATTATGTTTCTTTTTACCTTCGGTACCTTATGATTGTTACCTCTGATAACTTATGTCTATATCATACTATTTCTATTATCTCTGATGTTGTTTTCTCTGAGAAAATTGAATTCAATATTATACTCTTTACTATTATATGAATTCAATATTATACTCTTTACTATTATATTTTCACTACGTTAAATGCCCATATCATAAATTGTGATTATCAAAAAGGGGGAGATTGTTGACCTCACCTGTTTTGATAATCTCAATCATGTATTCATATGTGTTGAAAATCCCAATTATGTTTTCATTCTCTATGATATTTTTAAGTATCATTGATCTATACTTTAATTCTTTCAAATCTGTGATCAAAACAATAATAATTTTTAAAATAGTCTTTGGAATATGTTAATCCTAATTTATCCATGTTCATACAAGTTATAAATTAATTCTAACACAATCGGATGTGTTCTGCATAAAACAGATAAGTAATCTGCCTATAGCTACTGATAGAGCTACCGGTACCCAGTCTACCGATAGACTTAGTCTACCGACAGACAGAGTCACCGATATACTTAACACAGAGCTACCGATGTGCTTATAAATGTAAGCTACTGACTTACAGATAGCTACCGATACAAACATAGAGCTACCGGTGTAAGTATAAATAGATACCGATGGAATAAGAGTCACCGATGGACGAAGCTACTGACAGACTCACAGCTACCGATACCGACGCATGGAGCTACCGACGCATGAACCTACCGACGCATGGAGCTACCGATAAACAAAGTCACTGATACAAGCATATACCAACCGACGCATAGAGCCACCGATAGAGTCAAAGCAACTAATGAAATTGAGCTACCGATGTCCAAGCTACCGATGCTGATTACCTACCGATCACTCAACTCACTGTTTGAATTTATTTATTTCCTATCATTATTTAATCTATCCAACGGTCATATCATGTACATTTTAATGATTTGTCAAATATCTGATAAAGGTTGTCGGATGTCAGGAACCCGTACCTCGTACCTGCAGAAAGGAAATCTTTTCTGTCTCCTGTTGCCTGTGAGATAAATACGAGAAGACTACGCTTCCCAACAAAAAAAAGAGTGTGGTGGATGAAATATACCAGAAACACAAGAACAAGAAGAATCAAGAGCAAAACCAGTTCCATCAAGAACACAGAGAAGCTCATAGACAATCAAGCATACTCGAGAAGTGTTCTGTGCATATAAGAACACTGAAGAACTTCAACCACTACATTTTCACTGTCTGTGAACCTGGAGCATACGACACTCTGTTTCTCAAACAGAAACGAGAAGAGGACTCAGACTCACTTCTGATCGAATCCAAAGGAGTTCAGAGCTACATTGAAATCACCAGAACCATCTCTAAACTCTACATCTCTTGTTCTGTGATTTATTATTATTCTTTTCGAGCAGTGTGTGTTATCTGCTGTATCTAACACATACACTGTCTCCTGTACTTAAACTGGAGGATTTTTAAATCCTTACCAAATTCTGGCATTCTATTCTTTCCCACGAATAACAGTGGTAGAGGTCGTGTGTGACCTGGACAGCTGGTTGCTGTTGTACTGTTTCCCACGAATAACAGTGGTAGAGGTCTTGGACCTGGACAGTTGTAAACTGTTGAACCCCGATCCAGGGTGTGGATCATTTTTATATAAACTTTTGAGAGGACTAAGTCTCGGCTTGAGACTGAACCTCTTGGTTACATTTGTTGTGCCATCTCTTTCAAAGTTTTATTCTGCTGCTAATCACTTTAAAACCAATACTGTTTTTAAAGTTACTTTGATAATTAAATTAGCAAGTGTTTATGTTAAGTGTAGATTAGTAAGTTAGTTTCAAAAGATAATCACTCACTCCTGTATTGATTAACTGGGAATTAATCAATCCCTTGAGAATCTAACAGAACCTCTACTTTAATATAAATTCACTACAGTTTAATTTATTATTTTATTTGGGGGTCTTTAAGACAGTGTTTTTAAATACAGAAATTTTAATTGGTACTCAATTCACCCCCCTCTTGAGTAAACCACTCCGAACAACACCAAGAAAGATGAGGACTCATTTGTTTTCCTACCCCCACCAAGAAAGTTTTATTTTATTTTCCTAGGGTTGGAAACGGTGTACTATGCTCATGGTGTCCTCAAAAAAAAGAATGAAGTGCATGATTTAAAGAATAATTTTTGTTGGTTCATGAGCAAGAAGCTTCACCCACCATCAGATTGGGGATAACCAACTGAAACTACCCATCTTGAGGTAGTCAAAACCCAGGGCCCACTTGGGGGGATTAAACCAAGATCTGTCCTTCTTTTCTCATCCAATTTTTATTTTAATTTCTTTCAATAAATGTCTTATGTTTTATTTTTTTTATTTTTCTTACAAGTTATCAGTGTGCAACACTTAAGAGCTTAACTCAATATTGCACTTCCAATAAGTCAGGTTGTACCTCTCCTTTACACTTTCTTGTTGTTGTGATTCATTTTAAAATTTGCTCACATGTTAAATCTACTTGAATTCATTGAGGACACTACACGTGTGGGGGAGGGAACCTTTGTAGTTTAAGATTTTCATTTTTTTTAAAACAATGCGTGTTTTCAAATTTTTGTGTGTTTATTTTTCAATTTTTTGTGTTTTTTTTTAACTTTTGAGCTGAAATGATTATCGTTACCATTTTTGAAAACCATTTCAATGAGTGAAACAATATATTCCATGAAACTGAGCTTAAATGAATGCTGAAATGACTTTGTTTTGAGTTCAAATATTTTGGAATTTCATGAAAAGTACACTGATTTTTGAAACCCATACCATATCTCACTATCTATGTCTTTGAAATCACATTCCTGTGAGTCTTCTGAACCATTTTTTTAATATTATTTTCATTCACCTCATTTCTTGAGAGAACCAGACCATGCTTTCTTTAACCAGAATTTGATTTATTCCTTTCAAAACTTGAGGGTTTGGGGTACGTGTGTTTTAAATGATTGAGTAATTTATTTGGTTTGAAGCCCCCTTTTCAAAATAATTGTTTTCATTATGTCCTAAATTATATATTAATCATTTTATCCCCTAGTATCCATGAATATCCTATTAGTTTATCCACATTACAAGCCAATTTTCCCTATCCAACCTGCTCTTGAAGTGAAATTACATGATCTAGTTGAACTTAAGTGTGGGGGAAGATGTCTTGTGGTGTACTACCTCATTTGGTGATACTTTTAGTGGAATATAAAATGTTGAAGAGATGATGTTTCTACTGAATATTTCATTTTGTTAAAAAATGTGCCTTTTCTGGAGCTTTCATGATAATAGAAGTTTTGTCTTTCTAGAGATTCCGATGTAAAAAGAAAGTTGTGCCTATCTGGAGATTTCAAGAAAAATCATGTTTGGAGAGATTTAAATATTTTCTCCTGAAATCCTGAGCTGATTTAATGATGATGGAGCCTATTTTCTACAAAGGTAAATATAAGGAGACCATATTTGAGTGAAAATTAGAATCTTGTAATTTGGCTTCAAAAAGAGCCAAGCCCTCCTTTTTCGACCTCAGAATTTTTAACATCTAAATCCTACCAACCGAAAGGCACAGAACAACCCTAAAAAGTCCTCATGAGAAACACATATCCTTGACTCACATCGGGTAGAGAAGTAGGAATTTATCAGGCCTATGGTGACTCTTGTGTGAGTTTGGATGAGAAAAGCCTCATTCTGCATTTACATTTGTGAGATAATAGAAAATTCATGCGAGGTAGGTGTTTTGTGTGCATGGGAAAAGAAATGAAGTGAAAGTATACTAAAATCTAAAATTTAGAACTTGAAATAATTTTTTTTGATGAGGCATGATATCTTTTTGTTAGTTAGTATGGATTTGGTAGATCTCATTGGTATGTGTTTTGGATTTTATTTGATTTGATTTTTTACTTGTCTAGGATTCCAAGTTCTAAGTGTGGGGGAATTGATAGATATAATATTTTCCAAATTTTTTGTATGTATTTCAATTGTTTTAATCATCCCAAATAATCAATTTGATCTTATATGAATCAATTTTGGATTTATGATGTGTGTTGAGAAAAATGGTGAAAAACGCATAATTCTGGATTTTAGACAGATTTTTACATCAAGGGTATTTTAGTCATTTCATGAAAAATATAAATCCAAATTTTGTGATTAATTTTTTTTTATAATCCTGATTTTATTTAATCCAATTTTGTATTTTGGACCAGTATCTTATTCATCCATTTAAAGTGCCTAAAAATTCATTTAAGTTGGAAATTTGTTCGGGCGGACAACATGGACCCCACCATCGTAACGGATGCACAATTCAGTCTCCACAGATAAAATTTAGATTATTCCACCTGGATATGGAAAATGACTAATCGGTTCACTCAAGAATTAAATTCCATGGAGTTTTACATCCATTAAGGTGGATATTGATAGTTATACATTTAAAGGAAGTTTCCTAGAAATTTCATCCAGAACAATTCCAATTCAATGAAAATTCCATAACTCCTACATCATGTGGATAAATGTGATGATATTTTGAGGGGATACATCCAAGAAATTTATGAACAACTTTTATAAAGGATAAAACGTGAAACAAATTCATTTATGGGGGATAAAACACGTCACATTCAGAAGGAATAATTCTGCCTATAAAAGGAGAGGAGCTCCTACCTCTCAATTCATTCCTTCACATCCCATTCTCCATTCCATTCATTCAAGGCACCAAGGAGGAGATCTCCACCGAGGGAGTATGGCCTCAACTCTTCCACATTTCTTTTTAATTTATTTATTTTATTTATTTTTGTTAATGCCTTTTCCTTCCCCTTTCAACTCTATTGCCCTTCACATGGAGGGGTAAAACCTTTGAGTGATCAGGGAAGGGGGAGTTTCACTTTTGAAATGTCGGAGTTTTGTGCTTAAATATAAAATACTCATTTTCTCTTTAATGACTTCTATTATCACTATTTCCAAATTATCTTAATGCAATCATGTTTTGAGTTTTGTGTATTCATTGTTAATATCTTTGGTTAAAGACTTTTAATCTCCCTCTGCCTAGTACAGTTTGTCTTGATCGAGCAGATTGTGTTAGGTGGTGAGTGTCTAGTGATCATTGGCACGTGTGTGAAACTATTAAACTTTTTCTAGAGTTCTAAGGAGCAATAATTCCCGATTGGGACTTGCCTTAGTCTTTTAGGGATTTTTTATGAAGTTCCATGCTCATAGGAGTGAGTCTCATTTGTTTCTTTAACCAAGGGTGATTAATAACTCGATCAAGGAGTCTTTCATTTGTTATTCGAAAGGAAGAGAGGGAATATGGTATTTATTACTATGATGAAATTGAAAAACTGAATCCTACCCTGACCCCAACACTCTCTTCATCCATTAGTGTTCAACCTTTCTTTTTATTGCTTGCTTTATTTTTTGTTATTGCGTAGAAGCCATGAATTTCCTTATAGGTTTAAGACACATTACAAGCCAATTTTTCCTTACCTACCCACACTTTTAGTATTTTTAGCATGGTTATTTAAATTTTTTGAGTGTGGGGGAAGGGCCTTTCGTGTGCGTTCATTGGGATGTGTATCATTTATGGGTGGTTCGAGGAGTGTTTCAATACTTTGGGTAGTGGATAATAAGAGAATTGGGCATGTGTCGTCATTTCATTGTGTTTTATTTGTTTCATTAATTTACCCTTTAAAAAAATTGAAAAAATGGAGTTGAGATTGAATTCCTCATTGTAAATTCTTTTATGACTCATTTCCCTCTCAAAAATCAAGGGCATGAATTTTCATTCATTCATTGAATTCAATTTTCAGCTCATCCTCCATGAAAAAAAATAAAAAAAAATAAAGTTATGCCTTTCTGGAGCTTTGAAAAAAAGGGGAGAACATAGATGATATCATTCATTATAATCACTTCTTGGCTCATTTTCCATGTCATAAAATGGAGTGGTGTTGTTTTTCATATTTTCAAGTGGGATTGAGAGAGTAATTTTCTGTGTTTTCCCTTGATTTAATCATGCATTGTACTTAAAAGTCCAACCTCCTCTTTCTAGCCTGAAACTTTTTCAATAATTTTCCCACCAACCCCAAGCCACAAAATAATTTGAACCTTTAATTAAATCCATCATTATTAAATTCATTTTCATGTTTCACCCTATGGAGAAATGATAATTTTCAAAAAACTATGGTTATACATGCGATTTTCAAGTATGAGTATAACTCTTGATTCAATTTCTCTTGAGTGAAGAGTGACATAAAATTCATTGTGGGGTAGGTCGTGATTGGGACATGGATTGATTAATGAGGTTGAAAAAAAATTAATGATTGAAATGAAAATTATAGAGGCGTGTTTTTCATATATGATACATGATGGACTTCTATTTTGGATAAGATCATTGATATTTTCTCATTTTTTATTGTTGTGTGGAATTTGATTTGGATATAAGATGATTGCCCTGGAGTGCAATGTTTAAGTGTGGGGGAGTGATTATGCTCACATTTTCATATATTTTATACTGTAAATCATTGTTTATAATCCCACCATAGTGTTATTTAATGGGTAATTGTCATGTTTTTAGGTTTTAGTGTTATTTTGAGCCTAAATGTGAAAAATGCCTAATTCTGGATTTTAGACATATTTTTACATCAAGGGTATTTTAGTCATTTAATATAAAATATAAGTCCAAATTTTGTGATTAATTTTTTTAAGAATCCTGATTTTATTTCCTTCAACTTTGTCTTCTGGACCAGGAGCTGATTCAGTCATATAAAGGGTCTAAAAATTCATTGAAGTTTGACATTTTTCCGGGTGGACAGCGTGGACCCCACCACTGTAACGGAACCCAAACTCGGCCTACACATATCCAAATGAGGTTTTTTTACCTTTGATAGAACTAGGATAAATATTGACGACTATAAAACAAATTTAGGGGAGTTTTGAAGTCATTAAGGAGGTCATTTAATGACATACTTTTGGAGGAACCTTCCTGGAAGCTTCGTCCGGAAACAGAAACCGCCAATGAAAAATTCATAACTCCTACAAAAGGTGTCCAAATGATCTGAAATTTGTAGGGGGGATGTAATAAACATTAAGGGACAACTTTTATGAATGTTTCCATGCATAAATCATCCATTTACGGGGACAACAAGGCACAAACCTTCGGGGTTCATAATTCTGCCTATAAAAGGAGGCCTTCACCTCCTTCTCAAATCATCCCATTCTTCATCCATTACTTCAAGGCACCAAGGATGAGATCTACACCAAGGTAGGATGGCCACAAATCTTCCCAATTTAATTTTTTTATTTATTTATTTTCTTTATTTTTGTTTTAGTTTTCAATTTTAATTTAGATTTCTAATAAAATTCATGCATTATTTTTATTTTTGTGTCCACCCATCCACCCTATTTTCTTCTTCATATTTTCTCCTTCTTTTCGTCTTTTATTATTCTCATATTATCCACCATGACCTCTTAACCTCAAAAATTAGGGGTTAACCCGAGACTTGGCCTAGGGGAGGTATGTGGAAATTTCATTTATTCTGTGCTTAAATCCTGATGTTTTATTAAGTTTGTGATGAGCAAGAGTGATGTGCACAGGTGTGGCGATCAACCACCACGACACTAATCTCAAACTCATTTCTATTATTTTATTAAATATTTTCCATCCCTTATACTAGATACAAGCTCTTCATACGATGTAGTTGAGCCATTGAGTAGTTGAAATGGCATACGATGGAGTCAGGCCTTGGAAGATGTCACACTCTCGATCGAGGTGTGCCATCAACCTTGATCATAGGAGGAGGTGAAGTTAAGAATTCTAAATGCATTCAATATTTCACACCAATAAATAAAATAATAGTAATTCATGAATGATATCTCATAATTTAATTATCAAACTTAATTTAAATACCAACAAGGAGAATGGTGAAACCCTCAAACCAACCCATAAAGGCCAAGTTCTTTCTCAATTAATTGCATTTTGTCATTGCATGTTAGTTTTATCTTTTATTTTAATTAAATTGTATTCCATTACTAGATAATATAAAAACAAAAAAAATAATTAGTGTTGATGAAGTGAATTTGGGGATCTCCATGTATCAGGATCTGTATTTATTACCTCATTGATTGTCCGATATTGATTAGATATCAAACAGGCACTCCGAATGGGGGTGAAATGGTTGATGATACATTCCAAAAACAAAATTCATGATTCATAGTTTTCCTTATCCATAATGGAAAATTAAAGTGGAATAGGTGAATGATTTCCATCTTGGGTTAGCTCAATCAACAAAAATACCTTGTATTTTTCATATATAAACGTTCCATCAATCTTTATGAACTATTTTCTGAAATTAAATTAAAAAATATAGGGGTGGAATTCCCAGAAAAATTGACAAAATTAAACATGAGATGGATCGAGTTGGTTATCTTGAGACACATGTTCTTTCATATGAATATAGAAGAAAACTTGGTCGTTATCTCTTAGTATGGCTAGCAATTTCAGAAACACCTGATATGAGTCATATCAATCACCAGAGACCTTCACAATTGCCTTCAGTTTCACCATCCATGCCTTATTATATGAAATATTATAACCAAATTTTTTTTTCATATCCTCTCTTGAAAAAGGGATACATGAACATCTTGGTGGGTCCTAATCATCTCGACGACAATAGATGAAACAAATTCAACATCCAATTAGTTATGTTCTTATTTTAGGTTTGGTTATATGCAAGTATGAGATGCCTCAATCTTCAAAATTCTACAACCTCTAAATACAATGTCTGGAATCACCCTCAAGTGAAATCTACAATCATCCTTATACTTTTCACATTATATGACTTATTTTCTATGTTTTTATTCTTAAACTAAATATCTACAGTGTATCTCAATGTGAAATATCGTTATCATGTTTTTTAATTCATCTTTACTTGGAATGTCCCTTAAAACATATAAGGGTTTTCCCATCTCACTAAACCTATTTGGTACAATACTGGGAAAGTTATTTGTGGGTGTGGGAACATTGCAGTCGAATTCAGAAAAATGTGTCACTACTTCCAAAAAAGATGCAAAGAGTGGTGGATGATTTATTGTGGCTTGGGGCTATTGTACATCTACTGGATTTCTAGAAACTTTCTCCCCAGCTTATGATTATCCCTCCTCATCATAATTATTTTATTTATCTATTCCATCATTACAAAAAAAAACTAATTATAATTCAGGTTTAAATATATATCTAGGAGATCATATAGGTTGTCATCTTTTGCATCATAGGGAATAGCCTCAATTTCTTAGGATGAAAATTATTCAACTAGTCTTGTAAGTCTACATCTTTGTACAATTGGAAGTTGTTGTTGTACAGTATAAACATCAACATATAACTTCATCATGGTACCATCCAACAACTGGTAAAATAAATTTATTGTTTGGACCCAATATGCATTAGTAACTAATGGACAAGCTAGATGTCATAGTGTAGCTGGGAATTGAAAATTTCTATAGATCATATACTTGATCTCTTGATCAAGAACTGGATTTAAGGAACCAATAATTGTGTCTTTAAGTTCACTTAGGGTTACACAATCAGATGTACTAACAACTGTCATTGGTTTTGTACAATAAGAATCTTCTTACTCGGTTTGAATAACTTCCTCATAGCATTAGACACATGTAAACATGACTCTCTACATCGAAAATGTTTTTTGATCAAGATTCTGATAGTGTAACTAATATTAAAAATGATGGTTGACCATATAATATTTATTATACTGATATTTTAGAACGTTTTTTTATATACTAAAATATGATACTAATGTTTCGTTATATAAAATTTTATTAGAAAGTAAGTCACAAGTTTTTTTGGAAACTAAGGTAAAAAAGTATAGAAAACATCAAATCAGTTTATTTATACATGATAAAATGAAAATGATGATCATATAAAGTGAAATGGACAAGAAAAAACTAATTAAATAAGACAATAATTCTTTAAAACATACAAGAAATAGCTTGTAATTTTTTAACAGAATAGAGTTTGGAAAAAAGGGTCTGGCTTCTGAAGTGAACTAAAATGCAGCTTATTTTCAAGTGATATCTTAATAACATCTTCCAAAAGGATGTATTTAACTTTTGAATTTTCAAAATAATTTGACCTTCTAATGAAATCATCACCATATGGGGAGGAATTTCATTAGAAGGTAGAAATATTTTGAAAATTAAAAAGTTAAGTATATCCCTTTTGAAGATGTTATTAAGCTACCACTTAAAAATAAGATTGATTTTAATTCACTTCTGAAGTCAGACTTTTCTTATCCAAACTCTTTTCTATTAAAAAATTATAATCTATTTATTATCTATTGTAAAGAATTTATTTCTTATTTAATGGGTCTTTTCATGTCTATTTAACTTTATATAATCATAAATATCATTTTATAATGGATAAATAAATTGATTTGATATTTTCTCTTCTTTTTACCTCAGTTTCCAAAACATTTTGTGAATACTATTGATAGTGAGGGTTAACTATATAATATTTATGATACTAAAATTTTATAACATCTTATTATATCCTTAAATATGATACTAATGTTTATTAGTATAATTTTTAATCTTCTTAAAGGTATTTCAGTAGTTTATAAATAAAATATGAATCATCTAAAGCATATCCCCTAGGAGTTTTAGACCTGGTGTGCATGAAGGCCCATTTTCATGCACCAATTCCCAATCAAGTCTAGCTCAATGTGGTGTTTTTGGGGTTTACCCTTAGGTACATCTATTCTAGATCCACATCCACTTTTAGTATCCAGACATGAATTTTATTTCTTAGATAACCACATAATGTTTATGATACCAAAATTTAAGAATGTTTTTTTATATCCTAAAATATGAAACTAATGTTTTGTAGTACAATTTTTAACTTTCCTAAAGGTATGTTCGATGGTTTATAAATAGAATGTTATTCATCTAAAAAATATCCATTGACATTAACAAAACAGGTATGAAATAAGTGATAAATCATCTAAATCATAGAAATAACAAATCAAGTGTCCAGTTAAGCCTCTTTGTCATCCAGTTTGTCAGATTTCATCCTCTGTTTAATCTATATTAATCCAAAACTAATTAATATCTAATAATTAAGTAATCATTAGTTAATAATTCTTTAATAATTAGTTAATCATTATTTAATCATAAGTTAATCATTAGTTAAGCATTAGTTAGTCGTTATTTATTCATTCTTTAATAATTCCTTAATCATTAGATAATAATTAGGTAATAATTCTTTAATCATTACTTAATAATTACTTTATCATTACTTAATCATTAGTTAATCAATTCCTGAATCATTCCTTAATAATTTCTTAATCATTCCTTAATCATTAGTTAATCATTAGTTAATCATTATTTAATCATTAATTAATCATTATGTAATCATTACGTAATCAGTCTTTAATCATTAGTTAATCAATACCTTAATCATTCCTTAATCATTTTGTAATCATTACTTAGTCATTACTTAATCATTACTTAATCATTATTTAATCCCTAGTTAATAAATTCATTAATCATTCCTTAATCATTCCTTAATCATTAGTTAATCATTCTTTAATCATTACTTAATCATTATTTAATCATTAGTTAATCATTCTTTAATCATTCCTTAATCATTATTTCATCATTACTTAATAATTCTTTAAACATTCCTTGATTATTCTTTAATTATTAATTAATCATTCTTTAATCATTACTTAATATTAGTTAATTAGTAGTTAATCATTAGTTAATAAATATTTAATCATTATTTAATCATTAGTCAATCATTAGTTAATAATTCTTTAATCATTATTTAATCATTCTTTAATAATTTAATTATCATTATTTAATTATTCCTTAATCATTATTTAAACATTACTTAATCATTCTTTAAACATTACTTAATCATTGCTTAATCATTAATTAATCATTATTTAATCATTATTTAATTATAATTTAATCTTAAGTTAATAATTACTTAATCATTAGTTAATCATTAGTTGATCATTAGTTAATCATTACTAAATAATTAGTTAATTATTCTATAATCATTACTTAATCATTATTTAATCATTAGTTTCTTGAATGGCCCGAAGGCCTTCATATTTTATTCATTTTTGATAATCCCCCTTTTAAGGGTTGAAGGGGAACCCGTACATGGTTTGTAGGCCTCGTGACATTACAGGACCCAAAGGTATTAAAGGGATTCATCCCAGACTATGAGTATAAGAGATTTCCCCTCCCTAGCATCTGCATCATGATCATCACTCCACCTTTGCATGGCTGGTTGGCTAGTTGTCTTGTGCAGGGATTCACAGGCCTAGTACCAATGGAAAATCCATGCCCTATCATTCTCCCTAGTCCTGTTATCTCTGCTCTAGCAAACGTGCCTTCTCCAAATCCTCATTTAAGGCCTTGTTCCTTGTAAGTCAGTCTGGTACATCTATAATTCATGTGGCCCAAAGGCCTTGAGGTGTCCTAAAGTCCTTGAGGTGTCCTGAAAGCCTTACTAACCCAAAGGCCTTGGGTGGACCTAAGTCCTCGAAGGACCCGAGGACCAAACCGGTGGCCCGAAGGTCCAAACAGGTGAATAGTTCTAGATTCTATAATAACAACCATTACCTGCTACAATAACTATTACAGTACCTGCTACAGCACTGCTACAGTAACCTACAAAAATGCCTCCACCTGAATTTGATCTTGGGACTCTTGGATGCACTTAAGGAGTCCTCACCAATCGGACTGGGGATTATGTGATTTAATAATTAATTTAGTATTATTTAATCATTCATTAATCATTATTTATTCATTACGTAATAATTGGTTAAAAATTACTTAATACTTAATTAATTGTGCCTTAATAATTATTTAATCATATGGTGTTAATTAGTTAATTATTATTAGATAATCATTATTTAATCCTAAGTTATTCATTATTTAATCTATACATAATCATTACTAATATTGACTGTTATTTTTAAACTATATAAAACTTACTACACTATTAAATAACAAACATATTTAGAACTAACAAAAATACAGTCAATTAAATAAATAAATAAATTTAAAATAAATGAGGAAAATACCTCGAAATGATGCTTTGAAAAATATTGGCACTTCTCTTAGGCCACCGGAACCACCACACACAAACCAACCTTACTTTAGAGAGAGAGAGGGAGGAGGAGGAGGATTTAGAGAGATGGGAGATTTTTTAAGTGAGAAGAGGGGGGTTCTCTTTTATAGAGAGTTAAGGGAAAGGTATCAAGGGTTATTCCTTTCACCTTTACGTTAGGTGGAAGGCGACACTCCCACTACCGCATTTATCTTTATTTTAGGTGAAAGGCGGCAGCCCCCCACCCTCCTTTTCCATGTCATTAATATGCATTGATGGAAGGGAAAGGTGGCGGGGTACCTGCCGCCTTTCTACATAACCAAAAGGCAGAAGGGACCCTTCTACCTTTTAGGCTTAGTTTTGAAAAGAAATACACTATATTTATTTTAAAAAATTCAAAAAACACATAAAAACTCTTATTCCCACTATTTCCCCACCCCCATAGTTTTTTGTAATTACAAAAATGATCTACCCATGGGCTTCCTCACCCTATAAAAAAATAGTTCAGGATTCTAAAATTCATCCCAATTATAAATAGGTCAAAATAAGAAAGTCTAAAATAGGCTTATACACCTGCAGGTTTGGCCCATTAGGTCAGACTCACCCATTTTTCATGCCTACTCGAGCCCCAAATCTTTTGAGCAAGAGAACTCGCTTTACAGTATAGACTGAATCACGTTAAGCTTCATCTATATATCAACAGAGGCTATGTGTAATATTTTTTTCTTTTAGTTTTATTACATTTAAAATAATATGCCTTGATTATTACTACCATACTTTTTTGTTTCATGGCGTTCATACATTTGTTTATATAGTTGCCATATTTTTTCTTATTTTTGACATTTTTAGGTTTTAACTCTCCTATTATTATTAGGTTATTAGTTCTGGTTTTCCCTATAAATGGATTATTTATTCAGTGGAGATTAGAGGAATCATTGATCGCTAAAAGTAGAGCTAAGACTTATTTACATAGATCTTTGACTAGAGGAAACATGACAATCTTCATTGGTCATAACCATGATTCAGTAACGGAAACCTAGATCTATATGTGATCTTGATTAATTTTTCTTTTTTGTTTGTTATGTCCTTTATGTTGATATGTGTGAGTTGTATGGGTCCATTCAAGAATGGTATGTGCTAACTCCATATGACAGGGTTGACCACCAACACCTGTTTTAGTTGGACCTACTTCCTTGAATAACTTCTCTAGTCCATTTCTTATTTTCAAGTCTTGTATTCAAATTCATTATTTTGTTAATAAATATAGTTTGAGTGATGTTCTCATCATACACATTTGTTCAATGTGAACTGAAGTATGTTATACCTTGTGTTCTTTCCTTATATTTTTTAATTCTGTAAGTGTGTTTATTTAGTTCATTTAATCGATTTCATCTTGTGTTTTCATAATAATAATAATAAAATGAATTTTCTAATCAATTCATAAGAATAAAATTATAAATTAGTGGATCTTATCCAAATGATGCACTCATACTTCCATGCAAACATTAAAATAATTTTAAATTTTTTTAAAAGGATTTTAATGAATATTATCATTTATTTCAATGTTTTATTAAAATGATTGAATTTATAGTTGGTGACGTAATATAGATTAAAATAGATATAAATGATACATTCTATAAATTTTATTCTTTTATGGAATTCTCCCAGTACATCACCAAGTGGTTTAACACATTTCAGGTAAAAAAATTGTTCAGTTAAGCTAGCCCTCATCCTCAAGGCATAAAAGTCGCATAGCCAGCCCTAAATGGGATAGCTAGCTAGGAAAGGCTTGAGGGAAGTCCTGCCTAGAGGTAGGTGGGTGGGCCATGAAGGGAGGAATCTTCACAGAAGAGTGTGGGCGAACACCCACCTGGTTCTACATGTGTTGGAAGAGGCCCTATGTGTGTTTGCACAGTTTTACGGGATCCCATCCCCATGGAAAGATACTAAGCTATGGGTGTTGCAATTTAAATTATATTCAAGTGTCCAACCGAGCTGAAAAATCGATGTGGTAAAAACGCTATGTGGGGTACCATTCCAAATTTACCGAAACAACATCATTGCACCACATCTCTGATCCCCCACATCTCATACACAACGCACCACCACTTCAACACACCTATTCCTCTTAATTCCAGACCACCTCTATCTGAAATGCCTCAGAGAATATCTACGGTAACCACCTAGGAACTCAAACTCAAGTGGATCCCCAATACTGAAGCCCAAACCACCTCGGATGACCTTGGGAACCTCAAGAAATCACCATAAAGTTCATTCTGAATAGAAATACACCTTATATGATATTTAGGCATCCCATATGGTCACTATAGAGGCCAGATGAGATTAATGAAAATCCTTACACAGTTTCCACCATCACCACACTGGAATCTCTCCTAGGAAGGTACAACTACACCAAGGAGATATTGAGAAATGACTATCCTTCATTTCACTGAAATGACTATGTGATTTGAGAATTATAATCAGATATATGAGTCTGTATTTAGAAATGTCTATGTTACACCAAATGAGAAACATCTATGTGATCCATAAAGAAATCGGCTATGTTAGCTGTGGAAATAAACAGATGTGTCACATGCTATGAAATATTTGGCTATGTGAGGGATAGTAGAATCGAAAATGTGAACGTCAGAAGTTCAAAATGAAAAAAATACTTGTGAAACACTACATTTCATCCATGATAATAGATAACCAAATAGATTATATCTACAGGAAATACACCTCAGGTTTTGGGGATATTAAATAATAAATATTCAACCAAGTTTAATGATTTTTAAAATCACTCTGTAAATCATGGATAAAATCACTGAAATTTTGTAAATAATGGAAACATAAAGATAAAAGGAATGAAAAAATATATATTTTATAGATAATTAAAAAAATTGGAAATAAATATATTGGATATTCAAAATAATATAAAAGGACTTCTACCATTTATAATTAAGAGGGTTATTTTTGTTGTGATGGTGATCGAGAGGATCACTACTACCACCCCATAGAATTCTTCTGAATTCATTGTCTTGATATTTTTTTATTTTAACGTTTTTTTACCCCTCTAATCCCCATTTTTTCTTCTTTAATGGAGGGTTATAAACCTTAAGTGGTTGGGTGAAGGGTAGGTGACCTAATTGTAATGTTTGAAATGTGAGATCAACTGAATTCCTAGATCGATTCTCTTGTTGAATAGTTTTCAATTATTAATTTCAGAATTTAATATGAGTGTGATTGTGTTTACTGTTAAATATAAATTTTAATTATTTCCTTGGTTTATAATTATTTTCTCCCTCCATTTAATTTTAAATCATATCGATTTATTGGATTATAATTAAATGGAGAGTGTTTAGTGATTTCTAAGAAGCTGAGGGAGAAATAGTATCCTAGTTTGGTTACTTAAAAATTTCAATACTAGATTTTGAATTACCCTAGAAACTAAAAGAAGGGTCATTGTTAATTTTAAACATTTTGAGGAGAATATATCAAGAAATGAAATTGTGAGGATTATTTTAATCATCAGACAAACTTAATCAAGGGTGAAAGCGGAAAATCGATTGTGAATCCTTTTATTTAATCAATTAAAAAAATTTAGAGACTCAATTTGAAAAGACTATGATAGCATTAAAAAAGTTAATCCAACCCATAAACCCCAATCACTTATCTATCATTTTGATTCTGAAAACACATGTTTCTTTGTTCGATAGTCCTATCCACTTTGTTCCACTTAATACTTTTTCATCATGAAAACTAAATTTAATAACTTCTCCTTGGAGATGACTTTGGTTAATACTAATACTGCATCCCCTAGGTTTAAATAAATATATTTTTACACACCCAACAATAGGTGTATGTCAAAACTTGGTGCGTTTCTGGGGAGTGGGTGTTAATCTAACCAAATTATATAACTAGGACCTTCGATGAGGAACTATTCAATTTTCATCCTGAGAGAGAGAGGAATTTTCTAATCATGTTTAGAAATATTGATCTTTAGAAAAACTATGAAGAAATCAATACTGATGACTTGACTGAAACTTCAAGTGATCACTCTGATCCCACCATTATGGCATTAAAACCACAACAAACCTTAAGGGACCTTTGTGTCCAATAATTTTCCAACAAAAAAACTATTTGGACATTTCTACTCAACAAAATTATTTTGAATTATATGACAACATGATTCTTGTCCTACCAAAATTCCATGGCCTTTTAGGTGAAGATCCTATCTGAACCATTCAAGAATTCGGCTTCATATGTCCAAGATTCAATCTAAGATAAGTATCTAAGGAGTAAGTCAAGTGGAGGGAATTCTTCTTTTCACTTGAGGCATCCTCCAATGAGTTTTTGTATAGTATACAACCTGGAGACATCCATTATTAGGATGGTATCTAAATAAATTTCATGAAAATTTTCTTCCCAATCACTCAGAGCACAAAAATAAGGAAGGAAATCTACACTATCTGAAAATCTATTGGTCAGACCCTCTACTAGTAATGGTAAAGATTCAAGAAGAATTGTGTGAGATAAACTCATCAAGTAGTAGAATAGAAACACTTCATATTATTATTTTACCAAGGAATACTACAAAATTTGAGGAACCTCTTTAATGAATCATCCTATGGAGATTTGATTGAAAAATCACCAATGGAAGCTAGGAGTCTAATTTATAATATAGTAATAAATTTCCAATAGTTTGGAACTAGATGTTCAAATACAAGAGGTTTTCATGTGGTAAGAGATTATAACTCAACACCTTTAATTAAAACTAGAAATGAAGAACTAACAAGTATAGTATTACATATGGTTGTGAAATAAGTGAATGAAAAACATGCCCTACCTTAGGTATGTGGTTTTTATTCATCACCCTACCACTTTACTGATCATTGTACCGAGATACATGGTATGGAGAGTCGTGCAGCCTCATTCCAACCAAGGAAATTTCAACAAAAAAATCATGGATAGAAGGGAAATTACAATAAGGATTTGGAGGTAAATAAAATAAGGCTAACCCCCCCCCCCATAATAAATACCCAAATCATCCCCCTTTCTAGAAATAATTCTAAAATCCACCCCCTTTCCAACAACCATACAAGCAACCTTACTAACAACAATCTTATCAACCACATCATTTTAAAAAAGATACCATGTACAACCCTCATCTAGTGAACCACTTGCTGAACAATGATCAGGAATAGAGATTGAGGAGCTGAAAAATACAGTAAAGGATTTTTCAAATAAATTTGAGAGACTCATAGACATATTATCCAAAACCTTAGAAAGATACCAAATTAAACAATCCAAAATCCAAAGGAGAGTGTAAGTATGATCATCACTAGGACTAGAAAGTAGATTCATCCACCTAATCCTAATGATTTTCAAGATAGAATGGAAGAAGGTAAGTACAAAAATTTTGGACATACTCTAAAAGAACAACCCACTCAAGAAAAATAATAAGACAAAAATAAGGAAGAAGAACCCAAGAAAATATTTATAAAGAAAAGACCTGAAACTCCATTAAAAAGGAAACAAAATGGAGAATAAGGACATCCCCCTTACATTCCCTTCCAAGTTTACCGAATCAAAGAAGATAGAGGAAGATCAAGTTCAAAGAGAGATCAGAGTGACATTTCAAAAGGTTTAAATTAGCATACATCTCTTGGAATCCATTAAATAAATTCCCAAATGTACTAAATTTTTCAAGGATATTTTTACCAAAATAAAAATACTTGATAGAAATGATAGAATTTTCTTAGGGGGGAGTGTCTCATCCATTATTACACCACCATTTCCCAAAAAATTTCAAGATCTGGGGACATTTTATATTCCATGCACTATTGGATCTTTTATGTTTTATAATGCTTTGTGTGATATTGGTGCCTCCATAAATTTCATGCCTCATTATATTTTTTCATTTTTGAAAATATGTGAATTAAATCCCACAATAGTGGTTATCCAATTAGAAAATATATCTTATATTTTTTCCAATAAAAGTCATAGAATATGTGCTACTTGGAGTTGAAGGATTTATTTTTCCAAAAAAACTTCTATATGCTCACCATGGAAGAAGATAAAGCACCAGGACATTCGCCCATCATTTTGAGAAGTTTGTTATTGATGATATCCAAGACAGACATCGATATTCATGAAGGAACACATACTATGAAGATTAATAACAACAAGTTTCATTTTAAATTCATTGACTCTAATAAGAAAAATTCAAGTAACCAATCCCTCTTTAAAATCGCTCATCAAGAAGGTATTGATCCCATTGAAAATTCAGGTATTATCTAATAATTTTTATCCTTATAAGATCACTTTTCTACTTAAAACACTGAGGAAAAAGTGAATACTCAAAAATATAGATATTCTATTTTAAAATTTCATGAAGAAACAACCTTTGATTTCTTTGTTAATTTATTAGAAGAGGATGACATGATTCCATTTACATAAGAAATTCAATCTTTGGAAGTGAGGAATTTGAATTCAATCCCATCTTAGGATCAACCCCCTAATCTAGAATTAAAACCTCTCCTCTGTGATTTAAAATACGTGTATCTTATAGAGGGATAAAATTTACCAGTAATCAGAAATAAAAACCTATCCAAAGACCAAGATAAAACTTTTTTTTACCTTTTAAAAATAAATATACATGTCCTAGGGTGGATCCTAGGTTACATCCTTGGAATTAACCCCAAGGTTTATTCCTAATAAATATTTCTAGAGGGGGATTATCAACCTGTTAGGTAGACCCAAATGAGGTTAAACCCCACTATTATGAAGGTTATCAAAAAATAAATAGATAATTTTATATAATATGATATTATTTACCCAATTCCTGACTCACAATGGGTTATCCCCATCCTTGTGGTTCTTAAGAAAAATAGTCTACCGATTCTGTAAAGTGAGAATAATAAATTAATTCCTATGAGAGTTAAAAATAGTTAGAGAGTATGCATTGACTATAGAAAACTAAATCAATTCACCATAAAATACCACTTCCCTATCTAATTTATTGACTAAATTCTATAAAGGTTATCATACGGGACACATTATTTTTTCTCGGATAGATTTTCCCGATACTTTCAGGTACCAATTGCTCAAGAAGACCAAGATATGACGACCTTCACTTGTACTTTTCAGAACTTTTCTTATAAGAGGATGCCTTTTGGTCCATTCAACACACTAGGTACATTTTAGAGATACGTGGTAAGCATATTCTTAGAACACATTGGGGACTTCTTGGAGGTATTCATTGATGACTTTACTTTTTTTTATGATTCTTTTGATCATTTATTAGGGAATCTGGAAAAGGTTTTGAAAACATGTATTAAGAAAAATAATGTTTTAAGATATTATAAATTTCATTTAATTGTGGATAAAGGAATAGTGTTAGGGAATATAATTTTAGACAAAGGCATTGAGGTGGATAAATCAAAGGTTCAAATAATAAATTCTTTTTCATATCCCACTTGTGTAAAACATACTAGATCATTCTTGGGACATGTGAAATTCTATAGAATATTCGTCAAGGAATTTAGTAATATTTCTCTCCCAATTTTGAGATTTCTTTTAAAATAAGAAAAATTTAACTTTAATGATGATTGTAGAAATGAATTTGATGAGCTGAAGCAAAAACTGATTACCCCACTGATAATGAAACCCACAAATTGGGAGCATTCATTTGAACTAATATGTGATGCATTGAACCAAGATGTGTGATCAGTCCTCACCCAGAGTATTGAAGGAAGACCATAGGTCATAACTTATTCCATGAGAACCTTGGATGACACTCAACTCAATTACACAATAACTGAAAATAATTTCCTTGTTGTTTTCTTTACATTAAATAGATTTAGATCTTATTTACTTGGAACAAAAGTGGTTATATTTTTTGATCATGTAGGACTGAGGTACTTAATGAAGAAGTTTAATGCCAAGAAAAGTTTGGTAAGATAGATATTACTCTTTCAATAGTTTAACCAATAGATCAAGGACAAAAAGGGAGCTGAAAATTAGGTATAAGATCACCTTAGAAGACTTCCAAACACTGCTAAAATAGAAATTCCAGAATTGAACTCATTCAATGATCACATGCTGGGAGAAAAAATATACATCATGGATAGTTAATTAATATGGTATGTCAACATAGTAAAGTTTTTTTTCCACATATTAGGTACCATATCACCTTAACTCTCATCAAAATCGCAAACTCAAGGTTGAAGATAGATTCTATATTTGGTAAAATCCATTTCCATGGAAAATATATAATGATCAAGTCATAAGAAGGTGCTTATTGGAAAGTGCAATAGAATTTGTATTTGAATTTTATCATAAAATTTCTTTTGGAGGCCACTTTGGACCTTAAATAATGGCTAGGAAAGTCTTGGGATCTTGAATTTATTATCCAATCTTGTTTAAAGATTCTTATGAGTATTTTAAGAAATTTGAGAAGTGCCAATATTAAGGAAATATTTTGAAAAGATTGGATATGCCTCAAAACCCCGTCATTTTTTTTTGAAATATTTGAAATATGTTGTGTGGATTTTATGGGACCCTCTTCCATGTCTTTTGGGAATTCTTACATTTTACTTATTGTTGATTATGTCTCTAAATGGGTGAAACATAAGGCTACTATGACTGATGATGCCAAATTTGTATGTGTTTTTGTCAGGTCTAACATATTTTTTATATTTAGAGTGTTAAGAACCATAATTGGTGACCAAGGGACTCATGTTTACTATATAAAGATAGATTATATTATTAAAAAGTATGGGGTGAATCATAATACATATACACCCTACCATCCTCAAAAAAATGTCCAAGATGAAGTGTTTAATCGGGAGATTAAAGTTATCTTAGAGAATAAAGTTATACCCAATTGGAAGGATTGGATATTAAGTCTTGAAGATACCTTATGGGAATACTAGATAACCTATAATACACTTAGAAATATGTGCCCCTATCAGTTTATTTATGTGAAAAAATTTCATTTATCATTAAAGTTGGAGCACCAAACATATTGGGTTATCAAAAAGATGAATTTGGAGTTAGTGAGTGCTGAAAAGAGAGAAAAATTAAGTTGAAATAGATGGAAGAAATAAAAATAAAGGCTTAATAAAACTCTATAATTTACAAAGAGAGAACCCAATTAGAACATGAAAAAATAGTTCAACAAAATAACTTTTAACCAGGAGATCAGGTTCTTCTCTACAATTCTATATTGAATTTAATGTCGAGTAATCTTCATTATAGGTGGTAAGGACCTTTTATTGTTACTCATGTATATACATTTTATTCCATTTAGATAAATAAATAATAATACGGATTCCCATTTAATTCCAATGAGAAAAGTCTTAAAAAGTTCCATGGGAGTCTACCTCAAGAATCGATAGAGCAGCTAAAACTTATCTATCCCATCTACTGAATTTTTATCATGAGGTTAGGTGTAGACAATGATATTAAACAAAGTTTCTTCTAGGAGGTAACCTGATATTTAATATTTTCTTAAGATTTAGGATTTTCGGATAAATTCACCTCTTCTCTATACCCCTTTGAGATTTAATAAAATGGTTCTTACACTGGTATGAGTTGTGTCGTTTCTATAAGACCGCCATGAAGAAAGTCGTCAGGTTGTCCCACAAAAGGATAAGAGATGATTGAAGATATATGAGAAAATGGATTTCATTATTTCATTCTTTATGTTTAAAACTCCCTACATTTTCTTAATATATGGTTTAGAGCTGGAAATTCCAACAGGTGTGTTAAACTAAAAATTCCATGCCCATGCTTTGGGTTTTTTCTTTACTCGAATTATCTAGAAGAAATGAGTTTATTGTGATACCTTTTATTCTATGTTTTATATTTCAATGATAATTATATTGAATTATTAATGTGGATAATTGAGTTGTTATAGTGAAACCTGAATATTAAAATTATGACTCGTGATTTGAGGGAATTGGTTTATTTACAAATTTCCCTTACATTTTTCAAACATTTAATTTCTAAAATTTATGTGAATAAATTTTTTATTATTATTCATGCCATGAGATATTGTCTTAAATTTTATTTTCCATTCCCAAGAGGATTTCTAGACCAAAAAGTTTCTATTTCATCTTGAGTATATTTCTTGAGTGATCTTGGGGAATGTCATCATCTAGAACTTACATTAAAAATTATCAAATCTAGGATTGTACAAAAACACATTTAACATTATTGAGGAATTTTTATTGATAATACCTTATCCTTGAGACCACCATTTACATTGATCCTTTATTATCCCATAGAGACCATGAATGACCTTGTTATGAATGAGTCATATTTCAAACCGAATTTATCCATTCCTACCCTCCTCTTAGTGTTTTGTATGATATTTTAAAGTTCAAGTGTGTGGGTATGAGAATTCAGGGTGGAAGGATACACTAAATTATAAGGAACAAGTCTGAGGGTACTAATTTAGGTATTGAGGAAGGTTTATGATTCATCCATTGTAATTTTATTTTTTTCCATTCATCTTAAAAATTGAAAAAAAATGAAAATAATAGAATAAGAATGGGTTGTGACTTGGAAGAATAAAAAATTACTATTACCAGACTAATGATTTTTATTATTTGTGGTTAGGTGGTGTATGTGAGGTTTATTCCAAGCATTTCTTTTTAAAAATTTAAAAAAAATTAGTTTAAAAAAATAGAGTGAAAATTCAAGGAGAAAATCATTCACTATGATTTTATATATCAAGACCTTACTTTGAGCTTGGGAATTGGAGTTGTTATTTTAAAGTGGAGAATTCCATTTGAGATTTTACTTTTGAAATCATGATTCATACTTTAGAGAAAAATTTCCTATTTTAGCCTTATTGTTTTTCACATCAGTTCCTACCAACCTTAAGTTTTAGAGTCATTAGAACCATAATTTCAAAAGTCCTCATGATTTTATGTGATTTTTATAATGTGGAGAAAGCAGTTCCAAATCAATTTTATAGAAAAGGATCATGTACTCATGATATGAGAATAACTCTACTTGAATTTGTATCATGAGTGATGAGAGGAAAAGTTTCAATGTGAGGTAAGTCATGACTTGGAATGTTTAATAATAATAAATTGAGAAGATTGAATTAATGAAAGGAGAAGTTCCACCATTTTCAAAAGGAAGAAAGTAAAATGTTTGGAATGATCGTTTCTTTTAAAAAAATTATAAGTTAAATTGATGTTTTATGTGGAACTTTAAAATTCGATATAACATTGATATTAATTTTGTTTTATTTCTTTGAGATTTAAATATAGGAAACATGGTATTTCTCTTTAATTTAATGTTGAGATTTAATGATTGAGGAAAATCATAGTTCAAGTGTGGGGTTATTTGATGCACTCATATTTTCATGAAAAAAAATTAAACAATTTAAATAATTTTCAAAATAACTTTAATTAATATTCCCAATTATTTCAATGTTTTATTAAAATGAGGGAATTTATAGTTGGCCAAGTAAGGCTTGTATATAGGGAGGAACCAGCACAGTGGAGTGTGTTCCAAGTCCCACGTGGTGTTTTGGGTATTGGAATAGACCCATATTTGTGTGTGCATTGTGTTGTGGGTGCCCATCTCTACAATATGTTTCTAAGTTACGGGTTTCATGGATTAATTTATATTCAAGTGTCCATCCGAGCTGAAAATCGATGTGGTAAAAATGTTGTGTGGGTTTCTCATTAGCCAAATGACACCTTCGTACCACATATCCTCTCCAAAGATTCTTGGAAACACCTCTCAACCACTTTGATAAAAATCATCCACTTGAAATTGGACTGTTGTCGTATGCAATAACCCAAAGACCTCCATGGAAGCCGATTGGGAAACTTGAACTTGAGTGAATCTCCACTTACAAATCCCAAAACCACTATAGATAACTTTGGGGGCCTCAATAAGTCACCATGAAGTTAATTCCAAATAGAATGACACCCGACATAATATCAAGGGATACCATATGGCCACTATAGAGGCTGGATGAGATTTTTGAAGTGCCTTATGCAGTTTCCACTATCACTGCACCGAAAGCTCACCTAGGAAGGTGAGACTGCACCAAGGATATGTTGAGCATAAAATATCTTACATTTCACTGAAATGACTATGTGTGTTGAGGATGAGAAACCGCTATGTGATCCCATGTATTGAAATAGATACATCACACTGAACAAGAAACAGCTATGTGAACCATGAAGAAATCATCTACATTAGTCATGGTAACAAATGGATACGTTGAACACTATACAAGATTCTGCTACATGAGGGGTACAAGAATTGGATACATGAGCATTGGAAGTTCTATTTGAAAAAAAGAGATGTGTGAAACTACAGTATATCTTACAAAGAAATATATTAGATATTCTAACGAAGATAGAAGGACTTCCACCCCCTATAAATAAAACAGTTCTTACTATTGTGCTGGGGATTGAGAGGATCATTGTTGCTGCTCTGGAGAGTTATATTGCATTCTTTATCTTGCTCTATTTTTATTTTATCATGTATTCTACCCCTATAACTCCCATTGTTTCTTCTTTAATGGAGGGGTAGAAACCTAAAGTGGTTGGGTGAAGGGGAGGTGCCCTAATTGTAATGTTTGAGTCATGAGATTAACTTAATTTATGGATATGTTCTCTTGTTAAATAGTTTTCAATTCTTAATTTTGGAATTTAATATGAATGATAATGTGTTTACTGTTAAATATTAATTATAATTATTTCCTTGGTTTATAATTATTTCTCCCTCCATTTAATTTTAAATCATACCGATTGATTATATTGGAATTAAATAGAGAGTGTTTAGTGATTTATAAGGATGTGAGGAAGAAATGATGGCCTGGTTTGGATGCTAGAAAATTTCAATACCTGATTTGGGATTTCCCTATAAATTCAAAGAAGTATCACTATTACTTTCACACATTGGAAGGAGAATAGTCCAAGCGAGGAAATTGTGAAGATTATTTTCATCATCAAACAAACTTAATCAAGGGTGAAAACGTAAAAGCAATTATAAATCCTTTCATTTAATCAATTGACAAAGTTTGGAGACTCAAATTGACAAGACTGTTAGAATTAAAAAAGGGAATTCAATCCAAAAACTCCAATCACTTATCTCTCATTTTGATTCTCAAAACACCCATTTATTTATTTGATAGTCCAGGCAATCTTGTTCCACTTAATACTTTTACATCATGGAAACTATATTTAATCAATGATCCTTAGAGGTTGTTAACACTCCCTTTTTCAAATTGGGATGAGAAGATTTAGAATAAAATACCACAAGTAGTAGATGAAAAGGGGGGTTCAAAGAAATCTTCTAACCAACACACACCTCCCATGTGCGCCAAGAGGCTCACACAGGCCCCACCTATGTGTCTCAGTATGAGCAGCAAAGACCTATGCGCGGGTCCTATATGGTGGACCTATGCGGATGGCCTCCTTCACCCAGGATCCTGAGTTTTCCTATAAATAGGACCCTTGGTCTCATCGTTTGACATGACAGAATGATTAAGAGACCGCTTGAAGCTCTGCTCGCCCAAGTCTTTCACCCAGGTTCATTAAATCCTATGGTAGTGCTCTATGCCTATAAAAAGAGTAATTTAGTATATTTCAATGGATCTAGGTCCCTTAAGGTCGATAATACCAAGAATATTGATAGGAAACACCCCCTAGTCAACTACTAGGGTAAAGGACCCTTCCATTACTCAAAACTTGAGCATCGGTTGTCCAAAGGCAACTAAGGAGACCCTTTAAGCCTAGAGAAAGGCATGTACTAAGTTTTGTTTCCTAGGTTGTTCATTTCCCAAAGGATTCTTAGACTCTCCCAGGCCTCACCTGCATCAAGCACTTTTGGATCTCCCAATCCAACCGTGTGTGATCCACTTTCATCTCACCCATACCTCACCTCCGTGAACCACATTTTGTTTGCCCAAGCCTCACCTGTGTGAACCACCCTTTGAGAACCCCTTTCATACCACCAATGGAAAGAAACCTATTTTATAGATCCCTCGTCCAATGGGGGCCAAGACGAGGCCTCCCTAGAAGCCTCTAGATATGTATGATCAGAGCACAAGTCACATCAGCATACCCTCACAATTATACATTCCCATGGTGATAGTTGTACCACATTTATCCTACCTGATAGGTGGGATCATCAGAGTGTTATCAATTATAAATTCCCATAGTGATGAGGATATAAACCTTAGGAATAATGAAGGGACCCTATGGTTGAAAAAAGAGAGAGGATACATGCACATTAAATCCCAGTATCTCTCCATGAATCCCCCAAAATACTTCACCCTCATCTACTAGTAGACAAGGAGTAAATGTTACCCTAGGGAATCCCTCCTGGAGTAAGCCCCTAGTCTTTATTGTGGGGTATTACCCCACCTTTCCTAGCCCTATACTCTTTCACCAGTGGACAAAGAAGATTGTGTGGTTTTCTAAATCTTCCACTTCCTCTTGTTTCTCACACTAAACATGAAACTTGTGGGCTTAGATGTTAGTGATGATCATGACATCCATACAATCAAATACTTCCCTTGGGAGGGGAATCCTTTTCTAGGTCTTCATATCACATTCTCTTGGGCCTCCCATTCATTATAAGTCCCAACCATGTTGTCACCACCTCAAAGGTCCATATTCCCAATGAGGGAAACACGTAGTCCTCCTAATTTTCAATCCTTCGTGATAGTGTTTACAGCATATCCCAACAAGAGGTGCAAGGGAAGTGGAAATGTAATCCCTAAATGTGGAATCACCAAGGGGAACGACTTACTAGTATCAGTAGAGAGTCCTTTTCTAGATCTTTCTCTCACCTTTACATGGGCATCCTCTATAGTAGTAAGCCCCAACTTTTTTAACTACATGGGATTTGATTCCTACCCAAATGGGATGCATAGGTATCCTCCCTAATGTTCAAAACCAACACCTCAAACTCATCGTAATCTTCTGTAGTACATATTCCCAGTAGGGTCTTATCCAACCTCTGAGGTCACATCCCTTATAGGTCCCATGGGCTACTTCGACATAAGTCCCACACCAACCTTTACTAGGAACCTTTCGCATATACGTTCTTGTAGAATAATATTAAACTATATGATTTGGTCCTTGTCACATGACCTTAAAAATTATAATGTGTCTAGTTGAGTGGCACCGAACTATGTGGGTTCTGATTCCTTTCACAAGGATTTGTATAAATCCCATCTCATAGGCATGATCCTGAAACAAAAATAAATTTCTTCTTCTTGGATGATGATAAATTACAAAGTTCCCCACTATGTGGCTTAAGATTAGCATCATGATAATAAATGACAGAGGAATATCTAATCTGTTTACAAATGGTACCATCGATGGAGAACCTCAAATATACATATATCCCCATCAATGGAGAACCTTGGATATATAGAGATGATTCTAAAAGCCAATATATGATAATAATTGATTGTTAATTTAAGGATGACCTATTTTATATTTTGGATTTAATAAAGGATTCATAAATATGTATTAAATCTATAAGAGAGTCCTAGAGTAGGAAACAATCCCCCTCAAAAGGGTGAGATGAACCCAACCTCCCATCCTCTCAACCAATGCGAGTATCTAAGAATTTTTGTATCCATTTAATAATTACCACCTACATTTTTCAAATAGGTTCATTAAATATCTTAAATAGTGGAACCATTGGGTGTTTCTGGTTCCACAAAAAAAACTCATTGGAAACCTTCTAGAAAGGATGTGGAAATATGTGTCTGATGTAAAGGGTTATTCCACCACCTCCACAAAATTCCATTCAAACCCCATATGGTTTTCGAGAATGAAAGAAAAATTGTGAACCTAGTGTGAATCCCCGACCAAAATTAGTGTTCCACCCACATGTCAGGCCCCTTTCATGTTATCACAAAATCAAAGTGGGATAAACATGGATCTAAATCAACTGATTATGCATGTGTTCATTTATTGAGACACTTCTTTGATGGGTATTTATTATTTGTGTTATATATATATATATATACACTTTCACAAAACTCTCTTCAATACAAATGGTGTCTTACCAGTTTAAGAATACATATGCTTCAGCTATTGCGCATGCACGATCCTTATCCAATTGGAGGATGTTGTCTCAAACCCAGCACCAACAACACTGGGTATTAAACATTCTAGTTCGGAAGTACCACCTCAATGGTACTATCTTGACTCTAGAGGATACATGAAAATTCATCCAGCTCACGAAGCCCCACCAACTGTCTTCTCAGTAATGGCTAGTGGTCCAAAAGTTGACAGCTCCAGTTTCCATTTCAAACCATTTCGGGAGTCTATCCCTGAAATATACAACAAGTTCCTCCATTATCTTAGGGATGTGGATCAAGAGGTTTTCAATGAACTCATTCCAATGAAACAGGGCCTCTCCATAGGACTCCTTCTAGTAGCTACTGTCACCAACACCACGCAACAATGAACCCTCAGCATAATGAAGGTGTTACCCTTGGGAGTCCATCTGGGGTCACTCGGACTTTGGAACTCATGAAAACCCACTGAGGGAAGTGACCAAGAAAAAAGGAATAGGGCCATACCCCTTTTCTCTCCGAAGAAGACCACCAGTTAAATATGGAGACAAATTATGAGAAGGCACACACACTTGCCTGCATCCACTAAGCCTGCAAACTTAGTTTGGCAGCATTTAGAGAAACCAGCTTGAGAATCCTGGTAACAAATAGGGGAATACCCATATCTCTGCTTCTGTTTATGAAAACAATCAGTATATACTGATAGGAAATAGTGGACAAGGTCAGTCCCACAACCCTACTCCAACCATGTAATGGGCGTATATCCCCATTCAGACCACTGAAAGTACTCAGCATATCTTGACAATGATAAAAGGGTAGATGGTAATTCATGCCCACATCCTACAAACCTATCAAGATATAGTAACGAGAATGTTAGTGTTTTAAGGGAAGATACACAACTTCATCCCCGTAATTTGGGTGAGTCTTCAATGTAATATGAGGGTCACTCTAGAGTAGATGCATATCCCTGCTCCCATCCAAGAGGTTTTTGGGCCAAATTTATTGATAAATGGACAACTGGATCTGGCCCATACACCCATTCCAACTAGAGGTCATTGATTTATCCCAATAGCCACTCCAGGGCAAGCATATATACCTATTAAAATTCCATAATTATATTATAAAAATCAAAAAATAACACGATATCTACTCAAATAGACCCCCATATATGAAATATTATATCCATAGCAAGCGGCTCCAGTCACCGGTAAGAGATAATCCAAAAAGAAGCCTCACCAAAGGTGTTTAGAAAATAAAGATTCATTCTATGATCCTAATATTCTCAATGCTTTTGTTCTTTAATCCCTCAAAAAATTATCTATGGAGGCTCTGGATCCTACTAATCTACTACCAAATTACGAAAATACTAGTTGTAATTGTGAAGGTCCTCCATGAAACTTTTCTAAAATAAATTCTAAAGGTCCTCCCCATACACATTACCAAGAAGGAATACTCTATTCTCACAATCTAATCGATCACAAGATTCCATCTTCCAATAATAATTGTAGTAAAACACCTCATGGCCAAAAGATCAAATAGCAAGGAGGCCCTCCCCTTGCTATCATCCTCCCTGAAGGTCCTCCCTAGGGTATACATTTTTTGAATTTCCCTTATATATAGACATCAAGTTGTGATGGTATTCCTCCCCATGATGGAATTTTCTATGAAGGTCCTCCCTATAGTGACACTTCATTTCATCAAGGATTTCATCCCATTATCAAATCAACTATGAGAAAGCCCTCCTATCTCAAGGAACTTAGGAAAATGAGTCCATTCATGCATGATTCCTTGTCATTGATAAGTGACATTATTTCTCAACTGGAAGATAGCCCAAGATAATGTCCATTCTCTGAAAAAACCCCTGGGTCTCTTACCTTCCAATATGATAGAGGAAATCCATGTCAACCTTATTGTTTACAATAAATCAATGGGGAAACTTCCACTTTGGTCAGATTAGTTTGAGGAACCTCTTGAAAAATATGAATAAGACATATTTCTAATGAGGATATAGTTGTATAAAGGAAAAATACCAATAATTTTATGGCCTTTATCCACTCCCCAATTTAGCATTCTAGAGGTGTTTTCAGAATAATGTGTGCACGACATCCACCTAGATTTATGGACTACTCTACAGTACTTAAAAATAAAAGTCTTGGCTTATGGTGAATATCCAATCCATGTTAAGGTAATATAAGGGATACACCATCAAACCAATTTGATGGCCCTCCTAGTTGCATGATACCCAGAATTGGGATAATTATAAGGATCTCTTTAGCACACATGTCTCGATGTGTTAAAAGAGTTGTGTCAGTTGATCACTGAACCTCTATCTGATGTTCATAATCAAGGATGGGGTGAATAAAGGGTGTTTTATTTCACCTTTCTCCTCAATGAGAAAATCCCCCCAAATGATACATCATGTAATTTTATAAACTCAGGCTGACTTTGAGAAATAGTATATTCTTGTAATAGATGGTATGCTCAATAAAACCATCTTTAGACAACTCTTAAAGATGTCAGGATAGAAGAGAGTGAACCATTGAAATACTCTTTCATCAATCATCCAAAAATATTTAGTAAGCCTCCCACTTAATGGAATCCAATAACCAAGCATCTCTAATATCTTTAGAGGCAAGTGGATTGGGTTAAAATCATACAAAACACCCATCCCATGTCTGAACAAAGCTTTATAAAATAGAGAATTCATGGTAATAACTTCCATGAAAATCCAAGAGCAACCCTATACCTTTTTTAACATAACATTAAAGGTAAAAAAACAAGCTCAAAAGGTTTTTAAAATGGAATGGAAGTAGCCCCAACCTATAGGGTTGGTGAATTGTTTACCTCAACCTCCTCCTCAATGGAAGTTAGTCTTTTCTCATTTAGGGGTATCACCAAAAAACAGACCTTCCTAACTTTTCCTACCTCATGACCTAACTTCCTCACTTACAACATGAAGGAAAAAAATTATAAATATTCCATTCAGATCAACCTTTTTTATGTGATTCTAATAGGACCAGAGAAGGGGAGTACAAGGCCACATGATGGGAACAAACAAAATTAGTCTCTTAAGGGTACAACCACTATAGGAAATCATAGTTATTTCAGAATATATCCCTAAGAAAACTGACCTTATTATCATTATGATACTAATATTCAATTTTCAATGTGTTATGAATCATTGAATGTCATTAGAACCACCCCTAAAAATGCTACAAAACATGAGGCCAATACTGAGGAACATGAGGATGAAGTTTTTGAACGTAATACGTTCCATGCCAAAATGATTGAAGAAGACATGTATACCCAAAATCAAATTCTTTATATGAATTTGGGAATTCCATCATCCACTAAACTACTACCTACTCAGCGAGCATCTTCTAAAGAAAAGGGTAAAGGTGTGTCTACACCTCATCCACCACTCGAAGAGGTTGAACTTCTCATACTTGAGGAAATATTTTCTCAAAAAGAGGAAGAGATAAAGTATTTGAGAAAACTCAATGTAGAAATACTCTGATGAAAAATACCTACTGGATATTTTCAACAAGTGGAGCCTCAACTCGTGCTCCCAACTAGCACACATAAACCAAGAGTTTTAATCCATGCAACTAAAATGGAGTCAGAACATCCACTCAATGTGGGGTACTGACAAACAATATATTTGGACCCCATGATAGTAAGATATTAGGAGTTACCTATATTGGGTACACTACCAAATCTAGGTTAGATACATCCTCACAGACCATCCCATATAGGTTACCCACTATGAGTACAAGAAGAACTGTCATAGATAGCCCAACCCGTTGTTCCCCTCACTTGGGATCCTACCCAGTTGGTCATTCCTCCCCAGATCATTGATACTTTTGAAACACTGTTATCTTAATTAAAAGGTATAGAAATATGATTTTCTCTAGTAAAACCAGAGAGTAAGCCTTATCTTGAATGGGTGGATTAAACTCTTCCCCCTCCAAGCATATAGAATACTACGTTCCCAACTTTCAATGGTTCAGGGGATCCAAGATATCATTTTATGCACTTCTTGTCTAGGTATAGTCCCATGATGAGGACCCTAGAGAAGCATGAAGTGGATAATCTATAATTATTTGTAAAAACTTTAAAAGTACCATCCATTACTTGTTATACCATTATTTTAGTAGAATAAATCAAGGGATGGTAAGATCTCCACAAAAAAA
The DNA here is from genome assembly GCA_963277665.1 of Viscum album. Taxonomy (NCBI): domain Eukaryota; kingdom Viridiplantae; phylum Streptophyta; class Magnoliopsida; order Santalales; family Viscaceae; genus Viscum; species Viscum album. The sequence continues at coordinate 702,956,946 of OY728127.1, forward strand.
TTCCTATATCAATTCATCTCTATGTTGGAGAAGAAAACAGTCCTCAATCTCTAAAAATGTAGCCTATGAGAAAATGAGAGGGTGTTTAATTTCATTGTTAGGTGGAAGAGTTTAAATTATTCTCTAAACTTGCATCCCCCTTAATAAGATTTGTTGTGTCTCTTCATTTAGAATCTTCATAACAAACTATGAACACAACTTATCCCAGTAAAATATCTAGGTGGATTTTGGTATCTTGTTATAGTAGCACAAAAGTTTGAATATTATATTATGATAACCAAGGATAACCCTCATCTCATGTCAGAATATCAAGGGAAGAGGACGGGTAGAGAGGAAGATGTAATAGTTACATTGAAATTGGCCTCTACACCAGCACCAACTCTAAATATCGCACCTCATCTTATGGTACCTCATCCTGAACGATAGAATAAGTAGTATTATTATCATCAAGAAAAAAGTAAAAAGTCAAAAAAATATCAATTTAGAGACTGTAAGAAAAAAATATAATCCTTCCGAGATGAGTAGGTTCCTAGATACTTCTTAGTAGCCTTGGAAAACAACCTGTTAACCCTACCAAAACCCAAAAAACCTAACCAATTCATCCTTGATGATCACCCAAATTATTTCCCCTTTTACCGAATATTGGGGAACATCACCCATGAATATTTCATTTTCAAATATTTCCTATAAAAGGTGGTTGATTTTGGGAAAGTGAAGGTGGAAAAACCACCCGTATAGGTAGCATGTGTTTCTGCCACCACTTTGGAAGAAGAGGGTGAATGATATAAAGTTATCAGCAAGAATAAGCAGAAGTTCAATGATTGGATGACTAAAAAAATAATCAATCGGACTCATGATATCCTATAAGAATAATTGAAACAACCAATTGTTCCCCTAATCACTTTTGATACAGCACATTCGACTTCGTCATCACTACAGTGCTCCAAAGGCTAGTCTTATAAAAAAGACTTGGATGGAAGAGTATAAAATAAACAAATAAAAATGAACATATACCAAGTTGAAATTTATCTGTTACTCTATTAGAATTTATGCCTTAAGTACTAAAAGTATAGACACCGCCCCACTAAATGGTACCACAAGAGTTGACCTGCTAGATGTAATCCTCATTAGATGAAGAAATAATCTTCAGTTCCATTAATGTCATTCAATTAATAGATCCATTCTTTAATGATGAATATGTCCATGAACCTAGGTTCCTTGCACCTATTTGGGGAACCAGAGAAAGAGGCCACCAGAGTCGAGGGTACTGGGGAATATACAGTCACAAAAAAACTCAATACTCTAGTCATGTCCCTGCTCGGACCATCTATGCTGCTAAAACTCATAGGATAACCCTCTAGTGGGCCCAAAAGGAGAAATAAATTTCACCCACATATTCCAGGGGTTGACCTAAACTGATTATCCTATAAGATTGATTAGAGGGGGTTCCACCATCATATCGACTTTGGGAAGTAGGTAGAACTATTCAGTTTAACCCATTGAGGATAGAAGAAACTTCAACTCCAATAAGAAAGGTCAATATGCCTACATCAAGTACATAAACTCCTAAATAACCTATGAAAGAGTAGCTTCATTCTAGTAAGTATAGAACTTTATCCCATAAGTATGAAATTTTAAAATAATTTTCCCTAGTGTCAGTAAGTTTTCCAATTTTAGATGATCTAAGTCTATCAAAAGACCTCTGTATAGCATTTATAGAGGCCTTTCTTAGCCCTCAAGAGTTTGAAGGTGAGGTTATCACTAATGAAATATATAGTTCATAGATAAATCATGCAGAACACCACCTCATTATATTTTTCACAGAGGATGATAAAGATTCCATTATACATGGACACATCATACCCTTGTATGTGTCTAGAAGGATAAAGGACATTGATATCCAATGGGATTTCATTGAAAATGTCTTAGAAGTCAACCTCATTCTAGTTCAAACATTTTATCAACTGAGTTACAAAAAGACCCAATTTTCCCCTACCACTCTAACACTATAGGGTTATGATAAAAGAAAGAAAAATCCCTTCAATAGAATCATGCTCAGGGCTCAGTTTGGGGACCTCGTATCCAACTCAAAATTTCTGGTCGCTCAGCAAGATATGACCTTAAATGTTCTTATAAGAAGGTATTGATTTCATAATCATGTCATAGAACCCTATTCATACCACCAATGCCTCAAATATTTAATTATTGGTCAAATTGGGATGTTTCATGGTGATAAATCCTCATTAAAATATTGATAATCACAATATATTGATGCAGGATTCTACCAGAGGGAAGGGAAACAACCCATGACTGACGGTGTCACCCAGGTCACTGCCTTGAATGGTCTATAAACGACCTCATAAAATCCCTACAAACATCTCAATGAAGAATATTTTCTTCCCATCTATCAAATTTAAGATATGGGTCCAAATTTGGGTACATATTAAACAACCTTTATGATATCAATCACGGATACTAATATCAAAATCACTAAAAAGGTATTTAACCCTTTGAAAAGTGGTAAAGTATTAGGTGAAAATTTCATCATTCTATCCCCTGAGATTTAACAGATCACTACCTCATCATCCTCTTCTCCTTTGAAAATTTTCCTTCATTACCTATTTCCCTAAGGGTGAGGAAGAAGAGGATGGGGAAAAGGAATAGAAAGTGGATAAGGAAGAGTAATAGGAGTAGGACCTCAGGGATGCCCCTACAGCATTTGATGAAGGTGTATCTACCACTATTAATGAACTCATACAAATAAATCTTGGTATATTGGAGGACCCATGGTCCACATTAATTAGAACGACCATGTCTTCCAAAGAATAAGGGGTATATACCACCTTTCTAAATAAACACCAAGAGATGTTCCATTATAATTAAAATTATATGTCAAGCCTCAATCTCAAGGTGTCCACTCACCACCTAGGTCTTTTGAAAAACCACCAGGGTTACAAATAGGCATCTTGAAGGACACACCCAACTCACGCTAACAAAATTGAGGATGAAGTTTACACAGTCATCAAGTCTAATTTTATTTGGGGAGTCTAGTAACTAAAATGGATATACAATATATTCTCAGTAAAAAAATAATAATGGGAAAATCTGAGTATGCATCGACTTCAAAGATCTCAATTGGCATTTTCCAAAAGGTGATTTCCCCATTCCAATCACAGAACTACTGATTGATTTTACATATGGATATCAGGCCCTTTCCTTCATGGAATTTTATTCAGGTTACAACCAAATATGAATATCGCTTAAAGATGATAAGGTTTCCAATTTTAAATCACCCTAATGGGTATATTTCTATCAGATATTGACCTTTGGTTTGATAAATGTTGGATCTATATACAAACTTGTCATGCATCACAATTTCAAACCATTTTTGGGAAAGTATGCCAAGTCCTATATAGTCTATATGGTAGTTACTTCTTGGAATCATTTGAACCAATAGACTAATCTTGAGACTATATTCAATGATCTTAGATAACATAGCCTGAAAATGAACCCCTTCAAATGTGATTTTGGAGTTACCTAGGGAAAGTTTATCAGCTTTCTGATATAACATCATGGCATTGAAGTCAATCCCAATAATACAAAGGTTATACTTAATTTTTAACCTCCTCAAAACCTTAAATAGTTTAGGGGTTATAAGTATGCCTTTCTTATATTTGGAAATTTATAGAAAACCTCATAGGCAAGTGTTTTCCCTTCATAGGTTTGATGAAAACGAGAGTCACATATCAGTGGACTAACGAATATTAGGAATCATTTGAAATTATCAAGAAACATCTATTGAGTCCACTAGTATTATTGACACTTGTTGAAAGGAAGCCACTCATCCTATATATGGAATCCCTGGAATGATCATTGGGTACTTTTCTCACACAAAATAATGACATCGGGAATGAAAGCAGACTCTATTGTCTCATTTGAACCATGATCGATATTTAGACCCATTATTCTGATATTGAGAAGATATTTTTGGTGTTAATATTTATGGTTTATAAAATGAGACACTACCTACAGCACTACAAGTTCTATTTAATATATCATATCAACCTGCTCAAATGCATCCTCAATCATCCGATGTTGACTGGATGTTTATCATGGTGGGAGGTTATCTTGCAGCAATTTGACATTCAGTTCATGCCTCAGAAACAGATAAATGGGAAGGTATTGGCAGACTTCCTTATAGAACATCTATCTGCAAAAACAATGTCGTTGAATATCAAAATACCTGATGAAGAGATATTCTCTATTTGAGATGGACCCCAGAAATGGGAGATTTATTTTGATAGCACATCCAAAATCCTAACAGGGAACAGAGTAGAAGACCCCAAGATCAATAAATTTGGGTTGGGAGTCATATTAATATCTCTAGAAAAGGTTGACTTACCTTACCCCTTCTAATTGTTAAAGAGATCTATAAATAATGAGGTAGAGTATCAGGCCCTCATCGTAGGGCTAAAAATTCCACTTAAAATTTTTGTGGAACACTTGAAGGTAAAGGTGATTCAAACATGGTAATCAAGTATATTAACAATTATTATGCCATCATAAAAAAATATTTGACCCCCCTGCTTGACTATATCTGAGGACTAATGGAAGAATTACCTCTAGAGCCGACATTGACTCACACCCCATGATCACATAATGCCTAGGATAAAGAATTGTAAAATGTAGCTATGACATTGGAAGATCCAGGTCGGGATGATCATGTAACTAGTTGGATGATTCCCATTACAGAATACATTCAAAATGGTGTGCTCTCATTAGAAAAATTTGGAAAAGAGAAAACATGATGACGAGAAACCAACTTTAATCCTTATAACGGTCCAAATCACCAGAAATTCCTCTATAAACGGGGATTCTATGGAATCATTATCAGGTTCATTGATTGAGAATAGAGTGATATTGGCATGAAAGAATTACATACAGGATCTTATGGTTCCTACTATTCAAGGTTCAGTATTTCCCATCAAATCTATAGGCTTGGAAACTTCTGTCCTTCAATGATGTGGGATTGCACAAAATTCACCAAATGGTTTCATTCCTGCCAAGTTCATTCCAAATTCATCCATCAACCCTTAGATTTTTTATACACTGCAAAATAATCTTAGACACTTTCCATATGGGGAATAGATGTTTTAGGAATATATACTCATGCTACAGCTAAGCAGTTCTAGTTTATTCTCACTATAATCGACTTTTTATCTAAGTGGGATGAGGTTGTGACCCTGAAAGAAGTCAGTGAAAATAATATTATTAGCTTAATAAAATCTAATATCATTACTATATTTTGTATCCCTCATATGATATTGATGAACAATGGCCACCAATTTCTATTCTGATGAGCTAGAAAATTTGTATCAGGAGCATAATATCAAATCTGACCATTCATCTCACTATCATGTATAGGCTAATGGAAAGATAGAGGCCTTCAACAAGACCTTATCAAACATAATACATAAGATGGTGGATAATGATAAAAATTCATGGACTAACAAGCTTTTTAATTCCATGTGGGGTTACCATACTACAACCCAAACTACCATACAGGAAACCCTGTATTCACTGGTATACAGGAAAGAAGAAATCATTCCCATTCAGATCCAATTTCCCTCACTTCACATTTCCATCTACGATAAACTATCCATATATGAGAAATACCAAAGAATAACTACATGAATTGGAGTGACTTGATGAGAAAATAAGGCACACCTTGCATCACTTAGGGGTCCACCAAAATTGGATAGCAAGGGATTTTGACAAGAAAGATCATCTATACTCTTTCCTATTAGGAGAACCAGTATTGGTCCTCAAGACCCAAATGATACTAGGGAATAAATCTCTAAATATTAAGTTGAAGTGGCAGGGACCTTATTACATAAACAAGGTTCACTACAATAGAGCTTATTCCTTTATATTAATGGATGGAGAGTTGTTATTCCCCCTAACAATGAAAGTTTCCCAATAAATAATTTGTGTAATCATCACACACTAGTCTTCATTGCATGAACTTAAAAGTCATGACATATAATCATAGTCATATGACCTAAAACTAGAAGAAACTATAGTCTGAGTTGTAAAACTATAAACTACATAGCCTAACATCCTAGTCACAATATGTTAAACTGTATGACAATGTCCTTTCCACTTGATGTAAAACTGAATGGTCCATGTCCTTATTACGTGACATAAAAATGCATAGAATTTCAGTCTAGGATGGAGAATATCAAAATCCTTGGTTCTATTCTCCCACCACACCTCCATTCCATAACTGCATGTGGCTTGATTCTCATCTCAATGGGATACGTAGTGACACACAGACCTTATGTCCTAGGCTCATCCATGATGTAAAGAAAAGTCCCCCTCTCCTGCATAAAAATAAATATCTATGTATGAGAATATAACATGGTTCCTTTCACTTATGGTGGAATCTTAATGATTGATAACTAGGTGTGGCTTGATTCCTATCCACATAGGATATGTAGTGACGCCCAGGTTTCTTAACCTAGGCCTAGATGCATAAAAAATAGCATGTGTCCCTTTCCTTATACATACGATCCCAATCTATGTAAGTTATCTTAATTTGGGTTCCCTCATTTAGGATCCCATCATGGAAACAAAAAAAAATCCCCTTCCCTATATATGAGCCAGATCTATGTAGGGAACTTCAAACTCCCTGGCCAATGATGGTCTAAATTCTTCCATTGTTCTTGGACCCATCCCTTCTACACATCATACTCCTTGTCCTTGGAAAATTCAAATCTCTACAGACTTTCTTCTATCATCAGTGATAGAATGTCAAATTCTAGAGGATAACTTTTCTTAACTATACATTGATACACCCTGGTCTGCCTTTGCATAAGTCTCCCCCAAAAGTCCTACCAACCAAAGGAACCTTTTCCCTTAGGATAAACCTCTTCTATCTTCATAAGCCCCAATAACATCATGTAGGAAACCACTTTTCAAACATGGTATGTGGTCACTCCTTGAATAATTATGCCATACCACTTCTCCAGATCTGAGAACCCCCAAGATCATGGCTTGAAATTTTATTTTTCATTTCTGAAGTGTGTCAGAACATCCTTGGCCTAGTAATCCTTATATCACACATCATTTTCATGACTTATGGACTTAGTTTTATGACCTAACATTACAAGACACCATTTTTCCTTACCACATGACACTAAATTACATGGTTGATGCCTCTCTAATTCGACGTTAAGATGTTCCAAGAACTACATATGTCTTGATTTTCACCCTTAAGAGATACATAGTGATGCCCATATCCTACATATTATTCCAGCCTCCTTATTATAAAAATTCCCCTATACTTTATTTTAATTACCTCTATGTGGTGAAAGAAACCCTTTCCACTCCTTGTTTCTCACACTGAGTATATCTCACATGGGGTTATAGGAGTTTTGGTAAAGTACTCCTTACATGATCAAGGTGTATCGGTTCACATTAGGGTTAACATGGTCCTAGATTCAATACCTTAAAAGGTAAAAAAATGTATTTACCTCATAAAGTTAAAATTCATGGTTGACATCTCTTGAATGATATAAAATTGTTCATTGTCATGGTATTATCCCAAGATCACAACTATCTTGTGTGTTTTTCTCCCACCACCCCTCCATCCAAGAACTATGTGTGGGTTGATTCTCACTTTGATGAGAAATGTAGCGACACCCATATTCTATATCATGGTCCATCTATAATATAAAAATTCCCCCACTCTCTTATATATAATACATATCACATAAGAGGGTTTAATAAGGGTTATCACCCCACTCGTGAGCCCATATTCAAATGAAAATATCCATATTCACACAAGAATTTGATCAGTGTGGGGAATCTACCCTAGAACTACATGTGACTTAATTCTCACCTTCATGAGATACATAGCAATGCTTGGATTCAATGTATTGGTCCCATCCACAATATAAAAAATAAAAAACAAATCCCTCCTCTTTATGTGTGGGTCAGACTTGGATAGTAAACTTTTTCCCTTTTCATGGGTGATCTTGACATAAAATTCTCCTTCCATACTCAGACACCTTACATAAATCAAACTCTGTGTCTGGGTGAATCTTGATCTCTATAAGAATTCTCTAGCCATTGGTGATGGAATGTATGATTTCTAAGGGAACCATTACTTGACTATGAATTAATACACCCCTATATGTCTTTTAATAACTATCACTCAAAATTCCTATCAATCAGAGGCACTTTAATCATCAAGAGAAACCACTTTTATCTCTATAATACTTGAAAAAATTATGCTGGAAACCACTTTTCAAGCATTTTCCATGTCTATTACTTGCATACTTTTTCCCATATCACTTTTCATATTTAGATTCCCGCATATTAAAACTTATAACTTTACCTCATCATGCCTAAATGATGATGGAAAATTCTTGTTTAGATCACTGTGATTTAGAAAATCACTAATCTTTCGATAAAATATAAATGACCTTAAATTTTATCCCTTAACATCCTTGTCTTAAGATGTTAAACTACACAATCCATGTCATGGTCATATGACATTAAACTGTGGGGTGATTCAAACCTCATCGAGGATGATCCTTTTCTCCTAGTGCCAGTCATCCACCACATCACCCCAAAGAACTGTGTATGGCTTGATAATAATTCCATCAAGATATGTAGTGATGCTCAGATCCTCCATTCTAGGCCCAACTGCTATAGCATCCAAAATGTTTATATTCCTCCATTCATGGACATAACCCCGATTTGGGTGGGAGGATATGAATTTATTCCAGGACCCATCCTTTATAATATTGTGGTTTAAATGGGATTCCCACCCCTCTTCTTTACATACAAATAATTTTTTTGTAAAAAGGGGTTTCTCATCCATGGACAGTGCCAATTCAGATACTTTATCCATTCTCAGACACCTTCTTTTCACAAACCACCCTCCATGGTATTGAGAAATATGGATCTTCATAAACTCCTCGGCCATCGGTAATAGAATGTATGATTCTAAAGGACACCATTATTTTGAATATGTATTGATATTACCTAGTATGGATATGCAAAAGTCTCCCCCAAGTGAACTATCAACCAGAGTCAACTTTTTCCTCAAGAGAAACATCTTCTATCTTTGTAATCCCCAAAAAAATTGTGTTGTGAACTACTTTTAGAACATGGTCTATGGTCACTCCTTACATAATTTTCCCATATCACTTTTTGGATATGAAATCCCATATCGTTTCTTACAAATTTACCTTATCATTCCTAAAAATTATGGAATATTCTTGGTCAGATCACCATGAAATGGAAAATAACTAATCTTTAATTTGAAGCTAAACGACCTTAAATTTTATCCCTCAATGTCCTTTGTTGGATTTCGTGGCCTTGAACCAACTACTTTGTACTTTATTCATTAATAAATACCTTATCACATCTTGATTTTTCTTCTGTGTGACAATGAATGTGATAATGTCATAAGGATAGTTGTTGCATTAAAGGGTCATAGCGGATCCCGGTTATGATGAGAACCTAGAAGTGAAATAACACTGTTCTTGAATATATATTCTATGGACGAATGATGTTATTTGAGGGACACAAATAATACAGGACATTAGGGGTGAGGACTCATAAAACTTTGAGGTACCTTCTCATGGTGTGCGCCTTTGGTAATATCCATGAGGATATTATGAGAATGAGACTCCCCAGCAGGAAATCTACATTTCTTAGTATCATTGGATGTTCCTATCTGCGGACGTGTGTATTGGTCCTTAGACTTTAAGATTATTATTAATGGGTATTAAAACTAGTGCACTTAGATGTATTGATGAAAAATGTGACAACACATTGTTTACAGCGAGGTAGGATATGTTGGGTGTGTCATAAGTAATACCACATTAATAGATAATGCGAGATAAGATTTGTACCTTATTTTCCACAAAGGAAGTAGATATCTCATGCCCTTTGATGAAACTGATATGGCCTAAATAAATCCACGTCTATGGTAAGTAATTGACAAGTTCAATTCTGGGAAGTCAAAGAAAGGATAATCGAGCACATGGGTTGATGGAACAAGAATGCAACCTGCTTGATTCGAGATATTGAGACAAAGGGATTACATTACACGGTAAGCATTCATAGGAGGTGACATGTCATTGTAGCGTTAAACTTATTTCTCTATGGGTGACTTAGCGTGTTGATAGACGCTAACCATGGACTTTAGGCAGTCTATGCCTAATGGCACTGAGAAATAGACCTAGAGGGTTACACACTAAGTGTGTCCAAGTATCTCAGTTAAATATTAATTTAAAAAGTTGAATAAAGATTATTCCAGAGTGTGGTTTAATAATTATTCAAGGATTCCTGGTCACATTTATTTTGACACTTGTTATTATAGAGAATATATTATGGGTGAAATAATATATTTATTAGTGAGTAATGAAGTGATATTTATTTGAGAAATAAATATCCATTATTCAAGGTATAATAAATGTGGTGGAGGAAATAAAGAAAAATGAAAAAACAAAAGTACACACCATGTATATTAATATAAACACCATATAGTTTTTATGGGGATTCGTGATAAATAATAATATTTATTTAATTATATAATATTAGATGTAATTTGTTGGGCACATGTCAAGTAATAATAATAGTCAACTGTTATTATTAGACATGAGGTCTTACTAATAATTGAATGAAATGAATAAATGATTTCAAGTAATTAATTCATTTATTATTATATGTAATTGAAAATCCCAATTATATAATTATAATTAGTATATCCATTTTTGTTAGTTGTGCACAATAGATCTAGAGAAATCTCTCAAGCCAAGAGACAATTCTTTTCATCCAAGAACGCTCTCAAGCTACGAGAGAAATATCCTTCTCCACCGGATTAAGGCGATCGAAGGCGGACATCGCAAGAAAAGGCTCTTCTGCGCTAGCTCCTAGAGATCCCTTCAGTGAAGTCCAGAGATATGTGGAGAACGTTTGGATCACTAATAGAGGAATCCTACACTTGGATTCTAAAACTCAATGATGGATCACATCAGATCATGACCGGAAACATCAACGGAGAGAGAATTACATCAAGGTAATTCTTGCCTTTTAACTAAATTAATTATAACCAAATTACGATGATCCACTCTATGGTTCTAGGACTCCCTTAATTTATTTTGTTCTTACTTATATTCCAAATATCCGGTGTTTTATTATCGTGATGGATCTCATATTGATCATTGTTAATGGAAAAATTAAAGTTGGTACACCCACCAATGTGCTTCCGCTTCACCCAGAACCTAAAAGTGGTATCATAGTAGTCATATCATTGATTATAATTATTTAGTTTTCCATTGGTGATTTACACATTTAATAATTTAGTTGTTTCAATTCAAGTTAATCGTTTTGCAAATATGAATATCAAGATCTGTTCCTCCTCTCTCGCTTCTCATTCACCTTACAGAAACGACTTTTTATTTTAATTTTGATTAAAATAAAATAGAGGATCTCATTCGGAGGTGCCAAATGTTACTGGTCGTACAAAACTATAATACACGGCATGTATTCAGAATTAAACACCTTGTATTCTAGGTTAAATGCATTGGATTGGTCTGCTAAATCAGGTCGTGTGTTGGAGTATTTCTAAGTATTAAATTACACCATGTGTTGACTAGGAACAAGTGGAACACAGTTTCCGAATTACACGCCATGTGGTCCACTGAACACAGAATGTAGTCCCTTCGGGTTAGGGTTGGACTGTGTACCTTGTACATGGCTTGCCCAGCTGGAAACTATGTAACGCGGATACTACACGGTGTGTGTCCCACTGAACACGCCGTGTACTCTAAATATTTCTGAATTACATCTACACGCCATGTCCCCAGGCGTGTACTTCGGATGGATGGTGAACAAAAGTACATGTTGTGTAGTCAGAACTACGCATCATGTACTCATCCAAATTATGAAGATTTATTAAAATTTATTATTATATAAACCCTTGAGACTTGTACCATAGTGCAGGCAAAAACCTGAGACATAGCATGTGATAGGTGTTTTATATATGTGTGTTTAAATTAACATCCATGTAATGTTCATTTGTACTCATTGGGTAGTTATGAACGAGAATTTACCGGGTTTCCTCCAAGGTACAAGTTACGTACAAAGATAATTTTAAATGAATTTATTTGTTTAAAATTATGATGGATGAGAATCTCAACGAAATTCAGAAAAAGGGTTTAAGATAAAAGGATTGATTAATTGAAGATAATTAACTGATTCGAGCGTGATTTATCTTAAACAAGAACGATTAAATAATTGAATGCTAGTTTTATTTATGCATAAATATAATTTCATGTATGTATGATCATGAGAGAGACCAATACACTTTTTATGTGAATGGTTTCTTTTAATTTATTTATTTAAATTAATTTTTTTGGACTACGAGCCTTTTCCTAATTAATATGTAGGGCATGTGTGCCCAAGGTTTCTTTTATATAAAACCCTATTTTACCCCTCACCTGTGTGTGAGATAAAATCATATGTAAAGGATGGATCTCCCAAGCTAGTGGATGTGGCTCAAGTTAGGAGCCATGGTGAAACCAATCCAAGGAGATACAAAGGTGAACAGGTGGAAAGCTGTAAACACGAACCCAAAAGGTTCAAGGTGTTTCTACCCTAGGTCTTGAGTTAGTTTATCAACCACTAGATAAAATAACCAATAAAACAATCTCATGATCATACCATTTATTTTATTTCTGTTAGTTTCATGGTTTATCTATTGTGGGTGTGTTGTCACGATCACACAATTAATGAATTAAACAAGCATGCAAGATGGAACTAAAATAAGACTGTATTATACATAAATATTATCTTAGACATGGTTAATCACTTAAGTATATCCCAATTAATATTACCAAGCATGTAAGAAAGATAAAAAATGTAAATTTACGTATAAGGATAAAATCCCTCAAAGAAATATTAGGTCAGTATAGCCTTCCATAATTTTGGTTAGAATCAAACCATAGTTCAAAGTGCTTGACCAACCCTAGTTGGGGTTCTTTCAATTATAAAGGAATTATAATTCAAGTATTTGGGTAGAATTGACTTGGTTTACATAAAGGGTTGACTTCTAAAGTAGGAATTGGTGTGACCAAGAGGCAAAGGTTGAGGAAATTCAAAATAAAAGGGTTTCAGGATTGGGGAGTCCACTCAGTGAATCAAGGAGCTGCAAGTTAATGCAGTTGGAATTTAAAATGCCTACATAAAACCCTTCAAGTTTCTTGACCAACCCTATTTGGGGTAATGAAAATGGAAATATAGATCCTTTCCATTAGAATATTCAAGAAACAGAATATTCTGATGTCAATGGTGAGGGCTATTAGATTTTGATAAAATAGTGGGAGACTGATAAGTATTAATTTATTTATTTGTCTCATTTTTATCATGATAAAGTACTAAACCTTTTCTCATCTTAAATTATAGAAATGGAAAGAAAATTGACTTCAAACATATCATTGCGAACCATACTCAAGAAGGAAAACCTTCTCACCGGCACCAATTTCCAGGAATGGTAGAGGCGTTTACGCGTCATCCTTCACCATGAGAGGAAATTGTATGTACTGGAAGAGTCTATTACAGTTGTTCTTGGAAAATAGGACAATGACGAGGAACTATATCTCTATATGAAACATATGGATGATTCCACATATGTCCAATGTTTCATGCTATCGTCCATGTCTAATGAGCTCTTGAAGTAACATGAAAACATGGAAACGTATAGCATGATGTCTCACCTTAAGGATCTCTATCAAGAGAAGGCGAGAAAAGAGATATATAAGATCTCCAATTCTTTGTTCACAACTAATCTTGGAGAGTATTCATGTCACGAACCAACCCGTGTCGACCCTAAACCGGTCACCCGAGCCGGCCCGTGACATGGCCTCAAGCGCGTCTCCCCTTACGCCAGAGGTTGCTGACTAGCGGTGAGGGTGTAAGTTAAGTTAGGGGGAGACTATACCCTCTTATCAAAGTGAAGAAAAAGGAAAAAATACAGCAACAACAGAAGTAGTGTAAATAATAAGAAAACAACAGAAAATAGTTTTTTATTTATAAGGTCTGAATAAAATTGGCGAGCATCAGTTTATATAGGAGATGCATGCATGACATGATAATGATACAATGAAAGCATTAAACCACGCGACATACATACACATAAATGCAGAAGTAAATAAACAAAAGTCTCAAGCCTCGAGGGTGATCTCCATGAGCATCCCGAGCCCCAACTCGGTCCTTTTCTCCTAACTCCAAGTACAAGAAACAGCAACGACAGGGTCCTGCAACCAAATAGAATCTACTCGGGTACCCCAGTGCAATGGCGGCCCGAGTAGGGTGTGAGATATATATCTCAGTAGGCCAGAACCACTGGGGTCTAGCCCACTCTAGACCATGAAATATAATTAAACAAAGTGCTGGTATTTTCGAACAATAACGATACAATACAAACAATAAACGCCCGTCCAGGTTCCAAAAAGGACACCTAACGGCAATACCTGCCACGGCCCATAGTCAGGATAAGAACCTGTTTAAAACAACACAAGTAAATTTCTTTCAAGCATAAAAAGAACTTTTTTATCATTTTTCTCATTTATACCCTGTTTATTCACTTATCATTTCAACTCAGACTGGAAATCCATTAATTCTTACCTTTCTTTATTTGATCACAATTCACTAGGGTTTTACCCACATCTCTCATTCTTTTCATAAATCATTATTATCATTTGTTTGGTGTTGAACGTCGTGTCAAGAACCCCAATTCTCATTTGGTGTAGATCGTCATGTCTAACACCTCGAATCACATTTGGTGTAGATTGCCATGTCTAACACCTACATAATTATTCGGTGTAGATCGCCATGTCTAAAACCCCGAATCACATTTGGTGTAGATCGCCATGTCTAACACCTAGATAATTATTCGGTGTAGATCGTCATGTCTAACACCCTATATCACAAGCTTGGATAACCATTGGCAAGGAACGTCATGTCCAAACCCAACATTTAAATCGGTCTAGAACGCCATGTCTAGGACCCATAATCTCATTTATTTATTACCATTTATAAATTAATTTATCAGTCGACAAAATTCCCATTTCATAGTTAATTCTTCACATTTGATTATCCAAATCAGTCCTCAACGTTTCATAATTAATTCTCATAATTAATTATCTTGTATCAACATTCTGACACATAATTAATTCATATAATTAAATACCTTTCTTATCCTACATTAGTTCATGATTAGTTTCCCCCAATCACTTATCTTATCAAATCAAAACAAAAACTCGATTAAAAGAACTCAACCCATAACCAATCCCCAAAACAATTATCTTAAATAATTTATTTAATTAAAACTCAATTTAAAGGGACCACGAAACACACGTGATTGAATAATCTAATCATATTGGGCTAATATAAAACGTACCAAACATGACATCACACCTAAAGGGGTGTCCGAAAAGGCAAATAAAACACCGCAAACGGGTTTTTCCATAAGCGAGGGTCACAACGAACATGCTAAAATATCCAGGTAATTTATTATAAGTCAAACAATTTATTTGCACATATCCAATCATTTATTCCAAAACTTTAATTCATATCAATGAGGGAGAACACTAACTTAGTACATATCAATCGGTGCATGTAGAAACATCAATGAAATTCGCCTAGCATACATTATAAAAATAATTATTCACTAATTTTAGATTGAAGATAGAACAACCCAAAAAAAGGGGTTTTATTATAACACATGACTTCTATTATCAAACGATCATTTATTATATTTTTCACTTCTAAACTGAAATTAATTTAAATACTTGATTGCATTAATTAAACAATAATTAATTTAAAGACTTAACAACATTTATTAAATAGAAGTTAATGTAAATAATTAACTGCACAAATTAAATAGAAATTAATTTAAAAACTAATAATGGTGCATCAAATAATTAATTCATTGAGTTAATAAATTAAAGGGACAAGGAAAGAGACCCTACCTCGGTGAGCCCATTTTAAATACGGAACGTTTTACCGGCAGAAACCACTTCACACGTCACGTAGTCGTGCGCACGCGACTTTGACGTGCGTATATATATATACATATCACATATATAACATGCGTATATATAACCTGCAATGTAACACCAAATACATTGCTACATTAATACCCAGTTCAATATGGTTTGTATGACAACGACCACATATCAATGACTCAAAAGCAACTCAGGTAAACGACACAGGACCAGATAAATATCACAAAAAAACTCGTAGACTCAATTTAATATTTAAATTGACGTAAAATATACAACAACGGTGTATATTTATATTCTTACCAAACGTCGGCGAATCGTAAGGGGGTAGTGCATAGGTCTGCCCAGAAGGGGTTGTCCAAGACATCTCACAATGTAATTCGCTTCAAGGATATGGGGAGGTCGGACATGGGAGGTCGTGCCTCATGCGAAGGAGGGGGGATCACATGGACCGTAGCGCACTGCAGGGGTTCGTCACGCCATAGATCTGTCCGGGAAAGGGAAGGCCGTGTATGGGGGTTCACCTGGGGAAGAAGGTAGATGAGCCTAGGGAGGACCAGGAGGAGGCCGACCATGCACTACCTTGGAAGGAGGAGGAAGACCTTGCAGAGGAGGGGTCGCGCCATCCTGAATCACGCAGCAAGAGGAGGTCCGGCCATGGGGTGTCCGATTGCGGAGCTTGGTCGCGCGGCAAGAAGAGCCGGAGGAGGAACCCACGTGCCTACGCCTTAGGGTTTGGAGGAAAACGTGATTGAGAAAAGTGGGGAAGGAGGAGGAATAAAAGAGGAATAAAAAAAAGAAGAAAAGTAAAAAAAAGGCCATGCGTGGGGGGTCACGCCCTGCCCAGCGCCCAATTAAGGGGAAAAAATATCCTTTTTTTAACATATATATATATATATACTTAAATATATATATATATATATATATCCCAAACTACATATATATCTACATATATATATATAGTCAACAAAATTTATTAAACCCTCTTTAGTTTCAAAAAATAAATTAACCCATAAGAATAATAATAATTTCATTATTATTATTTAACCATGATTAAGATAAAAAATCTCCAATTAAAATGCGTCATCAAAATAACAATCTCTTAATTAAATTCCTACATCAAATTAAATCCGCTAATACGCGATATTAATTTTGACGCACTTATGGTCAAACCGCAACTCCACAATTAATGGCGTTTGACCGCCACTTAATTAAATGTGTTTACACCACATTAAATAATAATAATCTCCCACTATTATTGTTAAAACAACCATTAATTTAAATAAATAAAAAAAACTGTGTTCTGACAACCGTTCAATCGCGCGACATAACTCGTGCGGTCTAACCGCCCGTGCGCAGTCTGATGTCACCGCTTGAAACGGTTTGCGTACTCCAAACCTTGTTACGAAGCGTGGTTTTAAAACTGAAATTCCGATAAAAGAAAAAAATAAAATAATAAAAAAAACTCATATTTTATCTGGTCTAAGAATGCGGTTTCTTACAATTCACCATCTATGCCTCATGTAGTCAAGCTTATTGGCTACATTTAACGCCTGCACATCTTAGGGATTAAGTTCCTGGATGAGTTGAATACAGATCTCATCTTATCATCACTGCCCAAGACCTTCTCTATCTTTATTGTCAACTAAAACATGAGAAACATTGATAAGAGTCTATCGGAACTTCTGACCTTAATTCTTCAAGTAGATAAGTACATGGTGTGTGACAAACTCACAGTCCTTAGGGTGAATAAGAAAAGGAAGGACAAGGAAAAGGGGACAAGGACTCATAAATGGTATGAAGCCCCTGAGCACCATCCCTCCAAGAAGGGGAAGATCTAGAGGCAGAGCAAGGAATGGGAGGTGGTATGTTTTTCATAGGTCAAGCAATGCCACTAGAAGAGAAACTATACCCAGAATCGTGGGGACACTAAAGGTGTGTTCGTTGTCGAGTGTAGTATTTCCATTTCTACACATTGGGTATCAGATACATCTTTTGGGGCTCACATCTGTATTCAAATGAAAGAACCAAGTAGATTTAGAAATATTTATAGAGGATAGGTGGATCTTAGAGCTGCCAATAGTGTGAGGTTGGCTATATTGGCCATTGGTGATTACCATCTCTCATTGCCAACTGGAATGATTTTGGTTTTACAAAACTGTTATTATGTTCCTAGTGTTACCAAGAATATAATTTATGTATCTTTTTTGGATATGGATGGATTTATTTTAAAATTTGGAAATAAGGGTTGTCTCTTTTATAAGAACAACATATATTATGGTATGGAACATTTAAATAACAGTTTATATGTATTAAATTATGAAAAACAAGTGTTTTCAATCGATAATGAAACAAACTCACATGACTCATACATCACCCAATTGTGGCATCACCGTCTCAGTCATGTAAACAAGAAGCGCATGACAAAGATCTTCCAAGATGGTTATTTAGACTCTACTGAGCTAAAACCACTTGATAAATGTCACACTTGTTTACAAGGTAAAATGACCAAACTGCCTTTCAGTGGACAGGGTGAAAGGGCCACATAGCTTCTAGGATTGGTGCACACGGATGTGTGTGGACCATTTCTAGTAGAATCTAGAGGTGGATATTCTTAATTCATAATTTTACTGATGATTTGACTAGATATGTCTATGTCTACTTAATGAGGTATAAGTCAGAGTCCTTAGAGTAATTTAATGAATTCGAGAATGAATTAGAGAATCATCTTGATAAGAAGATAAAGAAACTTCTATCTGATCGAAGTGGAGAATATCTAAACCAAGAGTTCATCGATCTTATATGGGAGTATGGGATTCTATCTCAACTCACTCCTACTTATACACGACAGTGGTATGGTGTTAGTGAAAGGAGGAACAACACCTTGTTGGACATGGTGATGTCGATGGCGAGTCATGCAGATCTTCCATTATCCTTTTGGGGATATGCATTACAAACTGTAGCATACACATTAAATCAAGTACCAACTAAGGAGGAAAATGGAATTCCCTCTGAGATATGGAATGGAAAGAAACCCATTTTTTCTCACACTCATGTATAGGGATGCAAGGAGTTTGTTAAGGCCTTCTTAGGAAACAAACTAACACCCTGGGGCACGAGGTGTATCTTTATATGATATCCCAACGAAACAAAAGGATATTACCTTTATAACCCTTCATATAAGAAAGTGATTGTCACTAGACAATCCATCTTTCTTGATAGGGATTGCATCCTCAAAAATTATAGTGGGATCAATATTGAATTCGATGAAGTTGATGATCAAGATACATAAGAGTTGGTATAGGAACAAGTTCTATAGGTCCCTATGGAAGAAGTTCCATAAACACAAGTACTGTGTAGGAGATCAAGAGAGGTAAGGGAGCCAAAAAGATATGTTTTCCTAGTCACTGAGGATGGTGAATCATTATTGTTGGACAATGATGAACCTCTCTCCTAAAAAAAAGTAGTATAAATATCAGAAGCTGTAAGATGGCTGGAAGCTATGAATTCTGAGATGGATTCCATGTATCATAACCAAGTATGGGTTCTAGTCAATGAGCCAGTTGATGTAAAGCATGTTGTATGCAAATGGGTATTCAAGAGAAAACTGGACATGGAAGGTCAAGTTAGCACTTATAAATCAAGGATAGTTGCTAAAATATTCAAACAACGTCAATGAATTGACTATGATGAAACCTTCTCACCAGTTTCCATGTTTAAATCTATAAGAATCATACTTGTCATAGCATCTTACCACGACTGAGAGATTTGGAAGATGGATGTCAAAATAGCATTCATTAACAGGAACCTTTAGGAAGATGTCTATATGACACAACCTGAAGGGTTTGTGACACCAGGTGAAGCCAAATGGGTTTTAAGGTTATAGAAATCCATTTATGGATTAAATAAATCATCCAGGTCATGTAAAATTTGATTTGATGAAGCCATAAAATAATTTGGTTTCATTAAGAACGAATGTGATCCATGTGTTTATAAGTGGTTTAATGGGAATGTTGTCATTATCCTAGTAGTATATATTAATGACATATTGGTTATTGGAAATTATGTACCAGTATTACAGTCAGTTAAGGACTGGTTGAACAAGTGTTTCTCCATGAAGGACTTGGGTGAAGTAGACAACATTCTAGGGATCAAGATCATTCGTGATATATCCAAGAGGCTTCTTGGAATAAGTCCAGGTACATACATTGACTAGATACTAAAGAGATATAGTATGGAACAATCCAAGAGGGGATTGGTTCTTGTGTCACATGGCCTACATCTTTCTAAGAAAATGTGTCCTCAGAAAAAACAAGAGAAAGATAGAATGAGTAAGATCTCATACGCTTTGGCTATAGGATCCATCATGCATGTCATGTTATATACCAGGCTTGATGTTTCCTATGCACTGATCATGGTAGGAAGATGTCAAGCAGATCCAGGAGAACAATATTGGACTAATGTTAAGACTATCCTTAAGTATCTGAGAAGAAATAAGGATATGTTCATAGTGTATGGAGGAGACGAGGACCTTGTCATTAGAGAGTATGCTGATGTTGTTTTTCAGACAAATCATAATGATCTGAATTCACAATATGGATATGTTTTCTGTCTCAATGGAGGAGTTGTGAGCTGGAAGAGTTCAAAGAAACTAGTTGTCGCCGATTCTACAGTGGAGTCCAAATATATAGAGGCTTCTAATGCAACCAAGGAATCCATCTGGATTCGTAACTTTTTTCAGGAGCGTGATTTGTTGCCTAGCAGTAAAGATTCTATCACATTATATTGTGATAATACTGCAATGGTTGCACTTGAAAAAGAACCAAGGTTATATCAACATACAAAGCACATAATCTAAAAGTATCACCTCTTGAGGGATTTTTATCAAAGGGGTGAATTTGCAGTGATCAGAGTGTCAACAGAAGAGAACGTGGAAGACCCCATGACTAAAGGCATATCTCAGCAGAAGCATGAATATCATGTGAGAGCTAGCGGGTTAAAGTTTGTTAGTAGTTGGCTCTAGTCCAAGTGGGAGCCTATTGGAGTTGGTGTCCTAGAACCAACTACTTTGTACTTTATTCATTAATAAATACCTTATCACATCTTGATTGTTCTTCTGCGTGACAATGAATGTGATAATGTCCTAAGGATAGTTGTTGCATTAAAGGGTCATAGCAGATCTCTACTATGATGAGAACTTGGAAGTGAAATAACATTGTTCTTGAATATATGTTCTATGGTTGGATGATATTATTTGAGGGATGTAAATAATACAGGAAATTAGGGGTGAGGACTCATAAAAATTTGAGGCACCTTAACATGGTGTGAACCCTTGGTAATAGCCATGAGGATATTATGAGAACGAGACCTAACAGCAGGAAATCCGCATTTCATAATGTCATTAGATATTCTTATCTGCAGATGCGTGTATTGGCCCTCATACTTTAAGATTATTATTAATGGGTATTACAACTCGTTCACTTAGATGTATTGCTGAAAACTGTAATGACACACTGTTCTTAGTGAGGTAGGATATGTTAGGTGCATTACGAGTAATACTGCATTAATAGATCATGCGAGAAAGGATTTTTCCCTTATGTTCCATAACGAAAGTAGATATCTCAGGCCCTTTGATGGAATTGATATAGCCTAAATAAATCCATGGCCATGTTAAGGAATGGGAAAGTTCAATTCCATGAATTCAAAGAAAAAATAATCGAGCACATGAGTTTATGGCATGAGTATACAACCCGCTTGATTCGAGATATCGAGACAAAGGGACTACATTACACAGTAAGCATTCGTAGGAGGTGACACGTCATTGCAGCATTAAACTTCTTTATCTATGGGTTCCTTTTCATGTTTTTAGATGTTAAACTTGGACTTTAGGTAGGATCTACCTAATACCACTGAGAAAGAGGCCTATAGGGTCACACACTAAGTGTGTCCAAGTATCTCAGTTAAATATTAATTTAACAAGTTGAATAAAGATTATTCCTGACTGTGGTTTAATAATTATTCAAGGATGCCTGATCGCATTTATTTTAACACTAGTTATTCGAGAGAATATATTTTGGGAAAAATAATATATTTATTAGCAAGTAATGAGGTGATGTTTATTTGAGAAATAAATATCCATTATTCATGGGCTAATAAATATGGTGGAGGAAATAAATGAAAATGAAAAAAAGTACATGTCGTGTATATTAATATACACTCCGTGTAGTTTTTCTGGGGATTCGTGAGAAATAATATTATTTAATTAATTAAATAATATTAGGTGTAATTTTCTAGGTGCATGTCAAGTAATAATAATAATCAAATGTTATTATTAGACATGAGGTCTTATAATAATTAAATGAAATTAATAAATGCTTTCGAGTAATTAATTCATTTATTATTCCAAGTAATTAAAAATCCCAATTATATAATTCTCATTAGCCTAGCCATTTGTGTTCATTGTTCATAACAGATCTAGAGAAATCTCTCAATCCAAGAGAGAATTATTTTTCTCTAAAATTCTCTCAAGTTATGAGAGAGAGATCCTTCTCCACCGGATCAAGGTGATCGAAGGCGGACATTGCAATCGAAGGCTCTTCCACACTAGCACCTGGAGATCCCTTCGGCGATGTCTAGAGATATGTGGAGCATGTGTGGATTACCAATAGAGGAATCTTACACTTGGATTCTACGACGTAATGAGGGATCACATCAGATCGTGACCGAAAACATCAACAGAGAGAGAATTCCATCAAGGTAATTCTTGAATTTTAATTAAATTAATTATAACCAACATATGATGATCCTCTATATGGTTCTGGGACTCCCTTACTTTCTTTCCTGCTTCGTTTTATTCCGAAGATCTGGTGTTTTATTATCATGATGGATCTCAGATTGATTGTTGTTAATGGGAAAATTAACGTTGGGTACACCCATAAACGCGCTTCCGCTACACCTAGAACCTACATCCTTATCATGAGGTGTTAAACTAAATAGTTTTCATCCTAGCTGTATGACATTAAACTCTTTGAGGTTTCATCTGTCATTGGGGAGGATCCTTTTCTACTAGTTTTGGTCATCCATCGCATGACCCCGAAGAACTGCATATGACTTGATTTTCATTCCATAAAGACATATAGTGATTCCTAAATACTATATTCTAGGCCCAACTGCTATAAAATCCAAAATGTTTATGTTTCTCTATTCATGGACACAACCCCAATCTAGGAAAGAGGTTCTAAATTTATTTTAAGACCCTTCCTTTGCAAGATTGTGGTTGAAATAGGATTCCCCCTTCTTTACATACAAATAAAATTTGTGTAAAAGGGTTTTATCATCCATGGAAATTTCCAATCCAGATGCTTCCTCCATTCTTAGACACCTTTCTTTCAAAAACCACCCTTTGAAGTCTTAAGAAATCTTGATCCTCATAAACTCCCCTTTTCCATCAATAATAGAATATCAGATTCTTAAGGATTCCTTTGTTTTAACTATGCATTGATACACCCTGATATGTCTATGCATAAGTCTCCCCTAAAAGGCCTATCAACCAGAGGCATCTTCATTATCAGGAAAATCCTCTTTTATCTACATAATCCCCAACAGCATCATGATGAGAACTTCTTTTCAAACATGTTATGTAGTCATTCCCTACATACTTTTCCCATATCACATTTTAGATCCAAAAATCACAAAATCATGACTTAAATCCTCCATTTCTGTACTTGAATAACGTTGTAACATTCTTAGTTAGAAAACCTTGCTGGATTTGTTACTCCCATAACTCATGGTCAAAGTTGTTCAACCTAAAAAACCAATTGGATTAGTCCATATTGAAAGACTCTAAACATCCCATGAAAAGAGACGTAATACTCGCTAGGTTTAAAACCCATAAAAGGGAACCCTGGTAAGATTTTAGTTTCATCTCATTATATGTTCACTCAACATAGTTTAGGAAGAAAATGAGAAATGAAAAGAAATATTCATAAATATTGTTATGTCGCAAACCCAAAAATGGTGGCATAAGAAAAAAACCATGTCTCACTTGCTAAGTCTTATTTATATATGACTTAGTCAAAAACAGGGATGGTGATGCAAAAGAGCCAAAATTTTATAGGATCCATTATACAATTCTAGCAATAGTCAAACTACGCTCACTAGGTCCAAAGACCTGGGAAAAAATTAGATAACCCTCTCATTACTATCATTGTAATTACAAAATATTGAAACAATTTAATTAATTTAAATGAGTTAGTTCTAGTGTTATGTTATATTTATAATGAGGACAGGAAAAAATAAATAGATTATCAAGGAACAAAAATATTTTCCACTTATGTATTAAAATTTGGAGGAGCTTCCACATTTTGGAGTCTTTCCAAAAAGTGTTACAAGCGTTCCTAGACATAGTATTTAATCTATTGGAGTGTGATTTGAGCCTTGTCTATAGTTTTTTAAAACCCAACTAATTGTGTAGTTATGGACTCATTAGTGTGGTGAATTTTCTCCTTCTCTACATCAATAGAATCTATTCCTTATGTCAAGGCCCTCTTTAAGGATTGATGAAGTTGGAAAATATCTTCCTTCATGAAATATAATTCTTTTTAAAGGTGTACCATCTGGAGATATTTAAAATCAATATGGCACTGATTCTCTTCCACCTCCTTTGCATGGCTAAGCTCTACCTGGGATACAATAGCTCTAAGAACTTAAAACTAACCCACTAGCTATGCCTCGACCAACTGCAGTCTTTTCTACTCTTCCCATTGTTGAATGATTGACTTCACGGCATGGTGGATCATGCAATAATCAAATCCAATATACCCAAAAATGGAAAACATGGTTGGGAGTCATCAAAGTTGTGATAGAAGATCCTTGAGAGGAATCTCCAAGATTAACTTAAAGATGTCTCACTAAATGAAACAGTGTGTGGCACGAAAGGAATTGTGTGCCTCTAATTCTGACTCAGAGCATATTTCAGAGGAAGATATGTACTTTGGGATTAATGAACTTAATGATGCACCCTATTCCTCTCCCTATGAAGTAATGTCATAATTACCTTTTGTTGTTGGCTAAATTGGTATAGAGGCTCCTCCCTCAAGCTCGACCGCTGAATTCGATGACACTAGATCACATATGGGACTCATGATTAACAATAGAGGATAAAAGATAGAAAGGTTAGGGAGAAAATTAGAGTAGTTAATCATACTAACCCATTTATGAATCAACTTCTGGGATTAATGCCTCCTTAACACCCCCAGACTCAATTTTTTGAGTGAGGATCCCCTAATGAGAAACATCCTCTTGAGTTTTCTTAGAAATCAAGATAGAAGGATCTCAATAATATCCCACTTTAGGGCCCTCAACTATTATTCCCACTACAATAGGAGCAAGATAGACCTTTATTCCCTGGTTACACATTACCATGAAAAAGTTTTCCATGAATAGATTTGTATGAATCAAGTAGTTGTGAAAATAACTTCAGGCGTAAATTTTAGTTGTATGAAAATAAAGACTCACATCCATCCAATTACTTATTGAATCCCTAAAACTCTTCTAAAGAGAAAGGAATATTAATATGTGTGAGTGTATCTTCAATTTTCATATCATGATTTATAATTTCATGAATTAATGACCTAAGCCTTGTGGTAGCCTTACCCATGGGTACATGTGGGACATCGGGCTTGGGACCTAAAAAAACATCCTATGATGTTGACTTGAAACTCCAATATAATTCCTCTGAGACAAAAATAGGGTTAAAAATGGACACCATAGGGTCCTCCAGTGTATGTAGATAATCTAAAATATCAGAAGGAAATGAAATCATTAATCGGTACATGGAACCTTATAATGCACATATGAAATTACCTCAATTATCCTCCCTCTCTAAAGTAATAGGGACAGATACGACTTCATCTCTTTGAACTTCTCCCATCAAAGGAACAAACTCACTGGTGTAAGTTTGTACCTCATTTGAAATTTCCTCCTCGGTCCTTGAAGGATCGATGTCAAGCCTCTTGATGGAGGAAATTAAAGCAGATCCTACAAAGGACAAGAATTATTAGATAGGTATGTTGGGTGAGTTAAGGGGCTAAATGACATTATGGAGACTTATTTTGGCACATATTCATAACCAATGTCTTTTCCCTTTTTTGTTTCTTCACCTGAGATGGTGAAGTTCCCTTGTAAATCTTCACAAATACAGGCATTAGAGGTGGAAATGGACCCCTTACATTTCCTTTTACATTAATCTATGACCTGGAGATAACTCCATGGGCTCATGGGTAGATCCCTCTACCCTGATTAGGGTACACGTTGAAGTGTATTTCAGGGAGGCCAGTTCTAGTGACACCAAATTTTGTAAGTCAAAGTGGCTCCTTATTAGCAGTTACTCTAATAGAAAAAATTATTGTATATTAAAAGGAAAAGTAAATAATATTAAATCACCAAAATCGATGAATTAATCCCATTCATCATCGGATTGATCAGTTATTCCATCATTGTAACCTCAAGCCAGCATAGCAGTTACCCACTTTATGGATGGGATCTGATCATCAGTTTCATATACCAACATCTTCAACTCCCAAATATATTTCCAAACCTTATCAAAATTGGAAATAGGGTAAATATCAAAGGGCGGTTGAATATCCCCAAGTTGTAGGATACATATGCCAACTTGGAGAAATATCCATAAATCTATAATGTCACAGGTTCCACCTTTCCAAGATTATAATTCCATAAGAAACACATAATATGATGTAGATGCGACCGTCTATGAGGAAGACCTAACATATTTTGAATTTAAGTTCCTTTCAAGCATATCTACTCTGGCATAAGTCTAGGAAACTATATCTCATGTATTCATCTGGTGATGAATAATAGACTGTCTCGGCTTGGATGATATGGTTTTTCAACTCTAGTTTTATCTATGGAATATGTCTGAGATCATTTAGAATATCTTAGAGCTTCAACATCATCACCCTCAGAATGAGTCTTTCTACCATGATTGCCTCATCCAGTAGTTTTCATAGCCTCGAATCGAGGGACGCTTATTTTTAATGCCCCTTGATGGTAGGAAGAAATGCAGGTGTTGGCATACCCATATTTTAACCCAATGGATACATCTGATGAAGGTAACTTGATCAAAGATTAGAATACCTATGAGGCCATGAGAATACAAAATTATCTGTCCACCATCAAGTTTTTATCAAACCAAAAATTTGGGGGGGGAATACATTCATCTATTGTAGACACTTGAACTAGTGGGAAAATTGTTATGGAATATAGGCTTTACATATGATCTCATTGTCAATATGGGATGTCAATACATTGTCTCTGAACACAATCATGTATAACCTTATATCTTCATCACTTTGGCCATTTTCAATGAATGTTTTGGTATGTGAATCTCTGTATGGGATGAATTTGAACTCTCCCAATACATTTAGATTCTTCAAAGCTTCGCCATATTTCATAGATAAAGGATGAATACCAAAATCAACGTGAATGAATGTATGAAACAGGACTTCAAGTACTTCTACCCCATTCAGCACAACATAGGAACAAAAGTGTGCCACAATCCACCCTCACAACACTTTAAATGGACATGAAATTTATTATGGGGATTTCCTTACATACACGTACAATAATCACTGAATAATCTTTGTCGGGATCGTAGTAGCCAGCCTTATGTGATTCCCTTCTTTTAGTTTGGAGACTATAAACAAATTTGTTGACCTCACACTGCCATTAGAATCATAGAAAGAAAAAATATAGGTTCTTGACCACATTTCCAGGAAGCCAACCAGGTGGGTACTCATAGGAACATTGGATGTGACTGTATATACCCACCAGTCATACTACCCTTGCTCCAATATAGTCTATAATTTTCTAGGAATACTATAATTATCCAATGGATGGAATCTTATTGGACACTAGAAAGTAGTACCTTCTCCTTTTTACTCTAGGAAGGACTTCATCCATGATTCAGAATGGATTTCACCCCTTGGGTGAGGGTATTCCTTCATTATATTTTTGGATAACTTCAGCAGATCATAGGCCGAAGCTAGTTTCCATTCAACATCATCCCATGATACTTTTGACAGGATGAATTTATCATACATTTCACTGAGAATGGGTGCTCCTAAAATATTTTATACATACCATAATCTAATGTCAAATTCATCATGTTTTAGATGGAAAGTGTTCATCTAAGGGATCCAGCAACTCAGGATCTCAGGGATGATGTATGGATTATTATATATATACGTCTAGGCCACCCAAATAGCTTTATAAATCCTGACCACTTTCAGATCGATCTTAAAATTTTCATAGGCTTTTCTCACCCAGTACACCCACATACACTCAGTCTTAACTCTCCCTCTAAAATGGAAGTCACAATCCTCCTTCCATCTTTTCAATTAATCTTTCTTCGATGCACAAAAGATCAACTAGTAGCAGTGAGGTATTGATTACGGGGTGCACATACTATGAAGCATAGCGCATGAAGAGGGTATTGTTACTTTATTGATAAATACACATCTGGAGTATATATTGGCAGTGGTATAGTCAGTGTACTCCATGAACCAGGACTTTATAAAATAACTCTACATCTTCATAATAAATTCATCTCTCAAAAGACCGTGGTCATAAAGTAGTAGTTGATCACTTATAGGGTACTCATACTGGTACTTATTTAAGTATTTTTCTAAGTCCAAAAGGGTGTGGCCACACATGTCATAATAATCTAAACCAGAATCTTTGAGAATATCCCTAACATGAGTAGTGTCTTGATCGTTATAAACCCTTTGAGTTTCCATTGGAAATATAAAAATAAGACATGATGGTGTTCATTAGTGTTAAGTCCTTAGTTTGGATTTTTCTTGAATAGATAAAATTCAACAAAGGAGTGTCTAAGAGGCTCACATAGGCCCCAACTTCACACCAAGAGGCTCATATAGGCCCCACTTGCATGGACTAGCAAGAGCAGCAATGACTTGCATGAGGGTCCTGCATGAGACACCTACGTGACAGACCTGTGTGAATGAGATCCTTCACCAAGGGTCTCTAGTTTTTCTTATAAATGGGAACCTTGGTCTCTTAATTTGACGCGACTAAATGATGAATAGACCTCTTGAAGATCTTCTCACCCAAGTCTCTCTCCCAGGTCCTCCAACCCCTCAAGTAGTTCTCTAATCCTATAAAAGAAGAGGAAGTTAGTAGAAATCAATGTATTGAGGTCCTTCAAGGTCTATAATTCCAATAATCTTGATGGGAAACACCCCCTAGTCAAATATTATAGTGAAGAACCCTTCCATTACTCAAAACTTGAGCATCAATCGTCCAAAGACACCTAATAAGACCCTTAGACCCTAGATCAGGGCCTCACCTAATTATTTTTTCCCATGTTTTCCATCACCCAAAGGTTTCTTTAGCTCATCTAGGCCTCACCTATGTGAAACAATTTTGTCTAGCCCAAGCTTACCATGTTCAATCCACCTTCTACTTTCCCAGGCCTCACCTATTAAAGCCACCTTCTGTCTTCTCGATCCTCACCAACACAATCCACACTTTGAGCCCCCCTTTTATACCACCAATTATAGGGAACCACTTTCCTTGGATCCCTTTTCCAAGTGGGACCAAGTAGAGGCCTCCCCCAAAGCCTCCATACATGTATGATCATGGAATAGGGCACATCAATGTTCCCTCTTGATTATACATTCTCATGGTAAAAGAGGTCTCGCATTTATCCTACCTAATTGGTGGGAGCCTTGGAGTGTTCTCTATTATACATTCATATGGTAATAAGGATCTCATCCTTAGGGATAATGATGAGACCCCATTGCTAAAAAAAGAGAGGATATGGGAATATAAAATTATTATCTCTCTCCTTGACTCCCCCAAAAGACTTCACCCTCATCTACCCATATACAAGGAGTAAATTTCACCCTAGATAATCCCTTATGGAGTAAGCCCCTGGTATTTCTTGCAGGGTATCCCCCCACCTTTTTTATCCCCATCCTCTTCCACCAGCAAACAATTTAGATCGTGTGGTTTTACATATCTTTCACTTCCTCTTATTTCTCACACCGATCATGACTCACATGGGCATAGAGGTTAGTTATGAACATGACATCTACATAATCAAATACCTATCTTGGGAAGGGAATCCTTTTTGTATCTTCCTCTCACCTTCCCTTGGGCCACCCATTTGGTAAAATCCCCAACCATGTTGTCACCACCACAAAGGTCCATATTCCCAATTAGGAAACCCCACGAGCCTCCAAATTTCCACTTCTATATAGAAGTGTTTACACCATACCCCTCCCATAGGTGCATGAGAAGTGGACACATAATCCCTAAAGGTGGAATCACTAAGGGGAATGACTTACTTGTATCGGTAGAGAGTAATTTTCTATATCTTCATCTTTCCTTGTCATGGGCCTCCTCCATAGGTGTAATCCCTAAATTTTTAAACTATATTGATTCCTTTTCAAATGGTATACATAGGAATCCTCCCCAAGGTTCAAAACCAAAACCCCAAACTCACCCTAATCTTCTTTAGTCCATACTCCCAGTAGGGTCATATCCAACCTAGGATTCTACATCCCTTCTAGGTCCCATGATTCGCTTTAATGTAAGTCCCACACTAGCCCCGACTAGGAACATTTCACCTAGACATCCTTGATGCATGACGTTAAACTGCATGGTTTAGTCCTTGTATAATGACCTTAAAAGGTATGATGTGTCTAGTTAAGTAGCACTAAACTATGTGGGTTCTTATTCCTTTTATAAGGATACATTGGAATCCCATCTCATGGGCCTAATCTAAACACCAAAAACCAATTTATCCTTCCTGTATAATGATAAATTATAGATCACCCAATTATGTGGATTAAAACTAGATTCATAATAATAAATGACATTGGAATCTCTAATCTGTTTACAAATGGTAACATTGATGGTGAACCTTCGATACATACAGATATGTTCATCAATGGAGAACCTCATATACATACATATGATTCTAAAATCCAATAGAAGCTAATAATTGATTTTTAATTTAAGTAAAACCTGTTTTATATTTGGGATTTAATAAAGTATTCAAAAATATGTCTTGAATATATAAGATAGTCCCAGAGTAGGTAATAATTCCCCCCAAAAGGTTGCAATGAGCCTGACCTTCCATCCCTTCGACCAATGTGAGTCCCTAAGTGTTATTGGAGACATTTCACAAAGACCACATGCCTTTGGAAAGCAGTTTCATAAAACATCTTGAATAGGGGAACTGTTGGGTGTTTTTGGTTCTATAAACAAAACCCATTGGAAACTACCTAGAAAGGATGTGGAAATGTGTGTTTTCTATTAAGACTTGTTCCACTACCATCACAAAACACCATTAAATCCGTACATGGTTTTTGGGAATAAAATAGAGATGACTTTGGTTACTAATAATAATATATCTCCTAGGGAGAAATAAGTAGATTTTTTTACACCACATGACACTTGTGCATTACCAATATTGTGGAAAACCACAACAATATATCCCACAAAAATTAGTATCAAATCCTCTGATTCATAATCGATGGGTTCTATGAAATTTGAGAAAGAAAAATTTGATGGAGAAAATGATTTTAATAGTTAGAGAATTAAGTTAAGCACATTTTATGATCAAAATGATCTTCTTGATTTTCTTGGTGGTTATAAAAATAAAGTAACAATTTTGTTCCCCGATGGAAAGTCTTTCATTACCTAGGATAATGTTTTTGTTGATATATTTTATAAATATTGAAACCTTATATTTTTGTCCTTAGGAAATAAATTTCTCTGATAGATTGTGTATGAGCCTACTTCTACTGAGATTTTTTTCAAAATTGGAAGCCTTATATATGATAAAATATTTAATTTCTTGTTTTTATAAAAAATGATATTGTACACATTTAAAATGCATCATGGAACTGCAGTCAGGACTCACATAATTGATTTTAATAGAATATCATTGGATCTATCAAATATAAATGTCTGTATAGGTGGTGAGGACTAGGATATAATAATTTTAATAGATTTTTATGAGTCATTTAACTATATTAAAGACTCTATGATGTATGGAATGGATTATCTTATGTTATAAGAGGATAAATTTACTTTTCTATCTAAAAAATCAAAATAAAGGCTTTGTTAAAAATAAGGCTGAGGGATTAAATGTTAGAGGCGGGAATGAGCATAGAGGTAGGTGGAGAGATAAAATTCAGTTTAAGAATGGTCATTATAATTCTAAGAATATGGTTATTTAATGTTTTTAATGAAAAAAAATTGTAAATATAAAGAAGAATTTTTCTAACAAGAATAATAATTATAATAATAATAATAATGATAATTATTTATTAGTAGAATGGGGTTTTGATACTGTTGTTGTGCTTGAGTGTGGTTATAATATTTCAAAAGAGTATATTCTGGATTTCAAGTTCTCTCTACACGTGTGTCTCAAGAGAGAGAACTTCACTGAGTTGAGAGAGATAGAATTAAGTGATGTTTGTTTTGAGAATAATAAGAGTTTCTATATCATGGGTATAGGTTTTTTATTTTTATAACTTTATGATATGATGTTTAAGACTCTAGAAGAGGTTAAATGGGTTCCCAAATTAAAAAGGAACATCATTTACTAAGGATGGATTGACCAAAAATGTTATATCATTCAGTTAGACTCTAAAGACCTTAGAAACCCCTATGTGTCCCTCTCCATATTAAAGGTAACCCTCTTAAATGGGTTGTATGTGTTAGATGATAAGACTCGCTTAAATAAATAGAATGTCTCCCATGTCCCGGTGTTTGATAACATTATCTTATGGAATAAATGGTTTGGTAACATGAGTGATAGAGGTGTATATAAACTTGGTAAAAAAGGGTTTTTAAATGATAAAACCCCTAATAATCTTTCCATATGTGAAGATTGTGTGTATGGTCAGTCCAATTGTTTGAGTTTCAATAAGTTTGCTTAAAAATCTAGAAACCCCCTTGAGTATGTCCACTAAGATATTTGGGGTTCATCTAAGACCACGTCCCATGGTGGTGTATACTAATTTATAACATTTATTGATGGTTAATCATGTAAAGTTTGGATTTATATACTGAAACACAAGTCTGATTCCTTTAATAATTTTAAGAACTAGAAAACTGGTGTAGAAAACAGATCAGGTAGGGAGTTGAAGACTCTTAAGACTAATAACAAGTTAGAGTATTTTCCCAATGAATTTATAGAATTATGTAACTCAGATGGTGTCCTTAGACACCAAAATATTATGTAAACCCCTCAATAATATTGATTAGTTGAGAAAATTAATGGGGTCATCTTGGAGAGAGTAAGATTCATGCTCTCACACTTGAGTTTTCCTTAGTCTTTCTAAGAAGAATCTTCCACTATGACAACATACCTTATTAATTTCTTCCCTTTTATATCCAATACTTTTTAAAACCCTTAAATAAGTATGGATAATAATATCACCTAGTCTTTCACTCGTTATATTTTTTGTATCCACATATTATACTAATATTTATAATGATAAGCTAGAACCTAGGGTTGTGAAGTGTATCTTTGTGGGAAATCTGGAGGGTTTTATGCTATAACCATAAGGTTTCATTTTATTTTTGACAATATGTATTAAGGAATTGTTATATATTGAATGGAGTATGATGATTTAAGGTGTAGAAGTTTCATGAAGTATTTCATGGAGTTATTTATATGTTTCCTAGAATTATGAAAGAGAGATATTATTAATAAGCATTAGATGTCATTCTTAATGGATTGTTATGGATTTATTATGTATCCATCCGTATTTTTAGTTTCAAAAAAGTATTTTACTTGGTGTTTCACTTGGATATTAATTGAAATGATGTGAATGATTTTGTAAAGTATGACCGTGCTGGAGGTTCATCCTTGTTTGATTTCATTAAAGATATGATGATTTTGTAGGTTCATATATGATTTAAAGTAAAATATAATTCTAGTCATGGAAATGTTTAAAATATGGTGATGTTGTTAATAAAAAAAAGTTCCCAGTGTTTTCCATATGTTTAGGTAAAAAATGGAGCATAAGATGTGATGTTCATTGAAGACCACTATAGAATATTGGAAGTGATTGAAGATCAATTTGTAGGTAAAAACAAAATTCTATGTTTCAAGGAAATAACTCAGACTGTAGAAATGAGTAAATGTTGTAGTTTGTTTTTATGGTGTGAATAGTGTTGATATGAAGGATTGAGAGATTTTCATTCATCACCATGGAAGATGGGTCTACTTCATAGTGTTGGATGTGAGATCTTTCATGGCGCTGTAAATTTGTTGATGTTGATGTCGTAATCTATGGAAACAACATAGATTGAATGTTTTTTATTGATCCATTCCATATAATCCTATTATTATATGGGGTTTCATATGTTCAAAATCAAATGAAAACTTGGAGTTTTTTTATTTTTTGTGTCTATAGGGAGTTGAATTGTGGAGGACCTCTATGCCACTACCAATCGAGTGAAAGGAGATATGTTCTACAATGGAATATAGTACACCATAAAGGAAGATAAAAAAAGATTTGATGGTACTATAAAATAAAAAATCCTTACACTGCAATACATGGTCTATGCCACAAGTATTCAAGTAGTTCGGGATTAATTGTTGGAAACCAAGTGGCTACGCCATAGAACATGGTGTCATGACGTAATTCTTGAAGTTTGGATAGTTTGAATATCAATGTTGACCTGGATAACTATGGTTAGTTTGGTAGTTATTCCAGCATATGTTAACTACCCTTTTTGAATATTAATAGTATATATTAAATGAACAAATATCCAATGGTTGAATTTAAAGCGGGAGAAATTGGGAGTTGATTATAATTTGAATTTCAAATTTGAAATTCAAACTATTCTCTAGATATATAGAGATTTTTTGTGAATAATTGTATAGAGAAGATATAGAAAAAAATCATAAAAAGAAAAGAAGATAACTTGTTTGTTTTAGGAGAAGAAGAGGAACTATGTGTTCTAAATGAAGAAGAGGATTTGTGTGTTCCAACAGGAAGAAGAAAACAACAAGGAAATGGAAACATGAAAATTCATTGAAGATTAGAATTAATAATTAATGAATTTTTTATTGTATTGTATTATATTGAAGATCATTTTTGAACTGAAAGAATGTTGTGTGTGTGTGTCTATAATTTTAGGGTTGACATAGATAAAGGGTTTTATGAAAATCTAGGAATTTTTTTAGGATTATCAAATATTTATATGGTTCATTAAAGAAATGGAAGAAAAAAATGCACTATAGAATATTTCTATTGTTGGGAATATTATATAGTGTTTTTGGTTGTTATTTTGTAATTAATATTGAATAATAAAAGACTCGAATCTACTTACAAAGAGTTTTTCATATCTAGAATAGAATTGGAAGTGACATTTGGAATTCGTTAGAACATCAATGATAGAAGAATATCATGGATATTTCAAGTACCATTCTTGAAGGGACCTTCAAGTCTTTAAACTGAGAAGAGACCTACAGGTCTATAAAATGATACCTTCACCAAAGTAGTGCATATAGGATAAAAAGGGGGAGTGACCCTTAGGAATCAGTGTGTTATACCTAAACTATAAATAGGTAATGAGAATTGGGAGGTAATGAGATCATATTTAAATATTATATAGGTAGTGACCCTTGGTGGGGAGTGACCTTACCCAAACATTGTATCCATACAAATAGTGAGTTATAGTGGATTTTGGTGCACCAGCATAATGACGAGTGTATGCTCCTTGGAGTTGTCTTTTATAGGTGAACCAAGTAAAATAACTATGTTCCTTGCATTTAAATTTCTTCATATATGTGTTTATGTGTTAAGAATAACCTAAATGTTGAATATTATTCCTTCCAATGATGGAACAAGATCCTGAAGAAGTGAGAAGAAAGGGACAAAGTTAACAGAATTTTAATTCTGTTAACATCCTGATTCATCACCCCTCTCAGGGTGTCTCGGGTTCCTACATGCTAAGGGTTATAGATTGTGGATGGATAAACCTGGTTACCAAAAATAATTTATTAGTCATGATGTGGTATTTCATGATTTTTTCCTACCAAAGATGAATTTTTTTGAACCTGAAAGTGATGGAAAACCCCAACATTTTGGTGTTTAGGTTCCAATGGAGCCTTGAGACCAGCCTGAACCTATTCCTATATCCATTGAGTCTCTCCCTCAGGCTTGAAATGTGTTTAATTCAGATTCTGAATATGAGGAAAAGGGAGGTGATAATCATAGAGATTATCAGTTGACCCATGATAGTGTTAAGAGGACCATTAAACCCCCTAATCAGTTCATTCATATTGATGTGGCTATTTATGTATTTAATATTTCTCAAGATATAAATAGCGATGAACTACACAACTTAAATCAATCTATGAAATCTAAATAATCCAAGCATTTATTTACCTCTATAAAAGATGAAATGTTTTCCCTTATTAAGAATCAGACCTTGACCATTATAACTAAACCTAAAAATGCTTAATTAATTGGTTGAAAATGGATTTCTAAATAAAAGTAAGATAGTATAGGGGAGTTGAAAATTAAATATAATTCCAGGATAGTTTCTAAAGTTTTTCATCAATGTGAATGAATTGATTAAAGTGGGATATTTTCCCCTGTTGTAGAGTATTCATCTATTCAGATTTTACTTGCTTTTGTTTCTAGACATGATTTCTATAGTTTACAACCAGATGTCAAAACATTCTTTTTCATAGTAAATTGGATGAAAGGATTTATATAAATCCTCATGGGATAATTTTAAAGTATTTTAAAACTAATAAAATTTGTCTCTTATAAAAATATTTTTATGGGCATTAATTGTCTTCATGAAAATAATATAAATGGTTTGATTCTTTTATGATTAAAAATGGATTTGAAATATATAAATAAAATGCATTTTTTTATTTCAAGCATGTTAAACATGAAATGATTTAACTGATTTAATATACATATGACATGGTTTTTATTTTTAAAAACATGAGGATGATTAATCATATAAAAACCCAACTCAATTATGTTTTTTAAATGAAGGACTTGGTTAATGGAAAACAGATTTTAGTTATGAAAATTATTATGGATAGAGAGATTAGGATCTTACATCTGTTGCAACATTCCTTTGTGAGAAAGGTTTTGAAACTATATTTGTTTGAGAATATTAAACCTACTAGAATTATTTTGGATCAACACTTCAAGATATCCCTTATTTAGTCCACTAAATGTGAAATTGGGGTAACATTTATGAATAAGATTGCACATGAAAATATTGTTGGTATTTTTATATGTGTTACAATCTATTCTAAGCCATACATTAATTTTGTTATGTTTATAGTGAATATGTTTATGGGAAAACATGAGAAACCACACCGACATTATTTGAAATGGATCCTCATGTATGTGTATATGTTTTATAATTTATGCATTTGATATGGAAATAACAATAGTTATAATGATGATGTTATTGGGTTTTTTGATCCTAACTAGGATTTCAATGTTGATACTCAAAAATAAATTACTAGATATGTTTTTCTTTCTTATAGTGGACTTGTTTCTTGTAAGTGTAACATGAATATGTAGTTTCTATATCCACTACTTATGATATATATATATATATATATATGTAACTAGATGTATAAAAGGGGAAATTTGGTTGAAGGGTTTGAAAAATAAATTTTCTTTAACAACTGCTAGTATAGTGGTACACTGTGATAGTCATTATTCCCTCCATTTTTTCAAGAATCACGTTTTTCATGGTAGATAGAAACATATTGAAATTAGACTTAACTTTTTAATAATGATGATTTAATCTAGGATAACGTGTGTTATTGGGACACACACTACTGATAATTTGGTTGATAGTTTGACTAAAGTCATGCCATTATTGAAGTTTAAACACCACTTAATTTTAATGAATATAGTCCTAGTTTAATAGTGTAGGTATGAGAGAACCAACAGTTATAATAATTTTAATTATAATGTGGGGTTTTTTATATTCATTTCTTGGAATTTTGTTACACTTAAAATGATATTCCTTGATTATTGTTTCCTTGATTATCCATTTCATGACTTTCATGCATTTTTTTACATAGCTATGGTATTTCTCTTTATTTTTGAAATTTTCTAAGTTTTAATTCTCCTTCAATTATTTGACTATTTGTATTGGTTTTACTTATTAGAAAATTATTTGTCAGGGATTTCAACATCATTGGTCCTATTTGATTTAATGATTCAATGTGTGGCTCTTTGTGCTTTCAGGGTGTGTTTTATTTGTATCTTGTTTTTTAGGTGATCTTTATGCTTACTTTGCAACCTATTATCTACTATTTTGTGCCCTTGTGAGATATATCTCGTTTGGTTATGAAAATAGATGCTTTGATCTCAATCATCCATGTGTTTTACATCCTGATTTTCCACCTGACTCACTTTTCACTTTGTTCGCCACAATCATGCTTTGTATTCTGGTTTCACAATAGAGTTTTATTAGATTATTTGACCTGGTTTTGGTTTTGGTTGAGCAAGAGAGATGTTGAAAGTGGGTTCCATAGACTCAACTTGTGTATATAATTTGATTACCATTACATGTATACAGTTTAATCTATATAAGTGTTTATCATACCAGAATAGTATTAATACTTCTGCATCCACTATATTTATGGTAATGTCCATAGATTACATGTTATATCAAAGGGTTATAATAGTTCATAGGCTATAATGAGAACCAATATATAATATGACAATAATATTAAAGTGATTTACTATGGTCCAGATACATCATACTAATAAGACACATATGATGTGTGACTATCATGTGTTGGGGGATCATAAGCATTGATACTTCTTCTTATGAAGTTCGCACTTGTTGATCTCTAGTAGTTTAGATCATTATGAAAGATATGCCAATAGTAACACCATAGGTTTTGGGTGTCATTGGTTGTTCTTATCAATGGTCATGTGTATTGGTATCCTAAATTGATAACATTATCAATGTGTGTCATTTGATCATTTACTTTGATGTAAGGAGAAAACCATGAAAATGAAGTCATGGTGAGGTAGATTTTTTTGGATGTGTCATTAGTGGTATGAAATTGGTTAAATGATCAAGATATAATTTGTCGCTTTTGAGTCGAGGAAGTGATCACTACCACAAAACTGGGTAAGGACAGCGCCACCCCTTTATCAGCGCTAACGAAAAAGTGCTGGTAAAGGGGGGCCTTTATCAGCACTCAAAAAAGCGCTGATAAAAGTACCCCTTTATCAGCACTTTTTTTAGCACTGATAAAGGGACCCCCTTTATCGGCGCTTGTTTAGTAGCACTGATAAAGGGGGCCTTTATCAGCACTTTTTTTAAAAGCACTGATAAAGGGTTGACTTCAAAAAAAAAATATTAATATATAAATATAGTTATATAGTTATATTGATATAAATATAGTTATATAGTTATATTGATATAAATATAATATATAATTCTTAAATATATTTTAGATAAGTATAAATGTACATTTACACTTAATATACTTAATATATAAGATATTTAGTGAAAATTGGATTCTTAAAAAATTAAAAAAAATATTTTTAATTAATAATTTGATAATTATTATGAAGTAATAGTCATTTAATAACAATTTGAAGAATAAAAAAATTAAAAAAATTAAAAAAAGATCAAAAATATGTTGAAAACGCAACTCAAACTTCAAACGGCCATAACTTTTGATCCGAGAGTCCGTTTGAGCTCTACCACATATCAAATCGAATCCTGTGACGATCTCTATGTTGCTATGAACCTATAGGACCTTGGGCAAGCGTTTTTTGAGGCCAAAAGAGGCCCAAAAGGCCTTCAAAACTGAGTTTTTAGTCAGGGTACCCCGATTTTTTAACATTTTGTGGATTTTCAGCCTCGTTTAAGGGGGTATTATTGGATTTATTTGGTGGTGACTGAATTTATTCCAAGTTATTACATTCATATTGATATTATGTCTTTTTAATTTTATCGTTTTTTATAATGCACTGCTATTTATAATAAAATATATAACTATATGTACATATTTTTTATATATTCACACCTAAAAATTAAATTTTTTAAATAAATAATTAAACATATTTACATATAAAATATACTAGATTTATCTAAATAATAACTAATATCTATTTTATTTAAAATACCAATATATGAATATTTATATAACTACTATATATTAATATAACTATGTATATATTAATATAACTATATTTATATATTAATATATATATATATATTAATATAACTATATATATTAATATAAATATATATTAATTTATGAATAAATATAACGAAATATATATATAAATAAATAGATATATCATGAATAAGAGAACAAATCAATTTAGGGTAGTGGCAAAGGCTTTAGGTGCGCATGGGGGAGGTCTCGAGATCAAATTCGGATGGAGGAAAGGGCGCGTGTGCAAGGGTGATTTAAAGGGATAGCACTGATAAAGGGTGTAGGCGATGCGGGCGGGCACTGGATGTGTGGGAAAGCGCTGATAAAGGGGGGCTCAAGCGCTGTAAAAAGCCCCCCCCCCACGATATTCGTAGTATTGTTTTAATTTTTTTATTTTTTTTTTATTTTTATCAGCGCTAAAAAAAGCGTTGATAAAAAGCCCCCCCCCATGAGATTGGTAGTATTTTTTTAATTTTTTTAATTTTTTTTATTTTTATCAGTGCTAAAAAAAGCGCTGATAAAAGGGGTCTTTATCAGCACTTTTTGGAGCGCTGATAAATGGGACCCCCCCCTTTATCTTCGCCGGCATTATCAGCGCTTTTTCTAGCGCTGTTAATGGCCATTTTTAGCGCTGATAAAAGCCATATTTGTAGTATTTGATATCACATATCTGGTTGATCAGTATTGTAGTACCTTCATAAATCTATGGTCATGGTAGTTGAAGGTAAGTTTTCCCAGTTGGATCAACAAATAATAAAGCAATAAAGGATGGTGACATAAGTGTGTGTCCTTATTTATGATATATCCTATGATAAAGAGGTTATATTACACAGTGTGTGTTTGTATAATGGTTGTCATTGTTATGATTATTCCTTATCTCTTTAGGGGCCTTGATGGGTTAATAGATTCCACTCTTGATCAGTTAATACTATTAAATACTATAGAGATAAGGGCTTAGAGGGTTACACACAATATAACATTCAAGATTATTCCCTATTCTCATGAATCGGCATATAGGACATGGTGGGGCCCACTTTGGGGTCTGGATATTGTCTAAGTTTTATCGATCGCTGATAAATAAATTAATTCTTTATTATTCAAATATAGAATAATCATGATGAATTTATTTATTAACAATATTTACAAATGTTTAAATAAATATAAGGAATGATATTATACAAACGAATATTATTTTAATATTCAAGGTTTGTTAAATATTAGCGAGACTTACGAGTCGAGTTAATGACTTGGGTTTATCATGAAATATATTTAATATATATTAAAAATATGTGATGAAATATAAATAATATTTATGATGTAGTTATTTCATCATAATTAATTAATTATTACTTATTTAGTGGATGTTAAATATACAGGGGTTGGGGAACCCTATCCGGGTATTTTAGAAATCCACTATATAAGTTAGGGAAAACCTTATTCCATGAATTATTCATCATTTGGAATTTATATTATGTCTCCTCCCGAAACCTAGAGAGATAAATGATTTAACTGAGTGATCCATCCAAGAACGCCTTTGTAGATCGAAGGCACAAGATCATGGTGATTGTTGCGGCATCGAAGAGATCATCAAAGCTTTATGCTAGCACTCATAATTTGATAAAAGGTATTCATATATATTTAAGAAGCATGTTTGTATGATTTAGAGGGGTTCAAACTCATATCCTTCAAGAAACGGTAGCTAGCGACTTGCGACAAATGAGCACACTTCAAATCGAATGAGGTACTCATTCTATTTTATTTTAGTTCTCTGAATAATTCATGTGAGATCCTTGGACTGTATAGGGGATCAGATCACCAGAAAGGATGAATTTTCTTCACTCTAGTGATCAAAAAAATTAAAATCTTTGGCCCACTATCTTCTGCTACATTCCCTGGTACCATCAATTGGTATCGAAACAATCGCATGGATTTTTTGAGTCAATAAAAATTATTTTGCTTTAAATTTAAGTAGAGGGTTTTAAATAAATCCCAAAAGATCCAACCATGTTTCGATCGGATCATGGATGGTCATGTTATAGGGATCTGAAAAAAAAATCATGGATTGAAAGAATTATTTTTGGGATATTAAAATTGAATAACAATATATGTGTATATATAATTTGTTCGGTAAAATTTTCTAGTAGATGACTGGTCAGACTACTATTGTTGGATTATGGTGGTTAAATTCAATCTGGTTGGTGAACCATGTTTCCAATGATGGTATAATGTTTCAAAAAACTCAATTTCTCAACTTTCATTATTAATCAAAACATGAATAACATGAAAAATTCACTCCTATATCTTTTAGATTTAGTTCTCCAAGATGATAAGGATATGAAGAATACCAATTCTTCAGTCCTTATGGTGAATAAGAGGAGGAAGGGAAATACTGAGGGGTCGAAGGCTAAGTCCAAGCCATAGACACTGATGCATCATCCTTCCAAAAAATCAAAGATATAGAGTAAGGGAAATGAGTAGGAGGATGTATGCTTTCTATGTGGTGATAAAGATCACTATAAGAATAATTATAGATCTGGGAAGATGAAGCAAGGTGATGTTTCTAATTTAGGTATTTTTTTCATTGAATGTAATCTATCATTATCTAAAAGTTTGGTATTGGATACAGTGTGTGGCTCAAACATTTGTATTTATATATAGTAACCAAGTAGATTCAATAAGATTGAAAAGGTATAAGTGTAACTTCAATATGAAAATGGTGTGAGTCTAGCAGCCTTGGTAGTGAGATATTGTCATTGGAATTTTCCTTGTGGTTTGGTTCTTATATTATGTAATTGTTATTATGCTCCTTTGGTTACTAGAAACATAATATATTTTTCAAGTTTAGACACCATGATATTTTATTTCTAGTTTTTAAATAAATATTATCACTTTTATAAGGATTTTTTATGGTATGGCACAACTTAAAAATGGATAATATATACTTGAACTTGAAAACCTAGTAATGTCAATCAATGAAAAAACCAAGGAACATTTCTCGTAATACATCTACCTATGTCCCTTCAATCATGGTCATGTAAATAAGAATAGTTTACT
This sequence comes from Viscum album, assembly GCA_963277665.1. Taxonomy (NCBI): domain Eukaryota; kingdom Viridiplantae; phylum Streptophyta; class Magnoliopsida; order Santalales; family Viscaceae; genus Viscum; species Viscum album. Next base: position 703,000,332 of record OY728127.1, read on the forward strand.
GAAATTACATCAAAAATGGTATTTAGAATCAACTGAGGTAAAACCCTAGATGTATGTCACACTTATTTAGAAGGTAAATGACCAAAGCACTCTTCTCTGATAAGGGAGAAAGAGCCACTTAATTACTGGAATTGATTCATAATGACATATGTGGTCCATTTCTAGTAGAGGTAAGGGGTGGGTTTTTGTACTTCATTAATTTTAAGGATGACTATAGTATGTATGAATATATCTACTTAATGCGGTATAAGTCATATTCCTTTCAAATTTTTAAGGAATATCGTCATGAAGTATAAAACCATCTTGGTAAGAAGATTAAGGCACTCTACTCAGACCAAAGTGGGGAGTATCCTTCATTGATCACTTAAAAGAGTTTGAGATAGTACCCCAAATCACTCCTCCTTATACACCATAGTGGAATGGTGTTAATGAAAGGAGGATTAGGACCTTTCTTGACATGGTCTGATTAATGATGAGTTAGTCAAATCTTCTATTATCCTTTTGGGGATAAGCCATGCAGAAAACAACATATACCCTTAATTGAGTACCAACTAAAGCTAAAGATGGGATTCTGTGTGAGTTGTGGTATAGAAATAAACCCAGTCTATCACACATATGTGTATGGGGGTGTGGGAATTTTTCCCAGACTATACCTAGTGAAAAATAGGCATCTCGAAGTATGAAGTGAATTTTTATAGGTTATCCTAAAGAAACTAAAGGATATTACCTATACAAACATTTACATAGAAAAATTATTGTGGTAATACAATCCATATTTATTTAAAGGGAACACATTTCCAATGGAAATAATTAGAAAAAGATTGAATTCAATGAAGTTTATGCTCCATATACATAAGAGTTTTTATAGGAACAATCTCTACAAGAGAAAGTAGGATAAGTAGATGTTCTTGAGGTACAAGTACTATGTAGGTCAAATCAAGAGGTTAGAGAACCAGAGAGTTGTGGTTTTCTTATCACCAAGTCAGGTGACACGTTACTCATTGAGGATGATGAACCTCTAACCTGCAAGGAAGCATTATATGGAAAGGATGCTGCTAAATGGAAAGAAACCATACATTATGAGATGAATTCCATGTATCAAAATCAAGTTTGGATTTTTTTAGACCCTCCAGCTGATGTAAAACTCATTGGGTGAAAATGGGTATTCAAGAAATAGCTGGACATGGATGGTAAGGTCAACACTTATAAGGAAAGGCTGGTAGTGAAGGGTTTTAGGCAACGTCAAGGCACATACTACGATGAAACCTTCTCAATAGTAGCAATTCCAAAATCTATCAAGATATTGCATGAAGTAATATCTTTCCATGATTATGATATTTGGAAAATGGATGTCAAAACTTCTTTTCTAAATGTGAAGTTGGTTGAAGATTTCTATATGACTCAACTTGAAGGGTTTGTTAAGTCAAATAATGCCAATAAAGTGTGCAAGCTGTAGAGATCCATTTATGGGTTTAAGTATCCATCAAGATCATGGAATGTTCATTTTGATGAGACCATAAGAGAATTTGGTTTCATAAAGAATTAAAGTGATCCATGTGTTTATAAGAAGTTTAATGTTAATGTCATTATATTCCTAGTATTATATGTTGATGACATGTTAATTATGTAAAAATAAGTGCAAGTCTTATAGTTAGTTAAGACTTGGTTAAATGAATGCTTCTCCATGAAAGTCTTGGGTGAATCAGCCTACATTTTAGGGGTCAAGATCTATCAAGATAGATCATAGAGGCTGTTTGGATTAAGTCAAAGTACATATATTAACAAGGTACTTAAAAGGTATGGTATGGAAAAATACAAGAGAAGGTTGTTTCCAATGTCATGTGGTATCCATCTCTCCAAGAAAATGTGTCCAAAAACATAGAAGGAGATTAAAATAATGAGTAGAATCTCTTATATCTCATTAGTGGGATTTATCATGCATGTCAAGTTATGTACTAGGTTTGATGTTTCCTTTGATTTAATCATGGTGGGAAGATATCAAAATAATCTCAGAGAGCTGCATTGGGTAGATATCAATACTATCCTGAAGTACTTGAGGAATATAAAGAATATGTTCCTTGTGTATAGAGGAGATTCAAGAATTAGTAGTGAGAGGATACACTGATGCTAGTTTCCAGACATGTCATAATGATCTGAAATTGCATTCAGGCTATGTCTTTTACTTGAATGGTGGTGCAGTGAGCTGTAGAAGCTTGAAGAAACCTGTGGTCACTGATTATATAGAAAAATATGAGTATATATAAGCTTTTTATGTGGCTAAGGAGGTAGTCTATATACATAACTTTATCTCATACATTGGTGTTATTCCTAGTAGTGCAGACCCTATTCCAGTTTATTGTGATAATACTGCAATAGTGGTTCTTACCAAGGAGCCCAGGTCACACCAGAGGAAAAAGAATATACTTTTTAAGTTTTATCACTTAATGGATTTTACTCAGATAGGTGAAGTCACAGTTGGTAGAGTATCCACAGAGGATAACGTGGAATACCCCTAACTAAAGTCATATCTTATAATAATCATGATTCTCATGTGAGAGCTAGCATATTGATATTTTTAGTAGTTGGATCTAGTGAAAGTGGGAGTTTTGAAAGTGGGTTCCCAAGACCCAACATTTTTATATACTTTGATTTTCATTACATGCATACAATTTGATATATAAATGTGTTTATCTTACCAGAATAGTGTCAGTACTTCTACGTACACAATATTTATGGTAATGTCCTTATATTACGTGATGTATCAAAGGGTTATAACAATTAACTTGATATAATAAGAACCTGGAGATACTATTACAATAATCTTAAAGTTATGTCCTATAGTCCATATACATCATACTGACATGACAAAAATTATGTGTGACTATTAGTTGTTGGGGGCTCATAAGCATCGAGACTTCTTCTCATAAAGTTCACACTTAGTGATATCTATTAGTTGAGATCATGAGGAAATATCTTCCAATAGGAACACCGCATGTTTTGGGTGTCATTGGTTGTTCATATCTATGGACATGTGCATTGGTATCATCACTTGAGATCATTATCAATGTGGGTAATTTGATCATGTGCTTTGATAAAAGACAAAAAACAAACATGACAATGAAGTCATTAAAAGGTGGATTATATTGGGTGTGTCATTGGTGGTATGACATTGGTTGAAAAATCAAGATAGAATTTGTTACTTCTGAGTTGAGGAAGTGATATCTCAGACCTAGTTGATTAGAATGGTAGTACCTTCATAAATACATGGTCATATTAGTCTAAGATAAGTTTATCCAGTTAGATCAAAAAATAATAAAGAAAGGATGATGACATAAGTGTGTTTCCTGCTTTATGAGATATCACATGACAAAGAGATTATATTACACAGATCATTTTTATAAGATGGTTATCATTATCATGACTATTCTTTTATCTCTTTAGGGATCTTAATGAGTTAATAGAATCCACTCTTGGTTAGTGAATACTTTTCACTACTATCGAGATAAGGGTCTAGAGGGTCACACATAATAGTGCATTCAAGATTCTACCCTATTATGGTGAATAGGTATATAAGACATAGTGGACCCCACCATGGGGTCTGAGTGTTGTCCAAGTTTTTTCAATCACCGATAAATATATAAATTCATTATTGTTGGAGTATAGAATAATTGGGATGAATTTATTTATTAACAGTATTTAAAAGTGTTTAAGTAAATATAAGGAATAAAATTATACGAATGAATATTATTTTAATATTTAAGGTTTATTTAATATTGACAGGAATTACGAGTCTTGTTAGTGACTCGATTTTACCACATAACATATTTAATATATATTATAAGTATGTGATAGAATATAAATAATATTTATGATGTGTCTAGTTCATCATAATTAATTATTTATTACTTATTTAGTGGACATTAAATATACGAGGGTTGGGGAACCCTAACCTGGTATTTTAGACATCCACTATATAAGTCGAGGAGAAGATCATTTCGTGAACTATTCATCCTTCGTAATTGAGTGCTTCTCTCTCCTCCCGAATCCTAGAGAGATCTCTACTGCAAATATGGTCTTTATCACCGCTAAAAAAGGACATTAACAGCGCTAGAAAAGTGTTGTTAATCAAGGCGAAGATAAGGGGGGTCCCTTTTATCAGTGCTCAGAAAAGCACTAATAAAGGTCTCTTTTATCAGCTCTTTTTTTAGCACTGATAAAAGTCAAAAATAAAAAATAAAAAAAAATGTTCAGGGATCTTTTAACAGTGCTTGACCCCCCCCCCCCCCCCCCATTTATTAGCATTAGATGGACCCCCTCCCACTCTCCCGCACGCTGCACTTGCCCCCCCATCATGCACTTGTCCACGCGCCCCTCCCTACTTCCACCCGAACTCGAACCCGAGACCTCCCCCTTTGCGCGTCTGCACCTTTACCACTAAGCTTTTTAGTTTTTTTCTCTATTTAATGATATATCTATTTATATATATATATTTATATTTATTCGTATATTAATATAGATTCATATTAATATAAATATATTTAGTTATATTAATACATATATATAGTTATATTTATTTGTATATTAATATAAATATATTTTTTTATGTTAATACATATAAATTTATTCATATATTAGTATATATATTTATTCACATATTAATTTATATTTATATTTATTTGTATATATATATTTATATATAATTTTTTATCTGTATATTTATTTGTATATTAATATGTATTTATAAGATTAGTTTTAAATACATTTATATAATATGTTTTTTTATGTGTGTTCATAAATAAATAAATACATACATATATACAACACACACACACACACACACATATATATTTATGAATAAATACATATATATGTGTATTTGAAAAACCATATAATGTTAAAACGACCATAACTTCTAATCCAGAAGTCTGTTTCAACTCCAAAACCAATAAAATCGAAGAAAATGAAACAATCTTTGATATGATATGTTTTACAGTCCTAGAGGACATCTGGATCAGAAGTAATACAATTTTGAATGTTAAAAAATTGAGGTATCCCGACTAAAAACTCAGTTTTGGAGGCCTTTTGGGATTTTTAGGCCTAAAAAAATGTGAAAAAAGATTTCCTTTGGTCACTAATGCATAAATCTCATCCTAAGCTTTGATTTGATATCCTGTAGAGATCAAATGGACATCCAGATCAAAAGTTGTGGCTGTTTGAAATTTGAGTTACATTTTCAACTTATTTCAGTTCTTTTATTAATTTTTTTGATTTTTTGTGTCTTCAAAATGTTATTAAATGACTATTAATGGATGATAATTAGAAAATTATTAATTAATAATATTTTTTAAAATGTTTTAAATCCATTTTCACTAAATTTATTATATATTAAATGTAATAGTCTATTTATACTTATCTAAAATATATTTAAAAAATTTATATTATATTTATATCAATATAAATATACTTATATAACAATATATTATTTTTCATGATTTTTTTTGAAATATAAACTTTATCAGCACTAGGAAAAAGCGATGATAAATCCCCCCCTTTATCAGCGCTACTAAAAAAAGTGCTGATAAAGGGGGGGCTTTATCATCGCCAAAAAAAATGGTGATAAATGGTGACTTTTAACAACATTTTTTAGCACTGTTAAAAGTGTCCTTTATCAGCGTTTTTTTTATGGCTGATAAAGACCCCCCCCCCCCCTTTATTAGCCCTTTTTTAGCACTGATAAAGGGTGGCGCTGCAGAAACTCAGTTTTGTGTTAGTGGATAAATTCTCTAATTCAGCGATCGATCCATGAATGCATTCATGGATTAAATTCATTAGACTGTGCTGATCATCATGGCGTAAAAAAGATCACCGTAGCTTCGCATTGGAACCCAGAATTTGATGAATGACATTTGTGCATATTTGAGAAGAATGTGTTGATGATATAGAGTGGTTCAACCTCAGATTATTTGAGCAACAGTCACTAGAAAATTGTGACAAATGAGCGCACTTCGAATTGAACAAGGCACTTGTTTTGTTTTGTTTTTGTGCTCTAATTAATTCACGTGAGATCCTTGGATCATATCGTGGATTAGATCTCTTGAGATGACAAAGTTTCATCGCTCCAATGATGAAAATTTTAAAATCTCCATCCCACACTGGATTCTACTATGTGTCCCAATTCCATCAAGAGAAAAATTTGGTTTCCCTATGATATTTTGAGAGAGTTTATAGGATAAAATTAGACCTAAGCTCTGTCATGGCTCCCTTGACGTCCATCGTGCCATTCCCTATAACTTGAGTATTGATTCGTAAACAAATTGTTGGCTGCTGGAGCTGGGTCTAGGACTTATTTGCATAGAGCTTCAACTAGAGAAAACAATATCATCTTTATCGGCCATAATTAGGTTTCAGTAAAGGGAACCTAACTCTGTAAGCAATCTTGATTTGGTATTTGTTTTTATTTTCCGGATCTTTTATGCTGCTCTGGGTGGGTTGGGTGAGTCCATGAATGGTTAGTGGTAAATCCATGTGATTGAGTTACCACTACCACCTGGTTTAGTATGATCAAATTCCTCAAATCGATTCTCTGATCTATTTCTTACTTTTGAGTCATGTATTTCATTGCTTTCTTTTGTTAATAGAGATAGTTTGAGTGGTGTTATCTCCATGCACGTAGTTTCAACATGAACCAAAACATGTTATATCTCGTGTTCCTTTTTTTATGTTTTTCTATTCTACAAGTAGGCATTTTATCTCATGTTTTTGTGATGGTAATAAAACAAATTTTCTAATCAATTCACAAGCATAAAATTATAAATGACCAGATCTAGAACATTCTTATGGAAAACAACAACAGCGTTTCCCATAACACTCTGTCAATGGAATCATCATGTATACTTACTTCAGCAACAACGACTGTAGGAATCCATTTGAAATGCTTCTTTCATGGTGCCTAATTGTTATCCCACCAATTTGGATATCTCACAAACATAAAACATTTATTTTTTATATGATTAGATTTGTTTAAGTGAGTAGAGTTATTTTCAACACCATTGTTAACCTTTGGTCCATTTTGAGACACCATTAATCCCCTCCCCCTCAATGTTGTTTGACTTGTTCCCTCTAAGTAAAATTATGCACGACATCCCATAAATCATGGATAGATTTTTTATGTAACATTTTTCCAAGAACACATTCAATCATTTCATATAAACCAACACGGATGACTTCCACCTTTAGTTGTTCAATCAACTTTTGATATGTGATAACATCGGTTGGGTCTTTCATAACAACCCCACCACGATGATATATCTCCTAAAAGACTTAAATTAACTCTCCATGACATTTTATAAGAGACTTCCCTTATTGTTTGGTGGGGAAAGCCTTTTGATTCTAGGTGAAACCCACAACTCATCACCACTTCCATAAAATGCCTTCAATGCGCACTCTAAATCCTAGAAGGCGCTAGTGGACAAATATCAATTCATAATATATGGGTTCATGGATATCATCAACTATATTTCTATATAACACCATTTATATTCATATGTAAATTCAAGTGCGAGAGCTTTGTTTTTTCCCATGATAAAGGAGAGTTTCTTCCTTACAACGATATGAATTTCCATTAATTGAGACCGCACTGCGTAATTTGACTTATCAAGAGAAATTTCAATATTGAAAATACTTTTAGATTGAATAGTTATATGAACTACTTATAATCCAAATGATTCATCATCAATTACTTGTATTTTAAATAATCAATAGAATCGAATAAGGTGACTATGATACAAAGTTAGAACATGCATTGTATTATCATAATAATTTCACGATATGAGTGGTATATATACATAGAGATAAAAACTTATTTAATCTTAATAAATATATACAATAAATCGTTTTTCAAAATGAATTAATGTTAATATTAATTATCATTCTAATTCTAAATATTTACATTAATTTAGTAACAAACATCTAATTTATAAAAGTCTTTTACGCCAACAAGCAATCCAATTGATAAGCATAATTGAAAATATTGAAAATCCAATGCACAGTAGAAAACATTTCCTTTAAAATTTAAGAAAACATTGCTCTAATTTAAAGGTTTTTTCTTTGAACAAAAACTCTTTCATATTTATAGAATTCACATTTTCTTGTCTTCTCATAAAAATAAGGATGACAACGGGTCGGTTCCCATGAAATTTGGGATACCAGAACTTGAAAACCATTTATTTTTACAAAACCTTAATCTTAACTATAAATCGTTAATTTTTTAAATTCAATATTCCCACCCTACCCTATTATATTTTTAATGATACATTCAAATACCTAAACCGTTTTAATAACCCAATTATAAATTTAAATATTTAAATTTTATTTATAAATCTAGAATAACCGTATCAAAAAATTAAATAAATACATTTTTGTAAATTTGTCCTCATTTAATAACATGCATTTAATGAACTAATATCATTAAATTTTAGTGAATTAAAATTCAAATCTTATTTATAAATATAATATACACCAGATTCAAAATAAATTAATAAGTTTTCTAAATTTTAAGGTCATTTAAAAATATATTATACATTAATTAAAAATAATTTGAATAATCAGATTTAGGTCTGTGGTACCCTAACTGTACTATCTTGACTCTACCAATTTTTTAATCGGGCTTTAAATTTATTATCCTTACTAGTTTAATCACCCCCTAACCATATTTAATCACATAGTGTAAATATATTGGGTCTAGAATAAGTCTATTTTTTAAATTAAATGATTCACCGTCTTTTTGGCGGAAACTGTCGGTCCTTCATTTGGATCGACGATCTCACTTTCCCATGTTCGAAAACAACAGGGAATGAAAAAGCCCATGAGTGAAGCCCCCACTTATGGATTTTTTTTTATGTTTTAAAAAAAATTCCAGAAAATGCTTAGGGTAGAAATATTTTTAAAAATTTGCCTCAAAGGCGGCATCCGCGATGTCGCCTTTCTCCTAAAAAAAAATTTTTTGAAACTTTTTTCTTTTGTTTTGTTTTGTTTTGTTTATATATATATATATACATATACATATATATATAAACAAAACAAAAAAAATCAACAGAATTTCTCTGCTATTAAAGATCCAGCGGTACAGCCATTACAGTAATCTTGATTCTGACAGAAGCTCTCACCCATGCCTCCCTTTTATAAGAGAGCTTACCCTGGAAATCATTCTGCATTTCCGATGTGGGATTCTGGTTCTTCATTTCCTGCACAGAACATTCTGTATTTCTGATGTGGGATTCTATTTCAAGTACGTGACTTTGAAAGACTATAAAATATAAAATATAAGGCCAATATAAATGAAACTTAAAACATGGATTAAAAATATAAAAATAGTTGAAAACAAAAAGAAATTCCTCAAAAATGTTGATGAAAAATAATCTATAACCTCCCAAAACCGCCTACTTGAAACTTAAAAATGATTCAAGTATGTGACTTTGAAAGACTATAAAATATAAACTATAAGGCCAATATAAATGAAACTTAAAACATGGATTAAACATATAAAAAATAGTTGAAAACAAAAAGAATTTCCTCAAAAATGTTGATGAAAAATAATCTATAACCTCTCAAAACCGCATACTTGAAACTTAAAAATGTTTCAAGTACGTGACTTTGAAAGAATATAAAATATAAACTATAAGGCCGATATAAATGAAACTTAAAACATGGATTAAACATAAAACAAATATTTGAAAATAAAAAGAATTTCATAAAAAAATATTGATGAAATATAATTTATAAGCTTTCAAAACGACCAACATGAAACTTAAAAATGTTTCAAGCACGTGACTTTGAAAGCCTATAAAATATAAACTATATGACCGATATAAATGAAACATAAAACACGGATTAAACATATAACAAATAGTCGAAAATAAAAAGAATTTCGTAAAAAATGTTCATGAAAAATAATTTATAAGCTTTCAAAACCGCCTACTTGAAACTTAAAAATGTTTCAAGTACGTGACTTTGAAAGATTATAAAATTATTACTAATTAACTAATTAATTATTATATAATTAATAGTTATATTAATAATTAACTAATTAATTATTATATAAGTAATAATTAATGAGTAATAATTAATAATTAATAATTTAATGAATAGTTATAATTAATATTTATATTACTAATTAACAAACTAATAATTACTAATTACTTGTTAATAATTATTAATTACTAATTACTAATTATAATGAATAATTATAATAAATATTTATATTACTAATTAACTAATTAATAATTACCAATTACTAATTAATTAGTTATAATTATTAATTATATTTCTAATTAACTAAATATTTATTATATATGTAATAATTATATTACTAATTAATTATTATATAATTAATGATAATATTACTAATTAACTAATTAATTATGACATATTTAATTATTAATAATTACTAATTAAAAATTATAATAATTATATTTAATAATAATATTACTAATTAACTAATTAACTATTATAAAATTAATAGTTATATTACTAATTAACTAATTAATTATTATATAATAATTTTTAATAAATACTAACTAATAATTATAATGAATTATTATAATTTATAATTATATTACTAATTAACTAGTTATAAAAAAGGCCTCGACTCTATCTTTCTCAAAAAAATAACTAATTAAGTATTATATAATTGATAATTTTATTACTAATTAACTAATTAGTTATTATATAATTAATGATTAATAAAAACTAATTACCAAATTACAAATTATATACTAATTAATTAGTTATTTCGTAATATAATTATTAATTATATACTAATTAAATAGTTAATTAGTAATAGAATTATTAATTATATAATTTGTAATTAGGTAATTAGTAATTATTAATGTTTTATTATTATGTTCGTATGGTTATATAAATATATATAAATAAAACCTAATTTAACCCCTCCTGAGATTCCACTCTGACCAACAAGTAATAATAGTATTTTGATTTCAGTACACATAAAACATGTAAACAATAATGTACAATCAATGCATATGTCTGTGGCGAGGAGATTCCATCCCACATGGTGGTCTGCGAATAGGACGTCCGCGTCGAGTGCGCAGTGGAGTCTGATGGCCTGGAGAAGGCTGATCCTCGGGCACTGAAATGCCGACTGTCGCATCCTCCATTTATGTGTCAGTGGGAGGATCTATCAACTGCATCTCGTACTGCCATTCGGATCCTTCTCCCACTAGGGTGGTAGAAGGACCTGCCTCCATCGTAGAGGGGAACGAAGCCTGTGATGGAGCTATACCCCAAGATGACGACGGCTCTAGAATCCAAGGTTGTGAAGGATTTGGAACCCAAGATGGAGAGAACTGCGGATATCCTGTCAGGAAAGACGGATCCCATGCCACCTGAGGCACATCCTGAATAGGCTGATCCTGGACTACTAGAGGCCCGACCTCTGCCTGTGGAACAGGCGAGGCCTCATGTGCAGCACGACATTGTCTACGTCGTCGTTGTCATGGCTCCTCAGCACCAGCAGCAGCTGCAGTATGTTCCTCTGCGGCAGGAACCTCCTCTCTCTGAGCCAGACGCACGAAGATGCTCCTGGAAAGTGCATGAAAAGATGCCCTCGCCTCCAGCGTTGTAGCATGGATGGCTGTCTGGCTAAAGACCCCCTCCTCCTCTTCAGCACTCATGTGAACAAGCTTCTCTATGTGACTTCCCTGTAAGTAGATTCAAATGGAATTAGAAAATAATTCAATAAACAAACTAATAGAAATTTATTGACTTACCATCCTCTGCATCTCTATGCCAGCTTCGGTAAGATAGAGTATAGACTTTAGTCTATACCATGGCACATAGTCAACCTGCTCTGAAAGAGAGAATCAATTTGTAGGAACACCCTGAATACGTAACTCTGCACGTCTGTGTCAGCAGTTGATAAAACTTGCATGTACTTGGGACTAGTCATCATCCTGCCTCCCTGTTAGCTTCATCCCATGAAGCTGGTCTGTCTTTCTAGATGGTAATGGAATCGGCTGAGTATGAAAAAATTGGCACATGACCCTGTCAGGCTGCTACCACTCAATAATATGAAAGTGAATGAGGGGCACTACAACCATAGCATCCTCAAGCCCAACAGTGCAGTATGCTGGCAACTGGTCCATAATACTCCAGTATGGAAGCCATGAAATCTGAAATGACAAGTGATTTTGTCAAAAAAAACACCCAACTAAAGACCAAAATTGATGTTATTATTAAATATGTTAGACAGTGATATATTGTATATATATACCTGATCAGGTAAGAGATAGTCCAGTTGTAGCCGATATACGCCCAAATGTTGTCTCGGAACCACGTCAAAATTGTGTCGCTGACACCACCTGTAAAATACAACAATAATGACAAATAATGAGAAATTATAGTCAATAACTCATAGTAGAATCAAAAACCAATAGAAATGACTTATCATACCAGTGTCCACGCGGAGCGTCATGCAGTACCTCCATCTCGACAGGTGGACCAGTAAGGTCAGGGCGGAATGCTGGGATGCACTCCCATGCCCACATCTGAAAAGGATGATGCATCCTCTGAGACCTGTACGGTCCCTATGGGATAGTCTTCATAATGATCTGTACGTATATGTCAAGCAGGATGATCCCCAACTGTAAGTCCCAGCCCGATCAAAGTCCTCTAGTAGGGGTAGATACATCATATGCACGTGCATCCTCGAGTGATCAGTACACATGGTCCCACCAATGAGTCGTAAGATATATGCACGGGCATAACACATGACGGTCTGCTCATCATCATCATCCTGTAAATTTGGAATCTGCGACTCCAACCAATGCATAGATATGGACGATCCATATGTATCCCTACGGTTGGACAAAATATCAACGCCTAACAAGCGTTAAGCAAGGTCTGGCCAAGCTGCACGAGTGGGTCCAATAACGGGTCTCCCCTGGATAGGAAAACTAAGAAGAACTATGACATCCTCGAGGGTGATGGTCATCTCTCCCTCAGGCAAGTGGAATGTGTGTGTCTCTGGTCTCCATCTCTCAACGAGGGCAGCAAGTAGGTAATGATCTACAAATGTGAAATCTAATACGGAAAGTCCATAGAAGCCAGCACAGCGCAAGTAAGGTCTAATGGCATGTGGAGGCTCCATGTGATGAAAATGGTGTGCTTGACACACCTTCAAAAATCGATCTGGATGACCCTCTAACACGGCCTATGAAATATGGGTAGGCTGCTGAGTGAGTAGTATGGTATCATCCATCTTCATATAAACAAAGAAAATGAGTCATAAGTGTAAAATGTAAATATAACATTATGATGTTTTTAGAATTTATCTAATTGTATGTATTAAATATATTATGCTAATTATTATGATACTATAAATTTGTTATAGAAAAGTTTTCTAAAATATCCTGCATGTTTAGATTGGGGTTTAGGTTAGAGGGTTTAGGGTTAAAATTTTTAATATTAACGTCCAAGAAACATGTTAATGGGTTAACTGACATATACTTTTCAATGTGGGTTAAGTGTTCCAATTTCAGATTTTTGAAATAAATTCTATTATCTCATATTTATAGTTATTTCTTGAAAGCATGAATATTAATATGAAATAAGTTATGTTATCTAAAATATTGAGTCTTGAATTTGGTTACACATATTTTTGGGGAGATTTATGATTAACTACTTGTGGATTGGATTAAGATAAACCATGTCAATTAGTAATGATGTTTTTAGAATTTATCTAATTGTATGTATTCAATATCTTATGATAATTATTATGATACTATAAATTTGTTATAGAAAAATTTTCTAAAATATCCTGCATGTTTAGATTGGGGTTTAGGTTGGAGATTTTAGGGTTAAAATTTTTAATATTAACATCCAGGAAACATGTTAATGGGTTAACTGACATATACTTTTCAATATGAGTTAAGTGTTCCGCTTTCGGAGTTTTGAAATAAATTCTATTATCTCATATTTATAGTTATTTCTTGAAAGCATGAATATTAATATGAAATAAGTTATGTTATCTAAAATATTGAGTCTTGAATTTGGTTACACATATTTTGGGGGAGCTTTATGATTAACTACTTATGGATTGGATTAAGATAAACCATGTCAATTAGTAATGATGTTTTTAGAATTTATCTAATTGTATGTATTCAATATCTTATGCTAATTATTATGATACTATAAATTTGTTATAGAACAGTTTTCTAAAATATCCTGCATGTTTAGATTGGGGTTTAGGTTGGAGGGTTCAGGGTTAAAATTTTTAATATTAACGTCCAGGAAACATGTTAATGGGTTAAATGACATATACTTTTCAATATGGGTTAAGTGTTCCACTTTTGGAGTTTTTAAATAAATTCTATTATCTCATATTTATAGTTATTTCTTGAAAGCATGAATATTAATATGAAATAAGTTATGTTATCTAAAATATTGAGTCATGAATTTGGTTACACATATTTTGGGGGAGCTTTATGATTAACTACTTATGGATTGGATTAAGATAAACCATGTCAATTAGTAATGATGTTTTTAGAATTTATCTAATTGTATGTATTCAATATCTTATGCTGATTATTATGATACTATAAATTTATTATAGAACAGTTTTCTAAAATATCCTGCATGTTTAGATTGGGGTTTAGGTTGGAGGGTTTAGTGTTAAATTTTTTAATATTAACGTCCAGGAAACATGTTAATGGGTTAACTGACATAAAATTTTCAATATGGGTTAAGTGTTCCGCTTTCGGAGTTTTGAAATAAATTCTATTATCTCATATTTATAGTTATTTCTTGAAATCATGAATATTAATATGAAAACTTATCTCAGATGTTTGGGGTTTAGAAAACTGAGGAATAAAGAAGAGATAACAACATTTAGTTTACAATATGGGAAGGTCACAATGAAGAGAATACATCATTATGAATGAGACTGTGAAGTTGACCCAACAAAGTTAGGGCATCGTTTCTGGTTATGTCCTTCTTTATGAAATATTGTGCATCGTAAACTCTATCCTTATTCTTGAGGCCAGTCCATCTCATTACGCATCCTACTCGCATTTGGTCTCCCACGAGGACGTAACTGATTCATGTTAGGTATCACTATCGGCTGGCCTTCAGGCATTGGGAAATAACGATACTCCCCAATAGGTGTCCATGGTGCAGCATAACTGTTAGCAATGATATCCATCTGGTACCCTGGATCAACATATGCTTCCCATGAGATGTTCACAGAGGCACATGCTGCGATGGCGTGTGTACATGGAAAACGTAAGGCCTGAAATTTTCCACATTGGCATTTCCTTGTTTCCAGTAATACCACTATTTTTTCACCGAAACGATTTGTGATGGGGTCTGAACGCTATTGAACTTCAAATCGGGAGTCTTCTCTTCGAAAGAGACAGACATGATAACCAGAATCTTCTTCAATATTTTTTTCAGTCTCTCGTTGAAAGTGTCTTCCATATCTTATCCCTTGATGTATTCCGTCTAATGCTAGTTTTTGTCTATCCACAAAGTACTTCACGCATCGATATAATGTCTCTTGAACTAAGGCGATTATAGGTAGCTTTTGAAGTCCTTTGAAGATACCATTGATGCACTCCACAATGTTTGTCGTCATGTGTCCATACCTCTTTCCCCCGTCGTATGCTAATGTCCATTTCTCTTTTGGAATCTGCATCATATAATCATAAACTTCTTGATTAGCCTGACAAATTTGTTCAAAATTTTCTTCAAATCATCGTTGGTCTGACTCATATGCTACAAAACGTAGATGATATTTCCCATAAATTGATTTTATCTTTATATTGAAATTGTAAAATAGAATGAATAAAATACGTACCAAGCCTCGTGATTTCCTTCTTCATCGGTTTGTTGTGGAATGTTTTATGCACATTGCTAGCAATGTGTCTAATGCAGAACTGATAATGTGCATTTGGGTATCTCCATGTATCAGGATCTGCATTGATTGCCTCATTAACTGCTCGATAGCGATCAGATATCAAACAAACTCCCTGAATGTTGGTGAAATGGTTGCCGATACATTCCAGAAACCAACTCCATGATTCATAGTATTCTTTCTCTACAATGGAAAAGTCAAGAAGAAGAGGTGAACGGTTTCTATCTTGGGTTTCCGCAATCAGCAATACGCCCTTGTATTTTCCATACAGAAGTTTTCCATCAATCTGAATAAATTTTTTGCAAAAACAAAATGCGGAGATACAAGGAAGGAATGCCCAGAGCAACCGATGAAATTGAACATGAGATGGATCAAGTCGATTATCAGGAGACACATGTTCGTTTGTATCCATATGGAAGACAACTTGGTTATGATGCCTCAGTATGGCTATAAATTGTGGCAATACTCGATATGAGTCATCCCAATCACCATATACCTTCACAATTGCCTTCTATTTCGCCATCCATGCATTATTATAGGAAATATTATAACCGAATGTATGTAGAATCCTCTCTTGCACAAGGGATATTGGAACATCTTGACATGTCCTAATTATCTCAACAACAATAGATGACACAAATTCTACATCCAATGAAGTATGATCTTGTGTGAGACTTGGATGAATGCAAGTATGAGCCGCCTCAATCCTTGAGATTCTCCAACCTCCAAATGTAATGTCTGGAATATCCCTTAAGCAAAATCTACAATCATCCCCATACTTCACACACCGTATAACATATTTACTAAGACATGATTTGTGAACTATATAGTTGAAGTGTCTCTCAATATGAAATCTCTTTAACATGATTTTTAAGGCATCTTTACTAGGAAAATTCCTTCCAATATATAAGGTTTTTTCCACCTCACTAAACCAATCCGGTACAAATCTAGGGAACTCAGTTGTCGGTGTGAGAACAGTATTATTGAATTCAGGCACGTGTGTCATTGCCTCTCACTACTGGAAATGCTGTTTTTCCCAACAGTTGTTTACCAACGGTTTGCTAAAACCGTTGGTCTTGAAGGATTAAGAAAGCCTTTCCCAACGGTTCATTGAAACCGTTGGGAAAAGCCACCCCTTTGCCAATGGTTTGAGAAACCGTTGGTAAAGGGGTGTGTTAATCACCCTTTTTCCAACGGTTCTATTGAACCGTTGGGAAAGGGTCACCCCTTTGCCAACGGTTTCCTCAAACCGTTGGTAAAGGGGTCCTTAGCATCTCTTTCCCAACGGTTCTTAAAAACCGTTGGGAATTATTTCCCCCAAATCCAGCTGCGGGGCTGATCTCCCCCATTCGCACAGAAACCTAATTTCATCCGCTCCAATGCTCTCCTCTCGCGAAATACCCTATCCGAAGAGGTGAAAACCATCTGAAATCAGGTATCTTTTCATTTATACACATATACTTCCTTATTTTTATTGTTATTGCTTTAGTATTTTAGTTTTAAGTTATCAATCCACCTCCAGCTCTCTACTACTCTCCAAATCCCCCATCTGAATAGGTGAAAACCCATTTGAATCATCTCAAATCAAGTAATTTTTTGTTTATACACATATGGTCCCTTGTCTGTATTATTTTTATTGTTATTGCTCTAGTATTTTAGTTTTAAGTTATCAATCCAGCTGAAGCTCTCTGCTACTCTCGAACTCCCCCATAGGAATAGATGAAAACCCATCTGAATCGTCTAAAATCAGGTAATTTTTTCTTTATACACATATGGTACCTTGTTTTTATTGTTATTGATCTAATATTTTAGTTTTAAGTTTGGATTTTGATGTGATTTCACCGTGTAAAATAGGGAAATGAATAAATATTTTGTTAATTAATTAGTTTCCCCTGGAATATCAGTTGTGTTATGATGTCCATGCTAAATAAAGGGGTAATGTAATAAAAGACCTTGAATAAATAAATTGTGGAAGTTGGGGTATGTTTCCTCTATGAGAGGTTTTTTGTTGTGTTTCATTGTATTTTGTAGGCTGTTTTATGGGGATTGAGGTGACCAGTTGGGCTTTGTGATATGTGGGGTTGTAATGTGATGGTTAGTGGACATGGATGTGTCATGTGAAGTTGTATGATAGTGATGATGTGTGGTGGTGTTGTGTCGTGTGGAGGTGTTGTGTGATGAAGTTGTGGTGTATAATGTGGTGAGGTGGTTTTGGTTGTGCGGTGGTTTGTGATGTGCAATATTTTTATTGTGATATGTGGTTGTTTTGGTGAGATGGTTGGTCGATGTAACATGGTGTCGATGGTTATTGTGAGATGGTGAGTTGTTGTGTGGTGGTTTTATTAGTTTCCTGGTTATCTATGGAATAAATTATGCTATTAAAACAAAAAAAACAAGATATTAAATAAATGAGATGTAATAGAAATGGATGTGTGGTAAATGGATTTAATTAATTTAACATTAAATGAATGGACAATGTAAGTGTGAATGAAGTGGCTTATAAATGAATATGAGAAATGTTATGTGTCTTGTGTGGTGGTGGTGTGGTTTATGTGTTTTATGGTAGTAGTGAAGTGTGTGATTATGTAGTTAATGTGAACCCATAGGTTGAGTATTTTGTGCTATCTATATATCATGTATTTTTATGTTATTTCTACACATTCCAGGGGGTGGTATGTCTAGGTGGTGGTGGTGGGGTTGCAGGGGAGGGGGTGTGGGCTGTTTGGGAGGGTGAGCGGGGCTATCCAGGGGGGGTACGGGGTGTCCAGGGTGGTGTGGGGGTGGGCGGGCTATCCACAAGGGTGGACGGGCTGTCCACGGGGGTGGTCGGGCTGTCAAGGAGGGGTGGGTGGGCTGTCTAGGGGGGGTGGGTGGGCTGGCCACGGGGGGTAGGGGTGTCTAGGGGGGTGGGTGGGCTATCCACGGGGGTGGTTGGACTGTCTAGGGGGTAAGGGGTGTCCACGGGGGTGGGTGGGTTGTCCACAGGGGTGGGCGGGGCTGTCCACGGGGGTGGGAAAGGCTGTCCACGAGGGTGGGCGGGGCTGTCCAGGGGGTGTGGGCTGTCCTGGGGGTCTGGGTGGGGTGTCCTGGTGGGGGAGGGGTGTGTGGGGTGTCCAGGGGGGTGGTATGTCTAGGTGGTGGTGGTGGGGTTGCAGGGGAGGGGGGTGTAGGCTGTTTAGGAGGGTGGGAGGGGCTATCCCGGGGGGTACGAGGTGTCCAGGGGGTACAGTGAATTGTCTGATGTTTCTCTAATGATCAAGGACGGAATGTTTGGAGGATATCACAAGTCCTGAATGGTTGATCCTAGAAGCAATTTCATGATCATGGATGTAATGCCTATAGAGAATCTCTTGATTTTGGTGATCTTCTCCATTTTCATCAAAAGACATGTTTGACACACTGGGAGGGAAACTCTAGAGTCAGTGTGACATGTCTTGAAGGGTGATTTATGTCCATAGTGACATGATTTGAGGACATCACATGACCTAGTTGGTGTGCCTGGAGGGTGTTAAGGGAGCCATCTAACATTCCTGAAATTTAATATGAGACTGAGATAATATGTATTGATTCCCCTATATAGAAGGAGATACATATCTATTGGAAAACATGTAGTCAGTATGGTGAGAATTAAAGGCTTTTCATTACAAGGGTGGCATATTCATGGGTGCCATCTGATTTTATTTGACATGTCAAGGGGACATCAAATGATCAAAATAGGTTTCCAATGGAATGTATTGTGAACATGATGAAATTTCCTAGTGCAATAAAATTTCATAGGTGATGCATGTTATGAACATTAGGGTCAACATATATTTCCTTCACCTTAGTCTCCCATATTTTAGTATTTCATCCATCCTTTTATCCCAAATTCCATAGATTTATACATTATTTTATTATATTATGTCTCAAATTATCTAAAATATGTGTTTGATGTTCTTCACGTGACCTATCATAATTCCTTCTCATAATCTATAGTGATCATGGGAAGATCCCATGCATGATTCATGATCACTCAAATTATTCTGCAGATCATACATAATGGAAGCCTTACAGGATGTGAGATGATTATATCTATGAAATCTACTCAGGTACCTGGTGAGGAAGTGCATATTAATTCAAAAAGGTAAATCGCATATGAGGATACCCTACTAATATGGTTATGGGATGAGGCATGCTCTGATGTGATAACACATTAAGTTCTTGTTGGTTTTACATTTTTTCAGTAACACATTAGTATGTTTTTTTCACATGTGTAGTTGATACCATGATTATTTTATTCCTTAATCGTTTACTTAAATGTATTTTCTATTAAAGTTCAATCCTATTGAATTGTTTATGACAAAATGACTTATATGAATTCTTTTTACATAATGGACAGAAGTTGGATGTATGAAACCGATCGTATCTTAAGAGATTTTCAAAACAATTTGGAGAGATTTATAGATTTTGCATTTCACAATGCTTCAGATAGTGGTCGCATACACTGCCAATGTTCCAATTGTGTTGGTAGACCTTGGTTGAGTCGTGAAGAAATCAGCTACCACATAACCAAAAATGGTTTTCAAGCAAAATACTTTGTGTGGTATCACAATGGGGAGAAAATGAAATCTCAAATTGGTGATGATCGAAATGAAAGGACTGGAATGGAGAATTTGTTAGATGATCAGTTTCCGTTTATTCGTCATCATGAAAAAGAAAGTATTTCGACTCAAGAAGACGTCGATATGAGGACAACTGATGCATCTAGTGAAAATGATGATATTGATAGGGTGAAAAAATTGAATGATGCTGCCACGACTCCAGTATATCGACAATGCGATAAAATGAAAAAGCTGGAATTTTTAATCCGATTGTTTCATGGAAAACTATGTATGGGATTTCTAATACAGCAATCGATTACATTCTTACCCTCTTGAAGGATTTACTTCCAGATGATGCATATATTCCCTCAAACCACTATATGGCATGGAAGTTAGTTGAAGAACTTGGATTTTCCAGAAACAAAATTCATGCTTGCCCGAAAGATTGCAGTTTATTCTCAGAAGAAACCGCTGAACGAAATGAATGTATAAAATGTGGCACATCCCGCTGGAAGTCAAAATCTGATGGAACATCATCCCGCGTTCCACAGAAAGTAATGTGGCACTTTCCATTGATCCCCAGACTCCAGAATCTTTTTATGTCTGATGACATATCAATAAAAATGATATGGAATGATACCGAGAGAAAGAAGACTAATGATGAGTTGGTTCATCCTGCAGATGGATTTGCATGGCAGAGATTTGATGCTCGACATCTTGATTTTGCAGCTGACGTGCGTAATGTGAGGCTGGGTCATTCATGCGATGGTTTTAATCCGTTTGGGCAGATGCTTACTTCGCACAGCACATGGCCAGTTTTTATACACATTTATAATCTTCCCCCATGGTTTTGTATGAAAAATCTTTCACTTTCATGAGTATACTCATATCTGTTCCTTCTGATCCCGGCATTGATATTGATGTATACATGAAACCTTTAATAAAAGAGTTGAAACTTCTTTGGGATGTGGGTGTGCGCACATACAATGCATGTTCGAAAGACATATTTCAGATGCGTGCTGTGCTTATATGGACGATCAATGATTTTCCGGCTTATGCAATGATGTCTGGATGGAGCATGAAGGGAAAACTGTCATGTCCAGTTTGTATGAAGAATACACGATCCAGAAGACTGAAACATCGTTGTAGTTTCATTTTTATGGGGCATCGACGATTTTTTCCAAAGGATCATCCATATAGAATGAATCGTTGAAGATTTGATAATACTATAGAGACCGATGATCCACCTCAACATATGTCTGGAACTGATGTGCTTAATGAATTGAAAGATTTTAGTTTTTCGTTCGGGAAGGGTCAAATGAAATCTGGAAAGAGAAAGAATGTTTCCACAGAAACCTGTTACAATTGGAGGAAGAGGAGTATCTTTTTTGATTTGCCTTATTGGTCAACCAATTTGCTAAGTCATTGCTTAGAAGTAATGCATATTGAAAAGAATATATGTGAAATTTTGCTTTCAGTTCTTCTAAATGTCAAGGGGAAGACAAAAGATGATTTACGATCTCGACGTGACTTGGTGGATTGGGGCATCAGACCAGAATTTCATCCTGTGCGTATCAGTGAAAATAAATGGCAACTTCCATGTGCTTCTTATGTGATGACACCTACTGAAAAAAAACAATTTTTGGAAGTATTAGAGACTATTAGAGTTCCTGATGGCTATTCAAGCAACATATCTAAACGGGTCAATAGAAGAGAGTTGAAGCTAAAATCTTTGAAGACTAATTATTATCACGTTCTACTGCATGAGTTGCTTCCAATATCAATCCGTCATCTTTTTTCCAATAATGTAAGGGTGGGTGTTATTCGGTTGTGCCATTTTTTTAGAGATCTTTGTGCTAAGAAGTTTTCCAAGTCTTTCTTGCAAAAAATGTTGACAGATGCCCCATTAATTTTGTGTGAGTTGGAGAAAATATTTCCCCCATCATTTTTCACATGCATGCTGCATCTGACTGTCCATATTCCAACTGAAATACTTCTCGGAGGACCTGTTTATTTTCGTTGGATGTATCCAACTGAAAGAAATATGTTCACATTAAAGTCTTATGTTCGAAACAATAATCATCCTGAAGGTTCTATCGTGAACGGTTACTTAGCTCAAGAATGTATGGATTTCTGTTCAATGTATTTGTCTGATCTTACTACAAGAATGAATAGACCAATGAGAAATGAAGAAGAAAAATATGAGCAAATTGAACCCAGTTTTCCATCACTTCCTCAAACAGGAGGAATTCCTGGATCATATACATTGAAGACATTAAGCCATGAAGAGCGGGAGATGGAACATCGCACAGTTTTGTTCAACTGTGATTTGTTCGATGACTATGTCAGGTAACAAAATTGAATATGAATATCTTACATATATATCTGTTAAACTATTCATATTTTTTTATCTACAGGGAACATAAAACAATGATAAATAGGAAGCATCATTCTTTATCTTTGAGAAGGAGAGAGACTTTGCATAGCAAAGAGTTTTCTGCTTGGTTAAAATTGAAGGTAAAAATATTACTGTTTAAATTAATTATTTCAATATTTACTTAAGTTTAACTGTCATTTATATTGCAGGTATTGAGTTTGTCTGCTGACTCTGTCTCTGAGGAAATAAGAGCTTTGGCTTTTGGTCCTAATACCGTGGTTCGTGACTGTAAATCAATTGTTATCAATGGGTACAGATTTATTGTCACTGAACGAGCCAAAAACATGAGAACACAACATGATGGTATTATGGTTACTACCACAACAGATTGTTATGCCAGTGCATCAGATAGTAGACCGCGACTTGAAAATGTGGGTTATTATGGAGTCGTTGAGAAAATAATAATATTGGATTATTACTCTCATGGACGAGTCACAATGATGAAATGCCATTGGTTTGATTCGATGACTAGACATGGCACATTTATTGATGACTGTGGATTTCGAGTAATTAATATGACCCGCACTCTTGCTACCGAAGAACCATATGTATTGGCATCAATGGATAAACAAGTTTTTCATGTCAAAGATCAACTTCAACCTGAATTTGGTGTCATATTTGAAGTAATTCCAAGACATATTTTTGATGATGCTGATGATGGAATTGACACTGTCCCTATTTCCATTGGAACCAATCCATTTATTTCTTTTGATGACTCCAATATCTCAATTGTCAGAGTTGATTGTGAACCTGAAGTTGTGGTTGGAAATATATAGAATCATTCATCCATGTTCTCAATTCTTTTGGTTTACCTCGAGTTGGGTTGTTAAGGTTGGTAATATTCATATTTATTTAGTATTGATCACAAATATGTTTTAGCTGACTTGACCGTTATGTGAATTTTCAATGTTTATTGGTTGCTGTTTTATTTGAATTGCATTTTCTAATTTGGAATTGAACTGTATTAAAACCAAATCAAACAATATTTCTAACTTGGTGAACATTACAACTTGTATGTTTTATTAAATTCATCCAAGCTCTTCTAAAACAATTGATAGCTAAATTACCAATGAATCCCCTCATTCCCTCATATATTTAGTTTTTTGGTTTACACATTAATTTTCATTTTCTAATTAATTACATATTTGTTTTCAAATGCAGGAAATGCAGCCAATTGAAGAGAGACGAAGAAAAAAAATGGCGGAGAACAATCGTCGGATGGAGGAGATGGGCATTCCACCATTAGTGCCTACAGTGAGTACTTTATTTCAAATATATATATATATATATATATATATATTTACAGAATATATAATGTCATGTGATTAATTTTTTTTGTAAACTTTTTTGTAGGATCCACCATTACGTCGACAGTTATTCGACGAGGAGCCTAGTACTGGTCCTAGTACTCAGGCTGGTGGTACGAGGAGGGTTCGTACCAGAGGTGGACGTAGAGCTGTGCGTGCCCGACTAGACACTGCCCCTCCCACTGACATTTCAGCCTTCCCACATTCTAATCCCGGTGTGTCGTTAGGGACACACGGGGTATTTAGGCCTCCCATGTTTTCGCTACCTTCTGCATCTTCTGCCCCATCATTTTCACATCCCATGATGATTCCCACTCCCCAGTCAGCATCAGGTCATACAGCTGTTCCATCTTCTTTTCCTTCTACTTCTTTCTATCCGAGCTTTTATATTCCATCGTCTTCGACTCCTGTTCCACTAGAGGGTGTTCCATCAGGTTCTGTGGATCTGGCGCCACTCATTGATCAGACTAGCGCAGGTATATTTATAAAACCCTAACAAATTTTTATAGCAATATTTATTTTCATTATAACATGTTTTGATAAAATATTTGTTTTTCTTTCATGACAGATACATCTAATGACAGGAGGCGGGGGCGGGGGCGTACACGCATGCGTTCGGTGTGGAACCGTCGCACACAGGTTATGGTGGAATATAATGAATACAATCAGATGGTTGAGAAAACAGGGCAGCAATGTCGGAGTTTTCTGGCGACGCTTGCCAAATACTCCGACATCATTCCCGTCAGCCCGCTGTCATGGAGACATTTGCCACATGAGGTCAAAGATAGAGCTTGGGAAGAGATATGGGTAAAAAATCTGTTGTATTTAATGCCATGAATTATTTTTGTATTTATATGAATTAATATTTTGATTTCAGCTTCGATTTAATTTTCCTGATGGTGAGGGTGCACGACTGGAACATCTAAAGGATTTAGGCGAGCTTTGGAGAGCCTACAAGCATGATCTGTATATTGGCTGGCGTGCTAGAGTTGGCACTGAGTTAGAGGCGGTACGAGTCGTGGATGATTGTCTTATAGAGTAGTATCGTCAGATGATTACTCATTGGACGAGTACCCAGTTTAAGGTATGAATTACATTTGAGGTATTTAAATAATAACTTTCAAGTTTTTCATTAATATTATCCTTTGCATTATCGAATTTTATTTAGGAATCATCTGGAAAAAATAAAAAAAACATTGATGCAAAAAAATACCTCCATACACTAGGACGCACGACGATGCCGGATCATGAGAGGCAGCAGGTATGACAATTGTTTATAAGTTTTCTTTATGACTTACATTTTCTTTTGTTTCCTCAATTATTTAATCATTTTCTAAAGTTTTTATATAACTTTTGTTTTCAATGTCATTGTAGAGGCAAGTACAAAATATTGAAGGACGTGTGCCTCGAGAAAAACTGTTTTGCTCGAGTAGACAAAAAAGGATGGAAGTGCTGTCAACGAAGCGACTCAGCAGCAGATTGTAAGTTTTAATCTGTTGATTTTATATTTTAATATCTATTTCGTAACTTAATAATATATTTATATTTGTAACAGGATGCTTTAGAGGCCCTCGATGCCCAAGAAGCAGACAATTTTGGGCCATCTGATCACTTACATCAGGTGTTGGGAGAGGATCATTCTGGCAGAGTACGCTGCCGACCTAGGATAGCCCCAACGAGGTATTGGCCTGCCTCAAGTACGAGTTGTAGTGCCACCGAGCTGCAGCAAGTTAGGGCACAGGCAGAACAGGCTGAGAAAAGGGCCACAGAGACAGCAGAACAGTCTGCTAGGGCAAACAGTGCATTTATGAAATTTATTGAAGTTCTACGTCCAACACTTCCAGCAAAGGCCAGCCCAGCGATTGATGAATACATGTCGTCGATACATTCTATATATGGTGCACCAGGTGGTAGTTCCAGTGGTAGTCAGGCCGATGTCCAGCTTGAAGATGATGATGGCGAGGAGTCTGATGTAGAAGAGGAGGGAGATGAGGAGGGCGGGGAGGAGGGCGAAGGCGAGGAGGAAGGCGCTGTGGAGGGTGAGGATGATGAGGAGGACGATGACGAGGGTGATGATGATGATGATGGTGATGGTGATACTGATGTGGGACATATTGATCCGTTACATTTTTGACTTATATTACTGAGATTTGATGTTTAATCTATTCTAGTTGTTGTTTTTATCTAGACTCGTAGTATAGTATTGGAGTTGAGTTATTTTTATATATTGTCGGTTTTTATGGATGTTGTTGTCTTTTAGTGGTTGTGTGTTTGAGAACTCCCTGGACAACCCCCCTCATTCTTGGACCCTGGACAACCCCCCCCCCCCCCCCCCTCCCCCTTGGACCCCGAACACCCCCCAAACACCCCCCGGACAGCCCTGCGGACAGCCCCCTGGACAGCCCCCCGTACAGCCCCCAACCCTCCACCCTGGACCCCGGATAGCCCCCCGGACAACCCCCCCACCCTCCCCCTTGGACCCCGGACAACCCCCCAAACACCCCCCAGACAGCCCCCTGAACAACCCCGGACAACCCCCTGAACAACCCCTGAACAACCCCTGAACTACCCCTGAACAACCCCCTGAACAACCCCCGGACAGCCCCCTGAACAACCCCGGACAACCCCCTGAACAACCCCCAAACACCCCCCGGACAGACCCCGCACAACCCCCCCACCCTCCTCCTTAGTCCCCGGACAGCCCCCCGGACACCCACCGGACAGCCCCCCCGGACAGCCCCCCGGACAGCCCCTCCACCTTCCTTAATTTCATTAGCTCTGAAATGTTTCATAGCACGATCAACTAAAATCTAATCCATACTAAATATGATATAAAAATATTCTATATGAATTTCCATAATATTTTAAGTGAAAACAAAAAGTGACATACGAAAAACTGACCCAACGCATTTTAAATGTGTTGATGCTTTAGGACAACGATCCATGGGTCATATGTGACGTGTACGAATCAACCCTTCCTCAATCTGAGGCGTGGTGTGGTCGGAACAACTCAAAGTGTATGTCTTTTGTTTCAAAAGGACATCATTTTAAGTGAAAAACATCAACTGGCATACGGAAAACCAGCCAAACGCATTCGGATTGTGTTGATACTTTAATACAATTATCCATGGGTCATTTGATACGTGTACGAGTTAACCCCGCCTAAATCCGAGATGCGGTGTGGTCGGGACCACTCTAAGTGACTTTCTTTTGTTTAAAATGGACAGTATTTTAAGTACATACGGAAAACCGACCAAACGCATTCGGTTTCTGTTTAAACTTTAGGAGAACGATCCATGGGTCATATGTGACGTGTACGAGTCAACACCACCTCAATCCGAGGCGCGGTGTGGCCGACACCACTCAAAGTGTCTCTATTTTGTTTAAAATGGACTTCATTTTTAGCGAAAACAAAAAATGACATACGGAAAACTGACCAAACGCATTCGGTTTCTGTTGAAACTTTAGGAGAACGATCCATGGGTCATATGTAATGTGTACGAGTCAACGCCACCACAATCCGAGGCGTGGTGTGGCCGACACCACTCAAAGTGTCTCTATTTTGTTTAAAATGGACAGTATTTTGGCCGTTTATGACACCAGAACTGCGTTGTCGGTCACCGCGGGCACATGGAACGTCCGATTGACGTGCCGTCTGCGCGTACACATCATGAATAATAATTATAATGTTTCACGGTGGTTTCAGGTCAATCTGAGGTCGTCCGCTATGAATTTAACCGTTTGACGCCTGTTTTGGCCGTTTATGACACCAGAACTGCGTTGTCGGTCACCACGGGCACACGGCACGTCCTATTGACGTTCCGTCCACTCGACCACTTCATAAATCACTCACCCGTATTTTTCGTCTGATTTCAGGTCATTCCGACTTCGTTCGGCCCGTTTGGACCCCCCTCACGCGCGTTTACGAAGCGCGTGCATCACTTAAAATACGAATATTGAGCCGTACCGCGCAAACCGCACGTCCGATTGACGTGTCGTCTGCGCGTACACGTCAAAAATAACAATTAGAATGTTGCACGGTGGTTTCAGCTCAATATGAGGTCGTCCGCTATGAATTTGACCGTTGGACGCCCGTTTTGGCCGTTTATGACACCAGAACAGCGTTGTCGGTCACTGCGGGCACATGGCACGTCCAATTGATGTGCTATCTGCTCGACCACTTCAAAAATAACTCAACCGTATTTTTCGTCTGATTTCAGGTCATTCTGACTTCGTTCGGCCCATTTGGACACCCCTCACGTGCGTTTACGAAGCGCGTGCATCACTTAAAATACGAATATTGAGTCGTACCGCGCAAACCGCACGTCCGATTAACGTGCCGTCTACGCGTACACGTCAAGAATAATAATTAGAATGTTGCACGGTGGTTTCCGCTCAATCTGAGGTCGTCCGCTATGAATTTGACCATTGGACGCCCGTTTTGGCCGTTTATGACACCAGAACTGCGTTGTCGGTCACCGCGGGCACACGGCACGTCCGATTGACGTGCCGTCTACTCGACCACTTCAGAAATCACTTTCCCGTATTTGTCGTCTGATTTCTAGCCATTCCGACTTCGTTCGGCCCATTTGGACCCCCCTAACGCGCGTTTACGAAGCGCGAGCATCACTTAAAACACGAATATTGAGCCGTACCGCGCAAACCGCACGTCCGATTGGCATTCCGTCTACGCGTACACGTCACGAAGAATAATTAGAATGTTGCACGGTGGTTTCAGGTCAATCCGAGGTCGTTCGCTATGAATTTGACGGTTTGACACCCGTTTTGGCCGTTTATGACACCAGAACTGCGTTGTCGGTCACCGCGGGCACATGGCAAGTCCGATTGACGTGCTGTCTGCTCGACCACTTCATAAATCACTAACCCGTATTTGTCGTCTGATTTCAGGCCATTCCGAAATCGTTCGGCCCGTTTGGACCACCCTCACGCGCGTTTACGAAGCGCGCGCATCACTTAAAACACGAATATTGAGCCGTACCACGCAAACTGCACGTCCAATTGATGTGCCGTCTGCGCGTACGTGTCACGAATAATAATTAGAATGTTTCACGGTGGTTTCAGGTCAATCCGAGGTCGTCCTCTATGAATTTGACCGTTGGACGCCCGTTTTGGCCGTTTATGACACCAGAACTGCGTTGTCGCTCACCGCGGGTACACGGCATGTCCGATTGACGTGTCGTCTGCTCGACCACTTCATAAATCACTCTCCCGTATTTTTCGTCGGATTTCAGGCCATTCCGAATTCGTTCGGCCCGTTTGGACCCCCCTCACGCGCGTTTATGAAGCGCACGCATCACTTAAAACACGAATATTGAGCTGTACTGCGCAAACCGCACGTCCGATTGACGTTCCGTCTGTGCGTACATGTCACGAATAATAATTAGAATGTTTCATGGTGGTTTCAGGTCAATCCGAGGTCGTCCGCTATGAATTTGACCGTTGGACGCCCGTTTTGGCCGTTTATGACACCAGAACTGCGTTGTCGATCACCGCGGGCACATGGCACGTCCGATTGATGTTCCGTCTACTCGAACACTTCATAAATCACTCTCCCATATTTGTCGTCTGATTTCAGGCCATTCCGACTTCGTTCGGGCCGTTTGGACCCCCCTCACCCGCGTTTACGAAGCGCGTGCATCACTTAAAACACAAATATTGAGTCGTACCGCGCAAACCGCACGTCCGATTGACGTGACGTCTGCGCATACATGTCAAGAATAATAATTAGAATGTTTCACGGTGGTTTCAGGTCAATCTGAGGTCTTCCGCTATGAATTTGACCGTTGGACGCCCGTTTTGGCCGTTTGTGACACCAGAACTGCGTTGTCGGTCACCTCGGGCACACGGCACGTCCGATTGACGTGCCGTCTGCTCGACCACTTCATAAATCACTCACCCGTATTTTTCGTTTGATTTCAGGCCATTCCGAAATCGTTCGGCCTGTTTGGACCACCCTCACGCGCGTTTACGAAGCACGCGCATCACTTAAAACACGAATATTGAGTCGTACCGTGCAAACCGCACGTCCGATTGACGTTCCGTCTATGCGTACACGTCACGAATAATAATTATAATGTTTCACGGTGGTTTAAGCTCAATCCGAGGTCGTCCGCTATGAATTTGACCGTTTGACGCCCGTTTTGGCCGTTTATGACACCAGAACTGCGTTGTCGGTCACCACGGGCACATGGCACGTCCAATTGACGTTCCGTCTACTCGACCACTTCAGAAATCACTCACCCGTATTTTTCGTCTGATTTCAGGCCATTCTGACTTCTTTCGGCCCGTTTGGACCCCCCTCACGCGCGTTTACGAAGCGCGCGCATCACTTAAAACACGAATATTGAGCCGTACCGCGCAAACCGCACGTCCGATTGACGTGCCATCTGCACGTACACGTCACGAATAATAATTAGAATGTTCCACGGTAGTTTCAGGTCAATATGAGATCGTCCGCTATGAATTTGACCGTTGGACGCCCGTTTTGGCCGTTTATGACACCAGAACTGCGTTGTCGGTCACCGCGGGCACACGGCACGTCCGATTGACGTGCCGTCTGCTCGAACAGTTCATAAATCACTCTCCCGTATTTGTCGTCTGATTTCAGGCCATTATGACTTCGTTCGGCCCGTTTGGACCCCCCTCACGCGCGTTTACGAAGCGCGCGCATCACTTAAAACACGAATATTGAGCCGTACCGCGCAAACCGCACGTCCGATTGATGTTCCGTCTACGCGTACATGTCACGAATAATAATTAGAATGTTGCACGGTGGTTTCAGGTAAATCCGAGGTCGTCCGCTATGAATTTGACCGTTGGACGCCCGTTTTGGCCGTTTATGACATCAGAACTGCGTTGTCGGTCACCGCGGGTGTAACACCCCGAGATTTTATGAAAAATATTCTTCTTAATTTCACTAATGTCTTGTGTTGTATGCTACACCAAAAGGAGCTTGCAAAACACGCATCTTTGACTTGCCTTTCATTACACGCAATCGCGACCTTCCTCGATAGCGTGTGTAGTACGCAATAACGAGTTTCACTAAACAGCAATATGCTATTAAAATATTATTAAAACTAGCCGTTATGAATAGTAATAACCACTTTTTGAAATTTTGTAAATTTTATTTTTCAAAATGGACTTTATTTTTGGATTCTTAATATCGAAATTAGCTTAGGGTGAAATTTTGGAACTTTTCGGATAACTTTCATTTTCTGATGAATAGTGAAAATTACTAAATTTTAATTAAAAAAAACTTTTTTAATCGAAATAATTAATAGTGATAAATTATTAATTTGAGTGGTTTTAGTGTATATTTAGAATATATTTTTACAATTCAATACAATGTTGGTCATTGGATGTAATTTCACATTTACACCAGACATAAACAAGTGTTAATCTTTTGATAGTTATTATCTCTTAAAAACACGCTATTTGTTGTGACAGCGGAAATTAATTATAAAATTAATTAATGCAACTTATATGTTGGTAATTTTGTAAAATAGAAATCATTTTTGAATTCGGAATATCAATTATAGCTTAGGGTGAAATTTTGGCATTTTTCTGAAAAACTTCAATTTTTGATGAATAGTGAAACTACTAAGTGGTAGTTAAAAAAATTAATTTTTTCATAAATATTAATTTTACCGCTTCTGTGAATGGAATTTCAAAAATCTGAGAGACACGGTTGATGTCAGTAAGTAAAATGTGGTTCAATGAGATGAAAATAATTTTTGGTGAATAGTAACTTTTTACTTTTATTTACCACGGTTAAAAGTAAATAGGGTAATTAAGGGTAAAAATGATATTATTATTACCCTAACACATGTCCTAATCCTATTGGACAAGTTTATCTCGACCACAAACAACCTTAAGTGTAAAATATTATCATTTAGACCCACTTGAATTAGATTAGGACATTTATTATTATTTAATTCAAATAAGAGTTAAAAGAGTTAAAATCAAAGTTTATTTACTAAAACATTTTTAATATAGGGTTATACATAATATAATTTCGACTATAAATATTCATTAGAAAGATAAAACGATTTCCTACATAATGGTATTTTATTTGTAATTTTTATACTATAAATAATTTAATTTATTTATGATACAACGATGATGTAGTAATTACCTTTTTAGGAATATATTAACATAATTGATGTTATAAATGACCAAATAAATGTAATTTGAGACTTTTTATGACTTACACTAATTTTCTAGGTTAATATGACATGTTATTGTTGATTTAAGTAACTTGGTTTGAACTTATCATTCTGTTAGAAATTTCATAAAAATCATGTACCAAATAGTGTCAAAATTGACATAAATTAGTTTTTAAAACAAATATTATATTATTAATTGTTATTTAATTCCTAAAAATCTAAGATTCGGCCAAATGACTTAGATAAGGATAGATATATTAATAATAAACAACTTGGGGTTCGTTTGGCTTCATATAGTAAGTTTATTAACCATATAGTGTAAGAAAACAAAAAGACACGGTAAAAGTTAAATTATTTAACTTAGAGTTAAATCTAATTGATAAGGTTAAAATAATAACCTAAACTTGTATAAATCCTATTGGATGAGAGGATTTCGACCCATACCCACTTTATCTTTGAAATAAGACCATTTGGAACCATTATAAACCGAATTTGACCTTAATATAAAATAATATTTTGAGATTTTCCTAAGATGCCCCTCTCCTCCCTTATAAAAGGGCACCTCCTCCCTCTCCTCCTCACACCAATTTGAGAATTCAAGCTCTGCCAAACCCTGACAAAATCTCTTCTCCAATTCCCTAGTATCATCCTAGAGGTCCTGGTCTTCTTCAAAGACCATCCTTAGTTCTTTAAGTGGAGTTTAAGTGAAGGCGTGTCAAAAAGAGGTAATATCCATTACCGATCTTTTTCAATTTCTTTCTTCTTCAACTTCTTCTTCTTTAGTTGTTTCATGATAAAGTAATAACATCAGTATTTATTATATACTTATATGTTATTATAAATATAAAACAACTCTAATTAACCTTCTATCCATCCTACGGAAAAAGTAAATCACCGCGCGTGCGTACGTACGGAATACCGTCTCCACGTCGTGGTGTAATCTATTTTCCGCCACCACCTTAATTGGATGGGTATAATGGTGTAATGAGTAACTATATATGATTATTATAAAGTTATATTGATACTGAAATAGTATACATACACTTCAACACAATTCCACGACCATGGGAACGATATCATCGCTCGTGCGTACGTACGGACTACCGTCTCCACGACGCGATGAGATTCATTATCTATGTTAACCATTCCAGAATGATTATAAAGTATATATAATGAATAATAATGGAATATATGACATGGTAAATCTACTTTATTTATGTATATATATATATATATGTCATCTACTTACTTCCATTCAAGACAATAAGGAAAGGAAAGCAGCGTTCATGCGTACGTACAGACTACCGTCTCCATGAACGGTGTGTTTCCTTTCATTTATCTATCTATTATATATATATATATACTGAATATATATGATATATAAATCATACTTTATATTCTGGAAGTAAGTAAATCATGATATAAGTAATAATAATGTCAAGAACAACAAGTCCAAACACCTACGATAAATGAGACGATTTTACCCAAAACGCTACTTTAACATGAATTTACAAAAGAACGGGTAATATAAAGTCATATATGATATAATAACAATGAATATGATTCTGGAATAAGTCAATAACATGATTTAAATCATTATACAGGAGGTTCGGACACGTACAAAGCAAGTCGGACCTAAGGTAAGGGAAATATCACAATCTCATTTTTATCCGAGATTGTTTATACTTTGGTATTTACTGGGGTGTATTTTATCATCCACATCCATGTTTTCTCAATATGTAATATTATTTCCATCCACCTAAAATTGTTTAAATCCAATTTTACCCTTCGATGAGTTTTTAGTAAAGGATATGAAAGGAATCTTTTGTCGTTTTTCATATGAGGTACTTTTTGACTTTTTCGACAAAAGTACGAAGAATGTTTTTTTTAACTTATACGGCATGAATGGATTTTTAAAACATTATTTCCAAGAAGCTTCCTTTACAATTTTTCAAGTTTATTTTTAATCAACTTCTTTTATTTTAAAGTCGTATGACATGTTATGAAAGGAAAAATGTTTTTGAAGTAGAAAGGATATTTTCCTCAAGAATGGAGTTCAAGTATTTTATCAAAATTATTTTCCATCTAAGATAATAAAAGGGTTATGTTTTTATCCCTATTATTACATGGATTTTATTATGTTGTGATGGAAATATTTTTATGAATTACTTTATCTTATATGAATTTTTTTATGATGTCATTTTGTTTAATAATTCCATTTTTATTACATGGGTTACACTATGATGTATGGTTTATGATTATGTGGCACACATAAGAAAGGATTCATTATAAGATGGGTGGGACCTATATCTCCCTCCAATGCATTGGGTAAAGATTTTATATCTCATGAGATAGACATGGCTGGAACGGTAGGTTATACCGGTTCAGTGAAACAGGACTGGAACGAGGGTGACTCGATTCAGAAAGGGACATTGTCCACTAAGATAGTCTTGGAAATGAGTCTTGACTAACAAGAAATGATTCTCTATGATTATGTGTGTATGCCACAAAGTTTCATGTTTTAAGTTATGATTATTGGGATTACATTTCACTTCTATGATTTATCCCATGTTATGATAGTATGAGCTCTCTTTTTGCAGGTTAAGATTTCCAAAAGCTATGTTCTTATGTATATGATGTGATTGATATTTATTTTGTTTACCCTTACTGAGCATTTGAGCTCACCCTTTTATGTTTTCTTTTCCCCAGGATATAAATAAAGGTTTTAGGTATAAAAAAAAAGAAGATCTTTATGGGAGATGTTGAAGATCTTTCACCACGATTAGAAGATTATATTCCGAGTTTCCAAAGACACTAAACTATTACGGTCCTTGTGTGTGTGTTTTTGTTATGTACTAAGTATTCCGCAAAATTAATGTAATGTCCATGTAAGTCAAGCTTCGGGTCTCTACAGTTGGTATCAGAGGAAAGGTTTAGTCAACCTTTGGAAACTAGGATGCGAAAACATTAGTGAGATCCCTAGAGATATTTCTAAGGTATGTCTAGGGATTTCCTTAAGGTTAAGTATACGTATAGGTTATAGTACTATAATTATGCTAACGATCATAGAATTAAACCTAAGATGTTAGATATTGAAGGTACTCCCCCTTTATTATGTTGTTTTCCCTAGCATGATTTTGGCCTCTCACAAGATTCTTTTTGTGTTTTAGTTAATGGAGGGAACCAGAAGGAATTCGGTTAACATTGAATCCAATGGACAAATTGGTGACTATGAGCAAAAAAATTGTGTAATTCCTAGAGATAAAGATCTTGTGATTATGCCAAATCAGTCACCGCGATATATGATTAACAAGGTGAAATTTAGTGGTATGCCTAATTCATCAAAGAAGAGGAAGATAAACTATTATGCATGTTCGCATGTTGAGGAGCATAAAGAAAGTAAGATTGAGATTTCTAAAGAAGGGAAGAAGAACCTTGAGGAATACCTCAAATGGAGGGACCGATGTTATCTGTGTGGAGAAAAGGGTCATAGAGTGACAGACTGTTACGGAGTTCAATGTCTTATTTGTGGAGAACATGGGCATTACCCAACTTAATGCCCTGACCTAAAAAGTTACTTCTAGATCAAGGAAGGACTTCTTCCAGGACAATCATTGAAGTGGATGGACTGAAGTGTTTATGTATTGGTATTCTGGAATAATGTTTTTGAGGTACTTTTATGGTGTATTGAAATATTTATGTATTGGTCTATTGTGGTTTCAATAATTTTAAGGTACCGGTAACCATGAAAAGTGATTCAAATATTTTGGAAAGTAGATAATATGCCCATAATGAAGGGATAAGGAGAAAATGAAATGTTTGACAGTATTCATGAGATCATCATTTATATAAGGACTAAGTGATATCATGGTTTGAGTATATAGAATTTTGAGGATTTTGGTATGTGGAAAGTGTTAAATTTTAACTACATTCATGTTTTCACTAAGGTTCAATGGGTATTCGAGAGAATACATGATTAAGGCCTTTGAATGTTTGTAATGTGACCAACAAGACATATCTTATGATATATGGGTATCAAAGATGGTATTAAATCTATGGTAATCGTTTTCACTATGTTATGAGAGTGGACAGCAGTATTATGGATAAGCCTAAAGATTAGAATGGATTATGTTGGACATAAGTTAGTATTATTTAAGGATAGAAGTTTTTTTGATATTATTGATGGGATGTTATAGTAATATAGTTTTAGAAAAAAGACAACCTGCAGGACAGATGACAGCCCATCGCGTCAGACAAGGCTGTGGGAATCGAACCCACAACCGAAGTGCGATTGGCCTTTATCGCCTACCACTGGCCTATAGGAAGTCCCTATTTAGTAGAAACTAGTTCTATTTTATTAAGCAGTACGATATATGAAGTATAAGTCCATTTGAGGAACTATATATGATTAATCTCACTATAGATGGACTTATGTATTTTTTGATAACTTTTCTAACCTTTTGTTTGAGACAGATGGAATGACCCGTCATTCTATCACATGATCTGCTAACACTTCACGAATAACAAATTCAACTTCATTTATTTAAGAGATGAAGTGGAAATTTTTCAAGGCACGAACAACAGTGAGATTGTACCAAAATAAAGTAATTATTTATTCTAATTCAAATTCTTTAACTTTAGGGAAACGATCTTGAAAACCAAAAATGTTGTCCTAGTGCTCTTATATCTGATTAATCAGATGGTACCTTAGATCGTCACAAATTTATGGATTTGTGATTGTTGGATTTTCCATAGCCATGTTCTCTACCACTCTCCATCAGAACATGATGGTTAGATTTTTCTTCCATATCCATATTTTCACCTATGTGGAAACCCAGTGATTAGTTTATTTGGGTAACCGTTATGTTTCATACTTTCGTTTTTAAAGATTGGTTTTGATATTCCTTTTTACGATGTGGGTTTCTATTAAAGAAACTTTCGAATAGTAAACCATTTATAACCCCGACGAATTTCGAGGGCGACATTCATTTTAAGGGGGGTAGAATGTAACACCCCGAGATTTTATGAAAAATATTCTTCTTAATTTCACTAATGTCTTGTGTTGTACGCTACACCAAAAGGAGCTTGCACAACACGCATCCTTGACTTGCCTTGCATTACACGCAATCGCGACCTTCCTCGATAGCGTGTGTAGTACGCAATAACGAGTTTCACTAAACAGCAATATGCTATTAAAATATTATTAAAACTAGCCATTATGAATAGTAATAACCACTTTTTGAAATTTTTTAAATTTTATTTTTCAAAATGGACTTTATTTTTGGATTCGTAATATCGAAATTAGCTTAGGGTGAAATTTTGGTACTTTTCGGATAACTTTCATTTTCTGATGAATAGTGAAAATTACTAAATTTTAATTAAACAAAACTTTTTTAATCGAAATAATTAATAGTGATAAATTATTAATTTGAGTGGTTTTAATGTATATTTAGAATATAATTTTACAATTCAATACAATGTTGGTCATTGGATGTAATTTCACATTTACACCAGACATAAACAAGTGTTAATCTTTTGATAGTTATTATCTCTTAAAAACACGCTATTTGTTGTGACAGCGGAAATTAATTATAAAATTAATTAATGCAACTTATATGTTGGTAATTTTGTAAAATAGAAATCATTTTTGAATTCGGAATATCAATTATAGCTTAGGGTGAAATTTTGGCATTTTTCTGAAAAACTTCAATTTTTGATGAATAGTGAAACTACTAAGTGGTAGTTAAAAAAATTAATTTTTTCATAAATATTAATTTTACCACTTCTGTGAATGGAATTTCAAAAATCTAAGAGACACGGTTGATGTCAGTAAGTAAAATGTGGTTCAATGAGATGAAAATAATTTTTGGTGAATAGTAACTTTTTACTTTTATTTACCACGGTTAAAAGTAAATAGGGTAATTAAGGGTAAAAATGATATTATTATTACCCTAACACATGTCCTAATCCTATTGGACAAGTGTATCTCGACCAAAAACAACCTTAAGTGTAAAATATTATCATTTAGGCCCACTTGAATTAGATTAGGACATTTATTATTATTTAATTCAAAAAAGAGTTAAAAGAGTTAAAATCAAAGTTTATTTACTAAAACATTTTTAATATAGGGTTATACATAATATAATTTCGACTATAAATATTCATTAGAAATATAAAACTATTTCCTACATAATGGTATTTTATTTGTAATTTTTATACTATAAATAATTTAATTTATTTATGACACAACGATGATGTAGTAATTACCTTTTTAGGAAAATATTAACATAATTGATGTTATAAATGACCAAATAAATGTAATTTGAGACTTTTTATGACTTACACTAATTTTCTAGGTTAATATGACATGTTATTGTTGATTTAAGTAACTTGGTTTGAACTTATCATTCTGTTATAAATTTCATAAAAATCATGTACCAAATAGTTTCAAAATTGACATAAATTAGTTTTTAAAACAAATATTATATTATTAATTGTTATTTAATTCCTAAAAATCTAAGGTTCGGCCAAATGACTTATATAAGGATATATATATTAATAATAAACAACTTGGGGTTCGTTTGGCTTCATATAGTAAGTTTATTAACCATATAGTGTAAGAAAATAAAAATACACGGTAAAAGTTAAATTATTTAACTTAGAGTTAAATCTAATTGATAAGGTTAAAATAATAAACTAAACTTATCTAAATCCTATTTGATGAGATTATTTCGACCCATCCCCACTTTATCTTCGAAATAAGACCATTTGGAACCATTATAAACCGAATTTGACCTTAATATAAAATAATATTTTGAGATTTTCCTAAGATGCCCCTCTCCTCCCTTATAAAAGGGCACCTCCTCCCTCTCCTCCTCACACCAATTTGAGCATTCAAGCTCGGAAAAAACCTGCCCAAATCTCTTCTCCACTTCCCTAGTATCATCCTATAGGTCCTGGTCTTCTTCAAAGACCATCCTTAGTTCTTTAAGTGGAGGTTAAGTGAAGGCGTGTCAAAAAGAGGTAATATCCATTACCGATCTTTTTCAATTTCTTTCTTCTTCAACTTCTTCTTATTTAGTTGTTTCATGATAAAGTAATAACATAAGTATTTATTATATACTGATATGTTATTATAAATATAAAACAACTCTAATTAACCTTCTATCCATCCTACGGAAAAAGTAAATCACCGCGCGTGCGTACGTACGGAATACCGTCTCCACGCCGTGGTGTAATCTATTTTCCGCCACCACCTTAATTGGATGGGTATAATGGTGTAATGAGTAACTATATATGATTATTATAAAGTGATATTGATACTGAAATAGTATACATACACTTCAACACAATTCCACGACCATGGGAACGATATCATCGCTCGTGCGTACGTACGGACTACCGTCTCCACGACGCGATGAGATTCATTATCCATGTTAACCATTCTAGAATGATTATAAAGTATATATAATAAATAATAATGGAATATATGACATAGTAAATCTACTGGATTTATATATATATATATATATATGTCATCTACTTACTTCCATTCAAGACAATAAGGAAAGGAAAGCAGCGTTCACGCGTACGTACGGACTACCGTCTCCATGAACGGTGTGTTTCCTTTCATTTATCTATCTATTATATATATATATATACTGAATATATATGATATATAAATCATAATTTATATTCTGGAAGTAAGTAAATCATGATATAAGTAATAATAATGTCAAGAACAACAAGTCCATACACCTACGATAAATGAGACGATTTTACCCAAAACGCTACTTTAACATGAATTTACAAAAGAACGGGTAATATAAAGTCATATATGATATAATAACAATGAATATGATTCTGGAATAAGTCAATAACATGATTTAAATCATTATACAGGAGGTTCGGACACGTACAAAGCAAGTCGGACCTAAGGT
This sequence comes from Viscum album, assembly GCA_963277665.1. NCBI lineage: Eukaryota > Viridiplantae > Streptophyta > Magnoliopsida > Santalales > Viscaceae > Viscum > Viscum album. The sequence goes on from OY728127.1 coordinate 703,040,710, forward strand.
AAGGGAAATATCACAATCTCATTTTTATCTGAGATTGTTTATACTTTGGTATTTACTGGGGTGTATTTTATCATCCACATCCATGTTTTCTCAATATGTAATATTATTTACATCCACCTAAAATTGTTTAAATCCAATTTTACCCTTCGATGAGTTTTTAGTAAAGAATATGAGAGGAATCTTTTGTCGTTTTTCGTACGAGGTACTTTTTGACTTTTTTCGACAAAAGTACGAAGAATGTTTTTTTTAACTTATACGGCATGAATGGATTTTTAAAACATTATTTCCAAGAAGCTTCCTTTACAATTTTTCAAGTTTATTTTTAATCAACTTCTTTTATTTTAAAGTCGTATGACATGTTATGAAAGGAAAAATGTTTTTGAAGTAGAAAGGATATTTTCCTCAAGAATGGAGTTCAAGTATTTTATCAAAATTATTTTCCATCTAAGATAATAAAAGGGTTCTGTTTTTATCCCTATTATTACATGGATTTGATTATGTTGTGATGGAAATATTTTTATGAATTCCTTTATCTTATATGAATTGTTTTATGATGTCATGTTGTTTAAGAATTCCATTTTTATTACATGGGTTACGCTATGATGTATGGTTTATGATTATGTGGCACACATAAGAAAGGATTCATTATAAGATGGGTGGGACCTATATCTCCCTCTAATGCATTGGGTAAATATTTTATATCTCATGAGATAGACATGGCTGGAACGGTAGGTTATACCGGTTTAGTGAAACAGGACTGGAACGAGGGTGACTCGATTCAGAAAGGGACATTGTCCACTAAGATAGTCTTGGCAATGAGTCTTGACTAACAAGAAATGATTCTCTATGATTATGTGTGTATGCCACAAAGTTTCATGTTTTAAGTTATGATTATTGGGATTACATTTCACTTCTATGATTTATCTCATGTTATGATATTATGAGCTCTCTTTTTGCAGGTTAAGATTTCCAAAAGCTATGTTCTTATGTATATGATGTGATTGATATTTCTTTTGTTTACCCTTACTGAGCATTTGAGCTCACCCTTTTATGTTTTCTTTTCCCCAGGATATAAAGAAAGGTTTTAGGTATAAAAAAAGAAGATCTTTATGGGAGATGTTGAAGATCTTTCAACACGATTAGAATATTATATTCCGAGTTTCCAAAGACACTAAACTATTACGGTCCTTGTGTGTGTGTTTTTGTTATGTACTAAGTATTCCGCAAAAGTAATGTAATGTCCATGTAAGTCAAGTTTCGGGTCTCTACAGCGGGCACACGGCACGTCCGATTAACGTGTTGTCTGCTCGACCACTTCATAAATCACTCTCCCGTATTTTTTGTCTGATTTCAGGCCATTCCGACTTCGTTCGGCCCGTTTGGACCCCCCTCACGCTCGTTTACGAAGCGCGCGCATCACTTAAAACACGAATATTGAGTCGTACCGCGCAAACCGCACGTCCGATTGACGTTCCGTCTGCACATACATGTCACAAATAATAATTAGAATGTTTCACGGTGGTTTCAGCTCAATCCGAGGTCGTCCGCTATGAATTTGACCGTTGGACGCCCGTTTTGGCCGTTTATGACACCAGAACTACGTTGTCAGTCACCGCGGACACACGGCACGTCCTATTGACGTGCCGTCTGCTCTACCACTTCATAAATCACTCACCTGTATTTTTCGTCTGATTTCAGGCCATTCCGAAATCATTCGGCTCGTTTGGACCACCCTCACGCGCGTTTACGAAGCGCGCGCATCACTTAAAACACGAATATTGAGCCGTACCGCGCAAACCGCACGTCCGATTGACGTTCCATCTGCATGTACACGTCACGAATAATAATTAGAATTTTTCACGGTGGTTTCATCTCAATCCGAGGTCGTCCGCTATGAATTTGACCGTTTGACGCCCGTTTTGGCCGTTTATGACACCAGAACTGCGTCGTCGGTCACCGCGGGCACATGGCACGTCCAATTGACGTGTCGTCTGCTCGACAACTTCAGAAATCACTCACCCGTATTTTTCGTCTGATTTCAGGCCATTCCGACTTCGTTCGGCCCATTTGGACCCCCCTCACGCGCGTTTACGAAGCGCGCGCATCACTTAAAATACGAATATTGAGCCGTACCGCGTAAACCGCACGTCCGATTGACGTGTCGTCTGCACGTACACGTTACAAATAATAATTATAATGTTTCACGGTGGTTTCAGCTCAATCTGAGGTCGTCCGCTATGAATTTGACCGTTGGACGCCCGTTTTGGCCGTTTATGACACAAGAACTGCGTTGTCGGTCACCGCGGGCACACGGCACGTCCGATTGACGTGTCGTCTGCTCGAACACTTCATAAATCACTCTCCCGTATTTTTCGTCTGATTTCAGGCCATTCCAACTTCGTTCGGCCCGTTTGGACACCCCTCACGCGCGTTTACGAAGCGCGTGCATCACTTAAAACACGAATATTGAGTCGTACCGCGCAAACCGCACGTCCAATTGACGTACCGTCTGCGCGTACACATCACGAATAATAATTATAATGTTTCACGGTGGTTTCAGCTCAATCCGGAGACGTGGTGTGGTCGGCACCACTCAAAGTGTCCGTCTTTTGTTTCAAAAGGACGTCATTTTAAGTGAAAAGCATCAATTGACATACAGAAAACCGACCAACGCATTCCAAATCTGTTGATAATTTATCCCAACAATCCATGGGTCATATGTGACATGTACGAGCCAACCCGGGATGAATCTGAGTCGCGTTGTGGCCAGGATAAGTCTAAGTGACTCTCTTTTGTTTAAAATGGACATCATTTTAAGTACATACGAAAAAACGACCAAACGGATTCGGTTTCCATTGAAACTTTAGGAGAACGATCCATGGGTCATATGTGACGTGTACGAATCATCCCCTCCTCAATACGACATGCGGTGCGGCTGACACCACTCAAAGTGTCCATCTTTTGTTTCAAAAGGACGTCATTTTAAGTGAAAGGCATCAACTGACATACGGAAGAACGACCAAACGCATTCGGATTCTATCGATACTTTAGCACAATGATCCATGAGTCATATGTGACGTGTACAAGTCAACCCCGTCTTAATCCAAGACACGGTGTGGCCTACACCGCTCTAACTTTGTCTCTTTTGTTTAAAATGGACATGATTATAAATGAAAAGAACAACTGGCATACGCAAAACCGACCAAACGCATTCGTAATATTTTGATAATTTATCACAACGATCCATGGGTCATATGTGACATGTTCGAGCCAACCCGGGATGAATCTGAGTCGCGGTGTGGTCAGGATTAGTCTAAGTGTCACTATTTTGTTTAAAATGGACAACATTTTAAGTACATACGGAAAACCGACCAAACGCATTCGGTTTCCATTTAAACTTTAGGAGAACGATCCATGGGTCATATGTGACGTGTACGAATCAACCCCGCCTCAATTGGAAACGCGGTGTGGCCGGCACCACTCATAGTGTCCGTCTTTTGTTTCAAAAGGACGTCATTTTAAGTGAAAAATATCAACTGGCATATGTGTTGGTTGGTTGGTTTGCATTATTTGTATGTGTTGGTTTGTTCTCTATATGTATGAATTATATGTGTTACAGGTACAATAATTGGATTGAAAAATTAATTGAAAATGAGGGCATAATTGGATTGAAAATTGAATTGAAACCGAGGGTGAATGCCCAAAAACCAGACCTGTTGTGCAAATTGCAGGCTGCTGTGCAATTTGCACAGCAAAGCCTATGCCAACGGTTTGAAAACCATTGGAATAGGCTCTATGTAGTTGTTTTTACCAACGGTTCAAGGAACCGTTGGTAAAAATACCCTATCCCAACGGTTTGAAACCGTTGGGATATCCTGTTGAATGGTTGTTTTTACCAACGGTTCATAGAACCGTTGGTAAAAACCTTTCCCAACAGTTTGTAAACTGTTGGGAAAGAAAATTCTCTATTGATTTCCCAACGGGCCAAACCGTTGGGAAAGGCCTTTCCCAACGGGCCAAACCGTTGGGAAAGGCCTTTCCCAACGGTTTGGCAGAACCGTTGGGATAAGTTGATTTTTTCTAACCTATCCCAACGGTTCTCTGTAAACCGTTGGGAAAAGCCTTTCCCAACGGCTTACTTCCCCACGGTTTGCAGAACCGTTGGTATAACATATACCAACGGTTCTGCAGCCTTTCCCAACAGTTCTAAACCGTTGGGAAATGCTGGATTTCCAGTAGTGTCTGACCAAGATGAAAAGAGTGGTGGATGATTTATTGACCGAGGGTGATGTACAACAATTTCATTTCTCAAAACCTCCTCTCTATCTTCTGTTGGTCCCTCCTCATCAGCACTGTTGTCGCCATCTGATCCATCATTACGAAACTCCTCATCAGAATTTGGATTGACATGTATATCCAGGAGATCATCTAGGTTGTCCTCTTCTGCTACATCATTTGGAATAGGCTCAATGTCATGGGGTAGACCGTCATCAACCACTCTTGTATTTCTACGTCTTTGTACAAGTGGATGTTGTTGTTGTACAGTAGAAACAACAACATATAACTCCATCATGGTACCATCTTACCATTGAGAAAATAAATTAATTGCTTGGACCCACTATGCATCAGCAACCAATGGACAAGCTATATGCCACAGTGTTCTTGGAAATTGAAAATGTCTATAGCTCATAGACATGATCTCTTGATCAGGTCCCATATTTAAGGAAAAACGAATTCTCTCTTCAAGGTCACTTATGGTAACACAATCAACTGTACTAACCACCATAATTGGTTGTGTACTGTAAGAAGCTCCTTGCTCAGTTTGAATAATCTCCCCATAACAATACACACAGGAAAACATGGCTCTCTACGTCAAAACTATTTCTTTCATCAAAATTATGATAGTGTAACAAATATTAACAGTTATGTTTGACAATATGATGTTTATTAGAATGTAATTTTAGTGCGCCTTTCTATACTATAAACTAAGCTACTGATGTTTGACCATATGATATTTATTAGAATGTAATTTTAGAGCGCCTTTTTATTTACTTTGTTTGTTCTTCTTCATTTCACTTTATATGTTCATTAGTATCGTTAGCTAATCATTATATGAATCCATGTTTTAATCCTATGTTATTTATTAATTATTCTAAAATTAACTAATAATAACTAATCGTTAATTATTCTATTATTCTATAATTAACTAATAATAACTTTAATTCGTTAATTCTTATGTCTTTATTTGATTCTATAACATTATATTTATCATTTATCATTGATAAATATACTGATTTTCTTTTTATTATCTTAGAAATTTTAGTAGTTTATAAAGAAAATGTGAATCATCTTAAGCATATTACCCGAGAGTGTTAAACCAGGATGTAGCAAGGCCCGTTATCGTGCACTAGTTCCCGTTCGAGTCTATCTCAAAGAGGTGTTTTCGGGTTTTACCCCTATGTACATCTGTGCCAGAGCCACATCTACTTATTTGTATCCAGACAGGAATTTAATTGCGAAGATAACCACATGATCTTTAAGCTACCAAAATTTCTAAATACTTAATCTATACTTAATCTATACTACCTAACAATAATTATTTAAAACTACATATAACTAATTACAAAAACTAAATAACCAAATATTAAAAAAATTAACCCTAAACCCTCCAACCTAAACCCCAATCTAAACATGCTAGATATTTTAGAAAACTGTTCTATAACAAATTTATAGTATCATAATAATTAGCATAAGATATTGAATACATACAATTAGATAAATTCTAAAAACATCATTACTACCAATCCATAAGTAGTTAATCATAAATCTCCCCCAAAATATGTGTAACCAAATTCAAGACTCAATATTTTAGATAATATAACTTATTTCATATTAATATTCATGCTTTCAAGAAATAACTTTAAATATGAGATAATAGAATTTATTTCAAAACTCTGAAAGTGGAACACTTAACCCATATTGAAAAGTAAATTTTAGTTAACCCATTAACATGTTTCTGGATGTTAATATTAAAAAATTTAACCCTAAACCCTCAAACCTAAACCCCAATCTAAACATGCAGGATATTTTTGCAAACTCTTCTATAACAAATTTATAGTATCATAATAATTAGCATAAGATATTGAATACATAGAATTAGATAAATTCTAAAAACATCATAATGTTATATTTACATTTTACACTTAAGACTCATTTTCTTTGTTTATATGAAGATGGATGATACCATACTACTCACTCAGCAGCCTGCCCATATTTCACAGGCCGTGTTAGAGGGTCATCCAGATCGATTTATGAAGGTGCTTCAAGCGCACCATTTTCATCACATGGTGCCTCCACATGCCATTAGACCTTACTTGTGTCGTGCTGGCGTCTATGGCCTTGCCGTATCAGATTTCACATTTGTAGATCATTACCTACTTGATTTCCTCGTTGAGAGATGGAGACCAGAGACACACACATTCCACTTGCCTGAGGGAGAGATGACCATCACCCTTGAGGATGTTGCAGTGCTTCTTGGTCTGCCTATCCAGGGGAGACCCGTTATTGGACTCACTCGTGTAGCATGGTCAGACCTTGCTCAACGCTTGTTAGGCGTTGAAATTTTGTCCGACCGTAGGGCTACAGATGGATCATCCATATCTATGTGTTGGTTAGAGTCACAGATTCCACATTTACAGGATAATGACGATGAGCATACCATCATGTGTTACGCCCGTGCATATATCTTACGACTCATTGGTGGGACCATCTGTACTGATCACTCGGGGATGCACGCGCATATGATGTATCTACCCCTACTAGAGGACTTTGATCGGGTTGGGACGTACAGTTGGGGATCAGCCTGCTTGGCATACACGTACAGATCATTATGCAGACTATCCCATAGGGACCGTATAGGTCTCGGAGGAGCATCATCCTTATTCAGATGTGGGAATGGGAGCGCATCCCAGCATTCTGCCCTGACCTTGCTGGTCCACCGGTCGAGATGGAGGTGCTGCATGACGCTCCACGTGGATGCTGGTATGATAATTCATTTCTATTGGTTTTTGATTCTACTATGAGTTATTGAATATAATTTCTCATTATTTGTCATTATCGTTGTATTTTACAGGTGGTGTCAGCGACACAATTTTGACGTGGTTTCGAGACAGCATTTGGGCGTATATCGGCTACAGTTGGACTGTCTCTTACCTGATCAGGTATGTATATACAATCTATCACTGTCTAACATATTTAATAATAACATCAATTTTGGTTTTAAGTTGGGTATTTTTTTGACAAAATCACTTGTCATTTCAGATTTCATGGCTTTCATACTGGAGTATTATGGACCAGTTTCTAGCATACTGCACTGTTGGTCTTGAGGATGTTATGGCTGTAGTTCCCCTCATTCACTTTCATATTTTTGAGTGGCAGCAGCCTGACAGGGTCATGCGCCAATTTTTTCATACTCAACCGATTCCATTACCATCAATACTGACAGACCGGCTTCATGGGATGAAGCTGACAGGGAGGCAGGATGATGACTGGTCCTAAGTACATGCGAGTTTTATCAACTTCTGGCACAGACGTGCAGAGTTACGTATTCAGGGTGTTCCTACAAATCGATTCTCTCTTTCAGTGCAGGTTGACTACGCACCATGGTATAGACTGAAGTCTATACTATATCTTACCCAAGCCGGCATAAAGATGCAGAGGATGGTAAGTCAATAAATTTCTATTAGTTTGTTTATTGAATTATTTTCTAATTTCATTTGAATCTATTTACAGGGAAGTCACACAGAGCAGCTTGTTCGCATGAGTGATGAAGAGGAGGAGGGGATCTTTAGCCGGGCAGCCGTCAATGCTACTGCGCTGGAGGCGAGGGCATCTTTTCGTGTGCTTTCCGGGAGAATCTTCACACGTCTGGCTCGGAGAGAGGAGGTTCCTGCCCTAGAGGAACATCCTGCTGCTGATGCTGGTGCTGAGGATCCACGACCACGGTGACCTAGACAGCATCGTTCTGCACGTGAGGCCTCGCCTGTTCCATAGGCAGAGGTTAGGCCTCTAATAGTCCAGGATCAACCTATTCAAGATGTACCTCAGGTGGCATGGGATCCGTCTTTCCTGACAGGATATCCACATTTCTCTCCATCTTGAGTTCTAGATCCTTCACAACCTTGGATTCTAGAGCCGTCGTCGTCTTGGGGTATAGCTCCATCACAGGCTTCATTCCCCTCTGCGATGGAGGTAGGTCCTTCTACCACCCTAGTGGGAGAAGGATCTGAATGGCAGTATGAGATGCAGTTGACAGCTCCTCTCACTGACACACAGATGGAGGATGCGACAGTCGACGTTTCAGTGCCCGAGGATCAGCCTTCTCCAGGTCATCAGACTCCACTGCGCACTCGACGCGGATGTCCTATTCATAGACCACCATGTGGGACGGAATCTCCTCTCCACAGACATATGCATTGATTGTACATTATTTTTTACATGTTTTATGTGTACTGAAATCAAAATACTATTATTAATTGTTGGTCGGAGTGGAATATCAAGAGGGGGAAATTAGGTTTTATTTATGTATATTTATATAACCATACAAACATAATAATAAAACATTAATAATTACTAATTACTTAATTACAAATTATATAATTAATAATTCTATTACTAATTAACTAATTAATTAGTATATAATTAATAATTATATTACGAAATAACCAATTAATTATTTAATAGTAAATAATTATATTACCAATTAACTAATTATATTACTATTTATAAGAGTGCTTACCCTGGAAATCATTCTGCATTTCCGATGTGGGATTCTGGTTCTCCATTTCCCGCACAGAATATTCTGCATTTCCGATGTGAGATTCTGTTTGAAGTATGTGACTTTGAAAGACTATAAAATATAAACTATAAGGCCAATATAAATGAAACTTAAAACATGGATTAAAGATATAAAAAATAGTTGAAAACAAAAAAAAATTCATAAAAAATGATGACAAAAAATAATTTAAAAGCTTTCAAAACCACTTACTTGAAACTTAAGAAGTTTCAAGTACATGATTTTGAAAGCTTATAAAATATAAATTATAAGAGAAATATAAATGAAACTTAATACATGGATTAAACATAAAACAAATATTTGAAAATAAAAAGAATTTCGTAAAAAATATTGATGAAATATAATTTATAAGCTTTCAAAATGACCAACATGAAACTTAAAAATGTTTCAAGCACGTGACTTTGAAAGCCTATAAAATATAAACTATAAGACCGATATAAATGAAACATAAAACACAGATTAAACATATAACAAATAGTGGAAAATAAAAATAATTTCGTAAAAAATGTTCATGAAAAATAATTTATAAGCTTTCAAAACCACCTACTTGAAACTTAAAATGATTAAAGGATGCGGTTTTGAATGACTAAAATATAAACTATAAGACCGATATAATTTAAAGTTAAAACATGAATTAAACATATAATAATTTATTTCATTATTAAATTAATATTATTAATAATTAATTAGTTAATAATTAATTAGTTAATTAGAAGTTATTAATAATTAATTATATAATAATTAACTAATTAATTAGTAATATAATTATTCAGTATATAATAGTTAATTAGTTAATTACTAATATAATTATAAATTATATTTATCCATTATAATTAATAATTAGTAATTATTCAAAATTATTATATAATAAATAATTACTTAATTGGTTATATAATTTTTAATTATATAATAGTTAATTAGTTAATTAGTAATATAATTATAAATTAAAATTATTAATTATAATTATTAATTATAATTAATAATTATAATTACTAATTATAATTATTCATTATAATTACTAATTATAATTATTAATTATTAATAATTAAATATTAATTTGTTAATTAATAATATAATTATTAGTTATAAAACTATTAATTGTATAATAATTAGTTAGTTAATTAGTAATTATTAATAAAAAAATATATAATAAATAATTAGTTAATTACTAATATAATTTTTAAATTAGTAATATAATTATTAATTATTTAATAATTAATTAGTTACTTAGAAATATAATTATTAATTATTTAATAATTAATTAGTTACTTAGAAATATAATTATTAATTATATAATAATTAATTAGTTGATTAGTAATATAATTATTAACTATATAATTTTTAATTTGTTAATTAGTGTTTATTAATCATTAATTATATAATAACTAATTAGTTAATTAGTAATAAAATTATTAATTATATAATAGTTAATTAGTTAATTTTTTGAGAAAGATAGAGTCAAGGCCCTTTTTATAATTAGTTAATTAGTAATATAATTATAAATTATAATTATTCATTATAATTATTAGTTAGTATTTATTAAAAAATATTATATAATAATTAATTAGTTAATTAGTAATATAATTATTAATTATATAATAGTTAATTAATTAATTAGTAATATTATTATTAAATATAATTTTTAAAATTTTTAATTAGAAATTATTAAAAATTAAATATGTCATAATTAATTAGTTAATTAATAATATTATCATTAATTATATAATAATTAATTAGTAATCTAATTATTAAATATATAATAAATATTTAGTTAATTAGAAATATAATTAATAATTATAACTAATTAATTAGTAATTAGTAATTATTAATTATTAATTATTTAATTAGTAATATAATTATTTATAATAATTATTCATTATAATTAGTAATTAGTACTTAATAATTATTAATAAGTAATTAGTAATTATTAATTAGTTAATTAGTAATATAATTATAAATTACAATTATTCATTATAATTATTAGTTAGTATTTATTAAAAATTGTTATATAATAATTAATTGGTTAATTAGTAATATAATTATTAATTATATAATAGTTAATAAGTAATTAGTAATTATTAATTAGTTAATTAGTAATATAAATATTAATTATAATTATTCATTAAATTATTAATTATTAATTATTACTCATTAATTATTTCTTATATAATAATTATTTAGTTAATTATTAATATAACTATAAATTATATAATAATTAATTAGTTAATTAGTAATATAATTATAATCTTTCAAAGTCACGTACTTGAAACATTTTTAAGTTTCAAGTAAGCGGTTTTGAAAGCATATAAATTATTTTTCATTAACATTTTTTTGGAAATTACTTTTGTTTTCAACTATTTCTTATATGTTTAATCAATGTTTAACGTTTCATTTATATTGGTCTTCTATTTTATGTTTTATGGTCTTTCCAATTCACGTACTTGAAAAAATTTAAGTTTCAATTAGGTGGTTTTGAAAGCTTATAAATTACTTTTCATCAACATTTTTTGGGAAATTATTTTTGTTTTCAACTATTTATTATATGTTTAATCAATTTTTAAAGTTTAAATTATCTTCGTTTTATAGTTTATATTCTATAGTCTTTCAAATTCACGTACTTGAAACATTTTTAAGTTTCAAGTAGGTGGGTTTGAAAGGTTATAGATTATTTTTCATCAACATTTTTGAGGAAATTATTTTTGTTTTCAACTATTTATTATATGTTTAATCAATGTTTAAAATTTCATTTATATTGGCCTTATACTTTATATTTTATTTTATTTCAAAGTCACGTACTTGAAACAGAATCCCACCTCGGAAATGCAGAATGTACTGCGCAGGAAAGGGAGAACCTGAATCCCACATCGAAAGTGCAGAATGCTTTTCAGGATAATCCCTCTTATAAAAGGGAGGTCTGGGTAAGAGTTTCTATCAGAATCCAGAGTACTGTAATGGCTATAGCACTGAATCCTTAATAGCAGAGAAATTCTGCTGAAATTTTTTGTTTTGTTTATATATATATATATAAACAAAACAAAACAAAACAAAACAAAAAATAAAAATAAAAATAAAAATTTTCAAAAAAAAAAATTTAGGGGAAAGACGGAATCGCGGATGCCGCCTTGCACCCGAAATGCAAAGGCGGCATCCGGAATGCTGCCTTTAAGGTGCATTTTTAAAAATATTTTTTCCCTAAGCGTTTTCTGGATTTTTTTTAAACGAAAAAAATATCCTCATCTGATTGGCTTTACTTATACGGGTTTCTTATGGAATGAAATCCTCTCGAATAACCCCTCACCCCTAGATATGCAAGTTTTTTTAATACATTTAAAAAAAATCAAAAAATGGTTAGGACGATTTTTTTTCTTTCAAAATGCCCCTCAAAGACGGCATCGTGGATGCTGCCTTTGCATTACGGGTGAAAGGCGGCATCGCGGATGCCGCCTTCCCACTGGGGCTGAAAGGTGGCACCGGTGATACCGCCTTTCCCCTAAGAAAAAAAAATTTTGAATTTTTTTTTGTTTTGTTTTGTTTATATATTTATTTATATACATAATTCATAAAAAATGTTCAGGAGGATTCCGTCTTTCACCTAACAAAAAAATTATTAGTTTTTAAAATTTTATTTCAAAATCGCCTACTTGAAAGTTAAAAATGTTTCAAGTTCATGACTTTGAAAGACTATAAAATATAAACCATTAGACCAATCTAAACAAAACTTTAAACATTCATTAAAAAATTATTTGTGTTTACAACAATTGGTTATATGTTTAATGAATGTTTAGGGTTTTGTTTAGATTGTTCTAATGGTTTATATTTTATAGTCTTTCAAAGTCACGTACTTGAAACATTTCTAAGATTCAAGTAGGCGGTTTGTAAATCTAATAAATTATTTTTCATGAATAGTTGTTATGAAATGATTTGTGTTTACAACAATTGGTTATATGTTTAATGAATGTTCAAGGTTTCATTCAGATTGGTCTTATGGTTTATATTTTATAGTCTTTCAAAGTCAGGTACTTGAAACATTTCTAAGTTTCAAGTAGGTGGTTTGAAAGCTAATAAATTATTTTTCATTTCCATAGACATAAAACATATAAATGAACATAAACAATCAATGTCTATGTCTACAGTGAGGAGATCATGTCCCACATGGTGGTCTAACACAAATCATTTCATAAAATATAATTTTTCATTTCCATAGACATAAAACATATAAATGAGTATAAACAATCAATGTCTATGTCTACGGTGAGGAGATCCTGTCCCACATGGTGGTCTAATAATAGGACGTCCGCGGCGAGATCTCTGGGGAGTCTGATGACCTAGAGAGGGCTGGTACTTGGGCGCTGGAACGTTGAATGTCATATCCTCCACCTCTGTTCCAGTGGGAGAAAATGTTAAATCCACCTCGTATGGCCCTCCTGATCCTTCTCCCACCTCGATGGTAGAAGCAACCGACATCATCGTAGTGGAGAACAAATCATATGGTGGTGCTATACCCCAACTTTGCGATGGGTCTGGAGCCCAAGGCTGTGATGACTCTGGACCCAATGGTTGTGCTCTATATGGCCCCCACGATGGAGAAAATTGAGGATATCCTGTCAAAAAGGATGGATCCCATGACAGCTGAGGTACATCCTGCATCGGCTCAGATTGGACTACTAGTGGGCTGACCTCTGCCTGTGGAACTGGTGAGGCCTGACGTGCAGGACGACGCTATCTACGTCGATGTGGTCATGGATCCTCAGCACCAGCAACTACTTCAGGATCTTCCTTTGTGTCAGGAACCTGCTATCTCTGTGCCGGACACTCGAAAAGGCTCTCGGCAACGCACGGACAGATGACCTCAACTCCAACGCTTGATCATGAACGGCTTCCCGGCTGAAGACTCTATCCCTAGCCTCATCACTCATATCAATAAGTCTGTCTGTCTGACTCTCTTGTAAATAGATTTAGAATGAATTAGAAAATAACTCAACAAACATAGTAATATAATTTAATTGACTTACAATCGTATGCATCTCTCTGCCGGATCGGATAAGATACAGTATGGAATTCAGTATATACCATGGATCATACTCGTGTTGCGCTGAAAGAGAGAACTGCACCGTAGGAACTCCCTGGATGCGAAACACTGCACGTCTGTGCCAACAGTTGAGAAATACAGCATGTACTCGACACCAGTCGTCATCCTACCTCCCTGTCAGCTTCATCCCATGAAGCTGATTTTTCTGCCTCAGCGGTAATGGAATCCGCTGAGTGAAGAGAAACTGGCGCATGAATCTATCAGGATGGTGCCATTCAACAATATGAAAGTGAATGAGTGTCACTACAGCCGTAACATTGTCAAGACCAACCGTGCAGTATGGAGGCAACTGGTTCATAACAAACCAGTATGGAACCCATAAAATCTGAAATAACATATTAACCTTGTTAGAAAAACTGTTAACTAAAAAAATGATGTTATTATTAAAATTTTTAGACAGTTATAGATTATATATACATACATTATGGGGTAAGAGAAAGTCCAACTCGAGCCGATATATGGTCAAATCATGTCTCGGAACCGCATTGAAATTGTGGTGCTGACACCACCTATAAAATACAATATCGACAGTGATAAATAATGAGAAATTAAAGTCAACAACTTGTAGTAGCATCAAAAACTTCTAGAAATGAGTGATCATACCAGCATCCACGTGGTGCATCATGCAGCACCTCCATCTCAACCGGCAGACCAGCAAGATCTGGGCAGAATGCAGGGATGTGCTCTCATGCCCACATCTGAATAAGGATGACGCATCCCTCGAGACCTGTGCGCCACCTGTCAGATATCCTACATAATACTCTGTATGTGTATGCCAAGCAGGCAGATCCCCAACTATATGTCCCTACCCGATCAAAATCCTCCAGCAGGGGTAGATACATCATGTGCACGTGCATCCCTGAATGATCCGTACACATGGTCCCTCCAATAAGTCATAATATATATGCACGTGCATAACGCATCACCGTCTGCTCGTCAGCATCATCAGCTAAAACTGGAATATGTGCCTCCATCCAAGGCATGGATATCGATGCTCCATTAGTAGCACTACGATCAGACAAAATGTCAACGCCTAACAAGCACTGAGCAAGGTCGGGCCAAGCTCCCCGAGTGGATCCAATAACAGGTCTCCCCTGGATAGGAAGACCAAGAAGCACAGCCACATCCTGGAGGGTGATGATCATCTCTCCCTCAGGCAGGTGGAATGTGTGTGTCTCTGGTCTCCACCTCTCCATGAGTGCAGCTATTAGGTGATGGTCTACAAATTTAAAATCTGATACTGCAATACCATTGAAACTATCACGACACAAGTATGGTATAATGGCAGGAGGAGGCACTGTGTGATGAAAATGGTGTGGTCGACGCACCCTGGTCAATCGATCCAGACCACCCTCTATCAAAACCTGTGAACAATGGGTAGCCTACTGACTGAGTAGTATGGTGTCAGTCATCTGCATATAAACAAATAAAGTTTTATCAAGGATTCACATCATGGATCATTCACGACCTATAAATGGTTCTGTCTCTAATCTATGTTGGATGAATCATGATTTCACTTTGTTTTATAAATTGTTTTATAAAATAATTGGCATGAAATTTCTATTTTCTGAAAAGGGTTTTTGATAAAATATGGTTTCCCCTAATTTTGGTAAATAGAAGTGTGTTTTTAAAGAATTGTGAAATAAAGTGTGAACTAGTTTTCAAAGAATGTTTTTATATCAAGAAAGGGTTTTTTGTTATTTTTGAATGTTATAATGCCCTTTCAAAATGATTTTTTGTATATCTCAAATGTGATCCTTGGGTATACAGGTGGAAGGTGTAGTACTAGGGCTCATATTTTGATATTGTAAGAGATTTCACTTTTTGGGGTGTTATTCTATTACTAGATCAAGATTCATTTGTCTCTATGACTTCATTAACAATGTAGGAGGGTTCAATTTATGGGGTGCTCCTTTATTCTCTAGAAATTTATGCACGATTTATAGGGATTTGTAAGGCACATTAGTCATATTGATATATGATTGTACTAGACAATCTGGTCATATGTTTCATGATTATTTTCTCAATCACATAATGTTTTGAAAACCGATGTAAAAGAAATATGTTTTTTGGATTACAGTTCATGTTTTCAATTTTAGGATTTAAATATTAGGGTTTCACATTTTACCTTTTGGAACTAGTCTTTTGGATTCCTTTTAACATTTTATGGTTTAGGTTAATGATTTGAGAAAATATTTTCAGGATTATGGTTTATATTGTTAGGATTACGGTATAAAAAATATGTTTCTGGGTTTACTATTATGATTTTCAGTTTTGAGGGTTAGAAAACAGAGGTAAAATGAAGAGATAACAACCTAAAATTTACAATATGAGAATCTCCCAATAACGACAATACATCATTGTGTCTTAGAGTGTGAACTCGACCCAACAATGTTAGGGAATCATTTCCGATTATGACCTTCTTGATGAGATATGGTGCATCTCAAACTCTGTCTTTGTTCTTGAGGCCAGTCCATCTCATTTCACATCCTGCTGGCCTTCGGTCTCCCATGAGGATGCAACTGATTCATATCAGGTACCACTATTGGTTAACCTTCCAGCATTGAGAAATAACAAAACTCGCCAATAGGTGTCCATGGTGCAGCGTAACAGTTAGCAATGGTGTTCATCTGGTACACTGGATCAACATATGCTTCCCATGATATGTTAACAGAGGCACATGCTGCGATGGCATGTGAGCATGGAAACTGTAAGGCCTGAAAGCGTCCACATTGACATTGCCTCGTTTCTAGTAATACCACCATTTTTTCACCAATTCTATTTGTGGTGGGTTTAGACTTCTCTTGAACTTCAAATTGATAATCTTCTCATCAAAATAGGCAGACTTGATAACCAGAATCTTCTTCAATAATCTTTTCAATCTCTTGTTGAAAATGTCTTCCATACGTTAGCCCCTGATTTATTCTATCTGATGCTAGTTTTTCTCTATCAACAAAGTACTTCACACAACAATATAATGTCTCATGAACTATGGTAGTTATAGGTAGCTTACGAATACCTTTGAAGACACCATTGATGCACTCTACAATGTTGGTGGTCATGTGTCCGTACCTCTTCCCCTCATCATATGCCAATGTCCATTTTTATTTTGGAATTAGCATCATATAATCATAAACTTCTTCATTAACCTGGCGGATTTGTTCGAAACGTTCTTCAAACCATCTTTGATCGGACTCATATTCTACACAGAATAAATGATATTTCACATATTTTGAATTTATATTTACATTGATATACAAAAAAAATAACGAGTACAATGCGTACCAAGTATGGTGATTTCCTTCTTCATCAGTTCTTTGTGGAATTTTTTATGCAAGTTGCTAGAAATGTGTCTAATGCAGAATCGATGATGTGCATTTGGGTAACGCCATGTATCAGTATCCGCATTGATTTCCTCATTAATTTCCCGGTGCCGATCAGATATCAAACAAACACCCTGAATGTCGGGGAAATGGGTGTTGATACATGCCAAAAACCAACTCCATGATTCATAGTTTTCTTTCTCTACAATGGAAAAGGCAAGAAGAAGAGGTGAACGATTTCCATCTTGGGTTGTCGCAATCAACAATACACCCTTGTATTTTCCATATAGAAATGTTCCATCAATCTGAATAAATTGTTTGCAGAAACAAAAGGCAGAGATACAGGGAAGGAATTCCCATAACAAACGATGGAATTGAACACGATATGGATCAAGTCGTATATCATGAGACACATGTTCGTTTGTATCCATATGGAAGACAACTTGGTTATGATGCCTCAGTATGGCTAGAAATTGTGGAAACACCCGATATGAGTCATCCCAATCACTATAGACCTTCACAATTGCCTTCTGTTTCACCTTCCATGCCTTATTATAGGATATCTTATAACTGAATGTCTGTTGTATCCTCTCTTGCACAAGGGCTATCGAAACATCTTGACATGTTCTAATCATCTCAACAACAATGGATGACACAAATTCTGCATCCAATGAAGTATGATCTTGTGTCAGGCTTGGCTGATCGCAAGTATGAGCTGCCTCAATCCTCGAGATTCTCCAACCTCCAAATGCAATGTCCAGAATCACCCTCAATAGAAATCTACAATCATCCCCATAATTCTCACATCGTATTCCATATTTTCTATGATCTGATTCATAAACTAAATAGCTACAGTGACTCTCAATGTGAAATCTCTTTAGCGTATTTTTTAATGCATCTTTACTTGGAAAATTTCTTCCAACATATAAAGTTTTGTCCATCTCACTAAACCTATCTCGTATAACTCCGGGAAACTCAGTTGCCGGTGTGAGAACATTATCTTAAAATTCAGGCACACGTGTCATTTCTTCTGAATAAGATGCAAATAGCGGTGGATGATTTATTTTAGTTCGACCATGTTGTACAAATAATGCATTTCTCAAAACTTCCATTGTTCTTTCCTCATCAGCACTACTATCACCATCTATTTCATTATTACGAAACTCCTCATTAGATTTTGGGTTAACATGTATATCTGGGAGATCAATTAGTTTGTCCTCTACATCATTTGGAATAGTCTCAACTTCATGGGGCAGATTATCTTCAACGACTCTTTTAAGTCTACATCTTTGTACAATTGGATGTTGTTGTTGTACAGTAGAAACATCAACATATAACTCCATCATGGTACCATTCGACCATTGAGAAAACAAATTAATTGTTTGGATCCATTGTGCATCATCAACCAATGGACAAGCTAGATTCCACAATGTTGACATGAACTCAAATTTCTACAACTCTTTGACTTGATCTTCTGATCGGGTCCTAGATTTAATGAGACATGAATTCTGTATTGAAGTTCACTTAGGGTTACACAATTAGTTGTATTAACCACTATTATTTGTTGTGTACTTTAAGAAGCTCCTTGCTCAGTTTGAATAACCTCCCCATAGCAGTACACACAGGCAAAAATTCCACTCTATGTAAATAAAGTTTTCTGATCAAGATTTTTATAATGTAAGTGACATTGAGAATGATGGTTACCAATATAAGTTGTATTTTATACTTTGAAGATGTAATTAAACTACTTATTAAAAATAAGTTGGATTTTACCTCACGTTCAAATAATAACTATTATTTCTAAACTATACAATATTTATGATACTTAAATTTTAAAAGATCTTATATCATAAACTAAGATATTTATTAGTACACTTTCTAATTAGTGAGTTAAAATATAAATAAAATCGAGTTAAAAAATAAATAACAGTATGTTTCGAGCTTATAGCCTTTCTTACAGTGAATTGGATATCAAAATTTCAAAAAACCCATTGTCACATGAGATTTCTGAAATTTTGATATTCAATTCACTGCAAGAAAGGCTATAATCTTAAAACATGCTGTTATTTATATTTTAACTCCATGTTATTTATTTTTTAACTCCATGTTATTTATTTTTTAACTCCATGTTATTTATTTTTTAACTCCCTGTTATTTATTTTTTAACTCTGTGTTATTTATTTTTTAACTCCATGTTATTGAATATAATTTTAACTATAGTTTTATTTTTAACTCTATGTTATTTATTAATTAATTTCTAATTAATCATTCATAATAATAACTATCAATATCATTACTAAATTTTTGTTTTTTAACTATGTTATTTTTTAACTCCATATTATTTTTTAACTTCATATTATTGAATATCATTTGAACTATAGTTTTAATTTTAACTCTACATTATTTATTTATTAATTTCTAATTATTCATTCCTAATAATAATTATCAACATCATTACTAAATTATCAATTTATCAATTCTTTTCTTAGATATTTTAGTAGTTTTTAAAGAAATATGCATATCTTAAGCATATCCTCCGGGAGTGTCAAACTAGAATGTAGCAAGCCCCGTTGTCATGCACCAGTTCCCGTTCGAGTCTAGCTGAAATCGGTGTTTTCGGGTTTTACCCCTAGGTACATTTGTGCCAGAGCCACATTCACTTTTTTGTATCCACACAAGGATTTTATTGCTTAGATAACATAGTATTTATGCTACCAGAATTTCATTAAAAGAATCCTAAATTAATTTATACTAATGAAAATTATAATTCCTTAATATATATAAACAATCTAATAAAAAAAATTTAAAACTATCTAAACTATTAAATATTTAAAATATTTAACTATAAACAATTCAACTAAATAAAAAACAATAAAAATATAAAAAAAATTAACTAAAAATAATTCTACCAAATAAAAAACATTAAATTAAAAACCATACCTCTAAAAGCTTTCCAAAAATTTCAAACCGCAGAACGTCGCCACAAAAGATAGAAATTGAGAGATAATGGATGTTTGGAAGTGAGGAGAAGGGGAGGGGGGCGCTTCCCTTTTATAAGGCGCGGAGGCAAAGGCAGCAACGCGGGTGCCGCCTTTGCCACATCATCGATCCACACCGGTAGTGCAAAGGTGGCATCCGCGATGCCACCTTCGAGGTGCATTTTAAAAAAAAATCGACCGAACCGGTTTTTGAAAAATATTTTAAAAAAAATGTATTAAAAAAAACTCCTATATATGCACACACACAACGTATTAGGTTGAAAATTGTGAAAAATTATTAATTTTTTTGAACTATTTTATTTTTTTCAATGCTATGATAAGGATTAACATGTTCATCCGAGACCCAGATAAAATAATAATGATGACATATATCATAAAATATTAGATACAAGCCCACATAAAACTAGAATGGATGTTTTAGAGCTAAATATTGAGGTCTATAGTGTGTTAGAATTTTAGGTGGTAGGGTCTAAAATTTTAAATTTTAGTGATTTGTTCTTATGATGTAATGTCTGGGGTTTAGGGATTAAGGGTTAATATATGCACTTCAAGATTTAGAGTTTTTTTTTGAAACCTCAAGATTTAGAGTTTAGGGTTAAAGGTTTTCGGTGTTAAAATTTATGGTTTAGGATTTTGTGATTTTAGAGCTTTGGATTCTAGGTTTCAAGATACATGCTTTAAGGTTTAGGATTTTTTTTGTGAGAATTTTGACAGAAAGAACCTCATCTTTTGATAAATTCATACAGGATAACAACTTGTGGATGTTTTCACGAACGGGAGAGTGAATTTTTTATGCGACAATCTGAGTATGATTAATATATGTGACCCAACTTTAGGGAGAGTTTTGATGGTATTATTATTATGATTATTATTAGAACAATAGGTTCGTCCCACCTGTCTTGTAGCTCATTGGGTTGTATAAAAATCTAAGTTTTTTTACCTCATTTGAGTAGCACTGAATATGCTATCTAGTTTAAAATTTTTGTTAGCATGTTATTTTAATCGATGCACTCACTTGAGAGATGGGGTTGGCGATTCCACACTATTGAAATGAAAACCGTACCTCATAATGAGGTAGGATGATTTATTTATATATGAGACAATAAGTACAAAAGATAACCCATACCGAAGTGGGACAAGAATATTAAAATTATCTAATTCTCTTTAACAGTCTCCCTCAAGTTGGGACATATATATTTATCATGCCCAGCTTGTTACATAAAAGTTGAACACATGGCCCAGACACCCCTTTTTGAGAAAATATGCAAGTTGATTAGATGTGTGAACATGAACGAATTTGATCTTCTCAAATTTTTCTCGAATGAAGTGACAATCAACTTCAATATGCTTTATCCACTCATGAAAGACTGAATTTGTAACAATCTTGATATCAACTTGATTGTCACACCAGATATGTTCTGGTTTCTTGACAGTATAACCAATTTCCTATAGAATTTATTGTGTCTAAATAATATCTATAGTCACATATGCCATGACATGATACTCTGACTCAACACTTGATCGTGAGATAACTATCTACTTCTTGATTCGCTATGAGATTAATTTTTCTCCAACAAATACTGCAAAACCAGATATATATATCTTAGAAGAGAGACATCCAACATAATCTGCATCACAAAAAATTTCAATACCTGTATGCTCATGATCAAAATATAGAAGACCTAAATCAGTTTCCTTCTTCACATATCTAAATATTCGAAGAAAATCCTCCCACTATATTTTTGTTGGAGATTCCTTAAACCGACTCACTTTACTAACCACACAAGTAATACCAGGTCGAGTCATCATCAAGTAGTTAAGCTTCCCAACAAGTCGTTTGTATCTGTCAGGTGAAGAAAACATCTTACTATCAGTATGAAGTGATTTTTCTATAGGCTCAAAGGGTGATTCAACTGAGTTGGTTTAAGTCATTCCAGTCTCCTGCAGAACAGAACATCAAGAACACACTTTCTCTATGATAGAAAAATTCATTTGGTGCATCTAGAGACCTAGAGCCCCAAGAAATATCATAGTGGACCCAAATCCATCATGTGACAAATTTGATGAAGGATTTGAGTCGATTAATGCTGACATCATCACAGCCAATAATGAAAATGTCATCCACATAGAATATCAAAAGCTTGTTTTAGAATGATGATTGAAAATAAAAGAATCCTTTATACCCTGACACATTCCAAATCTAAGCACATCGGTGTAAAAGCGTTTGAACCAGACACGAGGTGACTGCTTGAGGTCATAAAATGATCGACGAAGACAACAAACCTTGAAATCCCCCACCCCAAGCAACAAACCCTGGTTTCCACTCTATATAAACATCTTCATCAAAAATTCTATGAAGAAGAGCATTCTTTATACACCAATTAATGGAGAGAACAGTGATAAGAGGCGGCAAGAGAGATAAATAAGTGGAACGACACCATCTTGGTCATGGGAGGGAAGGTGTCAAAGTAATCAATGCCATATGTTTGTACATAACCTTTGATAACAAGTTGAGCTTTGAGATGATTAAGAGAGCCATCAGTGTTGACATGCATGGTATAGATCCATTTGCAACTAAATAAATTTCCATAGGGAGATGGAAAAGGTCCCAAGTATGGTTTGATTACAATGCATAAAGTTCATCCTACAAGGCCTTTAACCATCCGAGATGATATTTTTCCTTAGCAACAGTGCACAGTGTTGAGTGGGCAGTGAGTGTCGCACTAGTGAGAGAGACAGCGGAAAATTATCCCTGATAAGAAGCTGATGAACTGCGATTTTTTTGATAGGATAGTTTACCTTTGTGAAGGTAAATAGGTAACTCTAGTGATGGATGACCAGAAGTTAGTGAGTCATCAGGTGCAGTAGTAGCATCAGGATCTGTTATAGGAGGTATGCAAGGGCAGTGAGAGTAAACTTGTCCAAAATGAGATCCAACGACATTGGGAGGAAGTGTTGGTAGTGGTGGTGGTGGATGAAGATAATAGGGTAAAGTGATGACTAAATTAGGAATAACAGGTGACAGTGAGAAATCTAGAACATAAATGATAAAGGATTCGACGAAGGGAACATCAACGGATGTGACATAACGATGCAAGTATGGGTAAAAGTAGTGATAGTCATGTTGAGTTTGCGAATAACCATGAAAGATGCATTTGAGGGTATGTTCATCAAACTTGGAAAGGGAGGGATGAGTATCCCATACATAGCAGACAAGATCAAAGATGTGAAGAGATAGAGAATGTGGTGATGAGGTTGGTAATAAAGAATGGAAGAGAGTGTTCCCCTGAATAAATGATGAAGGAATTCTGTTAATGACATATATAGCGGAAAGAATGCCATTGCCCCAAAAAATGTTTGGAATCTTCATTTGAAATAAAATAGCACAGGTAACCTCTAACAGATGACGATTCTTATGTTATGAAAAACCATTTTGTTGAGGTGTATCATGACAAGAAGTTTGATTGAAAATTCCATGGTCATCCAAAAAGGACTAGAATATACCAAAAAAATACTTACGACCATTGTCAGAGTATAAACAAAAAATTTTAGTAGAAAACTGATTTTTGACTTCATGATAATAGGAGAAAAACACATTTTCAACAAATAGACTCATGTCATTCTCTAAAAATCATCAATTAAGGTGAAAAAATAATTATAACCCATTTTACATGGACTGGGAATGGGTCCCCATACATCAGAATGAACTAAATAGAAGGGACTAGATGCATGAGTCATCACCCGAGGGACATAGGTGACTCGGTGATAATTGACATAATTACACG
This sequence comes from Viscum album, assembly GCA_963277665.1. Lineage (NCBI taxonomy): Eukaryota > Viridiplantae > Streptophyta > Magnoliopsida > Santalales > Viscaceae > Viscum > Viscum album. The sequence continues at coordinate 703,064,760 of OY728127.1, forward strand.
ATTCACAATCAAAAGGAGAAACATGGCCAAAATCTGGACAAAGTGAATGAAGAATGGGTGAAATTGGATGGTTGAGGCGATAATGAAGCTACAAGACACGATGAGAGGTGACATGGAAGGCAAGGACTAGGGCCGAGTCACGCATGTACACACCACTCTGAAGTCATCTTCTACCAAACGCTCGAGTTTTTGAAGGCTCCTAAAAGAAAATCAAAGTAGATGAGAAGATGACTTATCATTGTAAATCGGTTTTAAGTTTACTAATAGATAGCAAATTAATAGGACAGTTTGGAATAAGAGAAACTGTGGAGATCATCAAACTAGGTGTAATCTAGAAACTTCTATAACCAGCAATCTATATTGTCTTACCATTAGCCACAGTAATAGCACCTCTAGTTGAAGTCGAGATATAGGACTAAAGAATACCTAAATTCTCAATTATATGCTCTGAGGCACCAGAGTCAAGAACCCATGTGGTGGATCGCTGCGATAAATAAGTAACAAGTGCATAACCATGAGCAATAATAACATTTGATGAAGTATGAGCACGTTGAGATTGGATATACCAATACTCATCTTCAAAGAGATCAACAGTATGATGAGTGTCATCTAGAGGCACTAGGGCAGGTATGACAACCTGTGCAAATTGGGAGCATCCGAGAATTAGAGAACAAGAAAAACTATTCACATTGAGTATGGGAATCATCATGAGTTTGTGGAATGATTTACAAGTCATTAATCTCATCGAAAATTGACTTCCACTCATTGTAATAATGGATAATCGAGCTAGTTCCCTGTTGAAGAGCAAAAATCTACTGAAAAAGATGAGATATGCGAGTGAGATTGTTTGCCTTAGAAAACATAAGTAATAAAGAATCTCATAAGTCCTTGCAAGTATTAGCAGTCTTGAGAACATAACCGAGTGATCCATGGAGTTAAGCAACATAGAAAATCTCTTGTTGTCCCAGTGTTCCCATTGTCTGAATGTGAAATCTTTTATATTAGGAGAGGATTCAACATGATGAGAATAGTAGCTCATTCCCTTCAAAGTGACAATAATAGTCTTCTTCTACATGATAAAATTGGAGGAATCGAGACATTCATCCACGAGATGTGTGGAAGCGGTGATAGTATTCGACCAAGGCGATGACATTACCATTGATGGACCTGAAGATCACAAGATGGTGGTGGAGAGATGAAGATGCACTTTACCTAAGTACAAGGAACTGAAAGTGCGCATACGGTAGAAATTATATGTTTAAAGTGCATGGACGGAGCATCTAGGTATAAATTAGGTCATAAAAGTATAATGGATGGTGGTGGGGTGAGGATGTGCAGTTTAGGGCATTGCATAGGGAGACAGGAGAAGTAATGGACTAGTGGGGATAACGCACAGGGAGGGGTGATCACATGAATAGGGGTGTGGGTTTGGGGGTTGTATTGCATAGAGAGGGGTGATAGGGAGGGGTGACATCGCACAGGGGGGCGTCCTATGAGAGATTTAGGGATGGGCGATGGGAAGGGAGGGGCTAAAACACATATGATACCTTGTTGAAATGAAAACCATACATCACAATGAGGTAAGATGATTTATTTATAGATGATACAATGAGTAAAAAAGATAACCCATACCGATGTGGGATAAGAATATTAAAAATACCTAAAAATATTTAATACTCTTTAACACACACTATCACTTTTTTGGGGGTCTTTTGATAGTTCATGTTCTTCTTGAACTTCACAATGAATAAAATTTCCTATAGTTCAATGAGTTGGGATTGACCGAAAATATTCCAATGTTTGGAAACTCTTGTATTGAGTTCGATAACAAATGGTTCTGCCAAGGACCTCCACTAGTTGGGAAATTCTCATGTTCTCATTGAAAACATGGTGGATCCTTTCCAAGAATGTCACAGATGGAGTGTGGTCCTCCATAAAAATTGTAGGAGTAAATCTCCTTACCTCAAGGTGAGGGGGAGGCTCTATTTTATAGAATGAGAAGAAGGAATACATAAATAGGTATTCTGATGTGGGACTCGAGAAATACCCAGAAGAATAAAAAGGGTTTTAACACTCTTCCTCAAGCTAGACATGCCCATCTTGGATCACGAGTCCCATAAAAAAAATAAGGAAGACATCAGACCAGGTCAACAAGACCAGGCACACTCCCCCTCAAGCTGGGTCGCAGATGCTGTGGATACCTAGCTTGGAACTGAGCGAGGTTAGGAGAGTCACTGGGAGGCCTTTGGTAAAGAGGTCGGCTAGCTGGTTTGTCGTTGGGATGTGGAAAAAACAGCCATGATCGTGTTCCAGGTAGTGGCGAAGAAAGTGTCAATCCACCTCAATATGCTTTGTGCGTTCATGGAAGACAGGATTCGAAGCTATCTTGGTGGATTCCTAGTTATCACACCAGATGTGAGAAGATATCTGTGGAGGAAATCCAAGATCCTAGAGGAGATTTTGAAGCCACATGATCTCAGTAGTGACGGTGGCCATGGCACGGTACTCGGACTCCACACTAGAGCGGGATAGGACTGTCTGTTTCTTGTTGCTCCAGGAGATGAGGTTACCGTCTAAGAACATGGAAAACCCAGATGTAGATTTCTAGGTCGCAAGACAACCAGCATAATTAGCACCACAAAAGGCCTCAATATTTAGATGAGCATGCTGGGAGCATCTAATGCCACAGGCAGGGTCCCGCTTGATGTATTTGGAGATGCGGAGAACAGCATCCCACTGAGAGATGGTCGGGTGATCTATAAATTGGATCACTTTGCCAACAGCGCAGGCAATGTCAGGATGAGTCATAGTGAGATAATTGAGTTTTCATACCAGTCGACGGTACCATTCCGGGTGTAAAAAATGTCTGAGGAGTCATAAAAAGATCACTCCCCAATCTCCAGAGGAGTGTCCACGGTGGTGGCCTGGGTCAGCCCAACATCCTGCAAAATATACAATGCATACTTCCTTTGGCAGAGGAAGATGGTGTTTGGAGAATAGGAGACCTCGATGCTGAGGATGTATGTGAGAGGTCCAAGGTCATTAGTGTGTAAATGCTGGTGGAGATTCTCCTTGAGGTGGGTGATGTCATCAGAGTCGCTATCGGTGATGATGATATCATCAACATAGACAACCAGTAGGATGCAGCCAGCAGATGTCGTCCTGTAGAACATTGTGTGGTCCTTCAGCCTGCAAGAGAGCCCAAAGGCGGTGAAAACAGTGCTGAATCGGCCAAACCAATCATGGGGATACTTCTTGAGGACGTAAAGAGAGCGATAGAGTCTATAGACTTGAGACTCGGCGCCAGAGGCACAAAATCTAGGGGGTTGTTGTAGATAAACCTCTTCCTCAAGGAAGCCATGTTGGAAGGCATTCTTGACATCCAGTTGATGAAGAGGCCAATGATGATGGGAGTCTAGAGAGATGAATAATCGAACAGAGGCCATCTTGGCAACTGGTGAGAAGGTATCAAAGTAGTCAATACTGTAAGTCTGTGCGATGCCCTTGGCCACAAGGCAGGCTTTGAGGCGATGGAGAGTGCCATCGGGATTCAGCCTAACTATGTAAATCCATTTGTTACCTACCGTCGGTTTTCTTGTTAGAAGGGGGACAAGATCCCAAGTATGGTTTTCTTCTAGAGTCTGCAGTTCATCCCGCAATGCTGCTAGCCACCCAGGGTGAGATTTTGCATCACCAACTGTGCGTGGAATAGAAGTTGTCTCCAGAGCGTACATACCCTTGTATGAAGATACAAATATAGGATTACTCTCGCAGGAGCAAGTACCTTCCCGTAAGGCAATGGGAAAGTTGTCTGGAGGTGCCGCAGGAGCATCAGACGAAGCGGGGATGGCGGTGTCATTGGTCGAGACGAGGGATATAGTGGATGGATGACGGGAGTAAACCTGGCCGAAATGGGTGTCAATAGGGGGAGACATCGGAGGAGGGTGGATGATGAGAGGAAGACAATCATCTATGGCAGAGGCAAGATGAGGAAAGGGAATAGAGAACAGAGAGCTCTCAACAAATGTGACGTCGGCTGAGATGACATACCGTCATAGGTCCGGAGAGAAGCATCGATATCTGCGCTGAGTGTGGGAATAGCCGAGGCATATACAGTGGAGGGATTTAGGAGAGAGCTTAGAGAGACCGGGCCGAGTGTCACGGACATAACATAGGCATCGAAAGACACGCAGTGGAAGTGAGTGAGGAGGGAGATAGGATAACAGAGTCCGAAAAGGAGTCTCCCCTTGAAGGATAGAAGGAGGGAGGCGGTTAATGAGGTATGTAGTAGTCTGGATAACATCACACCAAATTGTGATAGGCACCTATTCATTTGGAATAGGAGGGAACATGCAGTCTCTAGAATATGGCGATGTTTCTGCTCAGCCACTCCATTCTACTAAGGTGTATCGGGAAAAGATGTATGGTGAATAATGCCTTTATCCTTGAGAAACTGTTAAAGGGGAGTGGATAAATATTTTCATCCATTATCGGAGGAGAGACATTTCAGGGAGGTTGAGAATTGAGTATGAATCTCATTGTAGAAGTTCTGAAGTTAGAAAACACTTCAGACCGAGCACGAAGAAGGTAGAGCCAGGTCATGTGAGAGTAGTCATCGATAAAGGTAATATAATACCGGAACCTGGGCTGGCTAGGAACCCTGCAAGGACCCCAAACATCAGAATGAACAAGGTCGAAAGGATTCACTGCATGTGGGTCCAATCGAGGAACATATGTCACCCGATGATGTTTTGCAAACTGGAAGGGTTCAAAATGGAAGGAAAGATTAGAAAAAACTTGGGGGAAAAGATTCTAGAGGATGGAAGTGGGCGGATGACCAAGGTGAGAATGAAGGTAAAGGGTGCGGGTTGAGGTGGATGAGCAAAAAAGAGGTGGTGTGAGGTTGAGTATGTACTCTATGACCCACAGATGACCTCAACCAAGTTCCAAATTCATTGACTGCTCCTAAAAAATAACACCTGAGGATGTAAAAATAGCAGCACAATTTAAATCTTTGGTGAGTTTGTTGATGGAGAGAAGATTAAACTGGATGTGAGGAATGTGAGGGACTGAAGGCAGGCTAATAGTCAGGGTCACATGGATGTGATGAATCCATCAACGAGGATTGTAGACCCATTAGCAATAGTGATTAGAGAAGCACTGACATATTGATGGTAGGTAGTGAACATACGAAAATCCCCAGTGAGATGTCCGGATGCACCGGTGTCGAGAATCCAGGTAGGCGCTTGATGAGATAAAGATGGGTGTTGAGATAGGGGTCGGGAGACCGCGGGAGGTGGGCTGAGAGATCGCTGAGGAGTCCGGGGGCCGTGAGACCACTTCAGATCCAGTAGTCGGGAAGAGGCAGGATCGCCAGGAGTCAGAAGCACCTCTAGGAGTCGACGTAGGAACCAGGAAGATGTGCAGGGAGCTGCTGGTGAATCAGGTAGTCGGTTGAGGGCTCTGGGATGTCGTCTGGAAGGGAGAGTTAGTTACATTGGGATGTCGCCTAGAAGGGAGACCAAACCGACAAGGGTGGAGGGCACATGCTGGGAAGGGTGGGATGCAGCCGAGAAGAGAGACTATGATCTTCATTGGGGAGGAGTGAAGTCATAGGGAGGTAGTGGCCGATTGCGTTAGGAAGGTCGGGAGTTGGGAGACTGTGACGGGAGGAGGACCCACGACGGGAGCTTCAGAGGTGAGGGATACCGTCTAGAGATGGGGTGGTGAGATCCATGGGCACCGGCATGGAAGGAAGGTGACCGGGAGATGTGGCGGACAACAAGAAGGGCGCCATGATGTCGGGACCAGGTGAGTGTCATGAACGAGAGCTGCTGGGAGAGGCGGGGCTGGTCGTCCGCCTGGTGTGCAGCGGGATGTCGGTGGGGCAGATCAAGTCGATCGCGTGAGAGAGGCAGGGGTGCTGGGAGCCGATGATGACATGCACAAGGAGCAGCAGGGAGAAGGTGGGTAGCGGGTTGAACGCGTCTGGATATGGGCGCCGGGATGTGTCACAATGGTGTAGGGAGCCGGGAGCTGGAGGGCAGCCATTGGAGAAATTCCACGGGAGGGAGGCAGCCTGATATGATGCCAGTAAGGGGGAAACATCGGGAAGAAGTCCAATGGGACCTCGGTGGGCCGAGGGGTGATCGGGAGGGATCCATCGTGATGGGTCCGTCGCGCTGGAGCGATCTGCCGAGATGTAAGGAGTCTGCAGAGGGAGGCCTGCTGGAGGCGGGCCAAGCTTCGTCGAGAAGGAGGGGAGAGCGCACCTAGACAGGGAGGAGAAGGGCCGCTGAGGGGGCTGCGGGAAGCGCTGCACGCACAGAAGGGCCGTTGTGGGGGTCGTGGGAAGCATCGCGCGTAGAGGAGGGCCGTTGTGGGGCCGCTGGAGGCCAGGGCCAGATGGCACAGGGAGGTGCAGGGTTCCAGGAAAGAGCACCGCTGGAGGGCCGCTGGGGTGCGTGGAGGGCAGATCGAGGAGGGAGGTGGGTGCCACGTAGGGCAGACCTAGGAGGAAAGGATGCCACTTAAGGAAGAGCTGGAAAAAAATAGAGGGAGGGCTTGGGAATCGGGTTCCCTCTGATACTATGTAGAAGGAAATCTTCTTACCTCAAGGTGAGGCATAGGCTCTCTTTTATAAAATGAGAAAAAGGAATACATAAATAGGTATTTCGATGTGGGACTCAGAAAATACCCAGAAGAATAAAAAGGGTTTTAACAAAAAACGTTTTCACCTTCTTTGAGGTCGATATCTTTGTTCTCCATCATGGAGGGACATAAACCATGTATAACCTTGTCTTTTAATGAGAGGGTGGAGGTTGTGCTTCAATAGGGAATGATTCTTCCATGGGTTCCTCTACTTCCATTCAGTTACTTACCTTCTGTTCATCAAGTTTAATTCTTAAACTTTTGTTGAACTGTTTCTCATCCAATGTTGGCGAGTGTCGCAACATCTAGGAGAGTGGATGATATAGTGTGTTCCATTCCCTGAGACAATTCAAACTTTGAATTTTATGTATTAAGATTTAGAAGATTGGGGTTTTGGATTTTTAGATTTTTAGATTTAAGATTTTAGTTTTTAATAATTATTTTTTAGGTTAAGGGTTTATGATTTAAAATTTTAAGTTTGTTTTAACCTAGGTTGTTAATTAAAAATGGAAATAAAATTTTGAAAATATCATATAGATTTCGAGTTTTTAATAACTGAGGGACAATGGTTTGATTTTATTTAAATTAAATCAGTGCTACAAAATATATTTTCATCTTCATACATAAAAAAGGTAACATAATTCCTAACATCAATAACATAAACCAATGGGGTCTTAATAATTTAATGATCCAACCTTTTCTTCTCCTTATAAGTTTTAGAGTTCTGTTTGAGGGATCCTCATAAATGGAGCAGACTAACACCTCTATTTAGAAGATAATTCAGTAGAATTACATGTAGAAGAGTAGGATGAAGAAGATCAAAAGACTCTTGGGAGATTTCTGCCCAAGCCTCTAGGGCGATTCCCAATCCAGAAGGTTGATTCCCAATATTCTCTCTGCTACTCCCTCTCCCTCATGAATTCTAATTTATAATAGATCCCACCTCCACGTGGCCCCCCACTAACAAATAATATCTGCCCTCGACAACACTCCAAAATCCCCTAACAAACTAACCCCTTATAAAGACAAATATACCCCTTAACTGCCTCCAACTCATAGGTTCCTATCACTCGCCACCCCTTGAAAACAACATTGACCTCAAGGCTGGATGTGGGGAACAGGTTCCTCATCATTGCGGGCTACCTCAGGGCCCCACTTTGCTACTCCATTTCCTGCATCGTCCTCTCCCAATAATAGCACCCTCAAGTGTGGATCGGGACACATGTGCATGATCTTGTAGAGGTTACTACATTAGAAAAAATGGCCCTTGTAGCGTCGATCCTACCACTCTTGGGTGGTCATGTGCTGAATACCTTGCCCAATAGGGGTGGGGTGAGTATGAGGCTTTAGGGGAGCTCCCTTCCTGATGACCTCTCTGTGTTTGTTTTTTTGTAGAAAAGTCATATCTGGTTGGTGCGGTCCCAACCAGATTCGATGATGCCACGGTTCAAACTCACAGGCCTTAGTGAATTTGTGGGACCCTCCTCCATGGAATTGAGAGCTCTTGCCCGTGATAGAAAGCTCCATATTTCTAGCTAAGTGCATGACATGCAACTGGGTCAGTGGGTCGTGAATGCGAACCCAACTGTGAATGTCATTGCTCAGGCCATGGATGAAATAACTAACATATTGGGCCTCAGGATGGCGGGGTAGCAAGGAGCCAGATACTTAAACTTCCCAATATAATCTTGGACTAGTCCCTTCTACTGGAGGGCTTCAAGCTCCTCCTAGGGGTTCTGAATTTTCAAACCGTTGAAATGTTCGATTGACTCCTCTTTGAACATTGTCCACATTAAAGCCGGGCACACCTTGATCACAGTTATAAACTAGTGAATAGTGATTCCCTTCATACTCAACTGAGCCAAAAATATTTTATAAGCTTAAGTGGTTTGGTGAATATGAAAAAACATCCCAGCACGCATGAGCCAACCCCGTGGATCCGTGGCAGTGAAAACTGGGAGCTCCACCCACTGAGTAGGAGACTGCTTCCTTGAGCCAGTGTGGAAAGTGAGTGTAGCTAAACCAACCTCTTGGCCAATCATAGGGGGTATGTCCAACTACTATGCACATGAGGAAGAAACCGCCATCGTCATCAGTGATGGACCCATCTTGTCTGGTTGCGGGGCCTTGTCCAGGCGGCAGACCAAGCCAGAAATTTTCTTGGTCAGTTCAACAATGTCGTGAGCCTAAGGCTGTTGGAAGACAACCTACTCTTGTCCCTAGGTTTCCAATAAATCTTTGAGTCTACTAAGCCGTTGTTCATCTTCACCTGGTGAGTTTTCTTACAAGTTTCCATCAGGATATCTAGTAGTACCTGAGTAGCTAACTGTGAGCAGGATTTGTGAGATTGGAATGCTGATCTGAGTGTCGCACTGTGCTCATCCAGATATCAGGCGTGGCTCATCTGCTAGTCATTTGGGCTTTGTTGGAGTGGTTTTCCAGACGTTATTGTGTGGGACATGAGTCGGTTGAGGAAAACTATAGTGCAAAATGGACATAATCATGATGTACAACGACATTCAGTGCGGCCGCTCAAGATAGAGGAGGAGCTGATGGCAATCGGGCATGAGCCCCTACGTTGCACACCTCACGCAATGAGAATGATACAGAGATACATGACACTTGGAGTCGTCCAGAGGAAGATGACAAGAAGTGGATACAGCTATGTGAGACCGGACGCAGCAGAGGAAGAATTGTGTGTGCCTCTGTCGATACTGGGAAAATACGCAATGACAGGATGCTCCAACAGCAGGGAGCAACGGTAGGTCGGACCAATTGATAAATTTAGAGGACTAACACTTATTTTCAGAAGATAATCCATCATAATTACTTGTATAAGAGGAGGAATAATATTGTAAGGCTCTCAGGAGAGTTCTTCCCAAGTTTGCAGGCCGATTCCCAATCTGAAAGGCTAATTCTCAATATTCTCTTCGTTTCTCCCTCTTTGATAGGAAGGTTGATCATAAGTGTAGAATGGTGAATTTTTGTATGGGTCATATCTATAAGAAGGCCTCCAAGGTTTTTTAAGGTTGTTGGTGGTTGTTAGTGTCAGGTGTCAGTGTTAGGTGGTACAACTAATGGGGGTAGTATTGTAAATAGAATTTAATAGAAGTTAGCTGAGTTGTAGGGTGGTTGGGTGGTTGGGGAATAATAAATGCTGGTAGGGGAATAGATAAAGATGGGGAAATTATTTTTAGTTCAGGATATTTTCTTGTGGATAGAGGAGGACTTGTCCTTGTCTTTGAGCAGCGGCTCGGAAAGTTATCATTTATTTTTATTCTAGTGTAATTCTTACACTGAATATTAGTGAACTTCCGTTTTTATGATCCTATCATTTGATGCTTTCATTGGGAGAGAAAACTGAAGTTCACTAATATTCAACATAAGAATTATAGTAAAATATTAAGAAATGAGAGGAAATCTCTGAGCCTCTTCTCGAAGCCAAGGATAAGGCATACTCTATCCACAAGAAGATAGCCTGAACTAATGTTTTTCGGAATTTATCGTCTCAGGTTGGGTCTCCAACCTGACCCTCAGGTCGGCGATTGGATGCGTGAAACGTGTCTGGAGAAATTACTCACCTTTGGATTAAGATTAGGTTTTGAATAGCTCACTATTTTGAAAAAAATCAGGGGGGGAGTTCTGATTCTTGACGTCGAAACCCTCGACGAGCTTCTCAGCTGCGTCTAAGTCATGGAGGATCCATCATCGGTCGAAGTTCTGAGCGCATCCTTGTTCTATTGTGAGGCCAGACACAGATCTCTGTGAAGGTGTCCGCAGATCTCTGTGACTTCTGAGGGAACCTTGGTCGAGTCGTTGTCAGAGAAACCCTGGGTGTAATCAGAGGTGAATTTTTTTGTGAACTCTTCGCCGAATATCTTGGCCAAGTGAAGTTTTCTACCACTATCCTGAGGAAAATGGGAGGTTGTTTATGCAATTTCTATTTATTGACTATTTTTTTAACAATATAGTATTTCTTTGTTTGTAAATATTAAGCGGATAAGGATATGTGATTTCTATTTGTTTCAATGCAGTTTTATTTTTTTGAGTTGGAATAGTCTAAATGTGATGTTCTGTTTTTTTTAGTATGTGATGTTGAAATTCCAAAGTTTAAGTTTTTGTTTCCCATTAATTGCTAAAATGGAATATTTTAGTGAAATTTCCAATTTATTTATTTCACTGCATCTGTTCTACTGTTATTTCTTACTAGATAATTCCATTTTGAATTATAATTATTGATTAGTAGTTACTATTTGATTTTGTTGCATTGATTTTAAGAACTGCCAGTTTGGAATTTGATTTCTGAATTGGTTATAGATTCTCCCAGTGGAAATAAATTACATTTTTTTAGTACTAAATAATTTAAATTTGAATCACTTGTAATATCAGAGAGATAATTCGTACTGATTTCATCTTTAATTCCCAGTTGAAATTTCCAGTGGAAATTATGACTTGAAATTCAAAGTGTGAATTTGTTTTGCCACTTCCCACTGGATTTCCCACTAGGATTTCCCACTAGGATTTCCCAATAGAAATTCTCACTAGGTGGATTGCTATGCCATTATAATTTGGAGCTACATATCAATTTATAGAATCTGTTGAAATTGTAAAGCTGGAATTCATACTTGTATGGTGGAAATTCACAGTGGATATTCCAACTGGGAATTTTCACTAGGAATTGCCACTTCCCACTGTTTTTTCACATTGATAATTCCCACTTGAAATTCCCACTTGAAATTCCCACTTGAAATTCCCATCGGATTTCCCACTGGGATTTACCAACATAAATTCTCACTAAGAAGTTGGATTGCTATGCCATTATAATTTGGAACTACATATAAATTTATAAAATCTGTTGAAATTGTAAATCTGGAATTCGTAATTGTATGTTGTAAATTCACAGTGGATATTCCAACTGGGAATTCGCACTGGGAATTTCCTCTTACCAGTGTTTTTTCACACTGATAATTCCAAGTGGGAATTTCCACTGAAAATTCCCACTTGAAATTTCCACTAGATTTCCCACTGGGATTTCCCAATGTAAATTCTCACTAGGAAGTTGGATTGCTATGCCATTATAATTTGGAACTACATATCAATTTATATAATCTGTTGAAATTGTAAAGCTGGAATTTGTAATTGTATGTTGGAAATTCACAGTGGATATTCCAACTGGGAATTCACACTGGGAATTTATAGTTGAAATTCTCATTGGGAATTTTGAGTTGCAACTTCCTGTGGAAATTCCCATGGATAATTCCCACTGTGAATTTCCACTTGAATTTCCCATTGGAATTTACCTGTGGAGGATCAGATTACTATGTAATTATAATTGGGAACTACATAAAGCATTGTGGACTATGTTGAAATTTTATAGGTACAATTCTATCTTCTACCTTGGGAATTCGTATAGGATATTCAAATTCAGAATTTTCACTAGGGACTCAAACTTGTAATTTTGACTAGGAATTCCTAGTGGAAATTCCTACTGGTAATTCCAAATGGAAATTGTGATGGGAAATTCCCACTAAAATTTCTTACTAAAAGTTCAGATTCCTATTGAATTATAAGTTGGACCTACCTAATAATTTGAGAATGTATTGAATTTGTACACCTAGATTTTGGACTTGTACCTCGATTTACCACTCCATATTCAGACTAGGAATTTGTAACGGGAATTTAGTCTTCAAATTCCCACTAGGAATTTCCACTTTCAACTTTTAGTGGGAATTCCCACTTACAAATTTTAGTGGGAATTCCCACTATCAATTCCCACTTGCAATTCCCTCAGGCAATCTAACTGGAAATTCTCATTGGCAATTCCCACTGGAAATTCTCACTGGAATTTGTCACTGGAAATTTCTGCTGACAAACAATTCCCACTGGTAATTTGCACTGGCAATTCCCACTAGCAATTCGCATAGGAAATTCCCACTGGAAATTCCCACTGGAAATTCCTACTGGAAATTCCCACTGGAAATTCCCCCTAGAAATTCCCGCTAGAAATTACCATTGGAAATTCCCACTGGAAATTACCGCTGACAATTCCCACTGAAAATTCCCACTGGAAATTTCAACTGGAAATATGGGTTGCTCAGCCATTATAATTTGAAGCTATGTAATATTTTATAGAATTTGTACAGGTAAAACTCTGACTTGTACATTGTGAATTGTCATTGCATATTGCTAGCACTGTCTATTTACACTTGAAATTCTAACTGGAAAGTCCCACTTGCAATTGTTACTTGGAATTATCACTGAGATTTATCAATTAAACTTATTTACATTTAAAATTATTTAATAATTTATAATTGAATTTGTTGTAATTTTTTAGTCATTGTAATTTTGGTGTTGAAATGGTACTTGATCTTACCGGCATTTCCCACCGGCATTTCCCACCGACATTTCCCATTGGAAATTCCCACTCGATAATCAGATTGGATATTCCCAATGGAAATTCCCACTGGAAATTCCCACCGGCATTTCCTACTACCTTACCTCTAGAAAGAAGCCAATGGGAATTGTCAGTGGTAATTTTACCACTGGGAATTTCCACTGGTGCCACTGGAAATGTCCACCGGAAAGTCCTACTAGAAATTTCCACTCTAAAACCCCACTATAAATGCCCTGGAAATATCCACTGCAAATCCCCACAGTAAATCCCCACTAGAAATTCCTGTTGTAACTACCCATTGTAAATCCCCACTAGAAAGACCCACTGTAATTTTCCAGTGGTTGTAATTTTGGTGTTGAATTCTCACTTTAACTTACCTCTAGAAATAAGCAAGTGGGAATTCTCAGTGCTAATTTTGCGAAATTTCCACTAGCATTTTCCACTAGAAATTACCACTAGAAATTCTCATTGGAAATTCCCACTGGAAATTCCCACTGGAAATTCCCCACTAGAAAGCCCCATAGAAAAGTCTCACTCTTATGGAACTATAATTTGAACTATGATTTGTGGTGGGATTTCTAGTGTTATTGTGCAGTGAAAATATATTATGTCATTATCATCATGAATTTTGATTGGTCCACTTATTTGAACGTACTCTTTCAAAGTCATGTCGCATTTCTGTACTTGAAATTTCCAGTGGCGGTTTTATGTTTCAAATCTTATGTGTTATTTTAATATTCCAATTTTCTTAATTCTAATTTTAATGGATATTTTTTTTTATGGCAGAAGAACTGTCTACATCAGCTATCAACCGCTACCGGTCTTCGATGACTGTGCTGTTCAAAAATTTTAATGACATTAGGCCTAAGATTAATGACAATCACATTAAATATCTTCAAAGGATGTCATTTTGGTAGTTTTTTAAAGTGTTTATTGATAACTTAATGCCATTTTATTATTGAAAGAAAACCGATGGTTCAATGTTATTTTTACTACAGAGGTTTAATGTGGATTTAAGAATGCTTGAGGTAGCTGGTAAGCTGATGGATTTAAGAGTTGCTGACATTTCGCATATTTTTGGCATTGAGGATGGCGAATTACCAGTCTCTGTTGCATATAAAATATGGCCTAATAGTTCTGCATTGTTAGTAAGGAGGTTTTCTAATGTCGGATGACTATTGTCCCAAGTTGTGTTATGGAGAGCAATTCTTGAGGCTATTGAAGCTAATGAGGAGCAAGACTTCTCCGATGTGGCTTCTTTGCTTTCTCTTTTTGCATGCGCAATATTATTTTTCCCAACTTCTGGGTCTTATGTTGGTTGGAATTTTGTTACATATTTTGAAGATGTTTCAAAAGTGAAGAGTTATTCTTGGGCTGCTGCTTTTCATGAGCAGTTTCTCACATCAGTGAATTTTTTTTTCAGAACTCCCTTAAATGTTGTTGGTTGTGTTGTTTGTTTACTGGTAAGGTCTTAAATTTTATTTAAATTATTACTTTTGATATGTTGGTAAACCATTTCTTAATAATGTTAAATTTTATAGTATTGGTTTTCTGAGAAATCTGAGAATGTTCTTCCCAAAAGAGAGGGTGAACTGTTATTCGTACGGTGGAGTCTGCAAGATATTGTTGCTACTGTGCAAGAAATTTCCAAGGTATTATTACTATTTTAATTTTTCGACTAGTCCTTTATTTTCATATTAATTTATGAAATCTGCATCTTTGTTTTCACTATCCATTATAGACTCAAAGGACCCCGAGAAAGAGCTCTAGGTTACAGTCAAGCCCTTGTGAGGGTAAAGAATGTGTTTAGCAGATAATTGAAGGAAAAAATGTTCATTTAACTATGACATCAGAATTGAAAAATGTTTCAAAGGAGGAGACTGTTAGACTGTATATGGAGAATGTGAAGCTAAACAAGAAGATTAGAAAACTACAGGCGCAAATAAAATTGAAGAACATAAAGATTTTAGTTTTGAGAGAAAGACTAAATATGAAGGAGGATATGAAATTAGTTATTGGAGAGGGGGAATAAACTATGTTTAAAAATGTTCAGATTCTAGATATTGAAGTTGAAAAGAAGACAACTTCATCTGCTTCTATTGACGACAGCATAGAGGAAACTATTGTAGATGAGCTGAAGGAAGCAAATGATGTAGATATCAATCAGGAGGAGGATGTGAATGTTGAACTTTGCATGGATGAAGGAAAATGTGTTGTGAAGCCTACTACAACTTGTTCTGCCTCTAATATATATACCTCATTGGTAAGGGGTGTGAAGAGTAGAGAAAGGAAGTTGAAGCATCAATCTCCCTATATATATCCACAAGTTATAGCCAAGAAGAGGGTGTCATTGACCCCCAAAATATCGCAGGTATGTCCTTAGTAGGTGAAGCAGTATAATATAGTGACGTCTCATGATAGAAGGCTCATTTCTATGATTCTTGATGGTGATGGGGAGAGGTATTGTAATTTATTTACTATATTTATTATATATTTTTTCATCTTTGACTATTTACTGATAAGGGAAATGACTTTCTATGAAAATAGTGATGTTGTCTGGGAATCAAGTGAAAACTCGTATCTCATCAATATTAAAAATATCACTGATTTGTTAAACAAGTGCTACACTTCTAGTATGGTATGTCTTCTATTACCTTTTTTAATCAGCTTTGGTATTTTAGTTTTCATTGAGTTCTTTTTTTGGACACAGGTCATTGATGCATATAGCGTTATTATTCAAGAAAAATGTCGCCTTTGGAGTATGGCTGGCATTGTAGACATGATTAGTTTTTCCTTTATGCCGAGCACATTCACTGTAAGATTGTTGTTTGTTTATGACAAACTATTAGCTTATATTTTTTCAAATTTTCATTTTTTGTATTCCATTTTTGAAGTAAACTGTGAGTACTTTATTATAATCTTTTATTATTTGCTTATAGGGAGTTCTGTATTCATCAAATGAGAAATTAAAGGAGGCCTTTTTGAAGCGGGTAGCTGTTGAGAACATGAAGAACTCTGATTTTTTATTTTGTCCAGTAAACTCTGATAACCTTCATTGGACCTTGTTAGTTATGGATTTAAGGAATCGGGTTTTTAGATATTACAATTCACTACAACCAGTTAGAGGAACTAGATCTAGTGATCTGTTTATAAAAGACATAGTTAGTGTGGTAAGGTCTTCTAGAATGCACATACAATTCAGAATACATTTCAAGACAGTGTTCTAATTGTTGTTTCTTGCAGAAATATTTCTTGGAAGACTTGATCTGTAGAGAAGTGAAACACAGGAAATGGGAGATGACAACTGAGAAGACCCCGCAACAGGGAGACTGCAGTTTGGATTGTGGGGTGATTATTTGTTATGTGATGGAGTGTTTGGCTATAGGTGTTGCAGTTGTGAAGAGTTTGATGGAGAAATAACTTGTTGATTGGTGGTTTTTATGGTGCATTATTTCTTAAATGATCCTGGAAGGAGTACCTCAGTGGTTGATGCAGAGAGTAAGATGTATATGGTTGCTTCCAGAGCTGATTGAAGTGACTAAAATTTTTTTGAGTGAAATTAATATTTTGGTTGTTGTTGTACAAGATTAACTCCTCACAGTTATTGTGACGGTTTGGCTGGATGATGGTTTGGGTGGGTGGGGGGTTTGGGTTTTATTCAATGATTCTGATATTTGTTCTGTAACAAACGTAACAGTTGTGACTTTTTTTTATGGTGGTTGTTGATTTGGGGTGAAATAGTTAATTTATTTTCACGATGAACAAAAATTAGTTTTAAGATAAGTGTTGCTTTGTTATTTGTATTTTTTCTCTGCACTGTTATTTGAATGACTTGGAAACTTGTTCTACATAGAATTATTAATAGGGAATTTTCATTGAAGGGTGTTAAATTAATATTTGTATTTGTAGTATTTGGAGTCACTTCTTTAACTTCCAGTTTTATGTTTCGACTCACAATTTCCCACTGTTAACAGTGGTTCGGTTCTTTTAATGCAAGATGGTTGTGTATATAAATTCCAATTGGGAATTTCTAGTGGGAACTCCCACTGGAAAATTTTAGTGGGAATTTTCAGTTTTATTTACATCATTTTATTAGGCATACAAATTGAAACTGGGAATTTGAATTGGAATTTTCCACTGGACTGTTTCATTGTAAAATGAGAGGGGACATTTCCAGTTTGATCATGTATAAGATGATTTTTACAATTTTATTATCTGCACCAACAAATTCAATTATAAAAACTAATTTTCAAAAGAAGTTGCATATTCTGATGACATCTGTAGTTGAAGCTGTGTATCAATTGAATTCTGAAATGCTTGCAATGAGTTCTCAGTCCTCATATTTAGGTTTTCATTCCCATTTGCAGCCGTTGTTGAATGTTGCATCATCAGTAGTGGAAAATTCCTCCTTGTTGGCTCCTAATTGCATCAATAATTATATATTAACAACTACAATGATAACTAACAAAAGGGTTGCATAAGATTTAAAATAGGACAACATATCAACTACTATGAACTGTTTTTAAATTTTTAGGTTTTGAAGATATAGAACAATATGTACTTACATTGATATTTATGAAACTATCATCATAGTAACTAGCATTCAACGATTCTGTTGAATTTCCCTACAACATTATTATAAAATTATTTATTCATGTTAGCATTGAATGAAATAGTTCATTAACATAATAAAATAATAGCATAACTGTTGTATAAGGTTTTAAATATCACATTATATGTAGTGTTATGATGTGGGTATCAATGTAACTCTCAATGGCGGTTTCATGGTTGGAACATGGTCCACTAGACTAGTATTGTAGAGAATTTGGCTGGGTGAATAATTGGGTATAGAATAGTAAGAATATTCGAAAGCACCATAGGCTAACGAGGTGGATTCGGACTATGGTGTGTATACAATAGTGGATCCAGGAAAGGGGGTCCAAGAATTTTTTACCCATGGAATGGTGGAAATTAAATTTTGAGCTATAGGGTCTAGTTTTTCTACAAAAATTTTCTTATCTCGGGACTCTACTGTGTGGTCTGTAGGCTATTATGTGGAGGGTCTTATTTTTCTAGTCATTCAGAATTTACTATCAATATGTTATAGAGCTATATGGAGTGTCCAACCATGAAACCACCACTGAGAGTTACACATAACCATTTATACTATATAAGGTTTTAAATATCACATTATATAAAGTTTTTTGATGTTGGTTTCAATATCAAATGTTTTGTAACCTAATGTATAGTACTTACATTGACATATGTGAAAGTTTTTCCATCACAACCACTATTTGTCAGTTCTCTAGTTGTTACCTGCAATAGCATTATAACAATATTTAGTCATGAAAATATTAAATGTATTATTTCAATAACATAAGTAAATAATAACAATGCAGTACCAATTCTGTAGTCTCTTGATTTCTGCTTTTCACCAGTTTTTGATGTGTTTTCTTGCCCACTCTAGACAACTTTTCAGCCTGTCACCACCTTTCCTTTTATCTTTTCTCTTAAATGATGTTTTACACTGTTGTCAACCTTGGTTTTTAGCCTCTTGTTTACTGGATTTTGAGGGTACATTCTTTTTGGCATCCTGAAATTCTCTAGCATAATTGTTTAAATTTGACATTCCAATTTTATATCCTTCTTCAAAGTCACAGGATTCTGTTACAAGCTTTATTTCCATTCATGATAACTGTTGGTAACATTGAGCTTTTCTTGCTACCATATCCTCTTTAGCATGATTAACTGTGATGTCTGCCAACTGGATGTCATGGTCTTGTCTTGTCCATCTCTTACATATATAAAATTCTAGCAAGGACTGTAGATCCAACCTTTCTAATATTTTCAAAGCATGACAACACAAATAGCCATAACTTTCAAATTTCAAACATGTACATCCAATTATGATAGGTGATTGTTGGTACACTTCTACTCTATAGTCATTTGACGAACCTTTCATTTCCACAATATACCATTTTGGGGAAACAGTTTCATTACAAGACTTAAGGAAACAAGCACCACATAGTTGGTGTTCATGCTGAAAAAGATCAAATATCTTTTAAGTGTACAAATGACTTGCTTGAACAATGATCAGATGATATGGAAAATGATTGCGTGGAATCTTTTCCCTTCCATCAAATTCATCCTTCATTTCTCGATACCGATTCTTCTCCAACACGCACTCAAATTGTTGGAATAATTCTAAGACACTAATTTTACGATTCAAATAATCCTTTAATACATCATTGAAACTTTCACTTAATTGTGTGCTTCGAATTCAAAATGTCAATGCATTTTTCATAAAACAATGAGCCCATTTTTCTTTGACTTTTTACATATATTCTATCCATGTTGAATCCAAATCACTACAATTTAGTTGGATTTGTTTCCACATTTTTTCAAATTTTGAAATCTCTGCAGTTCCATACATGAATTTGTCCAATTTTTCCAACACTGTCAAGTCATATTTCATTACATAGGCCAAGTGTTTCATGCCATTTTGCATTAGGTGCCAGGTGCATAGGTCGTGTCTTGTTGTAGGTAGTGTCAAACCAATTGCTTTATACATAGCTACATCTTGATCTGTGAAAATTGTTTTTGCATGTTTGCCTCTATGAAAATCAACAAATCTATTAAACAACCAACTAAATGACTCTGCAGTCTCATCATATAACAATGTTGCACCAAAAATTACAATCTTCTTATGATGATTTATACCGAAAAACACTCCCAAAGGCCTAGACTCAATGTTTGTGTTGAAGGTAGTGTCAAACATGATAACGTCTCCAAAATGCTCATAATCAACCTTCATTCTCGGGTCAATCCAAAAAATGTTGCCAATTTGACCACACATTTCAAGTTGCACTGAGTATACGAATGACATGTTCTCTCTTGATTGCTTCTCTAGGTATTGTAACATACCATCAGCATCACATAGTTGCAACTCCATTTGTATTTTAGACTATAGATAGTTCAGTTGGTCCACTCGTGTATATCCCAGACTTGCAGAGCCACCTGCAATAACTGTTGCAAGTGAAAACGAATCACCGGGCTTCAGACCATCTCTGTCACTAACATCCAACTCGACACCTTGTGCATCACTGATGTGTCTTTGTGACCTCATGAAATGCTTGGTCCTGGGAGCATGTAAGGGATGATTATTATCCTAAATAAACTGTGTGCACTCATATTGGTTATTGGACATGTAGACAACTCCCATTTGTGCTGGGCAATTAGTCATTATTTCTACACGTGGCTTTTTGACATTGACATCACGTTTTTATGATCTTCAGCATCCTTCTTTGATGCATTTATACAATGTGGATGTTACCAAACTTCTGTCATTTTTATGTTTGTTAACATACTTTTTTTGTACACTGAAACCCACAATGCCTCCATAAGCAACATAAAATGAATAAGCATCTAAATCTGATTTAAAATCCATCCTAATACTTGGTCTCCATGTTCTTCTTTATATATAAATGTTTTTACATGGGGTGATTTCTTCCGAATTTGGGACTTCATCTATGTTGATGCTAATTTCTACACTGATCTTTGAGTTTGTAATTTCCTCATTTCTATGCTCTGTGACGTAGCAGTCAGAAAAATTTTGAACAACATTTAAATAAAATGAATTTATGGCCTCTACACCTTGTAGAGCATTCAGATTGAGGTCCCTTGTTGTCATTATGTGATGTACAATTTATCTACACAAAGTGTTAGATCACAGTTGTTTATAATTTGTTTAATGGTTTTTTCTTTGGATCTAGTGGAAATTCCCATTGGAAATCGGAGTTGCAAATTCAAACTACTATTTCCCACTGGAAATCCACACTGCAAATTTTCACTTCCAATTCATACTACCAATTCACACTGCCAATTCACACTGCAAATTCACACTAGAAATTCTCATTGGAAATTGCAGTTGCAAATTCACAGTAGTAACTCCCAGTTGAAATTCGCACTAGAAATTCACACTGAAAATTCTCACTGGAAAATTTCTAATGGAAACTGCCATCGGACTTTCCCATTGGAAAATTCTCATTCAAAATCCCAGTTCTCTTCTTTGAATCTTTTGAAATTTAAAATTTGGAATTTCAATTGTCAATTCGTAGTGACATTTTGCAGTAGAAATGTCAATGTATAATTTGAACTTTGATTTAATGATGTTCTTTATAACAGAGAAAAGGACTAGCAGAATCCTGAACCTTGATGGAAACATCTCCTACAAAATACTATGCTCTTAGAAAGTGTTTCTAAAAATGCGTACTACAACTGCTGCGTCAGAACACCTCCTGTGAACAAACCTTCAGAAATCCACAAACGTGCATGGTTTATTGCCGCCCCTTGTGAACGAAAGATGAAAATGGCACCTGAAAATGCCGGGTATGGATTCTGTCCCCTGGAATTGGGAAGAACCTGCACGAATATAGCCGCCCCCGACTGATCTGATGTAGGCGTGACCAGAAAATGCTGAACATGACCCTCCGAGAATCCCAAAGTTTCCCACTGTCACCGTTGAAATATTTTCTTCACATTTGTTTAGTCAGGAAGTAATTAACCCTTTATTTTCTATTTACTTTCCCAAACTAATCGAATGGTCCCCCAATGTCTTAACCACGTGGTGGGAATTGAGCGACCAACCTGACGCTCAGGTTCAGGTGTCGAACCTGAGATTATTTAAATCCAAATTTTTTCCCCTCTCTAACTATTCCCCTGCTAGTATTTATTATTCCCCAACCACCCTACAACTCATCTAACTACTATTCTATTATATTTACAATACTACCCCCATTAGCTATACCACTTAACACTGACACCTAACACTAACAGACCCCAGCATGAAAACCCCTAACACCCTTACATAACCCTGGAAGCCATCTTCCAGATATGACTCATACGCAAATTCATCAGCCTGCACTTCTGATCCACCTTCATATCAATTTACCCCATGATGAAAAAACATCTTTTTCCCAAGGTGGACTTCCAAAACAATGCGCAACCATTTGAACATCAGAAACCGGCCAAATCTATCTGGTTTTGGTGCAGAAAAACCATCCAACAAATTTTGTTATCTTCACAATTCCCGTTTTCCTTAACCATTAGACTTCCCATGATTAACCATCCCCATAAGTATCAAGGCCAACCTTGAATACTTGGTAGCATAAACTTTATCTCGCTCAAACATTTAAACTTCTTATGTGCTGAAATTGTGGAAAGTCGAGAAAGACCAAAATCAGCAAAGTTCTCTAGGTTTCGAAAAACTTGAATAACAACCAGAAAATCCACTATAACAACCTTGGAAACAACTTCCCCTGCTGAATTTTCAACCTCTAAAAATAACTCCTTCACTCCCTCTAAGAGTCTTTTCTATCCTACACTGTAATCAGTAGGAAGAGATCCCAATATCTCCATGTGCGTGTGTAGTTTTGAGTTGACCATCTGATTAAGTAGTGTGTACTATCTTTCTCTGTTGAGATCATTCACATCCCTAGAATAAGAAATGGTAGAAAGTGTAGAATTTTTTTTCAATATTTGAAGGTAGCCCCACTTCACTATATGCCAATCCTTCTATACAATTTTCAACATGTAATCATTGAAACAACTGGGGTCGTCCTTCTGAACTATCTGGACAGCCGAGATATTTTCCATATCATGAACCTGATGCAAATATTCATCAAAACCTGTCAACTTGACTGGGAAAACATCCTTTGAAGCTGTCTGGACTTCAAAAGACTTCATTTCTTAAGAAAGCTGTTTTAATTCCAATGCTCCACTATCCAAAATATTTTCTTGGAAGCAAACAAGTCTATTGCTAACATTTACTTCTATCTTTTTCCTAGTGTAAGTGCCAGTAACCCGCACTTCCTCCATTGAGTTTGTATTAGGGGCGCGACGTTGCTCCTTTCGATGCAATGGATCCTTACTGGCCCAAGATTCAACAACCTATTTTAATTATTGTTTGTAACTCCCTCCTACATCATTACACATTGTTATGAAAGCTACAATTTCTATCAGTGTATACCCCTATTTTTCACTGTTATATTCTTCCACTGGACCAGTTTGGTATATCCTTAAGGAGTCCCTGAATCTTTCCTTCACTTATTTCCTCTTCATTGTCTGGTGGCATCTCAACTAGCCTAGCGACAGTATGTAACTCATTCCACAACTAGTATGTATCCTCACCCCCCCCCCCTCCCCTCTGCACACAATAAGAAATCCATGCAGTAGTGAACTGCTCGCAAGCGCCTTTTCAAGTGCTCATGCCAGGACCAAAAATGTCCTCGTTCGATTGGAACGATCAGGAATCTAACCGCTCCTCCCACTTCCTCTTCTATCTCATGTCTTAGTTTGCAAACTAACATCATTTTCGTCTGCATGCGTGGTCTTACCAAGGGAAATAGATGAATAGAGGGGCTGTAATTCGGCACTATCGGTCTTCTTTGATGTCGGAACTTGTGGTTGAGTAACATCCAAAGGTAAGGAAAACAAAAAAAAATGAAGGAAAATGATGATCATAAAACTTAGTCACCACACACGATCGTGTCTTCTTGGGATGGAAAATCTCATGTGGCATTGCTCGTCCTCCTTTGGCTATTCTAGGACTGGAATTGTTTCTTCCATTTTATGTTGCTTCAAACTGAACACTGTGCGAACGGGACTCAAAAATCCAGGTGTAGGCTGATAGACATGAAATTTTGTTAAAACGTATGTCTCACTAATGGAAATAAGATCTATACCAACGGTTTTGGGAAAATTGTTGGTATAGTTCACTTATATGGACCTATACCAACATTTTGGCCAAAATTGTTGGTATAGGTCACTAATTTGGACATATACCAACGGTTTTGGACAAAGAGTTGGTATAGGTCACTTATATGGACCTATTCCAATGGTTTTGGACAAACCGTTAGTATAGGTCCATAATAGAGACCCTATACAAATGTTTTTCCCCAAACCATTGGTATAGGTTCCAAAATCAAAGAATCTATACCAATGGTTCTCAAAACCGTTGGTAGGTCTATACCAACGGTTTTGAGAACCGTTGGTATAGTTACATGTATTTTTTATGGAATCTTCTTACATAGAACATTAAATAAATCAAAATTTAAAATATTTATGAAAATACATATATATATTTATGAAATTATGTTCAAAAAAGTCAAGTTAGGTTAGTTGTTAGGTTTTTCAATCATAAACTGGAGGTACTAGAATCAAAACCAACAAAATGATTCTTTTTTAAAATACATATACCAACGGTTTTATGTAACCATTTGTATAGATTTTTTATATTACTTATACCAATGGTTTTGAAAACCGTTGGTATAGGTCTATACCAACAGTTTGGAAGCCTATACCAACGGTTTCAAACCGTTGGTATAGGGTATTTTTCTAGTAGTGTATCATCCTTCCACGTTATCTGTTCCACTCATCCTTATGGCTTTACAGTCTACAACACCTCCCGCATCTACCCTACATTTTCATCTAGCCATACTGTGATAGGTAAAACTTCTTCCTCAACATCTATAAGTGACATCTGTCCCCAACCATTTTTTCGTCTTGAATGTGCATTATCTAGAAAACTTGACAAGTAAAGTCGTATGTATCCCCTTCATTCATCTATCCTAAACTCATTGATGCTCCAACGGTTGTAGCACTTCTACTATCTTCATTACCATCCATTATTGAGCCTGCAACAGTCGTTCTATCTTAGAATAAATCAAAGCCAATATCATCTCTATTATAGTCCGCATTCACCATGATCCACTAATGCTGTGAAACCTATCAATGAAAGCACTAAATGATAGGATCGTAAGTGAAAACAAGAGAAAAATGGAAGTTCACTAATATTCAACGTAAGAATTATAGTAGAAGAGGAAGAAATGAGAAGAAATCTCCAAGACACTACTCGAAGCCAAGGCTAAGGCCTCCCCTATCTGAAAGTAGATATCCATAACTAAAAATAATTTCCCCCTCTCTAACTATTCCCCTATCAGTATTTATTATTCCCCAATCATCCTACAAATCAGCTAAATACTATTCAATTCTATTTACATTACTACCCCCATTAGGTGTACCACCTAACACTGACACCTGACACTGATAGACCCTAACATGACAACCCCCAACACCCTTACAAAACAATGGAGGCCTTCTTCCAGGAATGACCCATAAGAAACTTCACCAGTCTACACTTTTGATCCACCTTCTTATCACTCTCCCCCATGAATTCTAATTTATAATAGATCCCACCTCCATGTGGACCCCTCTAACAACTAATATCCCCCCACGACAGACTCTAAACTCCCCCAACATACCAATCCCTTACAAACACAAATATACCCCTTAACTGCCTCCAGCTCATAGGTTCCTATCAAATCCATTTTGTTACTGAAACCATGCATCAAGAGATGTGAGTTTATTTGTCATTTTCTGATTATTGACATATGTTTCCATCCATGTTTAAGACCATTACTGACATGTGGTGAGGATTCTCTTAACCTTGCAAGCCTAAACAAAACATGTAATGTTAAAAGACTTGTAAGCAATTTATGCCATATATTTGACATATTGTTTCCTTAAAATAAAGCATTAAAAACATAATTAAACCATGTGAAGGATGAATCGTTGTAATATTTAAGATTCCATATGCTTCTTGGCAACAAAATAAACATATTTATTATACTTACAGATGTAACTGATAGAGAAAGTGACACTAGATCATTTCCATTAGAAAGAAACTCCATTAAACTATATTACTAAAGTGTATTCTACTGCTATCCATGCATGCACAGCCTAGCCAGACGGTCATGAAAAGGTGGAGAGCTACTATTAGGATGAAGATTCTGGGGAGGGGAAGTTCCTTGTAGATAGTCTGGTTGAATTCCCAAAGACCTTCGAGTCATGTAATCTCCTAAGCCTACGGGCCATGTAATATCTGAGCCTACGGGCCATGTAAGGGTTCCCCCACATCCCTTGAAAGGGGGGTTATCAAAAATCAATAAAAATGAAGGAGTTCAGGCCATTCAGGTAGGCATGCACACACACACATACATGTACATGTATTTTGTGATTTTTATAGGAATTGTGGCCCGTTCCCCAGACATCGGTAGATGCTTAAACCCAGTGGGACCAACTCTGCCACTTCAATCTTCTCAATGGCCTCACACCAGAATTTTCCACAACAGCTACTGAGCTACTCGCCAGCCCTTCGACACTGGCGATACCACAAGTATATCATCTCCTGAGAAAGCCTCAGTGGGATCTTCCCTCGACCGCCCCCATCATTGACCACTCAGCTCTCGTCGGTCGTGGCAGAGGCCGCTCCTCGGGCACTCATGGTCGTGGCCATGTGGAGGGTCGTCCATGACCTCTCTACCACCACTGTGGAAAGCTCGTCCACCTAATCGATCGATGTTGGGTTCTTCGTGGAATCCCCTCTCAGCACCCACTGCAAGGTCAGACGGTAGTCCAGGAGGCTTCCTCCTCAGTCGCCACTCTTCCACCATCTCTGGACCTGTCTATGGCAGACATCCAGCTGAGTCATGATTTTTGGAACCCTGCAAGACCCAGTCCATCTTCAGCGTCTTTGGCCCATTCCACTGGTTCTTCTGCCTTCGTCGGTCATCGCTCCCCTGCTTGGATGCTCGAATCAGGTGCCTCCGACCACCTCACCAGTGATGATGGTATGTTACACTCCTACTATCTCTATACAGGTCCATCAGCCATCACCATCTCAGATGGCTCTACTATCCCCATTGCGGGCTTCGGTGCATGCTCCCTGACTTCATCGATTCACCTGCCCTCTGTGGCACATGTGCCCCGTAGTCCATTTAATCTTCTTTCCATCAATAAACTTACCAAGGATTACAACTATGCTGCCATCTTTACCTCCTATGCTGTTGTATTTTAGGAGGGGACTACGAATCAGGAACTTGGTTGAGGTCATCTTCAGGACGGGGTCTACATGTTCGATGGCCCAAAAACCATCGCTTGCACATATGTCTCTACCCATGCATTGGATCTTCATTCCCGATTGGGAAATCCCCCCTCCTCCACCATTCATCATCTTTATCCAGATTTCAGTAAGCATATCTCTTTTCATTGTGATTCTTGTACATTTACGAAACATCATCGCACTATATACATTCTTCGAGTGAATACACGGGCCTCCAAACCTTTTTATCAGGTTCATTCAGACATTTGGGGTCCCTGTACCATCTTGACTCATTTGGGGTATAAATATTATATATCTTTCATTGATGATTTTTCACGAATGACTTGGATATACTCGTTGTTGTCAAAGGTGCGCTGAGGCGCGTGCCTTGGCAAGGGGCGCGGCGAGGCAAGGTCGGAGCGCCTCTCCACTTACAAGGTGAGGTGAATTCATTGAGGAGTGCCAAAGGAGCGTGCCTCACCCACCATTCCTTGAGGTGCTTGGGCGCCATGCACTGTAAAGGCGTGCCTCACTCTCATCTTCCTTGTTGGGAGGTGACAATGCTGGAAAGCGGAGAAGCGGATGATGTCGGTGGTGACTGGGGTTTTGATTGTGCGAAAGATGAATCGTTGTAGTGTAGATCGGGTTAGGAGGTAGAAAGGAGGGAAAGGTGGAGATCGGGGTAGGAGGCGGAAATCACGGTGCACTACAATGGAAATCAGGGTAGTCCTAATTTCAATTAAGTAGAATATTTAATATATTAATAAAAAACATAGCAGACTATTTTTTTTTGCAAGGCAAAACATAGAAGACTATAAAAACATTATTGTAACATCACTCATAGCAGAACCTCTTAAAAAATATCGGTATGTATTTTAATTTTATTTTTTTATTGAATTTAAGTTTTTAAAAATTTAAAATATTTCTCAAAACTGTATATAATTAATTATGTGTGCATGAGTCTTAGTTGCACCTCACGCCGCACCTCGCGCCACATCCCCAAATGGTCTTTGCGCCTTATTGTGTCGCGCGCCTTTGACAACAATGGATATACCTCATTCGAGAATGCTCTGAGGTGTTTTCCACATTCTATACATTTTACAATGAAATTTATAACCAATTTTCCATCTCTTTTAAATATATCCTCTCTGACAATGGGTGTGAGTATCGCTCCACTCCCTTTTGGTAGTTTCTCCAGGCAAAAGACATCATTCATCAGATCTCCTGTCCTGATATGCCCCAGCAGAATGGAGTGGCCAAGCGGAAACATATACATATTCTGGATACTGCTTGTGCCCTCCTCTTCCACCGATAGGTGACTCTGCATTTTTGGGGAGATGCGATACTCACTTCCACCTACCTTATCAATCGCCTTCCTTATTCTATTCTACAGGGGGGACTCCTTTTCAGGCTCTATTTTTCCCTCACCCTCCTCACTCCCTTCCACTTTGAGTGTTTGGATGACTCTGTTATGTTCGGGACACACGTCCTGGCCTCTCCAAACTCTCTCCCAAACCCCTCCGGTGCATATTCCTTGGATATTCCCACACTCAGTGCAGATATCGTTGCTACTCACCGGACCTTAGGAGCTATGTCATCTCTACTGACATTTCGTTCATTGAGAGATCTCCATTCTCTCTTCCCTCTCCTCATCCTGACTCTACCAAATATGACTTCCTTCCTCTTATCACCCACCCTCCTCTAGTGTCTCCCCCTATAACTGACACCCATTTTGGTAGGGTCTACTCTCGTCATCCATCCACCATATAGCTCGTCCCAGCAAATGACACCGTTGTCCCCGCTTCGTCCGATGCTCCTGCCCCGGCACCAGACGACTTTCCCATTTCACTCTGGAAAGGTACTAGCTCTTGCCATAGTAATCCTCTATTTGTATCTTTATACAGGGGTCTGTCAAATCTAGAGACCGTATATATTCCTCGCACCTTTGGTGATGCAAAATCTCACCCAGGGTGGCTAGCGGCAATGCGGGATGAATTGCAAGCTCTGGAAGAAAACCACACTTGGGATCTTGTTTCCCTTCCCATAGGAAAATAGGTGGTTGGCAGCAAATGGATCTTTACAATTAGGCTAAATCCCGATGGTACTCTCCATTGTCTCACCGCCTTGTGGCAAAGGGTTTCGCACAGACTTACGGTATTGACTATTTTGATACATTTTCTTTGGTTTCCCAGATAGCCTTTGTTCGATTATTCCTCTCTCTAGGGGCTGATTATCATTGGCCTCTTCATCAACTGGATGTCAAGAATTCCTTCCTCCATGGATTTCTTGAGGAAGAGTTTTATCTGCAACATCCCCCCGAATTTTGTGCCTCTGGTGCCGAGTCTCAAGTTTTTCGACTTCGCCGCTCTCTTTACGACCTCAAGCAGTCCCCTCGTGCTTGGTTCAGCCGCTTTAGCACTGTCATCACCGACTTTGGGCTCTCTCTCAGCATGAAAGACCACACAATGTTCTACATGACGACCTCCACTGGTTTCATCCTATTGGTCGTTTATGTGAAAGATATCATCATCACCGGCAACGACTCGGATGGTATCACCCACCTCAAGGGGAATCTTCACCAGCACTTCCATGCTAAGGATCTCGACCCTCTGACCTACTTCCTAGAAATTGAGGCATCCTATTCTCCAAACATCATCTCCCTCTACCAATGAAAATATGCATTGGATATTCTGCAAGATTTTGGGCTGACACAGGCCACTACTATAGAAACTCCTCTGGAGCTTGGGGAACAGTCTCTCTACGACTCCCCAACACTTTATTCACAACCAGAGTAGTACCTTCGACTGGTGGGCAAACTCAATTATCTCACCATGACTCATCCAGACATTGCCTGTGCTATTGCTAAAGTTAGCCAATTTATGGAGCATTCGACCACCTCTCATTGGGATGTTATCCTCCGCATTAACAAATACATCAAATGCGTTCATTATCGTGGTCTTCGCTACTACTAGCATCCCCATATCAACATTGAGGCCTTCTGTGATGCTGATTATGCCGATTGCCTTGCTACCCAAAAATCTACTTCTGGATTTGTCATGTTCTTGGCAGGCAACCTCATCTCCTGGCGCAGCAAGAAACAGATTATCGTCTCATGCTCCAGTGTGGAATCCGAGTACCGCGCCATGGCCACCGTCACTATAGAGATCATTTGGCTTCGACATCTCCTACAGGAGCTTGGCTTTCCTCCGCAAACACCTGCTCTCATCTAGTGTGACAATCAGGAAGCCACCATTATAGCTTCTAATCCCATCTTCCATGAACGCATGAAGCATATTGAGGTGGACTTCCACTTCTTTCTCCACCACCTGGATCAAGATCATGTCAGCTTTACCCACATCCCGATGGCAGCCCAGCTTTGCAACATCTTCACCAAAGGCCTCCCGGGGGCTCTCCTAGCCTTGCTCAGTTCCAAGATGGGCATCCACAGCATATGCGACCCATCTTTAGGGGGAGTGTGTCTGGTCTTTTCTGATTTTATCTTTCTTTTTGTGGGACTCGTTGTCCAAGCTAGGCATGTCCAGACTGAAGGGGAGTGTTAAAACCTTTTTTTATTATTATGGGTATTTCCGAGTCCCACATCGGAATACTCCTATGTATATTTCATTTTCTTAATCTATAAAAGATGGCCTCCACCTCACCTTGAGATAAGGATATTTCCTCTTTTAAATATGCAATATTACCATGTTTCAAGGGGGGCCTGAGTATTTGTTTCCTCCTCTTTTTGTAGAAGACAATTTTTTCGATCTAGTGTCTGCTAGTTTTATTCGTCTTGGAAAGATATCTGATTTTATATCCTCAGATGAAAATCATGACTTAATAATGGATTCAAGGACATTTTCAATGCATTTTCGTAGTCTGGCAAGGTTAGAGTCTAGTGGAGAAGCCAGGACACCAATGGAGGTTCACCTTCCTTTTGGAGAGATGACTCCAACCGAGAATAAAACCTCTTCCATTATTGGAAGCTCAATGTTCATTATTGGATTGAAGAAACCATCATCTCTTTTTCCCGTTGATAAAAACAATAATGGAAGCGATTCAAATGACATGAGTCTGGTTGGAGAAAATCCTCATAGATATGATTTTAGAAGGATTTCTCTAGACTTGGATGAAATCATGACTGGGGGGAGCAAGGATGCACTCCTTGTTTCCATTAATGATGAAATCACCACCTCCAAGCAATCATATGAACAAAAGAAAGATTATGTGCTTGAAAAGAATGATTCAAGAGACTATAGTCATATTGGACCTATGGACAATTTTAATAATGATAAATCAGAAAAAAAAATTATCTACAGTGGATACTAGCTTGGGTGAACCAAAAATTGATTTTGTAGCTACTTTTATTGATCGGGACACTTTCCCATCCAGGGTAATGGATGCCTTTGCTACCAATGCCTCAGTTGATCAAACTCACAGCCCGTCTGAAATGGTAAGAAGTTTCTCCCTGGGACTTTGGTCGGATTGTTCTGCCAATTATTTTGGTTTCTTTATTGTTCAATTAGGATTTTTGGGATAAGTGGCCACAATTGTTTCATGAAAATGGTTCTTTTTAGATTATTGTGCTCTCTTTATTTTTCTTTTCTAATTTTAGCCATTGCGGTTTGCATTTATTTCATTTGGATCTTGAACTACAGTTTATCTTCTACATATGGCATTCTATTAAGAAATTTTGTATGTCTTTTTTTTATGAATCTAAATAGAGTGAAATTATCTGGTTAATATTTCAGGGTTACATTTTCATTCTTTATAGATAAGATCTTTGACAAAGACAACACTTTCAAACATTATTGATGGCATTAGCATTTTGTTTCTTGCATCACTTATGCATTATGAAGGTGTGAATTGTTGAAGGTTAATTAATTTTTCACACTAGTAGATTTTATTTTTGGTTTCTTGAGTGAAAAAACTACTAATAGTAAAATTTCAAAATCAATTATGCATATTTTTTACCATATTTTTCAATAGTGTTAGACCCGGTTTATGTTATTTCTGGGTTAAGTGTCTTTTCAAGTCCCACATTGGATTCTTCCGACTTGTATTTAGTCTCCTATATCTATAAAACAATGTATCCACATCTCATTGAGGTAGAGACCTCACCATTTTACATGGTATCAAAAGAATGTTACATCCAATAACCTTCTGATTCACGCTCAAATTTACCCAAGAGAAGAAGGTAGAACGGTCCTTGTAGTCTAGATTGGGTTGTCGAATCCTCAGAGACCTAAGAAGTAACCTACAGACACGTACATTCTATGGACTATTTTTTTCTATGAAGTGGCCAACTTGGGTTTATTTTAGATGAGTTTAAAGGATAACTAACAGATTTAAGTGAATTCAATTTAAAATAATTATTTGATCCTAGGTTATCGCTCGGGGTGGATTGGATGAAATTCTTTTTCAACTATTTCAATTTCTTATATTTGAGGTGGGTTAATTTAAGAAGATAAAAAAACATCCTCAATTACTAGTTTAATACCTACACACTTTAATACTAATCACCTATACACTTGAAGGATTAATGTTTGGATCACTTCAAGGTAAAGGTTCGTATTAGCACTTGAAGTGTGTGGCCTTAAATTCAACAAGGACGATGGAGTTTAAAAATCATCAAATAAAAATATCAATTAAAAGAAGTGATTAGAAATTAATAGGGTGATAAATAACATCCAATACAACCCCTTTATACTCCCTTGGATCAAAACATAAGTGGATTATCCATTCATTGATGCTATGGTTTCAATGGAAGCGGGAAGTAGACTCATGAGGGAGGAATTGAAGAAGTAAAAAAGACAATGAAATAACAATTACTCCACCTTTTTGTGATAATATCACAAGGTTTGGTATGAAAAAGTTCACACATTAAGGCAATGATATCAAAGTGATAAGAAGAAGAATGGAAAAAGAGAATATGAAGAACTTTTATAAAGAATCTAAGGTAATTCAAGGACTTACAATTGAAGGAATGCGATTACAACATCAAATTGGAAGCATAACATTAAAATGAAACAAAGCTCAAAGATGATCAACTTATCCACCACCACTGCCTTAAATAGACATTTTTGAAGCCTTGGGTAGATCCTAATATAGTCCAAGTCTCATAAATTAATTTTGGTAGGCCATAGGTGAGTGTAAAGTTGAGGGAGTTTTGATTTTTCCACCCTTGACCCGAGGTGGCAGCCAGCTTTCATCCACCGAACAGACGCATCTGAATGGACTTCTAGATGGCTGAATTGGAGTGGGTCATAGAAGAAAATAGTGAATCTCCATATTTCTCCTAGTTCTCTATAAAATTTTATCCCAAATGGATATGTGGTTGCCGAGATATGATTAAATTGGTGGGCTGTTTTTCTGGGACGTAGAATCTGGCCCCGAATTTTATCTCTAAATTGGTCCACCTTAATAACCACAATGGAGGCTAAATTATCACTGGATTATGAATAATGATTTGTTCCTCTATATGTATTCTAGAATCCCACGAAATTTGGGCTTCATTGGGAATGTTTGTTAGACCCCACATTCTCATCAGTGGGCTGGTGTCCAATCTGCCTTCTCTAGAATTGTTTGCATGAAATCCCATTTTGGTGGTCTTCCAATGTGAATATTACAAAACTCTACAAGTATGAATTGTTCCCAATATAATTATAAAACTTAAAATTAAATATGAAAATAAAATCAATATCATTGTGTATTTTAAATGATTTTCAAAAATGTACCACATAATAGTGCATTTTAAGAAGGAATTACAATCTTAATGTGAAATGATGTTCAAAGTATAAAATTCACTAAAATGGTGTTTATGAATAATAAAGCACATGAATATTATATATATTAAAAATGAATATTAGCCTTATTTTGTGGCTAATCACACCCCCAACTTGAGTTTTTCTAGTCCCGAGAAAAATATATCTCAACAATATGAAATTCAAATTTCATTTTCCAAAAACATTTTAATACACAATAATCACCAAAAACCCTTATACCAAAAAATAATGAAACCAATAAAAATATTTTAATACATGATAGTTTCATAAGTAGATCTCAATCCAAATCCCATTACTTTGTTCAAATTCATTTCCATATTTTATCCAATATCAATTAAGAGTGATGATGTGTTGTGAATCGAATTACACATGGGGGTTCATATTTATTCAAGAGGGGGATGATGGAAGCGCTAGGTGGAATCACATTTCAATATTAAGATGAGTTTTCAAAAATAAATTATTGTATTATTTTTTTGTTTTCTTTTCAATTTTTCCATGGTAATTGAAATTGCACTCAAAAGAGTCAACCCATGTAGCGAGACTTTGCCGATGACTCCCAGACTCAAAGACATTAGGGAACCAAGTGAATCTCACATACTCGAGCATCATCTCGAGTTAAATTAGTCAAAAAAAAATTCAAATTACCCAAAATAGAGATAAAATTACTAACTCTGGTCCAGACAACTATGGGGCCATGATCCCCAAGTGCCAAAAGCCACGCATTAGGTCATTTCATTGCTCTACACACAAATTTATTGTTTTTTTAATTATTTTTTGAATACTCATATTTAAACTAAAATGATCACCAAACCTATGCTATTTATTTGAGGGACCCCATGAACTCAAACTAATACCCCACTATCCAAAGGACGTGCGTTGTGATTTTTTTATTTGGACGAAAATATAAACCATGAAATATCACATTAGAAAGCCACACTTTCCAAAATCTATGATTATGAAATTATACATGGATTAAAATCAAAATCAGGGCATGCCAAATTATTTTATATTCAGTTTCAAAGTTTACAATTTCTATTATCATGTTCAGGGTTAAATAAAATTCTCCTTTCATTAAGGCACACTTTTTTTCAAATCATTCATTTTTTTTACACAAAAGCAATTTTATTTTATCTCCCCCCCAACATAAAATAACATTGTCCCCAGTGTTTAAAGAAAAGAAAATTTAGAAGGGGTAGAGGCATAGAATGAGAGTTTAAAAACGAAATTGAAATTGAGGATCATGGAATGAATTCACCTGGTGGTTGAATTTGAAATTCTTGTAGCTCCCTTTTAATCCCTTGATCTCGATGTCACTCTGAGAATTCCCTAGTGGAAGAAAACAAACAAACAAAAAAACAAAAAAAAACTATATATATATATATATAATAAAGAAATTAAAATATAAGTATATATATAAAAATTATAGAATAAGGAAGCACAATAAGTTGTAGGTCAGTGGTAAGCACACGCCCCTGTCTCACTTTGGTCCTAGGTTCAATTCCCCGCAGCTTCGCCAGTTGTGATGGGGTTCGACCCATGACCTGCGACGTGTCCCCTTTTATTATTATTATTTATTTTTTTATTTTTTTTGTATTTTTATTTTAACCTACAAACACATAAAAATAAAATAAAACAAACTTATGAAACATTATCTTATTTTAAAATTTCTGGGTAAGGTATTACACAAGGATCATACCACGTGACACTGATGAATATAGTGCTCCCCTTTCGTACCCATCCATACTCATAATAGAAGAACCGTTCAACGGTCTATTTTTTTAAATATAAAAATGATTCATTAATCCTATTTTAAAAAAATTATTTGCAAATATGAAAACCATGGGTTGCCTCCCGTGCAACGCTTTGGTTTAATATTGCTAGCTTGACTTAGACCCTTAATTATTTAAGTATTTTCCTCATCTAAGGTTGGTTCACACAAGTTTTCATCAACTTCATTTTTTTGGAATGGTTCAATAAATGGTTTGACTCTATGAACATTAAATTTAAAGGTTTTACCATAGGTGGGATCTTGAATTTATACAACCCCATGGGGGTACACCTTATGAACTATGTATGGACCTGACCATCTAGACCTCAACTTTCCCAGGTGTAAAAGAAGTTTAGAACTATAAAAAATAAGAGGTTTACCCGGTAAAATGTGTTTGGTTTTAATATTTCAAGATTGGTAGGTCTGTACTTTAGCTTTATTGATCCTTGAATTTTCATAATCCTCCATCCTAAGTTCCTCATGTTCATTGATATCTAATTTCCTTTTTTGTTTCAGGCAATGAGAGGTCATAATTCATTTTCTTAATTTCCCAAAAGGCCTTTTGTTCAATCTCCACTGGCAAATAGCATGATTTACCATAAACAAACCTATATGGGGACATTCCTAAAATGGTTTTATATGTGGTTCGATAGGCCCAAATAGCATCCAAGAGTTTCTCGGACCAATCTTTCCTAGAAGGATTGACTGTTTTTTCAAGAATATTCTTAATCCACCTATTTGATAACTCAGCTTGACCATTGGTTTGAGGATGGTACGCAGTGGAAACTTTATGAGAAATCTCATACTTAGACATGAGTGAAGAGAATGGACGGTTGTAGAAATGGGTTCCTCGATCATAGCCCTAGGAATTCCAAATCCAGAAAATATGTGCTCTTTCAAAAATTAGATCACAACATGATGGTCATTAGACTTGTTGGGAATGGATTCAACCCATTTTGAGACATAATCAATAGCTAAGAGGATGTAGAGGTATCCCCTAGAGTTTGGGAAGGGACCCATAAAATCGATTCCCCGGCAGTCAAAGATTTCAATCACTAAGATGGGAGTGAGTGACATTTGATTCATTTTTGTGATTGACCCTACTTGTTGACACTTAAGACAAATTTGAAAAAATGTTTAGGACTCTCTTGAGAGGGTGGGCTAGAATATACCAAACTGAAGAATCTTAGCAGATGTTTTATTAGAGGAAAAGTAACCTCCACATGCCTCACTATGAAAAAATTTAAGGATGGACTCTTTTTCAGATTCTGGGACACACCTCCTAATGACTTGGTCAGGGTAGAACTTATAAAGGTATGGATAATCAAACACATAGTTTCTAACATCAGAAATTAATTTCCTTATAGCTTTAGTCCCTAAGAATTTTGGAATGACTCCTGTAACTAAGAAGTTAGCTATGTTAGCATACCAAGGGCAGTCACTCACAGAGTATAGGTGTTCATCATGAAATGAAGCAAACACAGAAAGGTGATTTGAGTTGTATTTGAATTACATCCTAGAGAGGTGATCAACTAAAACATTTTCAACACCCTTTTTATCCTTGATTGTGAGGTCAAATTCTTGTAAGAGAAGGACCCACCTAATCAGTCTAGCTTTAGCATCTTGTTTTTGGAAGAGGTATTTTAGTACAGAATGGTCAGTGAACATAGTGATGGGGGATCCTAAGAGGTAGGACCTAAACTTCTCTAAGGAAAAAACAATATAAAGTAACTCTTTTTCAGTAGTGGTGTAGTTGATTTGGGCATCATTTAAGGATTTTCTTTCATAAGCAATGACATGAGGAGTTTAATCACAACATTTTCCTAACACATCTCTTATAGAAAATTCATTGGCATCACACATAATTTTTAAAGGAAGGTTCCAATTTGGAGATTTCATAATGGGAGGAGATATGAGAGAGGATTTGAGGGTTGAGAATGAACCCTCACAGCTTTCTGTCTAAACAAATGGAGCATCCTTTACTAGGAGAGCACAATGTGGATGAGAGATTGAACTAAAGTCCTTGATGAATCTTCTATAGAAACCAGCATTTCCTAATAAATACCTCACTTCCTTGACAGTTTTGGGTGATGGAAGGTGAAAAATGATGTCAACCTTGGCTTTATCAACTTCAATCCCCCTACCTGAGACTATATGGCCTATAACTAGTCCCTCTTTAACCATGAAATGGCATTTTTCCCAGTTTAGGACCATATTCTTTTCTTCACATCTTTACAAGACTCTATCCACATTCCTCAAACATCCCTCAAATGTATCCCCAAACATAGATAATTCATCCATGAAGACCTCAAGAAAATACCCTACCATGTCTGAGAATATTCTCATCATGCACCGCTGGAAGGTTCCAGGGGCATTGCATAACCCGAAGGGCATGCATTTGAAAGAAAAGGTTCCAAATGGACATGTGAATGTAGTATTCCCTTGATCCTCTAGGGAGACCTAAATTTCATTATACCCTTAGTACACATCTAAGAAACAGTATAAGACATGACTTTCCACTCTCTTAAGGACTTGGTCAATGAATGGTAAGGGGAAATTGTCCTTCTTGGTGAATGATTTTAGCTTCCTATAGTCAATGAAGACTCTCCAGCCACTACTCACCCTTGTTGGAAGAATCTCTCCATCCTCATTGGTTATCACTGTGATTCCAGCCTTTTTTGGAACCACTTGGATTGGGCTCACCCACTCACTCTCAGCTATGGGATATATGATACCATATTTTAACAATTTCTGAAGTTCTTTTCTCACTACTTCCATGAGATTAGGATTGATTCACCGTTGAGGTTGACGACAAGGCTTTGAATCAAATTCCAAAACAACCCTATGAGTCCCAATAAGTGGGCTAATCCCAGGAATATCAGACAGGGTCCAATCAATGGATTTCTTATGTTTACTAAGGACATCTAGAAGCATCCTCTCATGATTGGATTTAAGAGAAGAAGAAATGACAATAGGATGTGTTTAATTGTCCCTTAGGAAGGCATAATTAAGTGAAATGGGAAGTTCCTTCAATTCAATATCATATTGGTTCATAATTTCAACAGAATATTGGGACATTAGATCAAGATAAATTTTATTTCCTAGAGTTTTAGATAGGATTGATTCCCCACATGTAGAAGGTTCAGCTACTAGATTGTCTTGATCAGATTTAGGGAAGGAAGTTGGAGTGGTCTCCATGAAAGTGGTTTCCTGAAAGGTTTCACTGATTGTTGTACCTAAGACTTCATCATAAGAGCAATTTTAAAATGATTCAAGCCAAGGAGATAAACTTCATTCATGTGAACAAAGGAAATCAATCTCATCCTAACTTAAACATCCATAAAATATTCCTTGATGTTCTATGGATTCATTATCAATGCTTCATATCATGTTTACTTCATGAATGTCCTCATCATCCCCTATTTGTGAGATTTCATTATAGATGTTCAAGTCTAGACTCTGGTTTCTAAAAGTGTTGGTTATGTTCCCATTTCGGACTCAGATAACAGAGTTGATTTTTGCAAGGAAAGGAAGATCAAGGATGATTGGGTTTTGTTCCTTATTTCCTAAGTTTGGATGGTTGTCAAGGAAAATGAAGTCAGCAGGATAGATGAAGTTTTCAACCTTTACTAGAACGTCCTTTAAAATCCCCTTTGGAACCCTAATGCTACGATTAGAAAGTTGAAGTGTGACTGATGTGGGTTGGAGATCTTCTAGGCCTAACTGTAAGTACACAACATATGGGATGAGATTGACACTAGCACCTAGGTCACACAAGGCCTTGAAAACTTTTCTCTCTCCTAGTTCAACATTGATGTAAGGAAAACCCGAGTCTTTGAACTTAGGATGAATGGTCCCTTGAATGGTGGTACTCACATTAGCAGCCAAAAGGACTTGGTTTTTATGTGAAAATATTATTTTAAAAGTGCACAAGTCCTTAAGGTAATTTGAGTATGTAGGTATGGTTTGGATGGCATCAAGAAGGGGAATGTTCAACTTGACTTGTGATAAGATTTCCCTCAATTTTTCACTCAATTAAGGCTTGGTTTTCCCCCTCATGCATTAAAAAAATGGTGCAGGTTGTGGGGTTATTTTTTAAAGAGTTGTTTCTTGGACAATGTTATCATGTTTTTCAGTTTTATCATTTGGTTCATTTGAATTTTCATCCAAGTTTGAATCTTCATATGGGTTCTGAATTAGTTGTTCAGGTTTCTCAATTGATTTTCCACTTCTTAAAACTGTCACAACCTTTAGTTCTTCATGAGTTTTTTGAGTGAAACTTGACTCTCCCCTTAAATTTGAGGATGGTACCGCCTAAGTAGGCATGGTTTCCTTTCCATTTTTGATAGTTTGAAGTTCTTGTTTAAGGGAAGAGACTTTCGATTTCATCCTTTCCATTTGTTTGCACAGTTGTTCTAGTAGGCTTTGTGGAATAGTTTGGGTTGGTACTTGAGAAGATTGGTTTATCCCAGGGAGATATTTTGGAGGTGGGATGGTTTGTTGAAAATAGACTGGTGGTTGTTGGTATTGTATAGGTTGGGTTTGGAACTGGTTATGGGTTTGGTAGTTCTGATGGGGGTAAGTATTTTGTCCCTATGGTTGGCTAGGTTGTTGGTTATCTTTCCAGCAGAAGCCTGAGTGATCATTATACCTTGGGTTGAAGTTGTTTTGGTATTGAATATTTTGAAATTTCAAAGAATTTACATCCACTGGGGGTCCTACTAAAAGAACATCCTTGATGGATGGAATGGTTGGGTAGTTTTCTGTCTTATGGTCATGTTTGTCACAAATTGTGCAAACAGGGTCTACGGTTTGGATTTCATGGACTTTCCTAAGGTATATCTCTTCAACCTTCCTAGAGAGTGTTGTGAGTTTAGCCTTAAGGATTTACTCTTCTCTAAGTGTATTAATTCTAGTATTTCTTTGTGGCTTTTCAAAATAAGGTGAAGTTCCCCATGTTTGGTTTTGTTTAGCAAGGCTTTCTAGATACTCATAAGCATCATTTTGGGCTTTGTTTTTAAAGGTTCCATTACACATCATGTCAATGAATTGTTTGTTCCCCGAACCCAACCCTTAATAGAAAATTCTCACTTATTCAGGAATAGAAAAACCATGGTGTGGAACCATGTTTAGAGTGTCTTTGAACCTCTCCCATGTTTCATAGAATGACTCTCCCTCTTTTTCAAGAAAGTTTTGGATACTCTTTTTAAGTGCAATTGTTTTGTGGTGGAGAAAGTATTTTTTATATAATTCTCTTTGTAGTTGGTCCTAAGAGTTGATGGATGGTGGTCTAAAATTGTTTAGACAATTTTTAGATCAATTATTTAATGAAAAAGGAATAGACTCATCTTATCTGATTCTAGTTGATGTGGGGGACACATGTTTTTTATAATGTCATTGAACTCATTAATGTGAAGGTAGGGCATCTTGGACTACATTCCATCAAATGTGGGGAGGTGGTTTAGGACATGGTGTTTAAAGATTTAGTTGGAATCTCCTAGGTAATTGTGTCTAATGCATGAGGGTTCATTGGTCCAGGAAGGTGTGAGGTATTCATTCATGGTTTGATCGATTGCATTCCCCAAGTTTGGGGCTGCCTCATTTGGGTTTCCATTTTGGTTCCCACATGGGTTTATGAGTTGGTTTTTTTGAAGACCTTCTATTGAAATAGGCTCAATTTTTGACTCTGTAGTATTAGTAATATTAGGATCTAATGGAAACATTTCCCTTGTTGTACTTGACTCCCCAACCCCAGGACTATCCACCTTAACTAGACGGTTTGATTGATCATGAGTGTAGGCAGACATGCGCCAAAAGAAAAAAAACAAGAAAGGGAAAAGATAAGAGATCTTGGGTGAGAATAGAAGAAATGGGGGAGAATAGAATGGGTGTTGAGATGAATTACTTGGGTCCCCGAAAATGGTGCCAAAATTTGATTCACGCCCAATTTACCCAAGAGAAAAAGGTAGAACGGTATGTGTAGTCTAGCTGGGGTTATCGAATCCTCAGAGACCTAAGAAGTAACCTACAGACACGTACATTCTATGGACTATTTTTAGCTATGAAGTGTCCAACTTGGGTTTATTTTAGATGATTTTAAAGGATAACTAATATATTTAAGTGAATTCAATTTAAAATAATGAGTTGATCCTAGGTTATCACTCAGGGTGGATTGGATTAAATTCTTTTTCAACTATTTCAATTTCTTATATTTGAGATGGGTTAATTTAAGAAGATCAAACAACATTTTCACTTACTAGATTAATACCTAAACACTTTAATACTAATTACCTATACACTTAAAGGATCATTGTTTTGATCACTTCAAGTTAAAGGTTCATATTAGCACTTGAAGTGTGTGGCCTTAAATTCAACAAGGACAATGGAGTTTAAAAATCATCAAATAAAAATCTCAATTAAAATAAGTGATTAGAAATTAATAGGGTGATAAATAAAATCCAATACAGACCCTTTCTACTCCCTTGGATCAACCCATAAGTGGATTATCCTTCTATTTATGTTATGGTTTCAATGGAAGCGGGAAGTAGACTCATGAGGGAGGAATTGAAGAAGTAAAAAAAAAGACAATGAAATAACAATCACTCCACGGTTTTGTGATAATATCACAAGGTTTGGTATTAAAAAGTTCACACCTTGAGGAAATGGTATAAAATTTATAATAAGAAGAATGGAAAAAGAGAATATGAATAACTTTTATAAATAATCTAAGGTAATTCAAGGACTTACAATTGAAGGAATACGATTACAACATCAAATTGGCAGCATAACATTAAAATGAAACAAATCTCAAAGATGATCAACTCCTCCACGAAAACTGCCTTAAATATAAATTTTTGAATCCTTGGGTTGATCCTCCAATATTCAAAGTCTCCTCAATTAATTTTGGTAGTCCATAGGTGGGTGGAAAGTTGAGGGAGAGTTGATTTTTCCACCAGTGACCCGAGGTGGCAGCCATCTTTCATCCACCGAACAGACGTGTCTAAATGGCCTTCTGTATGGCCGAATTGAAGTGATCCATAGTATAAAAAAGTTAATCTTAGGATGTCTCCTAGATCTATGTAAAATTTCAGCCCAAATGGATATGTGGTTTCCGAGATATGATTAAATTGGTGGGCTGTTTTTCTGGGACATAGAATCTGGCCCAGAATTTTATCTCTAAATTGGGCCGCCTTAACAACAACAATGGAGGCCAAATTAGCACTGGATTCTGAAGAATTATTTGTTACTATATATTTCTTCTAGAATACCATGAATTTTGGGTTTCATTGG
This sequence comes from Viscum album, assembly GCA_963277665.1. Taxonomy (NCBI): domain Eukaryota; kingdom Viridiplantae; phylum Streptophyta; class Magnoliopsida; order Santalales; family Viscaceae; genus Viscum; species Viscum album. Next base: position 703,107,584 of record OY728127.1, read on the forward strand.
GCTTGTATGTTTGGCCCCACATTCTCATCAGTGGGTTGGTGTCCAATCTGCCTTCTCCAGAATTATTTGCATGAAATCCCATTTTGGTGGTTTTCCAATGTGAATCATCCAACACTCCACAAGTATGAATTGTTCCCAATATAATTAGAAACCTGAAAATTAAATATGAAAATAAAATCAAGATCATTGTGTATTTTAAATGATGTTAAAAAATGTACCACATAATAGTGCATTTTAAGGAATTACAATCATAATGTGAAATGATGTTCAGAGTGTAAAATTCAATAAAATAGTGTTTATGAATAATAAAGCACATGAATATTATATATATTAACAATGAATATTATCCTTATTTAGTGGCTAATCACCTTCTCCATCTTCCACTCCTCCGTGACTTTCCCGACACCCTTGACCAGCCCCACCTGCACCTGCTATCCCAACGCCCCGTCATTCTCCCTCCCAATGGCTCCTCCACTACTCTCCCATCTGACGCATCCTACATGACAACAACGGCCTTTACTTCGGTGATTTTCTCCCCTTCTCACTACACCATCAAGATCTGGAGCATTTCCCCCCCAACCGACTTCCCCCCTCTCGGTAGTTCGAGCCCTTCCGGTCCGTTTACCGTCGCCCCTCCCAACGCATGGATCCCGAGCGTCTTCCTCCCCTCTCGCAGATGGTCTACCTCTGTATCAGCCTTCTCCTACACAAAATCCCTGACGGCCCCTCCCTGTGCGTGTGACGTCCACCCCCAGAGGCACCCTTCCTGTGGCCCCTCTCGTCACCGACCCCTCCCGTGTTCCTTTGGTGGTCCTCACATCCTCCACCAAGCCGTACAACCATCGACGGTAAGCCCCTCCAACAAGCTTCTCGCAACTCTCCCTAGGTGGCTCCACCTTGGCTGTTGGATCCCATCTAGGATTTCTCTTCCATTGTCCTTCCCCCTGACATATCTGGCCACCTCCCTATCATCGGCACTCCCGCATGGCTCCCTCATGCCCTTGTCACCGGCACAACCGCATGGCTCCCCCTGCACCTCCAGTCTCCATCTATCTTGTGAGGTATCCCCCTTTCCCCAGTTTCTATCCTTCTCGCACGACAGCCCCGTGATCCATCATTGTGTCTATGAACCTGCCTACATGGTTGTCCCGTGCCCCATCACCGACCCTCCCGAGAGGAAGCCCCCTTGCCCTCGTGTCATACCTTCCGCGAGGTAGCCCCCCCTCCCTGGCGCACTCTACATACCAAGAAAAGCCTTCATCCTCACCACCATCCAGTATTTGTTACAAACTGGCACTCTCAAAGGAGGAGATTGCACTTATTCTGTTAAACCCCATTTTATTATATTGGGTATTTCCGAATCTCACATCAGAATAATCCACCATGTATTACTTTTTACTCATCTATAAAATAATGTCCCCACCTCACATTGAGGTAAGGGGTATTCACCACTCTACATGGTATCAGAGGGTGTTCTCTAACCCGAGCCCTCCCTCCCATATTTTTTTCTCCCCGTCTAGGGTTTCAGCAATTCCCCTATGCGGCTTCCTGGTTCTGCCTGGCCCTGCCCTCCTTGTGCGGCTTCCCGATTCTACCCTACCCCGCTCTCCCTGTGGTTTCCTGGCTAGGCCAAGCCTCGACTCCGCCTCCCATTACGCTTGACCAACCTGTCGTGCCTCCTGGTTCCCTGCGGCCTCCTGGCTCTGCCCAGCTCCGCCTCCCATCGCGCCTCCCATCGTGGTCTCCCGGTTCTATCTAGAACCACCCTCCATGATCCCGATGCTGTCTCCTGGTTACCCGTGGTGCTTCTCCCCGACGACGCCCCTCCTGCCTATGACCCTCCAGCGGCGTCCCTTAATTCCACTCTCCAGGAGGCCAACCACATCCCACCCTCCCATGGTTTCTCGGTCCCCACCTTCGTGGCCCCTCCTAGTTTTGTGCGCGGCCCCACCTCTGTAGCCCTTTCCGGATTTGCGATCAGCTCCCACCTACTAGAGGACACTCTCAGCTTCGCGATCAGCTCCTGCCCTCCAGTAGGCTTCACAACTCTCATCCCCACCTCCTGTGGCACTCTCCCAGACCCACCTGCCCGCAGACTCCCAGCTTTGTGACCAGTCCCACTGCTCACTATTTTTTTTCTGACTCCGCCTTCTCGCGGCTCTCTGGGTTCACATCCTGACCCTGGTCCCACAGTCCTTAGCTTATCTCAACCTCGCCCCTCTCGGCGCCTCCTAATGTAGCCCCACTCGGCGCTTCCCGGTTTGTCTCCTGTGCTGGCTACCATCAATGAAACGCCTCCCGCAGCACTGATGACCCTTTTCTAGGGGCCTACTTCCTTCTTGGTGCCCACCAACTCCGTTATGGTTGGTACTTCCATCCGTGGAACCCCAACACCACCTCCAGGCGTCGGCGCTCCTACAAGGCCACCCTCTCATCTCAGCCTTCAACCTTCCCACATGGAAACCCCACACTTTATCCCTTCATTTGTGTGCCCGCCTAGGTAGTTTTCCCATGCTATGTAACCTATCTTGAGTACCTGATATAGACGGACGCTCTCACTGGAGGAGATTTCATTTATACAATCTTATCGGGCTGTCTTGCCCCTTCCTCTTCTCCAGCCACCATTATTCAGACCGGTGGCCCTACCATAGTTATCTCTGCTCTGTCAACAGCTTGGATGCTTGACTCTGGTGCGTCTAAACATCTCACAGGGGATTCCAGTATGTTCACTACCTATCATCTGCATACAGGTACTTCTGAAATTACTGTTGCTAATGGATCAAAAATCCTCATTGTGGGATTTGGTACCTGCTCATTGACCCCATATATTTACCTGGTTTTAGTAGCTCATGTTCTTGAAAGCATTTAATCTTATCTACATCAGAAAACTCACCAAATATTTAAACTGTGTGACTACTTTTATGCCTTCTGGTGTTTTTTAGAAGCAGATGACGAATCAGGAACTTGGTCGAGGCCATCTTAGAAATGGTGTGTACATGTTTGATACCCCACCATCTCTTGTTTTCTCTTCCACCTTAGCCCATTCCCTTGACCTTCATTCTCATCATGGTCATCCACCGAATTCTATCCTACATAAGCTTTGCCCCCAATTCAGTCCCCAACTGTCATTCCATTGGGAATCTTGTAAGTTTTCTAAACATCATCGGGTAACATATGTTCCTCGACTGGAATTGCATGTCGCGGATCCTTTCGATCTTGTTCATTTCAATGTATGAGGTCCTTGTAGGGTTTCTAGCCAGTTTGGGTACAATTATTATATATCCTTTATTGATGACTACTCGCGCATGACATGACTTTACCTTCTTCATGATCGGTCTGAATTTTTTTCTACTTTTCAGACTTTTTAAAATGAAATTCATACTCAATTCTTCACCTCCCTTAAATGTCTCCACTCCAACAATGGACAAGAATATTTATTCACTTCATTTTGGAAGTTTCTTAAAGATAAATGTGGCATTCATCAGACATCCTGCCCTGACACAACTCATTAGAATGGAGTGGATGAATAAAAACATTTCCATATTTTGGAGACTGCTCATGCCCTCATATTCCAAATGCAGGTCCCTCTCCTTTTGTGGTCTGATGCCATCCTGACTACTACCTACCTTCTAAACTGACTCCCTTCTTCTATCCTTCAGGGGGATACTTCTTTCTAGACTCTGTTCTTCTCTCTCTCTCCTCACTCACTTCTAGTCTATGTGTTTGGGTGTCTGTGTTATGTTCGGTACACTCATCCCAATCTCTCTAAACTTTCTCCGAAATCCTTTCGTTGCATCTTCCTCGGATATTCATGCACTTAGCGTGGATACTGGTGCTTCTCTCTGGACCTACGACGGTATATCATCTTTGCTAACATCTCGTTTGTTGAGAGCTCTCCATTCTCACTTCCCTCTCCCCATCCAGACACTAACATCGATGATTGTCTTCCTCTCATCATCCATCCTCCTCTGGTGTCTCCCCCTGCTGATCATCATTTTGGTACGATCTACTCATGTCACCCATCGATTGAGCCCCCCGTCCTAGCTGATGACACCATTGTCCCAGCTTCGTCTGATGCTCCTCACCTAGAACCTGAAGACTTTCCTATTGCACTTCGTAAAGGTACTGGTTCTTGCTAGAATACTCCTCTCTATACATATTTATATAGTGGTTTGTCAGCTCTAGAGACAATATCTATTCCCCGCACGTTTGGCGATTCCAAATCTCACCCGGGGTGGCTACAGACGATATAGGATGAACGGCAAGCTTTGGATGACAACCATACTTGGGATCTGGTCCCCCTTCCAGAAGGAAAATAGGTGGTCGACTGCAAATGAATTTATACAGTCTGTCTCAATGCCGATGACACTCTCCATCACCTCAAAACCCAACTTTTGGCGAAGGGATTTTCTCAGACATATGACATTGACTATTTTGAGACATTCTCTCCAGTTTCCAAGATGGCCTTAGTCCGCTTATCCATATCTCTGGCCACTTATCATCACTGACTGCTTCATCAAATAGATGTCAATAATGCCTTTCTCTATGGATTTATTGAAGAAGAGGTCTATCTACAGCAGCCCCTCGGATTTCGTGCCTTCGGTGCCGATTCCCATGTCTGCCTACTTCATCAATCTCTATATGGTCTAAATCAGTCTCCTCATGCTTGGTTGGGCCACTTCAGTGCTGTTATCACCACCTTTGGACTCACTCGCAGTATAAAAGACCATACCATCTTCTACTGCACGACATCCAACGACTGCATATTGCTGGTGGTATATGTTGATGATATCATTATCACAGGGAGTGACTCCACTGGAATTGCCCAACTCAAGAGGCATCTTCACCACCACTTCCATACCAAAGATCTTGGTCCTATCACATACTTCCTTGGCATCAAGGTCTCCCGTTCTACGGACACCATCTTTCTATGCCAAAGGAAATATGTCATGGATATTTTGCTTATACAATCTCATCGGGCTGTTTTACCACATTCCTCTTCTCAAGACTTCATTGATCTGACCGGTGTCCCTACTGCATATATATCCATCAACTGATAGCTTGGATTCTTGACTGTAGTGCATATGAACATCTCACAAGAGATTCAGGTATACTTACTACCTATCATCTGTATGCTGGTGCCTCTGCAATTATTGTTTTTGATGGATCTATAATCCCTATTGTGGGATTTGACACATGCTCCTTGACTCCATTTATTCACCTAGATTTAGTAGCTCATGTTCCTCATAGTCCTTTTAATATTATTTTCATCTGTAAATGAACAAAAAACATAAATTGTGTTGCTATTTTTATGTCTTCTGGTGTTGTTTTTCAGGAGCGGTTGACGAATCGAGAACTTGGTAGAGACCATCTTAGTGATGGGGTGTACATATTCGATCTCCCACCATCCCTTGCTGGCTCATCCACCTTTTCTCATTCCCTCTACCTAAATTTTATCCTTGTTCATCCAACAGCTTCCATCTTTCATAAGATTTTCCCCCAATTCAGTCCACAACATTCCTTCCATTTTGAATATTGTAAGTTTGCTAAACATTATTGGGTGACATATGTTCCTTGATTGGAAACACATGCCGCAAATACTTTCAACCTTATTCATTCAGATGTATAGGGTCCTTTCAAGATTCCTAATCAGTTAGGGTACCGCTATTATGTATCATTTATTGATGACTTCTCTCAGATGACATAGCTATATCTCCTACGTGATCGTTATGAGGTGTGTGATATTTTCAAAACCTTTTACCATGAAATTCACAAACAATTATCCAAGACTGTCAAATTTCTCCGCTTAGACAATGGCTGAGAATATTTATCCACTTCCCTTTAGCATTTTATCAAGGATCATGACATCCTTCATCAAACATCCTGCCTTGATACACCGCAACAGGATGAAGTGGCCAAGTGTAAACATCATCATCTTCTAGAGACTGCTCGTTCCCTCTTATTTCACATGAAGGTGCCTCTTCATTTTTGGGGAATGTTATCCTTACTTCAACCTACCCTATAAATTGCCTCCCTTCTTCTATCCTTCAGGGGGAGACTCATTTTTGGGCTTTGTTCTCCTCTCTTCCACCTCACCTGCTTCCACTCCATGTGCTTGGGTGTATTTGTTATGTATGTGACACTCCTCCCAACCTCTCCAATTTTTCTTCAAATTCCCTTTATTGCATTTTCATTGGATATTCCGACACTTAGAGCTGATACCGATGTTTCTCTCTAGATTTTTGGCAGTATATCTCTATTGATGTCTTTTTTGTTGAGAGTTATCCATTCTCTCGACAAAATAAAAGAAAAGAAAAACATTTGCGATTTCATATCCCCCTCAAGATTACAACTCCCCCTTGATGTGAAAACAATGGATGATTGAATATGGTGCTAAAAGGACTAATAACATTAGTGGGGCAGCATAGCGTTGAGGCACAACATCAGAACTGTGCAGGTGGGGCGGAACGTTGGAGCGCCAGGAAACCTGAACTAGCGGGGTTGGATGATAGAGTGTTGGTAAATCCAAACTAGTGTGGTCAGATGATAGAGTGCTGGGAAAGCCGCACAAGATCCATGATGTAGACTGACGACGCGATGAAGGTACAGAAGTGAGCCATCATAGGAGGCCGCTCAAGAGGGTATGGGGGTGATGTGCAGTGAGGGAGCCACTGAAAAACAACAAAGCTGGCAAAAAAGAAACAAAAAACAATGCATAAATTGTCACCGTGCAGGGAGGAGGGCCACCGGCTGGAGGGGTGGCGTATAGGGGAGATGAGCTGGATCTGCTGTCCTAGGGGGATGTGCGCTGGACGGTAGGAGCCGATGCGGAAGATCTATGGGAGGAAGGCCTTCGAAGCTGGTGCATAGAGAGGGGGATCAAGGATTCTGAGCAGGAATGGCCATTGAGGGATATGTGCGCAATAGTGGAGGTCGTCTGGTAGGGAGGAGAGGAGGCTGGAAGAGTGCTGTAGGAATGGAGTTTCCTGGTGCCAGACATCCACATTAGGAGTGCTGCGGGAGGAGCTGTTGCAACGCGCATAGGGAGGAGGTTGTCGCACAAAGAGGGCAACGCGCAGAGGGATTTCGCTGGGTTTGGGGGCCGATGTCCATCGTCGAGCACACTAGGGAGGGAGGCGGGCCTGGAGTCGCGACGGGAAGCAGGGGATGTGAGCTGCGATGGGAGACCGAAGTAGGGAGGGATCGGCCGGATAGAACTGGGAGGCCGGACAGAACCGGGAGGTAGCCTGGAAAATGAGCCCGAAGAAGGAGTACCGCCTGGGAAATGAGCTCGAGGGGCGGAGTCAGAAAATAAACCTAGCCCTACTGACGATGGGGGGGGCAAGGGGGATTCTTGAAAACCTAAGGTAGGAGAAAAAAATGGGTGGGAGGGTTCGGGTTTAGAGACCACCCTGTGATACCATATATAATAAAAAAAGAGGTAAACCTTAATCCTCAAGGTGCTCTCTAAAGGAGGCCTTGTGGTTCTTTTATAATGAATAATAAAGACCACATCGGACCACAAGTTCGATGTGGGATGCAGACTTCAACATAGCCCAACTTCTAAATAGCGGTGATCTCTTTATAAGGATTCTAAATTGTAAGACCGCTAAAATGATCCATGAGTTACTCCTTAAAATATGCCAAGAAAAAGATGGTTGAACTTCAATCAAAATGGAAAACCAATGGATTTTGGTACCTTTCATACTTATTTGATTGAACTGGACCTTCAATGGTTCTGTTGTATTATGAACCCAAAAAAACAATTCTGTGTGATAGAAACAACTGTGAGGATCATCACCATCAAAAAGGGGTAGGTCGAGGCATTGAGTAGAGGCTAGAGGATTAGTGGGTAAAGGAAAATCCCAAACGGGAGGAGGAGGCGCGTCTAAAACAGTGGGATCACTTCCAAGAATTGATCACATAGTTGAATTCGTAGTGATTTGAGAAGAAGGTGCACTATCAGAAAGAGGCTTCTTGTCAAGGCGATGCAAGATGCTTGTAAGGTAAGAGTGACATTCATCATGACCCATGGAAAGATTGGTCATAGAAGCAGAGAGGATAGTTACTCAGTAACAGTATTGAGCCTATGTTCGATGAGATCCAACTGAGAGTGCTGGTGTGTCTCCATGGATGGAGGTCGGTAGGTCGGACCAAGCTGATAGAAACCTCCCAATTCTCACGTAGAAGCATAACGAGTCATCTATTTATTAATTTCAACCGAACTAGAATTACAGTAGAAAGTAAGAATGATGAGAAACATAGGGTAAGGGGAGTACAAATGAGAATTCATTTCACTCATAATTATCCCACACAAGCCCCAGTCCGTACGTAACAGAAATAGAAAAATATTCCCCCATTTTCATGGACATGACCCACTCCCCTTATAACCACTTCGGTTCCCCACACCAGATCTAACCACTTCCCCTTACTACATTACCCACTTTACCCCTCTGCACCTCCCCTTGAAACTGAACCAACCCTTCCTCATATGGGTAAGTTGAACCCTCTCCTACTGCTTTGGTTTTCCCACGTTTGGAATAAACTTTCCAGCCAGCAGTGAGTTCTCAGGATCTATCACTTACCCAATCTCTCAACCTTCATCTCATGCTTATCCTTTCCATTTGATCGTTTCTTATCCTTTTCTGTAATCTTTTGATCCTTCAAATTTTGTATCCATTAAGCACCAAGTTCTCACCTTACTAAGGTATCCTATTGTTCCCCCTCTTCCTGGAGTTTGGAAAAACTATCTTTAATAAGTCTCCTCATATAATATTTAGAAGTGCCAAGCCCTTTGAATCCACCGATTGTAAAGGAAACTACAGCCTATTGTTCTCCTTGACACTTCATTTGTGGAGAAGAAATCTCAAACTTGTCCTCAAGGTAAGACTAAGTTCTAGGAGACATTCTGGAAATCTCATAGATGGTCCTTCCTACACTGTAGTCCGAATGTGTTGGTTTTTGCCTAAGTGTCGGCACATCACACTCTTTCACCAGAGTAAAAAATACTTCTCAAAATGCGGGTGAAAGTTCAGATCCTCTTACTGTTGACTCTGCATGATATTGTAGTGGATATGAAATAGTTGACTTATATCCCCATGTCACGTTGTCTCTAACCACCCGTGTTCGCATGTCATCCGTTATCGTTGAGAGTGGGGGTCGCTCCCTTTGCTACTCGTGATCCTTCCACCATTGGCCTAATGTGAGATGTTTTATTTTCATCGTTTCTTTATCATACCCAATGACCTTCCTCGACTCACTAGTGCTCACACCAGTTATCGGAGAAAGAAATACCTTCCTGTTTAATTCCCAAAATGCATTCAGTCCAATTGTGTCTGATGTCCCAAGCTCACGTCCAATGGTTGTCGCCCTGTATCCACCCCCAACAGGATGCATGCTTGTTTCTTCTAAAGCATGTTCTAGCCGATCAACTTTCAGAACTACCATTGGCCGACCATCTATCGGTACCAGTGTAGGAAATTCACCGCACAACAATTTAACATTATCTGCATCGTTGCACTCTAGTACCATCATCCTTATTGTCACCCCTGATTTCACCGGAGGAACTTATGACATCATGGGAGATCGAGCATCAGTCGCACACTACGAAATTTTCTCCTGGCGATGCCCGAAAACTTCAAAGAATTTACAAAAAAATGTTCCATCAACACTTCCCTTACTTCTAGTGACCTATACTCTTGGATGGACTGGAAAAAATTGAAACAAGCATAATTTCCTAATAATCTCCCATTTTATGACTATTTAAAGGATTTTGAATGATAAAATGAGGTAGACCGGAACCCCCAAGGTTCTATCTAAAGGAGGCCTTGAGGTTCTTTTATAATGAATAAAAAAGACCACACCGAACTATAAGTTCGATGTGGGATGTAGACTCCAACACTCTCCCTCAAGATTGGTGTACCTAACTTGGACACATAAAGAAAAAAAAAAGCAAGAAACAGACTGAAAACACTCTCCCTCAAGCTGTACATACCCATCTTGATGACAAAACAAGATGAAATAAAAAGAAACAAGAGACGATCTCAGATCCCCCTTAAGATCGTAGCTCCACCTCAGGATGATGAATGGATGAAGTTGTCGCAGACTCAGCAGAGTAACCACATAGATTGGGCCGGTTTACGGAGTGCTAGGAATGTCGCACTAGTAGGTCCGGTCGATGAGACATCGGAAAATCTACACTAACACCGGGAAAGCCGCACTTGCGAGGCCGGCGATGGGAGGTGGGGATTCCACAGAATTGTTGCAGGATTTGGTGATGCCAAAAGGGCCCACATCCTAGGTGGTCGAAGTGTTGTTCCATGGTGGAGGAAGCACGAGGGCGTGATGAAGAATAGGGAGGAGGATGTCGAGAGTCGTCGGGAGATGCCAGTAATGGGAGGTGGGGATTCCATAGGAGGTGCCGACAATGGGAGGTAGGGCTGCCTGGCAGGAGGAGGCCAACATGGAGGGAGAAATAGTCTGCTGGAGGAAGTGCCGACAATGAGATTCGTCGGACTGGGGTGGATGAAACTGGTCATAGGGAGGGTTTCCTTGTAGAGAAGCACACTGAAGGGTGTCGCATGGGAAGAGGGAAATGTGACGGGAGGGAGACAGTGGAGCATGCGCCTAGGATGCCCATAGGTGGAGTGTGTGTAGGGAGAGGATCTGCCTAGAAGGAGCCGGTTGACAGGGAGGAACTGAGGCACCATAGAGGAAGACCACTGGTTTGGGGGGGGAGAACAGAGGGCACTAGTGGATCTAACGGGAATAGGGTCAAAAAACCTGAAGGAGGGTTCCGTCGAGTGTGGCGCAGGGAGGGTCGTCGCGTGGGACCGATGTAGGTATAAGGCGGAGCCATCATGCTTGAGGTTGTCTCACAGCAGAGGATGTCGGGGAGCTGGATTTTTCGGGATCAGGAGGCGCGACCTAGGGCGGGGTCGTCACGCGCAGCAGGTAGGGGACGCCTGGGAAGGAGGTGGGCTAGGACGGTGCCACATCGGATGCGGAGGGATGGAAGGGAGTTGGCTGATCGGTGTGATGGAAGCAGGAGGCAGGGTCGAGATGGAACTTCCAGGTGAGGAGTCGCCCAGGCTGGATTGAAGACCGCCACAGGAGATGCAGAGGGAGATGCCGTCAAGGGGGAGATCTGTCGGGAGGGAGGCTGAATCAGAGAGGGTTTCATCGGGAAAGCACCTGGAGGCCTCCTGGGAAAAGAGCCTGGAGGGGTGACGACAAAAAATAAACCCATCCCAACATGGGGAGGGGGCGCTGCCCCCCAATAGGGAATTCTGGAAAAAACTAGGGCAAGAAAAAAATGGGTGGGAGAGTTTGGGTTTATAGACCACCCTCTGATACCATGTTGAATGATAAAATGAGGTAGACCTGAACCCCCAAGTTTCTATCTAAAGGAGTCCTTGAGGTTCTTTTATAATGAATAATAAATACCACACCTAACTACAAGTTCGATTTGGGATGTAGACTCCAACAAAGGAAATTCTTGGAAACCTCTTTAAAATTAGAAATTATAACCATCGTTCCTCTATTACATAGTATGTGGTGTTCTCTATCTGATGTCTTCACACTAGTCCCACTGAGGCATAGTATTTCCTTAGGTTTTCATGGATATGAAACAATATGAATGTATTATCTAGGTTCTATTTCTCAACTTTTTTCACTATTCTAACAATTTTTCTTTTAATACATATTAGATGAAATTGAATATGAGGCCAATGTGTTTCATCCTTGAATGAAACACCCAATTTTTTTTGGTGAATCACACTATGAATATCATAATAGAGTATCCCCTCCTAGAATATGTTAAGATCCTTAATTAATCACCTTAATAAAATAAACTCCTTTCCCACTTTAATTGCTTCGACAAATTTAGTTTCCATATTTGAAAAATTTACTACCAGTTACAACTAAGACATCCAACCATTGTCCCTCCATAGGATAACACTAATACAATTGAGCTCTTTTAGGTATCTCAATATCTAATAATGTTTATGTTTAGGAACCCATATAGAAGATCATCTTTCTAAAGTAACATTGAAGTATTATTCAATACCATTAAGTATTGGATGATTTTTTTATAGCCTCCCAAGGTTTCCTTCCTATATTTGACATGAAAGACACAAAAAACCCACTACAAAGGTAGCATTTCAAAATTATAACTAGTGATGATAATAGAATATTTTCCTTTTCAAGGATCTCATATTCCGTTCTCAATACCTACACTTCAGATAATATAAAGATTCCAGCAAATAGAGTTGAGATAGAATTACATCTAGTCATCCAAAAGCAAATGATTATTTTTTGGATGTATTCCTTCTAAGGTATCACCAATGTTATAGCCTTTAAATATCTCCCAATTCACATTCCCAAAATCTTCTTGGAAATTCCAGTATCTTTCGTCTTGAACCTTTTTGAAAAATCATGTTTTTAAACCATAATCCTTATAAATCCTAATCCAGCAACTAACAGGTCATCCACTTATAAAATCAGTATGATGTAACTTCATTCATCCCATACCTTCTTTTAGAAATACCAGTCGACATTTCTTTAAGTAAATACTTCTTCAGCCATGCAACCCTAATCTTCTACTTCTATTATCACGGAACCTACTTCAATCCATAAAGGAATTACTTGAATATTCATATAACATCCCCATTTGGATATTCCTCATATCCTTTCAGTTTCTTCATATAAATCTTTTCATTGATTTCATATCTTTGGTCTGACCTTAAATTTCACTTTTATATTGTTTTCCCCAATAATTTAAACTTTAATAGTGCTTTATATACAAATTCGTGTAAGTTTTTCTATAATAACCTATTTTAGTACTTAAAATCTTGTTTTTTGTTTGGAAAAAATATTTTTAAATGGAAAAGAAGATTTTATTAAGTGATTTGATTTTAAAACAAAATTTTTGAGGGAATGAAAAATATCTTAATGGTTTTGAAATGTTTTAAATATTGTTTCCCCTCTTATAATTTTTACATGGAATTTTTGGTATTGAAATTAAAAGGGGATTTTGAGAAATGCATTAATTTTTAAAACCATGTTTGAAGATTTCCTTGTAAGAAGGAATTTATTTAATTTGAAATGTTTGTGATGTGGTTGATTTAATTATAAAAAAATAGAGAACATTTTTGGAATTTGTGAAAACAATTTAACATGAAAAGGCTTGATTTAATTTTTAATAATTTAGATTGTTTTCAAAGTGTGCATGTATTTGTGAAAGAGTGTTTGAAACTAACTGGTTTATTTTAAAAAGGGTGTTATTTTAAAGATGAATTTGGGTAAATGGTTGGTTTTTTAATGAGATTTCAAGTGTGATTTTATAAATAGTTTTCAATGTACATCTGAAATGTATTTTTTCCATAATATTTTAAGTTTATATTTTTATAGAATTAGGAAAACCATTACATTATATAGAGAATACAATTAGATAATAACACAATGAAAATGGTATGCCACTAACTCTATCCAACCTATAGGATATCCATCATGACCTCAATTTCATAAGAGGTGAACTAATATTTGACCCCATCACAACTCCTAAACCTACTTTGCATCTAAAATCACCTACATGGTTTAAATTAGGAGATTCCTCTACAATTATATATTATTTCTGGTTTGATGTTATCTTCTAAGGGGATGAGTCTCAGATAGTAAAATGCAATAATAACTATAATTCAAATGTTTAGTTCCCCTTATTTGAAAGACCCATTTTCTATATTTATTTTGTTAAATATTAATATTACTGAATCAAATAGGATGGACATGAATAAAGAATGGATGGATGTCAATCTTCTGATAAAAGAGTATGAAGATAGAGTAAAAGAGTTCATCAAGTTAGCAATAGTTCATATAATCCTTTGTATGTGTTTATGCTGTTATTATTCAAGAAAAATTAGTCCAAATGAGTTAGAAGGACACTTGATCTGTCACGGAATAGATCGAAGTTATAAATGTAGGAATAAACATGGGGAAAAAGTGAATGTAGTTAGTGGCTGAAATAAAACCGCTTTTTATGGATCATCTGATATGATTACAAGTGCGAACAATGAAAAAGACTGTATCGAGGATGTCATTAAAGATGTGAATGATGATGAAGATCGTATTGAGTAAATGACAAGAACAGTTGAATATGAACTTTAAGATTGTCCAAAATTGTTTAATAAGTTAAATAGTTGTGCAAAGATTTCATTGTATAGTGGTTGCACTAAATATATAGTATTTTCAGCCTTACTGAAGCTGTATAATTTGAAATTAAGAAATGGATTAAGTGACGTCAATTTTACAGAATTACTTGCTCTATTGAATGACATGCTCCCAGAAGATAATGAGCTCTTGATCTGAACATAAAATTCCAAAAAAATGGTGTGCTCGATGGGTATGATCTCTAAAAGAATACATGTCTGCTCGAATGACTGTATACTATTTTGCAAGGACCACAAATCACTAATAGAATGCCCAAAGTGTGGTGCTTCTTGATAAAATAAAGATGAATCTGGTCCTATGAAAGTTTCATGGTACTTTCCAATCATTTCAAGGTTTAGGCACCTATATGGAAGTGATGAGACTACAAGACAATTGAATTGTCATGCAAATACAAGAAATAAATATGGGAAACTATGTCACCCGACAAACTCTCCTTTAAAGAGAATTGATCATGAGTATCCTGAATTTGTAAATGAGCTGAGAAAATTTTAGCTCACATTATCTACAAATAGAGTGAATTCTTTTGGTTTTCAAAGCAGCACTCAGAGTACATGACTAATTATGTTGTTAAATTATAACTTTCCTCCATGGTTATACATGAAATGAAAATACATCATGTTATCTATGCTTATATCAGGACCAAAACAACTGGGTAATGATATTGATGTTTATTTGGCTTCATTGATCGAGTATTTGAAATTATTGTGGGATTTAGGTGTTACATTGTATGATGCTTATAGAAATGAAGATTTCACGTTGAGAGCCATATTGTATGGGATGATAAATGAATTTCCTATTCATGAAAATTTTTCAGGATATATCATTAAAGGAACTCAAGGGTGTCCCGTCTATCAATAATGTACACAGTCAATTAGGTTGAAACATTCATCGAAAACCGTGTTTCTAGGACATCATATATTTCTACCCCGACGACATAAGTACCAATATTGGATGACATTATTCAATGGAAGTTCAGAAGAATGTACAACACCATATCCATTAATAAGTGATCAACTGTTTGGGAAAGTAAAAGATGTGTTCACTACTTTTGGTAAACCATTTTCGAAAAACCTTATGAAAACCGATTGGAAAAAAGATCAGGTTTTTTTGAATTACCATACTGGAATTTTTTGTACGTCAGACATTTTATTGACATGAGAATATGAGGATTTGATGCTAGTGAAGGGTGAAAAATGAACTTTTCTTCCTCCGGTTGCATACACTCTTTCCAGGTCAAAGAGATATCAGTTTTATAACTTCTTGAATAATGTAAAGGTTCCAGAGAGGTATTCATCGAATATCAAGAATATTGTGCCAATGAACAATTTAAAGGTTAAAGGGTCTGAAATCACATGGCTCCCATCTTTTAATGCAAGTTCTAATGCTTATAGATTTATGTTGCATTTTTTCCAAGAATGTCTAACATACATTAACCAAGCATTGTTTATTCTTAAAAGCTATATGTAGAAAAGTTAGACCTGATGAAATTAAAAACTATGAAAAGAGAAATTTTCATCATATTATGTGAATTAGAAATGTTCTTCCTGCCAAAATTATTTGATATGATGGTTCATTTGATGATTCACTTGGTGAGAGAGATTCGACTATATGGTCCTATACACTATATATGGATGTAACCCATTGAACGGTATATGAATATTTTGAAAGAGTGTTTCAAAAATTGAAATCGGTAAGAGGGTTGTATTGCAGAGTGATATATTATTGATGAAGTCGTTGAATTCTATATTGAATACCTATCTGGTGTGGAAACATTGGTCTACCGAAATCTCATCACACTGGGCGGTTTGTAGGTGAAAGAATTTTTGGAAGAGATGTTGTCACAATCAATATTACAGATCAGGAGCAAACCCACCTTTACATTTTGTATAATAGTTTGGAGGTTTCCCCATATGTTGAAACCCACAAATAAATTCTTAGTCATTTGAATCCATCAAAGCTGAAAGATGAATATCAAATACACATAATCAGCAGTTTAAAAGATGGTTTTGGGACCATGTTTTAAAGGAGTCAAATGAAAATCTCACTTCAATTTCAAAAAGACTTTGATGGCTAGTCAGAGAACCAAGTGTGTATGTATTATCTTAAATTGTTTATGTAATTAATGGTTATACATTCTATAAATATAAGAATGATGAAGACAATACCATGCAAAATAGTGGAGTTTCACTCATGGCTGAAGCGAAGCATGTTTCTGGCACTAAAGACAAAAATATAATTTATGTGAATATGTCATACTTTGACATCATCAAACAAATATGGAAGTTAGATTATTCAACATTCCAAGTATAAATTTTTCAATACAAGTGGGTTGATAACAAGAGTGATGTTAAAATAGATGAATTGAGATTCGTGAAATTTGATTTCAGTAAGAAATGGTACAGAGAACTGTTTATAATGACATCACATTCAGTACAAGTATTTTATGTTCTATATCCCAAAAATTGAAAGTGGTAAATTGTTCTATTATCGATGAAAATTACTAAAGGGTTAGATGAAAATTCAACTGAGAATAATCCTTTCATTGGGACATCGCAATCATTTCGCAGCGGTCCCAATGTAGAAGGCGTTTTGTATGTCAGAGAAGACCACCATAAAGACATTTGGATTGTCGATAGAGGGTTCAAATACCTTTAGTTTTTAAAAAATAAAAAGTGAGTTCAATAAAATGGTAACACCTATTGAGGAGGATCCCAACCTCATATCTTTTTGAGATCCTGTATACTGAAAACTTCATAAAACTCTGGCACCTTTTGATCCACCCATGCAAGGTATTGTACAACAACAGCTCCACCTTGAATGTGAGACTTCTCCAGACCATACAACTCTACCTGTTTCTTGAGAGCTTTCACAAGTTCCAAAGGTGACTGCTCTAAAAGAACCTTTTTGTATTAAATTTTGAATATAAAATATAGTTGCGAGAACCAGGTGCCACCCAGATAAGATTATAATCATTTCCTTATGCTTCATCCATGCTATTTATAGTTTTATTGGTTCCATAATAATCCTTTGGAACTTCAAGTTTTGTTCTATCAACTACACCAGAATCACCAAGCTGACCAAATGCTAGCAGAACGGTATCAGAGCTCTTAGTATCATATTCCCAAACCCCATTTCCATTCTCCTTCATATAAGAGCTAACTTGAGAAGTAACTTTCCTTTTATCCACATAAAACAAGGATGATAAAGGAGTTACTATAGAAAATGTATGAACCATTTGACAATATGAGCATGCACTAGAAAATAAGTACTGTGGTGCATGACCTACTAGCATGAGAAAAATTGAGAGTATCCAACCATCAAGTGTATTTACTCATGTATTTAGGGTGTATGACCCAAGGAAACAACACCTATATCTCTATATTAATGTTTCACTTTATTCTGCTCGAAGTCAAGGATGAATTTTTTCAAACAAACATTAGAGATATTTGCCTTCAATGCCTCTGCATCCGCATAAGATGGAAAACACCTCAACATCTATGATAAAATGCTTCTTGTCATGGACAACTTGATCGTGCAGCTCCTACTCTTCTGAGACAAATTTTGGATTTGCATGCCGACAATCTCCAAAATATATGTTTCTCTTGTTTTTTGTCAAACATGATTCTGGAAACTTCTGGCGACAACACCAACAGTATTTGAATCGGCAGGGCTGGCTCCTTCACCCGACTCGGTGTCTTGTGGAGGGATTATTTTGCTACTTAAGTGAAAAACTTGAGGCTGTATCTGACCACTTATTCCAAGTATCTCGTATGGAAGTATTGTTGTCTTTTGATGTGTTTCATCTTCTTATTCTTACACCTTTTTTTGAGAGAAGGCTGACATATCGTGAACTCTGTTGTTGCCCGTGTTTTTTCCTGGTTCACCTTTTCTTTGATTTTGGATGACGGCATGCCATATTTTTCCATGATCACTGGTTGTCGTGCGTCACTAGTTTTATCGACTGTCTCTGCATATGAATTCCGAATTCTAGCCCATTGAATCGCTCAATTAACCCCACTTTAAACGCTACCCATGACAAATTTGGATGGGCTTCCATTACAACAACAAACCAGTATCTAGCATCTACCTTCACACTAACCTGGACAAGAGGCACCCTCAATTCTTCTAAAATCCACTGAATGTAGAAATAGAGCTTAGAGCATACGATCCATCCCTAAGGATCCTTCCTATCGAAATCTAGTAATTCAACTTGATAGGAAGGTAGAGCACATGCTTGTAGGGTTGGAGGGTGTGGGATGTGCCTGGGGTGTCGGGTGCTGTAGTTGTGTTGGAATTGCAAACCAAAAATATGAGTCAAAGCTGCCTGCGGTGTCATTTATTACTTGCACATTTTTTTTTCTTCCATGGGTCAATCTCCATTTATTTTCTTTGAATGAATTTAAATGCTCTGCATTTAAAGATTTGGTATATCTTTGTACCGTCATAAATGCTCAGCATTTAATATTTTGGTCTTTCATAGATTCTCTGTATTTAATGTTTTGGTCTTTCTTTGTACCAACATAAATGCTAGGCATTTAATGTTGTGGGTCTATAAATTGATGTAATTGTAGCCTGAAATTTTAATTGTGAAAATTGTGAAGTTGTGTGAAATACAAAGCTTGAAAGCTTCTTTGTGCTGTGTGCCAATTTTCTACCTCTTCCATTCTTCCTCTCATATTTCTCAGCTTGTATAGCCAACAAACTGGTATCAGAGGCAAGTTACCAAGATTCTCCAATTTTTTTTAAGATGGCCGCAATCCAGCCGCAAGTTCCGAAGTTGTCCAAGGACAACTATGAAATATGGTGCATCCAGATGAAGGCGTTATTCGGGTCGCAAGAATTATGGGAGATCATTACCGACGGGTATGTTGTACCCACTACGGCGGAAGAAGCTACCTTCACAAATGAAGAAAAGACAGCCCTCAAAAATCAAAGAAAGAAAGACAGCAAGGCGTTGTTCCTCCTCTATCAAGGGTTGGACGAATCAACGTTCGAAAAGATTGCCGAAGCAACATCAAGCAAACAAGCTTGGGATACCCTTGCCACCGTCTTCAAAGGTGTTGATCGAGTGAAGCGGGTACATCTTCAAACATTAAGAGCAGAATTTGAAGCGGCGCACATGAAAGAAGGTGAGAGAATTTCCAATTATTTCTCAAGATTAATTGTTATTTTTAACAATTTGAAAAGGAATGGTGAAAAAATGGAGGACATTCGAGTTATCGAAAAATCACTTCGATCTCTCACAACCAAGTTTGAGAATGTGGTTGTGGAAATCGAAGAATCAAAGGATTTGGAGAAACTGTCCATTGAAGAACTGATGGGGTCGTTGCAAGTGCACGAGCAACGGATGCAAAAGAATATCGGTTCAACAATAGATCATGCCTTGGAGTCCAAGTTGACTCTACAAGAACAAAATAATGGCCACACGCAACGAGGCGGTCATCGTGGAAGAGGAAGAGGGCGTGGATATTATCCAAGCCATCAACAAAAGCAACAAAATCCTACCAGATTTCGTGGGAGAGGGAATGGTGGAGGACGATTCACGCGTGGTCGTGGAAACGCAAACATTCAATGCCACAACTGTAAGAAATTTGGCCATTATGCGTCTGATTGTTGGAGAAAAGTGGATCATGATGAACGATCTAACTATGCCGAAGCATCTCATCATGAAGAAGAAGGTACCACACTCCTCCTCGCACAAGAAAAGGCATGTGAACGCCCAGATGTTTGGTATCTCGACACTGGTGCAAGCAACCACATGAGTGGTAACAAAGAACTGTTCGAGGAACTCACCGAAGAAGTTCATGGCGACGTGAGTTTTGGAGACTCATCCAAGGTACCCATGAGAGGCAAAGGTAAGATCAAAATCTATCTGAAGAATGGAGAGTCGAATTACATTTCTAATGTATATTACGTACCAAGTATGAAAAATAATATCATCAGTCTCGGACAACTTCTTGAGAAGGGGTATGTCATACACTTGGAAAATTCTCTTTTGTCTATAAGAGATGCTCACAGGAGACTTGTTTCTCAAGTCCAAATGGCGAAGAATCGCATGTTTCTGCTGCATATCAACACAAAGGTCGAGGAGTGTTTCTTTGGGCTCATGAAGAATGACTCATGGAGATGGCATCTACGATTTGGACATCTTCATTTTAGCGGGATTAAACTTCTATCCTCATCAAGCATGGTGCGCGGATTGCCAGCAATTGAAGCTCCAAATCATGTGTGTGAGGCATGTACACTCGGCAAGCAACAAAGGAACTCATTTCCAAGTGGAGTGTCTAGAAGAGCAACGGAACCACTTCAGTTGGTTCACACCGATATCTGCGGACCACTTGAAACACTGTCACTTGGAGGTAATAGATATTTTATTACCCTTATTGATGATTTCAGCAGAAAGTTGTGGGTGTATTGCATCAAAGAAAAATCTTCCGCTTTCACTGTCTTTAAAACTTTTAAAGCTCATGTTGAAACTGAAAGTGGCCACAGAATCAAAGTACTCAGATCTGACAGAGGTGGATTATACACCTCAAATGCATTTCAAGATTTTTGTAGGGAACATGGAATCAAATAGCAATACACTGCAGCCTACACGCCACAGCAGAATGGCATTGCAGAAAGGAAGAACCGCACCATCCTCGACATGATGAGGACTATGCTGAAGGAGAAAGGCTTGCCAAAGAACTTCTGGGCGGAAGCAGTGGCTTGTACTGCCTATCTGCTCAATCGGTGTCCAACCAAGAGCGTCAGAAACATGACACCACAAGAGGCATGGAGTGGCTACAAACCGAGCGTAGCACACCTAAGAATCTTCGGGTGTGTTGCCTACGCTCAAGTTCCAGAAGTGAGAAGAAGGAAGCTTGATGATCGTGGTGAAAAGTGCATCTTCATCGGCTACAGTGAAGAGTCTAAAGCCTATAAGCTCTACAATCCACTAACCAATAAATTAGTGGTGAGTAGAGATGTGGTCTTTATCGAGGAAGAAGCTTTGAAATGGAATGATGAAGAACCAAACAAAGAGATTCCAGTCGAAACAGAAGATCCTAAAGAAAGGGGTGATCATCAGGAGCAAACGCCAGCAACACCTTCCTCGGGCACATCATCAGTACACAGGAGTCCAGGAGGACATTCCATTACTCCTGAAAGGACTCCATCAAGTCAAAATTTGGCGAGCTCATCCTCACCCATGGCACCCATAAAGATGAAAAGCTTAAGCGACATTTATGAACAAACCGAAGAGGTAAATCTTTTTTTCCTGTATGCAAATCATGAGCCTCTGACGTTTCAGGAAGCCATAAGGGAAGAATGTTGGAGAATGGCTATGGGAGAAGAAATTTGCGCCATAGAGAAAAATGACACATGGGAGCTGACCACACTTCCTAATAGACAGAAATCAATTGGTGTCAAATGGGTGTACAAGATCAAGCGAAATGCTAATGGTGAAATCGATCGCTACAAGGCAAGGCTCGTAGCAAAGGGGTACAAACAGAAGTATGGGGTGGACTATGAAGAAGTCTTCGCTCCGGTTGCTCGCCTTGACACTGCGAGAATGATTATCTCTCTTGCTGTTCATCACAGTTGGATGATCTACCAATTGGATGTGAAGTCTGCATTCCTGAATGGAATTCTAGAGGAAGAGGTCTATGTAGACCAGCCTGAAGGTTTTGTTATGCAAGGGGAGGAAGACAAACTGTATCGACTGAAAAAAACTCTTTATGGGTTGAAGCAGGCTCCTCGTGCTTGGAATGCACGCATTGACAACTATCTTCAAGAGAACGGCTTCACCAAATGTCCATATGAGCATGCAGTTTACATCAAGAAGAATGATCGTGGTGATATAATCATTTCATGCTTGTATGTTGATGATTTTCTGTTTATAGGGAATAGTCGACAGATGTTCAATGATTTCAAGAAGGCTATGTTCAAGGAGTTCGAGATGACTGACGGAGGTCTCATGTCCTTCTTTCTGGGCATAGAAGTAAAGCAACAACATGGAGGCATCTATATTTCTCATAAGAGGTATGCTAAGGAGTTGCTTGAAAAATTAAACATGGCTAATTGCAATGCTGTAAACACACCTGTGGCAATGAGCTTAAAATTGACAAAAGATGGAGAAGGAAGAAGTGTTGAATCGACTCTCTTCAAGAGTCTAATTGGAAGCCTGAGGTATCTCACAATCACAAGGCCTGATATTGTCTATAGTGTTGGGATTCTAAGCAGGTACATGGAAGCACCAAAAGAGTCACACTGGTTAGCGGCAAAACGTATCCTCAGGTACGTTAAAGGAACAATGGATTTTGGTCTTTTTTATCCATACAATGAAGAAGCAAATCTGCATGGATACTCAGACAGTGACTGGGGAGGCGACCAAGATGAAAGAAAAAGCACCACTGGGTATGTATTTTTTCTTGGATCGACTGCTTTCACGTGGAATTCAAGGAAGCAAAGTGTGGTCGCCTTGTCTACATGTGAAGCAGAGTACGTGGCGGAATCATCCACTGTTTGTGAAGGAATCTGGTTGAGAAATCTGTTGAAGGAGTTGCAGCATCCGCAGGATGGATCCATAGTGATATATGTGGATAACAAGTCGGCAATTGAACTTGCCAAAAATCCGGTGCAGCATGGAAGAAGAAAACATATTGATACCCGATTCCATTTTTTGTGAGATCATGTGAAGCAGAAAACGATAAAATTGGAATATTGTCATACTACGGAGCAGGTGGCTGATATTTTCACAAAGGCATTACCGTCAGATGCATTCAAAAGACTCAGAACGATGCTCGGAATGAAGCCGGTTTTGGTTTGAAGGGGAGTGTTGGAATTGCAAACCAAAAATATGAGTCAAAGCTGCCTGCGGTGTCATTTATTACTTGCACATTTTTTTTCTTCCATGGGTCAACCTCCATTTATTTTATTTGAATGAATTTAAATGCTCTGCATTTAAAGATTTGGTATATCTTTGTACTGTCATAAATTCTCAGCATTTAATATTTTGGTCTTTCATAGATTCTCTGTATTTAATGTTTTGGTCTTTCTTTGTACCAACATAAATGCTAGGAATTTAATGTTGTGGGTCTATAAATTGATGTAATTGTAGCCTGAAATTTTAATTGTGAAAATTGTGAAGTTGTGTGAAATAAAAAGCTTGAAAGCTTCTTTGTGATGTGTGCCAATTTTCTACCTCTTCCATTCTTCCTCTCATATTTCTCGGCTTGTATAGCCAACAAGTTGTGCGTGCTGTGCCGAAGGGGTCCTATTTTTCTGTACATATGGGTAATGAGTAAGGTAATGACAGGATAAGGAATAATATTTCCCTCCTGCGACAGAAATGTATTCTTAAATAGAAGTTGTTGTGTAGTTTCAGTGTTAGGTAGTGGGTTAGTAACTTGCTAAAGGCAATATTGTATTTTTATTTTTACTTGTTAGTCGGGGCAAGTAAAAGAAGGTAAGGATTATAAATATGGGCATGTTAGGGGGTGTATTTGTTATTTTTTTTTTCTTTCAGTGGTGAATAATTAGACTTGTCTCTCAGGGATCCCCTCAAAGAGTCTTATCCCCCCTACATCTTCACCATTCCTCTTCTTCTTTCTTCTACTTCTTCCGCTGATCACTGTAATTATTGTCCGCTTCTCCAACTGGATTTAAAAGAGTATGTTGAAATAGTGGGTGCTCTAGACCCAACTATGCAATACTTTTGATTATTATATCATGTATACAGTTAGTTATACATGATTTCAAAATACCATTATAGTGTATACTTTTCTGCGTCCACTATTATAATGGTAATGTCCAAAGATTAATTGTCTTGTTGAAAGGTTAGAGTAGATCCTAGGCTATAATGAGAACTTCTAGATACTATGAAATTAATCTTAAATATATGTTATATAGTCTAGATACATTTTACTGACTGGACACAGTAGATGTTTGACTATCAGGTGTTGGGGTCTCATAAGCATTGAGACTTCTTCTCATGAAATCCGCACTTGGTGATCACTAGTAGTGATATCATGAGGACAAACCTGCCAATAGAAACACCACATGTTTTGGGTGACATTGATTGTTCCTATCTACAAACATGTGTATTAGTCTCTTGATGTGAGACCATTACCAATGTGTACCATTTGATTTTGTACTTTGATGTAAGGAGAAAACCATGGTATTGAAATCGTGGTGAGGCAGCTTGTGTTGGGTGCGTCGTTCGTGGTATGACATTGGATGAATGATCAAGAAAGGATTTTTCATTTTCAAGTTTAGGAAGTTGTATATCTCAGGCCCGGATGATCAGGATGGTGGTGCCTTCATAACTCGTTGGCCAAAGTAGCAGAAAGGAAAATCCATCCGGATAGATCAAAAAATAATAAATCAAGAAAAGTACGATGATACAAGTGTGCATCCTGATTTATGAGATAATTAATGACAAAGAGATTATAGTACATAGTTAGTGTTCGTAGGATAGTAGTCGTTGCTATGGATATCCTTATCTCTTTAGGGGTCATGATGGGTTGCTAGACTCTGCTCTTGGTCTGTGAATTTATTCACTACTATCAAGATAAGAGATTAGAGGGTCACACACAATAACGTATTCAAGAATCCGTCCTATTCAGTTGAATAGGTATATGGGCATAGTGGGACCCACCACAGGGTCTGAGTGTTGTCCAAGTTATCGATCACCAAAATAATTAAATAAATTCATTAATATTCAAGTTATGAATATTTGGGATTGAATTTATTTAATGTATTTACAAGTTTAGTAAATATGAGAAAATATTAATTGAATGAATATTATTTTAATATTCAAGGTTCGTTTAATATTAAGCGGGACAATGAGTCAAGTTAAATGGATCAGTTGTTTTATTATGTAATATATTTTATATATATTACAAGTATGTGATAAAATAATAAATAATATTGATGCAGTTTAGTTCGTCGAAATTATTTATTTAGTGGACGTTGAAATAAACTGGGGTCGGGGAACCCAACCGAGTATTTCTCAACATCACTATAAATACAAGGGAGGGATCTCTCTCATGTGTGACCATTCCACTATTCATTAATTCATGGAATGAAAATTGAGAGCCACTCTCTCCTCCCACTTCCTAGAGAGAGAATTTTTTGATCCAAGAGTTCGAATCAATTTCTTCCACAAGCATCGAAGAGATCTCGATGTGGTGAGTGTTGAGATGTCGAAAGCATCATCAGATCGCCACGCTAGCCCCCAGAATTCGACGATCGACATTCCAACGGATTTTTGGAGCATGTGTGGATGATCTAGAGGGATCCTGCTATGGATTCTTCAAGCAGCGATCACCAATGATGAGTTTTAGTCGAGTGTGTCTTCAGATTTGACATGGGTACATTTTCAATTTAATTTTGTGCTCTTTACAATTTACACGAGATCCTCGGACCTCACCGGGGCTCGGATCGTCGGCGTCAACAAGTATCATCGATTCGCTGATGAAAATTTTAAAATCCTCAGCCCACCAGCTTCCGCTATGGGCCCCAAAACCTAACAGTGGTATCAAAGGGATCACATATATTTTCTGAGCCTAGAAAATTAAATTTGTATTACTATTAAGTAGAGGGTTTAAAGATAGTCCCAACGGTTTAAACCGCGCATCGATCCGATGTTGAATGACCGAGTTATGGTCAGTTTAATTTTTTGAATTA
This sequence comes from Viscum album, assembly GCA_963277665.1. Lineage (NCBI taxonomy): Eukaryota > Viridiplantae > Streptophyta > Magnoliopsida > Santalales > Viscaceae > Viscum > Viscum album. Next base: position 703,133,480 of record OY728127.1, read on the forward strand.
GATCAAATATGCGGTTTGATCTCTGGTATTAATTTTTTTCATCCCGAATAACTAATTAAGTTTCATTTGAATTGGTTTAGTTCATCATAGAAAAATAAAATTATGTGCAAATTATAATTTTAATTTTATGATTTGCATAATATTTTTATTATTATTATTATAATAATTATTTTATTATTATAATAGTGTAATAATGATAAATTATTATTTTATTATAATAACTTTATTATTATTAAGTCACAATAGCCTTCCATCATTAAAGTTTGAACAAAACTGGGTGTTTGAGGTGTCATTCATGCCATAGATGAGGGTTCCTCTTACTACGGGAGAGTTATTATTAGGGTGGTGGGTTGACTTAATTACAATTGCAGCAAATAAATAACCATAGCTAGCTTGTTGTAATTTTAGAGGCAAGTGTTGAGTAAATCAAATTATGATTTTAGAAGTTAGGACTTCACTCAACAGATCAAGGAACCGCGAGTTAATGTGGTTGACCAGCCAAAAGCCTACCTTGAACACTCTGAGTAGTGGCGTAGCCATAGCTTGTAGACTATGAGGGATGGTTTGAGGATTCTTGCTACTAGAATACTCAAGAGTATTCTCATTCTAGTATATAGGGTTCCTAGAATTTGAAAAAATAGTGGGAGACATTTAATAATTAAATTAACCGGTAATGTCACATTTGGTAATCAATATTAAAAGTACAATATGCTAAAGTTTAGTTTTAGATAATGGAAAGAAATACCACAATAAATTTGTGGTAAGTATTAGAAAATGTTAATGTCTAAACTAAGCACGAATTTCCAAAGTGTAGTATAGGAGCTCACGCACATTACTACTATATCGAAATTCAAGGTGCTTCTGTCCCAACCTGTTAATCCACCTCAAGAAGTGAGGGCGTAAAATTGCTTATAGGAGACTCTTATATCAAACATATGATGGTTTTATTATAATGCTACCATCACTGTCTGATGTTAGTTGCGATCGCTACATCAAGACATGGATGATGTTACATGTAGTCTCATCTTTAAGAAGTTTTCAAGGAGAAAGCTAAACGAAATTTGAATGTGATGATTGCACTCGATTTGTATAAACTGAAAGACAATTCGCAATCATTCCATTCTTATACATTTTTACACCCAATTACTCTAGTTTTGTTTAGGATAAAAACAAACGGTGTAGAGTAAGCACTTCATTACCTTTAACGTAATATTCGCCAAGTAATAAGAATATTAAAGATATCACCATCTTTTATTCTTATGGCGAATAAAATGAAAGACAAAGTGAAAAGGCCAATGAAAAGTGCAACACCAAAGTCACCTTCGTTATGTCTTTCAAATAAAAGTGGTTGGTTATTTAACAGGAGGTTATTTGCATCACATATTGAAATAAATTTATGGAATTTTAAACAAATGCAATAGACTGAAATACTATAATTAAGTACCCACTTCTCATTCAATTAATATTCATCAAATAAAATTAATGTTTCTAGCATACTTCTTGGGTATTGAATGCAATATTCCAATAACATATGTGTATTTAAATATAGTAACCAAGTAAGTATAGGAACATTACAAGAAGTAAAGTGTATTCTCCAAGCAGATGAGAAAGGGTGATTCCTAAATCAGCGGTGAGAAATACATAACTTCTAATTTGATTCAAATTGAACAAGTTGTTGAGTATGACCAAAACATTTATCTCATGTTCCCTTTGGACATAATGAGACATTACTCCAAGTTCTAGAATTAATGTTGTTTGTGGTGCAACATACTCAACAAAATAGTTCAGACATACTTGAATCAAAGGCAATACATGATGAATATAAAATATAAGACCTACCAAGTTGTGGCAATGTGATTCTTTGTCAAGTAAAACTAAAAGTGGACATCAATGATATACCCAGTTTTTTATTTAGGATTGGCACAACTAAACGCCTTTGGTATTATTGAAATCTTTAGTTTAGACAAAGAAACCTTTAGAGATAAAGGTATGCCACAAAGCTTCCAGGATTAGTTCAACAGGAGAGTGTGAACTATTCCAAAGGAAATATAGAGGTAAAGATACTTCATAATATTCCTTTAATCTATTAAGGAATGTAATAGTGAAGTATATGCATGGTCAAAATATTTGAGTTGATTTGGATCGGTATGCTGGAGAATATCTTGACCAAACATTCATCGATCACGATAATGTAGTGTGGAGTAATTCCTAAACACATATTACCTTACCTATATCACCGTATTGATATTCATAAGGAGGATCAATGATAATGTCTTACATGTTTACATTGATCAACAAAATGTAGTGTGTAGCAATTCCTAAACCACATTTTATACATCAAAGTTATGATGTAAGTTGTATCAATGTTGCAACTTGCAGAAACTTCCATTATATTTCATGATATGCTTTGAAAATAAAGGCATAAACCCATAACCAATATGGAAACTAAAATGACAAATGAATATCATACGAGTCATAGTATGATGAAAATCCATTATGTCATAAATCATGTGTTAGGATTCAAAGAGTTTGTTAAGATATAAAAAAACATGCATCAAGTTGAACACCTGGTGCATCTAAGTAATTATCCTAACAGTTGCTTAGGATATTACGTAAATCCTTAAGATAGAAAAAGTTGTAGTCAAGTATTACACTACATTTCTATAGGGGTAAAAATCTCTATTAGAGATAGTGGGAGCTGAATTAACTTGGACTTAGTTAATGCTCGAGATGCACAAATGGTTGGCATATGAACAAGTTCCACAAGTACATGTGGAATAAGAATGTTCTAGTGACACATATTGCATAGGAAGGATGAATCCATGGTGATGGTTTTATATTCACCGCGATCGGTGAAAAATTATTCATTAAGAATAATAAATCTTACAAGTAAGCAGTATATGGTAATAAGATAAGATTGACAAGATCAATTAAAATTCAATAATGGATTCCATGTATCAAATTGAAAAGGGTCTTATAAATTGAATATTGTGGTGAATATTTAAATGATATGATACATGGATGGTACAAGCCTGGTACCAATATGGCTTGATTGGATTCTAATGTCACATGACTTAATCTCTCAAGGTTGATATGTTCGGAACATGGGAAGAGATTAAAGTTGTGAATTGATACCATATGCTTCAGAGATGGATCAATTGCATGTGCCATGTTATGTACAATAATTCATATTTCCAGAATATACTTTATTGTAGGCAGATATCAATTGTTTCCAGGAGCATTGCAAGTGATGCAGTCAGAGCTATCATCTTGTACTTCGGCAAGTACAAATGATATGTACCTAGTGTGAGGAGAAGAAGGTATAATAGTTATAGTGGGACACATACTAATAATCCTTATATCAATTTGATCTAGTATCGCAGTTAGGAAAGGGTGATGAGAGAGTCAAACTCATAAAAGCTAGTGGTATCCATACCTACAAATACTGAGTACGTTGTAGCTTCTAAGGAAGCTAAGAAGTAGTTAAATGCAATGATTTGTTCCAGTTTTTGGAATCGTACATAGTGAGAAAATTATTATCATAATGTAAATTATGATATTCTTACTAGCCAAGTTGTCAAGTTATGACAATGGAAAAAAGTGATATACTTGGGGATACCTTATCTTAAGAAGTTTTACTCAAGCAGATGAGGTTGCATATAGAAGATATGCCACGTGGTGAAAACGTGGAAGGCCTAGCAGTTAAAGTCATTACTCAGCAGAAGCATGATATTTATCATGTGAGTAACTAACAAGTTTGGTCAGCAAGTTGGCTCTAGTGCAAGTGGGAGTGTTGAAATAGAGGGTGCCCTAGACCCAACTATGCAGTACGTTTGATTACCATATCATGTATACAATTAGTTATACATGATTTCATTTTACCATTATAGTGTATAATTTTCTATGTCCACTATTATAATGGTAATGTCCAAAGATTAATTGTCATGATGAAAGGTTATAGCAGATCTCAGGCTATAATGAGAACCTCTAGATACTATGACATTAATCTTAAATATATGTTCTATAGTCTAGATACATTTTACTGACTGGACATAGTAGATGTTTGACTATCAGGTATTGGGGGCTCATACGCATTGAGACTTCTTCTCATGAAGTACGCACTTGGTGATCTCTAGTAGTGAGATCATGAGGAAAAACCCGCCAATAAGAACACCACATGTTTTGGGTGTCATTGGTTGTTCTTATCTACGAACATGTGTATTGGTCTCCTAACTTGAGACCATTACCAATGTGTACCATTTGATTTCGTACTTTGATGCAAGGCGAAAACCATGGTATTGAAATCGTGGTGAGGTAGCCTGTGTTGGGTGTGTCGTTAGTGGTATGACATTGACTGAATGGTCAAGAAAAGATTTGTCGCTTCTAAGTTTAGGAAGTTGAATATCTCAGGTCTGGTTGATCAGGATGGTGCTGCCTTCATAAGTCTTTGGAAAAAGAAACAGAAAGGAAAATTCATCCGGATAGATCAACAAATAATAAAGCAAGAAAAGGACAATGATACAAGTGTGCATCCTGCTTTATGAGATATTTAATGAAAAAGTGATTATAGTACACAGTCAGTGTTCGTAGGATGGTAATCGTTGCTATGACTATCCTTATCTCTTTAGGGGTCATGATGAGTTTCTAGATTCCGCTCTTGGTCTATGAATTTATTCACTGCTATCAAGATAAGGGCCTAGAGGGTCACACACAATAACATATTCAAGAATCCGCCCTATTCAGTCGAATAGGTATATGGACGTAGTGGACCCCGCCACGGGGCTTAAGTGTTGTCCAAGTTATCGATCACCAAAATAATTAAATAAATTCATTAATATTAAGTTATGAATATTTGGAATTGAATTCATTTAATGTATTTACAAGTTTAGTAAATATGAGAAAATATTAATCGAACGAATATTATTTTAATATTCAAGGTTCGTTTAATATTAAGTGGGACGGAGAGTTGAGTTAAATGACTCTGTTTTTTTCACGTAATATATTTTATATATATTACAAGCATGTGATAAAATAATAAAAAATATTGACGCATTTTAGTTTGTCGAAATTATTTATTTAGTGGACGTTGAAATAAACGGGGGTCAGGGAACCCAATCTGGTATTTCTCAATGTCACTATAAATACAAGGGAGAGCTCTCTCTCATGTGTGGCCATTCCACTATTCATTAATTCATGGAATGAAAATTGATAGCCTCTCTCTCCTCTCGCTTCCTAGAGAGAGAAGCTATTGATCCAAGAGTTCAGATCAAGTTTTTCCTTAAGCATCGAAGTGATCTTGATGTGGTGATCGTCGAGACGTCGAAAACATCATCAGATCACTGCGCTATCACCCAGAATTTGACGATCGATGTTCTAGCGGATTTTTGGAGCATGTGTGGATGATCTAGAGGGATCCTGCTATGGATTCTTCAGGCAGAGATCGCTAGCGACAAGTTGTAGTCAATCACGCCTTCAGAGTTGACATGGGTACGTTTTCAATTTAATTTTGTGCTCTTTACAATTTATGCGAGATTCTCAGACCTTACTGGGGCTCGGATTGTCGGCGTCGACAAGTACCGTCGATTCGACGATGAAAAATTTAAAATCTCCAACCCACCGGATTCCACTGTGGGCCCCATAACCTAACAGAGTACACTGTAATTCTCTCTCTCACACCAAAATCCTATCATAACTCATTGAACGAACGATATTAGATCAGATATTGTAGTAGGAACTTAGATCGCCCTAGACTTCGCCCTTTCCAATTTGTTTGTTGTTGCAATTTCACTTAAGCGTGTACCTAACTTCGCTGCACCCACTATTGGTGGTGTGTCCTCCTTCAGTGATCGTTTCTCTAGGTATTTCATCATATATCGGTAGAAGTTGGCTCGATCCTTGATTTCTTGTTCCCAACGCTGCTGATCGTGTTCCATCTTCGGGTGGTCTTGTACGGCCAAAGAAACCAGCTCATTCAATGTTGTCTCAAAATGCCCAAAGCGTTGGTCCATGGAATCTAATCGAACTTGGTGCCTCTTCTCCATGAAGATACCACATGCCCAGATGAGAAGCATTTCTAGTAGTGCTCACCACCCTTCAAGAGAATCCGACAGTGTCCTCCTCTATTGGAAGAAGTCCAGAAGGTCGGACCGATAAATAAACACCTCAGACAATGTTAATTCATATTGGAATTCAAACTAGAATTACAATATAATAGAGAAAAAAGGGAAACGAGAGAATGTGAGGATGAATGAACGAAAGGGGCCGCCCAAATCTCTCGCCCAAGCCGCTCGACCATATGACAAACTTCTGAATATTTTTCTTAGCTTCTCATTATCTCCGGTCCTCCCCTTTTATAATAGTATGACCCTCACTTATTTCCCACACGCGAGACCCTAGCAAACAATTGCCTAACAAACAGCTGTGGCCTAACTATATCCCCCCTTAAGAATATTCCCCCAAACTGTAGTGTGGGACCCCCTACCCAATCCGCGTCCCAGCCTCTGCCTACCCCTTTGCCTGCTTCCCAGGCTGCAGTGAGGTGTCATGGTCTCTATTAGGCTCTTGGTGGTGAGTGCTAGAGGCTTACTGGATGGGATTTGATTAGTGAAAGCGCACAAAAATATTTTGATGGAGCAACATCTCATGAGATAGTTCTTGGAAAATTGTTGAAGGAAGCTTAAAGGAAAGATATGACCAGAGTTGAGTGCTTAGGCACAAGGATACCTGATCGCTAGGGGGATAAAGGGAAGAGTGATAGGATATACCCTAAGGTTTCGCGAGATTTCATACCATATAGAAATATATACCTGAAAATCATATCCCATAATTGAGACTGAGTTGCTCTATTTATAGATAATAGTAATGAATGTCTTTATATAGAAGATGGTGTAGTTCCTCTGTGTGAGGTGGTCCAGACCTGCACTACCATGTTTTGTTTTCAAAAGACATACTTTACACATAGATTTTGCTACCAAGTGAGTCGACCCAAGCTAAACATGTCACGCCTCATCCCATCAAGACCCGCCTGGATGGTGGTAAGTCTAGTGTGACTACTCCAAGCCCGCCTCTAATAGGCTAGAGGCTAACGATAAACGCTGAGTCCCACTGAGGCTCGTCTGGCCGGAGGTAAGCCGAGTGTGACTACTCCAAACCCGCCTCCAATAGGTCAGGGGGTGGCGACCAACGTCGAGTAGGCATATCACTCGCATGGGATGCCTTATCCTAAGGTACTGTACACACGCACGCATCTCCAAACCCATACGATGCTGAAAGTAAAGTATAGATGATATAAATGCATGCACACATCTAAAAACCACAATCAGAGTACGACAGTAATACTCGAAAGCATAAAGGGCCAAATACATGCCCAAAAAAACTGTAAAGATGTCAAACTTGTTAGAATGAGGGGACAGCAGTCAAATGTGACACCCAGTATGAACCACAGTTTGTCTAGCCCAATCTAACCTCCATATGCTCTTGGTCTACCATGAACCACGTTGAACAACCCATCGTCTGCATATGACACGACATGTCCAGGTAGAGCTCACGCATGGATAAGTATAACAATATTCAGTAGGACACCCTGAATTAACCAATCATATGTATCAAGATAGTGGTCAACTCATCTCTTTATTCTCATCTCTTTCTTCTTATTCTTCTTCATCTGTAAATAACAAGTGTTGCTATTGATGTTCTACTTTCTTGTTCCTATATTCTGTCGAGCAGTCCTTTTTAGGTTGGTTCCCTAACAATTTGGCGACTCCGTTGAGGAATCACGCTCTGGAAGAGAAGACACGTGCGATGGACGATTTATGTGAAGTTGACTCAGAATCTCTGTGTAAAAGGTTAGCCATTATTTTCAGTTGAATTCTGACATGAGCTGGAGTTTTCAAACAGTCGCTGGAGAAAACATTTTGTTGGATGATTTTGTTCAAAGATGTTCGAAGTGAGAGAAGAACTCTATAAAGGATACGACAAAGGTGGATGAACGAGGCGATGATTGAAGCAGTTGGAAGAGGAGCAAAAGTCTGTTGTCTACCTTCTTCATACATTGTTGGAGGTACGATCGCAACTGTGAGGTACGATCTTTGCTAAAGATGCAGTCGTCGATGAAGAAGTCATGAACGATGTAGTTTTTTTCTCTCTCCACCACTATTTATTTTCTATGCGATCTACTAGAAGACGTGAAAGATGTGACACCAGTTGCTGTGGACGATGGCGGACTGGATGTCAAGGGATCTTTGCTGATTGATGAACACTGAGAGGTTGCTGCAAGGATCAATCACAGAGGGAATCGAGAATGCTGGAATGGTGTTTGTTTCAACAAGAGGTTACTGCTAGAGTTTGGAAAACCAGAATGTTTTCAGGGAAGGATCCTTGGGGCTGGATCACCAAAAAAAGGAATACTTGAAAGGATGAAGAATAGAGGACATGAAGCTCCATTGGGCGCATATAAGCTTAGAATGCGTTGTTCTACCTTGGTTCTTTACATGGTAGAATAATAATCCTGGATCGTCGTGGGAGCGGCTGAAGTCAACACTAATGGAAAATACGGGAACAGCATGGATCATTTGGAATTATTCCAACAGCAGTGTATAGAGCAGATTGTTTCCAAACCGGAATGACCTGACATGGTAAATTCTGATTCGAGTTCTTCAGTAGACAAGCATGAAAGACATACTAAGGAGGTGAAACATGCTCCTGGACGGCACATGAATCCTCAAATTGGAGAAGTAGCAAGCCTAAGAGCCTCGCCAACTGAACAGATGAGGCGAGATATGGAGGCAACCACCTTGCTCCCTGCTCTCTGTGACAAGGAGAAACAACTTGTTCTTGTTTAACAATCGAAGCCTCCTGCTGTAGATATTGTGAGTCCTGAGCAGAATAATGTTGAGGATTCTGAAAAAATAGATGATTGCAGACTGTCTCCTTTGTCTTCAAGGCATGTAACACTGGAATTCAATGGCTCAAAATCAGTTGAAGGCTCGGACAAGGGACTAGATGGAGTATTGGGTTTTTGTCCTACATATTTTTTAGATACCCAGTAAAGAAAGATATTTGAGTTTCCAAGATTGATTATGTTTAAAAAACAAATAATGGAAGAAGATACAATTTACTTCTGTCATTGACTGTAGCAGAATTATGAAAGTCGTTGCGCATTGGTTTCCATATTTTGATGAAGTGTATTTTCTGCAACAGTTCAATGTGAATGATGCTATGAAATATGACTTGGATGTTTCACTAGTCGTTGTACCAGAGCTGGAAGAGCCAGATGATTCCGAATCATGAGAGGTTGTGCGGCTCAAAGTTGGCGATGGACGTATTGTCGAGAGTTTTGAGATCAAGGGAGTGGTTGGTGGTGGTGTACGTACTCAAAATGGGGGTGGACGAGTTAGCTGCTTTCAAAGGAAACAAGTAAATTTGTTTTGTGTGTCCCACCTAATTATTTTCTCTCTAGAGGTGCCTGAAGTGTTTTTTTTTGTAGATGATTTTACTTCAACCAACTCTAATTACAACAAGGGATTGGGTTTGTTGTTCCCTGGTATCGATTTGGTTTGTTGTGACTTGGTATCAATTGGGAGTTGTACTGTTCGGTTTTCTATTACCATTGATCCTCTGTGACAAGGTTGAGAATGTAAAGTAGCATTTCCTGATAACTGCCTTTAATTTTCCGATGATGGAAGATTATGATTTCAGGAATGGCGCTGTGAAATTAGATCATGACACGGAATTGAAGCCTCGTGCACAAACATGACCTTACCAGGAAAAGAGCCCCAATAAAATGTTTGGATATGGTAAGGCAAGATCTGAAAATATTGAACTGTCATGCGGCGTAGGAAAATCTATAGTTGGTGTTTCAATAAGAGAGGGGGGATTGCTTCTCCTGGATGTGATGCATGTTGTTTCGACTCACATGTTTCCAAAGGATACTAGCATTACCAAGTCTCACCGCAAACTAGAGCTGACTGCAACATTGGTTAGTGAGGAAGAAAGAATTATTGACTTGAACATTCTTATTGAACCTAAGTTGTATGAAGCGAGCTAGTTAAATTTAGTGAAGGGAGGATTTATTGCAACTGAACAGTGTGTTGAATCTAGGAAACACATACATGGCAGTGGAAAATGCAAATTCTCTCCTAGGGTTCATAAGATGCTAAGACGATGAAAGAGATTTATTTCAGATATTTATCTCCTTGAGGACAAGGATGTTTTTCAAGAGGGAGGTAATGTTAGGGCTGTGGTGTGGGCTGTTTGTGTCTGTGAGGGTTTGAGTAACTACCAAGGGGGCAGTGTTGTCTTTGTCGTTTTCTTTTAATTAGTTTGTTGTGCTCTTAGGGTAGTTGGGAGCTGGTGGTAGTTGGTAGGGGTATTCAGTTTGTAATTTCAGTTGACTGATGTGGGGGGAGTCCTGGGGAGGATGCGGCAAGCTGATTCAGAAGTTGTCTTCTATGGAGTGTGGCCTTCTCCCACGGGGATTCTTTTTCCCATCTCTTTCTTCTTCTTCTTCTTCTTCTTCTTCTTCTTCTGGAAATAACAATTGTCACTGTTGATGTGCTACTTTCTTCCTCCAATATTCCTCCAAGTAGCCCTTTTTAGATTGGTTACCAAACAATGTATGTCCCATCACTGTTAAAACTTCATCATACCGTGGCTCAAACTTTGATCTCTCCCCCTTTGTATCTGTACAACTTCATTCGAACTCTGACTTTTCTTACTATGCACTTCTTCTCCGTTTGTACATTTATCACTTTGTATGAATGCGTACAAACCCTGCTTGAATCATGAGAATCTTCATAATATTAGGAACTTGAAGATCGACATAACATTGTCTGACTTTCAAGGAAAATTTCTTAACATGGTTAAAGAAATTTTCTTATCTTCTTTCAGTGCTTCGTAAGTAAAATTTATAAAATCTAGAAACTATTTCTCACCTGTATTACAAAAACATTCACAACATGAAACTTTGACAAAAAATTCAAGACTTGTTACAAAAATATCACAAAAGATCTTTAATCTCCCCTTTGGATTTGTTGACAACGGTAGAATGATACAATTCCTACCTCAAAAGAGAGATGGAGATTTTAATTTATAGATAAAGGAAACTAAATACAAGTAGGAGGAAACTGATGTGAGACTCAAAAATACACTTAACCTGGAAATACACTTAACCGAGTATAACACTCCCCTTCAAGATAGAACAAGTATAGATTTGAAAAAGAGTCCCCCAAAAAAATAAAGTAAGAAGACACCAAAAAACAAGACCGCACACACTCCCCCTCAAGCTGGGTCGCTGATGCTGTGGATGTCCAGCTTGGTGCATAGAGAGTTCAGTCGAGCTCCCGACAAGCCTTTGGTAAAGATGTCGATAAGCTGATGAGATTTTGGAATGTAGCTAAAATTGATATGGTTTTTCTCAATGTGATGGCGAAGAAAGTGACCGTCAATCTCGATATTCTTCGTGCATTTATGGAATACTGGATTAGAAGAAATCTTCATGGCTCCTTGATTATCACACCAAATATGAGTAGAAGTATGTGGTAGAAAGCCAATTTCATGAAGAAGATGGGGAAACCAACGGATTTCAGTAGTGACTGTGGCCATCACACGACATTTTGATTCAACACTGGATCTAGAGATGATAGTTTTTTACTTTCTTCACCATTAGTTTAAGTTATCAGCCAGGAAAACGGAAAACCCTGAAGTAATCTTTCGGGTAGCTAAACAACCAGCATAGTCAGTATCACAAAAGACCTCAATATTCAGATGATCATGATGTGAATACCTAAGACCACAGACAAAGTCTTTCTTAATGTTCTTGATAATGCAGAGGACAACATCCCATTGGGATTTCATCAGATGTTCCATGAATTGACTAACCTTGCTGACAACGCAGACAATATACAAACGAGTCATTGTAAGATAATTGAGTTTTCCCATAAGACGATGATACCTCTTTAGATGAGAATATGGGTTTGTGGCGTCATGTAGAGACCATTCCTTGGGTTCAATTGGAGTGTCAATGACAGTTTCCTAAGTCAAACCAACATCCTGCAAGATATCTAATGCATATTTCCGTTGGGAAGAAAAGATGTTGGTTGGAGAACGAGTGACTTCAATGCCAAGAAAATATGTCAAATGACCTAGGTCTTTGGTTTGAAATTGTTTTTGAAGATAATCTTTGAAATGTTCCAGGCCTTGTGAGTCGCTACCAGTATTAATGATATCATCAACATATACAACCAACAAGATGCATGCAGAGGATGTTTTGCGGTAGAAAATAATGCGGTCCTTCATACTTTGAGGTAGAACAAATATAGTGATGAAAGTGCAGAATCTACCAAACCATGCATGAGGAGACTGTTTGAACCCATAAAGAGAGTGACGAAGCTGACGACATTAGAACCAGCTCCTGAGGTAAGGAAGCCAGAAGTTTATCGTAGATATACTTATTCTTCAAAAAAACCATATAGAAATGCATTCTTGACATCAAGTTGATGAATATGCCAATGTTGAACAACTACAAGAGAGATGAATAATCTAACAGATGCTATTTTAGCAACTAGAGAGAATGTATCTAAATAATCAACACCATATGTATGGGCGAAGACTTTTTCCACGAGACGCACTTTAAGGTGATGAAGAGTGCCATCTGCATTTAGGCAGACCATATAAATCCATTTTCTACCAAAAAACTGTTTACCTTTCAGAAGAGGAACCAGATCCCAGGTGTGATTGTCATCCAATGCCTGTAATTCATCCTGCATTGCTTGAATCCACCCAGGGTGAGATTTGGTCGCTGTAAGCGTACAAGGAACAAATATCATCTCCATAGTAGAGAAGCCTTTGTATGGAGTTGTGTAAAGAGGATTATTCTAGAAAGTGATAGTACCTTTTCATAATGCAATTGGCAAGTCATCGGTGCCCGTGATAGGAGTAACAGACGAAGTTGGGGAAATGGTGCCCCCGTTCGGGATAGGGGCATGTTTGATGGACGATGAGAGTAGACAGATCCAAAATGAAGACCATCTGATTGGGTCAACGGAGGCAGATGTGGGTGGATGGTGAGAGGGAGATAGTCATCAATGGTGGGATTAGGATGGGGAGAGGGTAATAATAGAGAGTTCTTAATGAATGAGACATCAACAACGATGATATAACATCCCATGTCAGGAGATAAAGAATGGTAGTTGCGCTGGGTATGAGAGTATCCCGAAAAGATACAACAGAGGGCCTTTGGGGAAAATTTAGAGAGACGAGGATGAGTGTCTTGAACATATCAAAGACACCCAAACACATGAAGTGAAAGAGGGTGAGGATGAAGAGAGGGAAACAGAGCCGAAAAATTACTCTCTCTATGAAGGATAGAAGAAGAAATATGATTGATAAGATATGTGACGGTAAGAATAACATCCCCCAAAAAGGAAGATACACCTTCATGTGAAATAACAAGGCCTAAGCAGTTTCAAGAATATGACGATGTTTACACTCGACCATACTATTCTTCTTAGAGGTATCAGAGTAGGATATTTGATGGAGGACGCCATAATTTTTTAGAAATTGCTGAAGAGAAGATGATAAATATTCTTGACCATTGTCTGATTGGAAACATTTAGTAGGCTTGGATAATTGAGTGTGAATTTCATGATAAAAAGTTTTGAAAATATCACACACCTTTGAACGATCACAAAGGAGATATAACCATGTCATCCGAGATACTAGGTCTATTACATCCGCCACTGCGGAACACAACACGAGGAAGAAAATTGCAGTAAATCGCAGATCTGGGGACTTGAACCTACGACCTGTCCCTCACCCCACCCAAGCCCTTACCTCCCCACCACCATGTCATCTGAGATAAGTCATTAATGAAGGATACATAATACTGGTACCACTACTACAAATTGGCCTTTTATCAGCGCTAAAAGCTGACATTAACAGCGCTAGAAAAGCGCTGTTAATGCCGGAGAAGATAAAGGGGGAGTCCCCTTTATCAGCACCTGCATTAACAGTGCTTTTTTAGCACTGATAAAGGGGTGCCTTTATCAGCGCTATCTTGAGTGCTGATAAATGACCCTATTATCAGCGCTCAAATTAGCACTGATAAAGGTGTCATTTATCAGTGCTCAAAAAAGCACTGATAAAGGCACCTTCCCCTGCACCTGCAGAACCAGCACCTGCACACCTGCACAAAATAGCACCTGCACACCTGTACAAAACAGCACCCGCACACAATATTTTGACAAACAATGATATATACATTTACTTAACATCATGAATACAAAAAAACACACTGCTATATACATTTCAAACAATGTTTTACATGGTTACAATTACAATTATCCAACAACAGTTATAAACATTAATGTTTCATCCTTTGATATCTGTGATCCTCTCTCAAAAATTTTCATCCATGGTATTTGTTGCCAAACAAAGCATCAGAACTCAAGGGAAAAAATTCACCTCTATAAGAAAACAAATATTATGTTAGTAATACAATAATGAAATAAATTAAAACATTAATATGAAAGAATACAATAATATAGAAATGTGAAACTAAAATATGGAAATGATAAACTTAAATGTTTTCATTCTGATAACAATGAAAGGGAATAATGTAAAATCAATATGTTTTTGGATGATTTATCTCATTTAATAAATACTGATTCTTTATCTAATGAAAAGCTTTACCGGTCACACCGTGCATCGGATTGAGGTGCGGTTGATTTTTACACATCACAAATGACTCATGGATTGTTTTCCTAAAGTATCAAAACAATCTGAACACGTTTGCTTGGTTTTCCGTATGTCACTTGTGTTGTTTTCTAAAGTTTATGTCAATTTGAAATTGATATCATACACTTTTAGCCATACCGGTCACACCGTGCGTCGGATTGAGGTACGGTTGATTTTTAAACGTCACAAATGATTCATGTATCGTTTTACTAAAGTATCAAAACAATCCGAATGTGTTTGCTCAGTATTCCGTATGTTAGTAATGTTGTTTTCTAAAGGTAATGTCAATTTCAAACTGATATCAGACACTTTTAGCCATACCGGTCACACCGTGCATCAGATTGAGGTGCGGTCAATTCGTACACATCAAAAATGACTCATGGATCGTTGTACTAAAGTATCAAAACAATACGAACGCGTTTTATTGGTTTTCCGTATGTCACTTGTGTTGTTTTCTAAAGTTAATGTCAATTTCAAACTGATATCAGACACTTTTAGCCATACCGGTCACACCGTGCATCGGATTGAGGTGTAGTCAATTCTTACACCTCACAAATGACTCATGGATCATTGTCCATAAGTATCAAAACAATCCGAATGCGTTTTCTTGGTTTTCCATATGTCACTTGTGTTGTTTTCTAAAGTTAATGTCAATTTCAAACTGATATCAGACACTTTTAGTCATACCGGTCACACCATACATCGGATTGAGGTGTGGTCGATTCTTACACCTCAAAAATACATAATGTATTGTTTTCCTAAAGTATCAAAACAATCCGAACACGTTTTCTTGGTTTTCCATATGTCACTTTTGTTGTTTTCTAAAGTTAATGTCAATTTCAAACTGATATCAGACACTTTTAGCCATACCGGTCACACTGTGCATCGGATTGAGGTGAGGTTGATTCATACACGTCACAAATGACTCATGGATAGTTTTCCTAAAATATCAAAACAATCCAAACGTGTTTTCTTGGTATTTCGTATGTCAGTAGTGTTGTTTTCTAAAGTTAATGTCAATTTCAAATTGATATCAGAAACTTTTAGCCATACCGATCACACCGTGCATCGGATTGAGGTGCGGTTGATTCTTACACGTCAAAAATGACTCATGGACCGTTTTCCAAAAGTATCAAAACAATCCGAACATGTTTGCTCGGTATTCCGTATGTCAGTAGTGTTGTTTTCTAAAGTTAATGTCAATTTCAAACTGATATCAGACACTTTTAGCCATATCGATCACACCGTGCATCGGATTGAGGTTTGGTCAATTCGTACACGTCAAAAATGACTCATGGATCATTGTCCTAAATTATAAAAATAATACGAATGCATTTTCTCGGTTTTCCGTATGTTAGTAGTGTTGTTTTCTAAAGTTTATGCCAATTTGAAACTGATATCAGACACTTTTAGTCATACCGGTCAAACCGTGCGTCGGATTGAGGTGTGGTTGATTCTTACATATCACAAATGACTCATGAATCGTTTTCCTAAAGTATGAAAACAATCCGAACACATTTGCTCGGTTTTCCGTATGTCACTTGTGTTGTTTTCTAAAGTTAATGTCAATTTGAAACTGATATCAAACACTTTTAGTCATACCAGTCACACCGTGCGTCGGATTGAGGTGTGATAGATTTTTACACCTCAAAAATGACTCATGGATCGTTGTCCTAAAGTATCAAAACAATCTGAACGGGTTTGCTCAGTTTTCCGTATGTTAGTAGTGTTTTTTTCTATAGTTTATGTCAATTTGAAACTTTTATCAGACACTTTTAGTTATACCGGTCACACCGTGCGTCAGATTGAGGTGCGGTTGATTTGTACATGTCACAAATGACTCATGGATCATTTTCCTAAAGTATCAAAACAATTTGAATGCGTTTTCTTGGTTTTTCGTATGTCACTTGTGTTGTTTTCTAAAGTTTATGTCAATTTGAAACTGATATCAGACACTTTTAGCCATACCGGTCATACCATGCGTTGGATTGAGGTGCGGTCGATTCATACACCCTAAAAATGACTCATGGATTTTTTTCCTAAAGTATCAAAATAATCTGAACGCGTTTTCTCAATTTTCCGTATGTCACTTGTGTTGTTTTCTAAAGTTAATGTCAATTTCAAACTGATATCAGACACTTTTATCCATACCGGTCACATTGTGTGTCGGATTGATGTGCAGTCAATTCGTACACATCACAAATGACTCATGTATAAGTTTCCTAAAGTATCAAAACAATCTGAACGTTTTTTCTCGGTATTCCTTATGCCAGTAGTGTTGTTTTCTAAAGTTAATGTCAATTTCAAACTGATATCAGACACTTTTAGCCATACCGATCACACCGTGCGTTGGATTGAGGTTCGTTCATTTCATACACATCACAAATGGCTCATGGATCGTTGTCCTAAAGTATCAAAAAAATCTGAATGTTTTTGCTCAGTTTTCCGTATGTCACTTGTGTTGTTTTCTAAAGTTAATGACAATTTTAAACTGATATCAGACACTTTTAGCTATACCGGTCACACCGTGCGTCGGATTGAGGTGTGGTCGATTCGTACACCTCAAAAATGACTCATGGATTGTTTTCCTAAAGTATCAAAACAATCCGAATGCGTTTTCTCGGTTTTCCGTATGTCACCTGTGTTGTTTTCTAAAGTTAATGTCAATTTCAAACTGATATCAGACATTTTTAGTCATAACGGTCACACCGTGCGTCGGATTGAGGTGCAGTTGATTCATAAATGTCACCAATGACTCATGGATCATTTTACTAAAGTATAAAAACAATCTGAACGTGTTTTCTCGGTATTCCGTATGTCAGTAGTGTTGTTTTTTAAAGTTAATGTCAATTTCAAACTGATATTAGACACTTTTAGCCATACCGATCACACCGTGCGTTGGATTGAGGTGCAGTCGATTCGTACACGTCACAAATGACTCATGGATCATTGTCCTAAAGTATCAAAACAATCCAAACACGTTTTTGTAGTCCAATGAGTTATAAGATGCTCGTGAGTGGACTGAATGACTATGCATCGGTCGACTTCCACACTATCGACCAGTGTAGTCCAATGAGTTATGCTTTACTAGAAAGAAAAATCATATCTAAAATCATTCTTCATAACCTAAGGATATAAAACATAATAAAGGGTGATCATATATGCTCAATAAGTGTAAACAAGGGAGATATCAATGATCATATATGGATAACATTAGTAGGAATTCACCTTCATCCTATTTGTGTACAATCTTCCATCAGGTATGTTGCACATTCGTTTCTAAACACATCTATATCATCTTATGAATATGAGTGTTTCCGACAGTCATGGTAGTACTTAAAAAATATAAATACACAAAGGATTAATAAATATTTTAAATGAACTCGTAAATATTTTTGAAAATACCTCGTCAGGGATGCTAGTTTGTTGATGAAATACGATCTCTTTCATAAATTTACAAACATAATAACCACAGTCCTTTCCGTTTGTTTGTTTTGGAAACTGCTGAAACATCAACAACAATAAGTAATTTGTTTTGATATGTGTTTGGATAGTGCAATGTTATTATATATACTCGGATACTTTTCCAGTTGTAGATCTTGTAGGCTTGCTCATCCTTATGCCCTGGATTCATTCCATGCATTAGATGATATTTATGCACCGCCCTATCATAACAGAATCCTCATTAAAAGATAACATAAATTATATAACTAGATGTTTAGTTTTAAAATGTTGGATCTAGTGTATTACAAATTAACAAACATCATCATGCGTGGTCGGTTTGTTGGATATCAATGCATTGAATCCAGAAAATAAATCTTTAGAGTATCCAAATTGACTGCAATCAGCATCCAATGCTCCCTAAAAATAAAAAAAGTAATAAGTAAAGAAAGAAATGAAAATATAGTTGATATGATTAAATTGTAGAGTTTTACCCCAGCATCGTTGGTATTAAAAAGTCTGTCATCCGTAATTTTGTTTTCAAACGATTTCAGCAGGGATGACATTATTGCAGCCTCTTTATCATAATCTATTTCTTCTTTTGAAGAGGTGGTGTGAGGACTAACGAGTCCAAATTTTTGTTCATGAGGAAATCCCTTCAATTTTTTTCATATATATGCCTGCGAAAAATATAAAATGTATTTAGTCATAATTATCAGAGTATATCAGCATTTTTAAAATCAAATCATGAAAACATACCACATGTATACATTTACAACTGAGACGCCTAGCCATTCGTACTTGAGGATTTCATTTACATTTTCAGCACTAATGAAATCTGATGTTTCCTCTCCGTACATATTTTTTTCAAAATCAACTTTGTGATAATTGTTATCTATCAACTTTGTATCCACATGAGCCTACAATAATATTAACTGTGGATATAGAACGGGCGGGGTGAAGGTGCTCTTAGTAGACCGTATCAATCGGTTGGTTGATCCTTGAGATAGTTTTGAGCTGATATTTTGTTTCACTCCCTTCTCTTTGTCGTTCTGTAATAACACTCATCAGTTCAGACCTTTTTTCATTAAATGTTAAAGGTCCAGCTTGAAACATAACTTGGAAATGGATACCTCCTTGTCGACATGTTTTTTTACAAGAACTGACGGTCATGCGATGAATGTTCCAACAGCTTGTTCAATCGTATGAATGTCGTCATCATCATTTGGAACAGGTATCTCGGCACTCGGCTCACTAGCTATGTTAATTGACACTCTCAAATGATCTGTTGGAAGCTGTCTGTTGTGTAGCATGTCGTTCTGCGTATTGAACACCGTAGACCTTGCTACAAGGTGATAGGTGGGAGTTGATAGATATTAATCACAGTAAGTTTCACCTTGTAGAATATTATTACATGAAAGGTATTAGTGTCTATGTGAATCACATTTCACAGAAACAATTATTAAAACATTGATTACCTCAGCTAAGTCAGGTTTTTTAGGGGAATGACTTGCCTCAAAGCTGGTGGGGGGTGGGGCGGGATCGTCACGCACGGGATTTTATTGAGTTGTTTCTTCTCTTTTCCTCTCCCCCATCAATGTTTCTATCATCTCTCTCTGGTATTGTAATTCTTCTTGAAAAATAGATAATTTTTCTTGCAGATTTTCCATTTTTTCATTTTCATCCTCCGCTTGTTTTTGTTTTTGAAAATACGTTCGGGGTGCCACCCTAAAACCCACACCTCTGACACGACCATACTGGTATGGCTGATTCAAGGCTGCTGAAAGTATGTCTGCATCCGGTGCGGGTGTTGTTGATTCCTGTGACTATGTCAGATAGAAAATATAGAAAAATAATTAGTCATTGTAATGTAATAGCGATTTAAAACAAATCAAATTTATATTATGTCATACTTACACATGTTTCCCACACTTTTTGTGTGTTTTCATCTATCAGTATCCTCTATTTACATGAGCCTCCTTCCATAGCACATGGCGTGGGATGGATTTGGCTTTCGATTTCGATTCATCAATCTACATATAAATAGAGAAACATGGTTATGGTATTGTTTTATGTCACATATAAGTAGTACGGTAGATTTAAAAGATGTACCAATTTTTTCTCAAGGGAATCGTACCCCATACTTGCTTTACGGTAAGGGTATGCTGGTTCTGTTGCGTGTTTTTTATTATCATCACTCAGTTGCAGTTTGATAAATAAAAAATTGTCAATCAAAGTGATGAATACAAGCAACATCAAACAATGTATTACCCCACACAATGTACCTGAAAAGTCTGCTCCCCACGAAGGTTGATAAATGCGTCCCACACTCCTTGGGATATCAAGTGTGCATAAAGAGGAGGTGGGTGTGGCTTGATTTTCCCTTCAGCATCTTTAAGATGATATTTCGTTAAAATTGTGCGGAAACCTCTATGAATCCTTCCTGCAACTCTTAATACATATTCCTTATGTGAGACATCTACTATAAATGTACTCTACAATGGATGATGAAGATTAATTCAATGTTTTGGTATTTTATTTTAATAAATTAAAAAAATGATATCATAATGTTACCGTAATCTCATCCCACATTAGTGTCTTAAGACCGATGACAACATGGTGCCACGACTGTATATCAATCGGCACGCATTGCTGAGTGACAATTCCAATGTAGCTACTAAAGATGGCTTTGTTGGGGTTAACATGTTGGCCTCGCTTATTCCATCCCACCTCAAATTTGATGCCTTTTTATTTTTCCTTAAGGATTTTGGCTAACATTGTCAAACTACGGCGCTCTTGTTTTTTTTCACTTTCAGAGTTTCATTTCCTAACATTTCCTCAGAAGTATCATAAATATCATTCTTCAGAGCACTAGCATCAACACTGGGACCAATAGCAACAGGTTGAGAAACTTGTTGTTGCTCTGCACTGGGACCAGCAACAACAGGTTGAGAAACTTGTTGTTGCTCTGCACTGGGACCACTAGCAGCTGGTTGAGAAACCTGTTGTTGCTCTGCACTGGGACCACCAGCAGGTGGTTGAGAGAACTTTTGTGCCTCAGGATTGGGCGCATCAGCAGGTGTAGAAGTCATTATCTGCAGAAGTGGTTTAACATTTAATTTAGATTACATAAAAGCAGCAGCGGACAAATAATAACATAACGTAACACAATGTATATTACAATAAACAAATAACCTGATTATTGTACTTTTTTTAAAGGTTGAAGAGATTTGACTCCTCTATCGACTATGTAAATCCCTTCATTATGGTCTCATCTGACATACAAAATGTCGTCTACATTGGGACCGCTGCGAAATGATTGTGAAGTCCCTATAAAAGGGTCATCCTCAGTTGAACTTTCATCTGACCCTTCAGTTGTTTTGGTCGATAATAGAACAATTGATCAATTTTGGTTTGTGGGGTCTGGAACATAAAATACTTGTACTGCCTGTGATTCTATTATAAATGGTTCGTCTTTCTCCCCTTACTGAAATCAACTTTCATGAATCCTAATTCATCTATTTTAACAGCACTCCTATTATCAACCCACTTGAATTGAAAAATAGGCACTTTGAATTTCTTATAATCCAACTCCCATATTCGTTTGATGATACCAAAGTATGACATATTCAAATAAATTGGATTTTTGTCCGTAGCACTGGAAACATGCATCGCCTCAGCCACAAGTGTAACCCCACTATTCTGCATGGTACTGTCTTCATCATGTTTATTAGTATAGAATGTATAACTATTAACTGCATAAGCATTGTAAGATAATACATACACACTTGCTCCTCCGGCTAGCCATCGAAGTCATTCTGAAATTGAGTCTGGAATTTCATCCAACTGCTTCAAAATATGGTCCTGAAACCATCCTATAAACTATCGATTATGTGTATCTGATATCCATTTTTCATCCCTAGATGGATTCAAATGCCTAATAATTTCTTTGTGGGTTTGAACATATGGGTCAACATCGAAACTATTATGCAAAACGTAAAGGTGAGCCTGTTCCTGATCTGTAATATTGATTGTGACAACCTCTCTTCCAGAAATTCTTTCACCCTCAAGCTGCTCAGTGTGACGAGATTTTGGTAGGCCAACGTTTTCCACACCAGACAGGTATTCAGTACAAAATTCAATGGATTCCTCAACAATATATTGCTTCGCAATAAAACCCTCTGGCCGACTTCGATTTTTGACACACCCTTTAAAAATCTTCATATACCGTTCAATGAGGTACATCCATCTATAATGTACAGGACCACATAGTCGAATCTCTCTCACCAAATGAACCATCAAATGAACCATCATATCAAAAAAATTCAGCGGGAATAACATTTCCAATTCACATAATATGACGGAAATTTATCTTTCTATATTTGGCAATTTCACCAGGTCTATAACTTTGCTGCATATAGCTTTGAATAAGAAACAGAGCTTTGTTAATGTATGAAAAACATTCTTGGGCAAAATGAAATGTAAAGCTGTAGGAATTAGATCTTTCATCAAAACATGGCAGTTATGTGATTTCAGACCCTTTAATTTTAAATCGCTCATTGACATGATGGTCTTGATATTTGATGAATAAACCTCGGAACCTTTACGTCATTCAAGAAGTTGAAAAACTGATATCTCTCCTGCCTAGAAAGAGTGTGAGCAGCATAAGGAAGAAATGTTCATTTTTCACCCTTCACTAGTGCCAACTCTTCTCGTATTCTCATCTCAACCATGTCCAATCTAGCCTTAATTTCATCCTTTGTTTTTCCGGGTGCATTTAGCAATGTGCTGATGACACTATCACATACATTTTTTTTCAATATGCATAACATCAAGAAAATGTCTGACATACAGAAAATTCCAGTATGGTAATTCAAAAAATCTGATCTCTTTTTCCAACCAGTTTTCGTAAGGTTTTTCAAAAATGGTTTACCAAAATTAGTGTTCAAATATTTTACTTTCTCAAACAATTGATCACTTCTTAGTGGAGACGGTGTTGTACGTTCTTCTGAACTTCCGTCGAATGATGTCATCCAAGATCGGTACTTATGCCATTGGGGTAGAAATCTACGATGTCCTAAAAACATGGTTTTCGATGAATGTTTCAACCTAATTGACTGTGTACCTTGTTTGCAAATGGGACGCCCCTGAGTTCCTTTAATGCTATATCCTGACAAATTTCCATAAGCAGGAAAGTCATTTATCGTCCCGTACAACATGGCTTTCAAAGTGAAATCTTCTTTTTTGTAAGCATCATACAACGTAACACCTGAATCCCACAATTTTTTGAAATCCTCAATCAATGGATCCAAATAAACATCAATATCATTACCCGGTTGTTTTGGTCCTGATATAAGCATAGATAACATGATATATTTTCGTTTCATGCATAACCACGGTGGTAAGTTATAATTTACCAACATAACTGGATATCTATTGTGACTGCTGCTTTGAAAACCAAAAGGATTCACCCCATCTGTAGATAATTCCAAACGAAGGTTTCTCGGCTCGTTTCCAAATTTGGGATACTCGTGATCAATTCTCTTCCACTAAGGAGAGTCTGTCGGGTGACGTAGTTTCCCATCTTTAATTCTTGTATCTGCATGCCATGTCAATTGTCCTGCAGTCTCTTCACTTCCATATAGGCGCCTAAACCTTCGAATGATTGGAAAGTACCATACAACTTTCGTAGGACTAGAATCATCTTTCTTGTATCGAGAAGCACCACACTTTGGGTATTCTTTAAGTGATTTGTGGTCCTTGAGAAACAATATACAGTCATTCGGGCAGACGTGTATTCTTTCAGAGATCATACCCATCGATTGTAGCATTTGTTTGGCATTGTATGTTTGGATTGGGAGTTCATTATCTTCTGGGAGCATGTCATTCAGGAGAGCAAGTAGTTCCGTAAAACTGGTGTCACTCCACCCGTTTCCTTCTTTCAAATTATACAGCTTCAGTACAGCTAACAATGCTGTATATTTAGTGCAACCAGCATACAATGGTGTTTTTGCACAACTCTTTAACTTCTCAAACAATTTTGGGCAATCACGAAGTTCATCTTCAACTGTCCTTGTCATTTCTTCAATATGATCTTCATTATCATTCGCATCTATAATCACACCCTCCATACGATTGTCTTTACTGTTCACGCTTATAATCATATCAGATCTTCCATAAAATGTCGTGTTATCCTAGCCACTACCTACATTCATTTTTCCCCGTGTTTATTCCAACATGTATAACTTCGATCTATTCCATGACATATCAGGTGTTCTTCCAACTCCTCTAGACTAATTTGTCTTGAATAACAATAGCGTAAACACGGACAAAGGATTTGAGAAGGGTCACATGCATGATCTCCTGCAAACTTGATAAACTCTTTCACGCCATCTTCATACTCTTTTGTCCACCGATTGACATTCATCCATTCTTTATTCATATTCATCGTCTTTATGGGTTCGATCTCGAACTTGACTAATATTATGTTTTAATTAATCAAGTAGAATTTTTTGGGTTTTATAAAAAAATCCATGGTACAAATGCCTCTATAATGAAATAGAGGAACCTGCCCCAAAACATGTGAAAGTACTTGAACTCTATCTATATACGGGGGATTGTGCCCTGTCTTTTTTATATCTCCATGGTTTACCTAAAACCTATACATGGAGGACTCTTCACCGAAACATGGGGGAGTACCATACTCCATATTTTCTCCAAACATCTCACTTGTCACTTTTCAACTCTCAAGAAGAGTGAAGATAATTAAAATATCCAAACCACATCATGTGAAATTTCCAATGAATGAGGGAATCATAATATTGTGATCTACATGAGAAGATATTTATAATGGGATACTCATACATGAAATATTATAATCTAAGTTAAAAATAAATAATAATAATGAAATTAACATAACACACAATTTGTTCAATGGATACACAATATGTAGGGTTCTCAGTCAAGGTTGGTTGTATACTACCATTTCTAAACTCATGTGAAATCTATATACAAGGTGTGTCTAGTAGGGTGAACATCGTCTATGGATAAGATACCTGATTTAATCCTACATATATCAAATTAATTCCATGTTTTTCTTACAAAGACTGCATGATTCCTTTGAAAATACATGACATATAGAACAACTTGAGCTAAAGGCGTGTACTTTAGATACAAAATGAGTCACTTCACCAGCTATGCATCACATTTTTTTGGAATACATGGTGTGTAGTCCTTACATGACCACTAGGGGTGTATAGTCTATACACATCAAGTTTCTATGATATTTATACATGGTGTGAGTGAAGTAAAATACATATCATATGGTTCTACCATTATTTCATGGCATGTACATGGTTTCATGCTGAAGTATATGTCTTGGAGATACATTGTGTGTGACCTACGTTCAATGGTGGAAGAACTACAACATGGAAAACAAATGGCATATCAACCATGCTAACAACCGCAAAACCATACAAAAACACAATCGTGCTCACAATCACAACACCATACAAACCAAACAATCACAATTTTAGATTTTACAAAGCATCTCTTCTTCAATTTTGTTTGTTAATTCAGGGGTTATCACATAAGTTTTATCATCCTGGGACGTTCATTCATAAGTCAAGTATACATAAATTACCAATTTTTATATTCAAATGTTCAACAAGAACCAACCAACATGCAATTCATTTAGTGCGCAAACAAGGACCACCAACGACCACGATTTTCAGCGGGGCGTTTAGCCCGTACATTTCACATTATAACCATCAATATCAAACAGTAATAACATGTGAACAAGAGGAAACCAATGAGTAACAGGAGAAAACACATCACGAAGGTATCGTTAAGCACACGGCAGAGGTGCGTTCATGGCAGAGGAGAGGCGCACAACAGAGGAGATTTCCATCTGAAAAGAAAACATAAAATAGGGGAAACTCATGAGAATAAAATAATCTAAAACCCAGTACACCATTTACCACATCCCACAAACCCCAAGAACCCACTAAAACTGAAATCAACCCACACCATGGTTAAACACACCTTAAGATAACAAGAAATTCTAGAACCCACCTTCGATAGAATGAGTTCAACAGACTTTTTAAAATATAAAAGATGAACATACAATGGGTAAGCCCTGACCAATAGGTCCTCCTTACTAGGTATAATCCCCAAGATTATTCTAGATAGCATATCCCAAATGAGTAATCCCTGATCAATCCTCTTTTATCACACCTTTCACGACACATACATCCTAATCGCATGACTTTAAACGTCATGGTACAATCTTTTCAACACAACACGTGGTATCTAGTGAGTAGGATCATATCCCTATTCAAACTCAATGAGCCTACCCATACATCTTGACAAAAATTAGGGGGAACGCACATATTTTCAATGGGACACCCCTGGTACTCTTTTCCAATCTTAATATCACACCATGCCAAAACTCACCACACGATCACCAGTTACCCAACATTATTCCAAAACCAAAGGAATATACCCATGATTCATTACCCTAAACCCATTCATCTAGGTTCAATAGTGATGTTCACATTAAAATCGTGCTATAAATCAATAGGGTTAGGAATCCAAATGATCATGTCCCTCAACCCAGTCATAACACCAAAACTCAAGAATAGAGAGTGCTTCCCTTATACAAATCCAAGGCATGACCATTCCTTCGTTATCAACTTGATGACACCTAATATGCATCAATACCTCATGTCAAAGAATCTACCCTGGATTTATGTATCTAAGGTATTCATAACACCAAGATAACATCACTCATTAGTCTCCCCCAACCACCAAAACTCACTAACTCGCTACCATCTTGAGTCACATGCTAACAACCACTGAGATCTCACACAAAACCTTTACATCAATTCTTACACAATCCTTAGCCCATGGGTGCCACTCTTATCCCCTCCTCAAAACACACATCATCTAGTGAACTAAACCAACCACTTACTATAGGTTCTCACACACCCGCTATCTAAAACAACCTACAATACAAAGGTCTCACCACCTGGGCTCTCACTCTTTCCCCAACTACCCATACATAGGTTCAACTCACTTATAAAAAAAATATAAGTTGTAATAATCATTCAAGGATCATAATTTATCATTTATATTAACCCAAGAGAAGTAAAAATACTCCTACACTGACCAGCGGCGGCGGAGGCAGCGGCGGTGGCGGTGGAGGCAGTGGCGGCGGAGGCAGCAGCGGTCGCGGTGGAGGAGCAAAACCCAACGGCGTGGAGGCAGCGGCAGAGGAGCAAAAACCAACGGCGGCGGCGGAGGAGGAAGAGGAGGAGGAGGAAGACAAGGAAGTGGAAGAGGAGGAGAACGAGGAGGAGAAATTGCGGTGAAAGAGGGTCCTGGTTCAGCTTCCGCGAAATCTTTACTGCGTGCGAGAGAGGAGGGCCTATTAGGGTTATTAAATAGAAACTGCTGGAGCCTTTATCAGCGCTCATTGAAAGCACTGATAAATGTATGTTTTATCAATGGTAAAATAAAAGCGCTGATAAAACATAAATTTATCAGTGCTTTTTCAGCGCTGATAAAGAGATACCTTTATCAGCACTAAAAAAGCGCTGATAAATTTATGTTTTATCAGTGCTTTTATTTTAGCGCTGATAAATATTATAATTTTATATAAATTAAGAATAAAAAATTTTATCAACTCTAAAATAAGCGCTGATAAATGTACCCTTTTATCAGCGCTAAAAAAGGAACTGATAAAGGGTATACTTTTATCAGTTCTTATTTTTGCGCTGATAAAGGTTAGATTTATCATCACTTTTAACTAGCGATGATAAAGGCATACCCATTTATCAGCGCTTTCTGTTTAGAGCTGATAAAGGGCAGCGCTTCCCTTGCCCTGTTATGTGGTAGTGTACCCTGACTGACTGGGAACCCAACAATGACCCTATACATCAGAATGAACTAAGTTGAAAGGATTTTCTTCACACGTCACCAAATGAGAAAAATACTTTCTATGATGATGTTTATAAAACTTACAGGATTCACAAGGGAAGGAAATTTGTGGAATGAAATAGGGGAAAAGCTTATGTAAGACCAAAGCCAGTGGATGAACATGGAAAAAATGTAGGTTGAGAGCACGATCAGAGGTGGATGAGCAAGCAAGGGATGGCAGGGTATCAGACATGTACACCTCATCACTAAGACAACCTCTACCAAGTTCCTGATTCATCATCTACTTCTGAAAAACAACACTAGAAGATGTAAAAATAGGAACATAATTTATGACCTTTGTGATTTTACTGATGGAAATAAGATTAAAAGGACTACGAGAAACATAATCTGCCGAAGCTAGACAAATAGAAGGATTCAAGGATCATGTGCTAAATCCCTCAATAGGTATTATAGATCCATCAACAATAGTAATTTCCGCAGCACCGGTATATGGATGATATGTAGTAAACATACCTGAATCACCTGTGAGATGATCAAAAGCACCAGAATCAAGCATCCATGTTGTTGGCCGATGAGATACACAAGCGGTAAGGCCACCAGTCTGAGCAATAGAGGCTGAAGAAGAGGCAGGTGGCAAAGCAGTCTAATTAGAGTGTATAAGCGCAATCTCATCCATAAAGAGTGCTAGGTTGTGATGCATGCTAAATGGTGGTGAGGATGGTGCCATGTATGGAAGAAGATGTGGAATCTATCCTGGGCAGTAGGGGACTGGTATGGATATTCGGAAAAATGTCTTGGCAGGAATATCCAGGCCAGTACTAGCAAGGCATGCAGGAACAACATGCAATAGGACACTAATCGAATGTCCAACAGGAACAACCAGAGTGTTTCAATGATGTGGTGAGATAACAATAGTGGAACGTGGGAACAGAAGTCGTATTACAAGCAGCATTAGAGTAAGGGTTGTCTAGAGGTGTTGCTTGGGGGCACTAGTCGTAGTCGGCACATAGGTGTGCGTAGTAGGGACCACGGATCGGAAGTGTCACTATGTGATGGGAGAGTCTAGAGACTGTCAAGGGATGTGCATAGGACAGACCATCGTCAGCAAGGCATCTGGGTGTTCCTGGGATTGAGATAGAATGTACGATGTGCCTATATTGAGAGAATGTACGATGTGCCTGTATTGAGAGAATAGTTGAGGGGATCCTCATAGTGATTGGATTGAAAAAAACCCCACTGATTCGTTCAGAATCCAGATCTGATGCAATTACAGATTCAAAACATTGAGTTTGATGAAAATCTGAGCAATTAATGGATGAGAGAGGTTCCTCATTGGAACAACAATCTTGATGGGTGATCTGATTACACTAGTAATGGTAGATAGGCCTCCACATAAAATAGATGAACAGGTAGTCCAACCATTTTGATCCAAACCAACACAATTAGAAAATTAAAGTTTGTGAGTGAAGAAAGACCATTTCTGTATAACCATTCAACATCCTTGAATCTTCCATGGACCCTACATCCAAAATCAGTAGAATTCATCCTCATGTTCACATATAATGAGAACCCTCAATTTTTTAATTATCCCAACTATAGTATGAGAAACCTTTGAGTTCAAGAGAGGGTCTCACTACATCCATACATAGATGAACCTTTTTGGAAATTTTCTCATTGACAAGAGAGAGAATATTGACGCTAGCTTTGAAACATTGTTTTCTAAGCGGTCCATTGTTGGATAGCCTTTGTGGCGAAAAAAATAAATAGAGAAGGATTATTTGGAGGGGACATGCACTCCATTTGGAGGTGGTAAGTTCTCCATTCAATGGATTATGTCATAACTTTACTACCCATGGGGAGGAAATAACCACCTATAGTGAAATTAATCATACCCTTCATTGCTTAAGGTTAATCCCATCAAGTAGACACCCTATCCTAATATTTTATATCATGCCTCATCTACCCATGGGGAGAGGATAGTTCTTTAATATATAGGGAATTACACCTCTGAAACCAGTAACCATTAGTTT
Organism: Viscum album; assembly: GCA_963277665.1. Taxonomy (NCBI): domain Eukaryota; kingdom Viridiplantae; phylum Streptophyta; class Magnoliopsida; order Santalales; family Viscaceae; genus Viscum; species Viscum album. Next base: position 703,163,623 of record OY728127.1, read on the forward strand.
AATAACTCATATTTTATCATCTAATGTCATGTCTCTACTACCCATGAGTAGAGTATGGATTCAACTCAATTGGTATGGGTTACACCCATAATTGATCATATGTGTTGGTTTCACCTCCAACTTCATTACATCAAAAAATAATGAGAATAAATAACAAAACTCACATCTAGGCACCCTTAATAAACTAAAACTTCTCATCCCCACATAATCAAATCCTTACTAATAGTATCCCTTCATCACGTTGATTCAACTCTAGTAATTAGACATCTACATGGGCTGGACACTCACCAGACTTGATAAGTATGATCTGATAAAAAGACTTAATATGACCTAATTTTTTAGGTCTGATTGTTAAATGATCATAATTTTGAAGCCCAATTAATAATAATATTGGGCTCAGGATTTGATAAGTGACTCAGTAAATGACTCACCCGACTCTATTAAGTTATATTATAATTATTTATATATTTTTTAAATTAAAATATTTTGTATTTAATATTTCAAATTAATGAGTATTATATATATAATTTATTAATTTAATAATATTTTAAGGTCCAATTAATAAACTGGTAAAAAACTTTAAAAGGACCATTAATCAGGACTTTTTTCAAGGCCTGATTAATGAATGGGTAAGGTTAGGGTCTGTCCATCCATACTCGATTAATTAATGAGTTGGTTTTTCTCCGATCCAGACTCAGTAGGCCCATCCCATATACAGGTCTAGTAGTAACTGGACCATGAATCCACTTCAACACATTACATTACCTTCCAAAGGAATGAATCCAATGAGATCATTTGTAAACTAGTAAATATAATAAATGAAGGGAACTTTACAACCTAACCCTTAAGAGAAAACTCTTTAGACCAACCTAATTACCACCTAATAACCTTCCATAAACCATCAAGAGTAAATGAGAGTGAATAATAATAATAAGGAACAAGTGTAACACCACAAACCACCACTCATTGAACTCTGAACGATAAGGCAAACTCTTAGAGAAATGGATAAGGGATGCTGATAGAAGGATTTCCCAATGAGAGAAAAAGAGAGGAAGGGAAAAAATTTCAGGAATAATCCCCCACATCCTTTATTTATAATCCAAATTTCATAACAAATTAATAATAATAATTTTCAACTTTTTGTACTTATGATCCATAACTAAATATTGACTTCAATTCTATAAATGGATATTTAGTCCATAATTATAGAAATTTTGTCGTTGTTATATTTTTATAATTTTCTACTATATTTATATCCCATCATGATTATTATATCCATTGTATTATACTAATTGACTCTCTATTTAATAATAATAATATTTTTCTTTTATCACTTCATTCATCATTTCATTATTAATTTTCTATTTAACCCCCTCTTATATAATCATATAATACCTTTAAATATCCTTTATTAATATTTCTCTTTCAATCCATCCATCCATCCATCCACCCATCCATCCCGCCCATACATACATATTAGTATAATTCCTAATCGTACCACGATGATAAGAACTACAATTGAGATTTTTTCTATAATAGCATTCTTAAAAAAATAATTTATATAAAAATTTGGTTATCAATGTCTACCATAACCAATCCCATTCTTATTTTTAATATATATTTTTATTACTGATAATTTTAGTTAGATTTTCTTCCCCTTGGATAATATTAGTAATAACCTTCTTTAATTTAGTATTTATATAACATGTTCATCCAATTTATATAATTTTACAGTTTTTAAAATTTTAGCATATTCACCTTTTATTTGATCAAACATTTTCAACAAGGTTTATTTTTAAAGGGAAAAAATATTGTAAGAATTTTTAAGTTTTCTCAATCCTTTATCAAAGTATCAAATTTATTTTCAATCATGAAAAAATAATCATTCAATTCTTCATAGGAGGCATTTTTACTTCCATCATAGGAGGAATCAAAGTTTATCTCACTTGTATGATCCATAAATCATAAATCTTCTTATTACAGTGGCTTCTTATTGTAACGTCCCGACCTGAATGCCACTAATCTAGTGCCACGAGTTGGATCACCATAAGGCCTCAAGCATGCCTCTCAATACGCCAGAGGTTTCTGACTAGCAGAGAAGGCCTAAGGTGTGTCTATGGAGAGACTATGCCCACACATGAGAGTAAACGACAATGGAAATAACTAGATATCATCCAAAGCATTAAATGAAAAAATTGAAGAAGCAATAAATAACTGAAATAGAAGCATGTTGGTCTCACCCAAATTTACCCAAGTTTTTATGGTTAAGCAGTCGCTTGTAGTGTAACTTGGGTTGTCGAATCCTTAGAGACCTAGGGAGAAACCAATAGACACGTACATTCTATGGATTTTTTTAGCTATGAAGTGGAAAAATTTGGGGTTGATTTTGGTTGGATTACTAGAGAACTAAAATACCTAAGTTAATTAAATTTTGGAGAATGATTTCATCCTGGGTTATCACTTAGGGTGGATTGGATGAATTCCTTTTTAAATTATTTCAATTTCATTAACTCGAGAAGGATTCATTCAATTAAATCTTAAATATCTCATCACTTACCTGTTTAACACCTTCACAAACTTATGATAATCACTTATACACTTGTAGGATCATTTAAATGAGCACTCCAAGGTAAAGGGTCTTATTAGCACATAAAAGTGGGGTGATAAAATTCCATAAGGAAGAGGAAGAGAGAAAATCCTTGAATGAAAAACTCAAATAAAATAAATTATTAAACATTTAAAGAGTGATAAATAACATCCAATCTAGAACCTTGATACTTACTTGGATCAAACCATAAGAGGGTTAACCCTCCATTTATTCCATGCTCTCAATGGTAGCAGGAAGTAAACTCATGAGGGTGGAATTGAAGAAGTGAAAAATAATGAAATAACGATTACTCCACTCTTGTGTGAAGAAATTCACAAGTGTTGGAGTGAATATGATCACACCTTGGGGAAACAATATCAACATGATAATAATAAGAGAATAATAATAGAAAATGAAGGACTTTTATTAATAATATAATGTTATTCAAGAAACATAAAAATGAAGAAAGATCATTACAAATACAAATCAATAGAATGATATTACAATGAAAACAAAACTCAAATATCCCTAAATCCTTCAACTACACTACCTTAAATAGGAATTTTATAAATCTTTAGTCGATCCCCCAATAGTTCAAGTCATACTACATGAGTATGGAAGGCCTAGGGTGTTGGAAGGTTTGTGGAATTTGGACTTTTCCACCCTTGACCCAAAATAGGGTCCAACTTTCATGATTTCGACAGATGTGTCCAAATGAAAATCTAGATGGCCAAGTCTTGGTGGGACATAGAAGAAGAAAATGAATCTCCATATTTCACCTAATAGTATATAAAATTTTATCCTAATAGGATTTTTTTAAAGATATGGGTGAAATGGTGGGCTGTTTTTCTGGGTCACAGAATCTGGATCAAATTTAATCCTAAACTTTGGTCGCTTGGAATTACATTTAAAATTAATAATTAGATCTTTTCACTATTGGATTAAATATTCCTTATCATGTCATATATTTCCAGTTCAAATATTAGCATCATTAGGCCTAGATCTTGTCCTCTATAGTAATGTTATTGGGCTGATGTCTAGTTCACTTCGCCCAGAATGTTCTTGGATCAAGGCCCACTTTGGTGGTCTTCCAACGAGAATATCCAAGTGATCAAAAAAGATGAATTGTTCCTTATATCACAAGATAACTGAAAATAAAATATTAAACTAAAATCAAGACCATTTGGTGTTTTATGAGGTGTTAAAAAATGTACCATGTAATAGTGCACTTTAAGAATGAATTACAATCATAATGTGAAATAATGTTCAACTTTTAAAATGCACTAAAAATGGGGTTTATGAATAATTAAGCATGTGAAAATTATATATATTAACAATGAATATTAGCCTATTTAAGTGTCTAATCACACCCCCTAACTTGAGTTTTTTTAATTCGAAGAAAAATGTATCTCAAAAATATGAAATTCAAATTCCTCTTTCCAAAAACATTATAATACACAATCCTCACCAAAATACCTCATACCAAAAAATTATGAAAACCATAAAAATCACTTAATAAAATATCGGTTCATAAGCATATCTGAAGCCCAAGATCATTCCATTGTTCAAATCCATCACCACATTTCATCCAATTTCAATTAAACATGATGATGTGTTGTGTATCACAATAGACATGGGGGTCATTTTTATTCTAGGGTAAAATATGAAAGATCTAGGTGGAATAACATTTTAATATTAATATGAGTATTCATTTTTTTATATTTTTGTTTTGTTTTGTTTTGTTTTGTTTTTGCAATTTTTCCATGGTAATTGAAATTGCACTCAATCAAGTCAACCCATGTAACAATACTTTTCCGATAACTCCCAAGCTTAAAGACCTTAGAGAACCAAATGAATCTCATATACTCAGGAATCATCTTGAGTTAACTCAATCAATAAAAAATTCAAATTACAAAAAATAGAGATAAACTGCCCAACTATGGTCCAGAAAACTATGCAGTCACGATCCCCAAGTGTCGAAAGTCATGCATTGGGTCAATCAATTTCTCAAAGTGAAAATTTATTGTTTTTTTATTTTGTTTTATTTTTGTTTTGTTTTTTTTAATACTCATATTAAAATTAAAAGGATCACCAAAACTATGCAATTTATTATAGGACTGCAAGAACTTTAATTAATATTTCACAATCCAAATGACATGTGTTGTGGATTATTTTTATTAAATAGAAGAAAATATAAACGGTGAAAAATCATATTAGACCGCCACAATTTCCAAAATCTATGATCATGAACTAAAAATTGTATTAAAATCAAAATCAAGGAATAAAAAATTATTTGATATTCATTTTCAAAGTTTTCAATGTGTATTGTCATGTTTAAGGTTATATAAAATTTTCCTTCAATTTATGCACATAAAATTTTCTTTGAAATGGATTTTTTTTTATTCTTTTCACCCCCTAACTTAGAATAACACCATTCTCAATGTTTAAAGAAAAGAAAATTTATAAGTGGTTAAAGGTAGAGGATATGAGTTCTAAAAGAAATTTGAAATAAGAAACATGGAATATATTCACATAGTTTTTGAAGTTAAAGTTCATGATGCTCCTAATTACTCCTATGATATTCATGTCACTCGGAGAAGCCTCATCAACGATGATAGTTTGTGTTTGTACACCTTTGATTTACCTAACAATCCATCAATATCAGTAGCCTCTGAATCTCAAACACCAACACAATTAGAACACAATGGAAACCATGAGAGGTTTCCTAAACTAAATAAAACAAAGAAAAAAAGGAAAGGATAAAAAACATACCTATTTATTTTAGCACACCAAAGATCGATATAAAGAATAAGTAAAAAAAATAAAATTAAGAATATATATATATATACATATATTTATATATATTATGGATAATTTTAATAGGGTAGATCGTAGGTTAGTGGAAGGCATGCTCCACTCTCCCCCATAGGTCGCGGGTTTGAGTCCCGTGGGGGGGGGGGGTCCACCTTGAACTACACCCAGACCTTTTGCGCATATATATATATATATATATATATATATATATATAATAATAGTGTCATTATTTTTATTATTATTATTTTTAGTATATATATTTAAAAATAAAAAGTGGGAAGCAACATGCCTTGTAGGTCAGTGGAGGGTGTGTGCGACTCTTTCCCAAAGGTTGCGGGTTTGATTCCCGTCGTGCACGCCTTTGGCATGCGAGGTGTGATTTTTCAAACACACACACACACACATAATTTTTTAAATATTTTTTTCACTTCTAAAATGAAATAAGGAAAGATATATATATATATATAAACACACATTACACAGAAGGAAGACAAATTGAAAAGGAAAAAGAAGAAGAAGAAAATTATAATTATATTTTTTTTTGAAAATTTATTTTTTTTAAACATATAAATACACAAAAATATAATAAAAATAAAAAAAATTCATGTTGGAGCTTGTTTTTCTCCCAGAAAGCGCTTAGTTTAATGTCTTTAGCTCGACTTGAACCCCCCAGCCTACCCAATACCAAATTTCAATATTTTGAGGATTTCATTTTTACCACTTACATTAGATTGATATTGAGTCTCCAATGGGTTTGAAAATAAGGTTTTAAAATATATTCATGAAAACCCATATAGTTCCCAATAAATAGGATAATCCCATGAATATCAAAATGGGTCTATCCATTTTCTTTCCTAATCTTGCTTAAGTCATCAAGGAGAATTTTATCTTTATTAGCATCAAGGGAGGAAGAAATGATGGAAGAATGTTTTTGATTATCCCTTATAAAGTAAAACTTGAGAGGGGATGTATGGAATTTGAATTTGAGCCCAGGTTCACTAAAAATTTTGAAAATAGGTAGGGAATTTGAATCAAACTAAATTTCATTTTCAAAATCTCTCAACAGATTTGGTTCCTTTTGAATAGAAGATTCAATCACCAAATTAGATAGATACATGTTATGAATGGGCATGGACTTGAAGTTTGTGATTTTTACCAATGGTAAAGTGATTGTTGTTTTTGAAAAATCATCAATGGTCCTATATTCAGGAACCTCAATCCTTGATGTCAAATTCTCCTCTTTTGAATCCAAAAAATCAATTTTCTACTAATTTAAAGACCCTTTAATAATTCATTGATCTTTTTTGGTTGTCCCAAATACAAATTTTGGTTCTTAGGTAAATTCATGGTAGGTTTATGGGAGAAAATATTCTTCTATCAGTTATGATGAAGGGATAACCTGAGTGGGAATGGGTTCCATAACCGTTTCAATTATTTGTAGTTTTAATCTAAAAGATGAAACCTCAGAAGTCAGTCTCTCTATTTTTTGGAATAGTTTTTCAATTAATGGTTGTATATTAGTCTATACAAGGGGTTTATCCAAATGTTTCACTCCATGAGGATAATAATATTGTTGAAATTTCATTAGAGTATGTTCAGATTGGATTTTTTGGGATTGAAACTCATTATATGTTAGGATGTTTTGTTGAGCATTGGAGTTCAAACATTGTAGTTGATTTTGATTTTGATTTTCCTACAAGTAGAAACTATGATGTTCATTTTACATCACACTTGGTGTGGGGTATTCAAATAAGGGAGAGGTTTCCCATTTTTGGGATAGTTCAAAATGTTCATCCATAGGAGTGAAATTAGGGTGAGAATAGAGAAATGGGATGATAATAGAGAATTTGAGGTGAGAAAAGGATGATAGTGTCTAATATATATTTCTTATGTCCCATAAAATAATGCAAAAATTTGTTTTCTCCCAAATTTATCCATGTTTTTAGGGTTAAGTTGTCACTTGTAGTGTAGCTTGAGTTGTTGAATCCCCAGAGACCTAAGAAGACACCTACATACACATAAATTCAATTGATTGTTTTTTTCTATGAAGTGGACAAATTTGGGGTTGATTTTGGTTGTATTAATAGATAACTAAAAGACCCAAGTGAATTCAATTTGGGAGAATGAGTTGATCCTAGCTTATCGCTTAGGGAAGATTGGATGAATTCCTTTTCAAATTATTTCAATTTCATTAACTCGGGAAGGATTCATTCAATGAAATATTAAATACCTCATCACTTAATAGTTTAACACCTTAAAAAACATATGCTAATCACCTACACACTTGTAGGATAATTTTCATGAGCACTCCAAGGTAAAGGATCTTATTAGCACATAAAAGCAGGGTGAAAAAATCCAATAAGGAAGAGGAAGAGAGAAAATCATTGAATGAGAAACTCAAATTAAAGAAATTATTAAAATTTTAAAGAGTGATAAATAACATAAAATCCATCCCCTTGATACTCCCTTAGATAAACCCATAAGAGGTTTATCCCTCCATTGATGTCATGCTCTCAATGGTAGCGAGAAGTAGACTCGTGAGGGCAGAATTAAAGAAGTGAAAAATAAAGAAATAATGATCACTCCATCATTGAGTGAAGAAATTCACAAGTATTGGTGTGAATATGACCACACCTTGGGGAAACGGTATCAAAATGATAATAAGAAGATCAGAATAATAGAAAATGAAGAACTTTTATTAAGAATCTAAGGTGATTCAAGAAACTTACAATTAAAGAAAGATCATTACAAATACAAATCGGCATAATAAAATTACAATGAAAAAAGACTCAAAGATCCCTAACTCCTTCATAACCACAACCTTAAATAGGAATTTTAGAAGCCTTGGGTCAAGACATAAATAGTTCAAGTCATCTCACTTGAGTATGGTAGGACTAGGGTGGTGGAAAGTTTTTGGAATTTGTACTTTTCCAGCCTTGACCTGATATAGGATCTATCTTGCACGCCTTCAATAGATGTGTCTAAATGAGAATTTATATGGTTGAATATTGGTGGGGAATAGTATAAGAAATTTAAGATCTATATTTCACCTAATATTATGTAAAATTTTATCCCAATTGGATGTTTTTTTGAGATATGGGTGAAATGGTGGGCTATTTTTCTGGGCCACAGAATCTAGACCGGAATTTAATCCTCAAATTGGGATGCCTCAAAATCCCTTTAAAACCCATAATTTGCTTTTGTCTCTATGGGATGAAATGTAAATTATCATGTCCTCAATCTCCAGTTAAAATATTAGAATCATTGGGCCTAGATATTGTCTGCTATAGTAATGTTATTGGGTTTCTGTCTAGTTCACTTGGCTCAAAATGTTCTTGGTTCAAGACCCACTTTTGTGGTCTTCTAATGAGAATCTATAAGTTCTCCAAAAAGATGAATTGTTCCTTATAGCATGCAATACCTAAAGATAAAATATTAAAATAAACTCAATACCATTTAGTGTTTTATGAGGTGTTCAAAAATTTACCATGTAATAGTGAACTTTAAGAAGGAATTACAATCATAATGTGAAATAATGTTCAATTTGTAAACTGCACTAAAAATTATGTTTATAAATAATTAAGCACATGAAAATCATATATATTAGAAATTAATATTATCCTATTTTAGTGGTTAATCACATGTTGTAATAATAAATGAAATGTAATAAAAGTCTGAAGAACCATTTCATGCATACAACATTGATTTCCCACTAGGTCAATCACATATACATGAGTAAATAAAAGGAAGAGAAACAAGATTAAAAGGCTCTACTATGTACACCGGTCCATACCACATACCTGACATCCACCTACATGTTTGATCCATCCTAATTGATCATTCATGGGACTCAGTGCTACCTTTTCTTAAAATGAATTGAATGTATGCTCAAGTAACCCAATGAAATGACAACCTAAGCAGGGTGTGAGTACAAAACTTAGTAGGGCACCACCAACATGGTCCCATACATAGCCAATAGTATGTAGTTTATGTAAAAGTGATATAATATTCAGGATAAAAATAACAATAATAATAACTTCTAGAAATAAGTTGAAAGGCAACATTGTACAAGGCACACTCGTGCAATATGCCCAGCCCAGCCGAGACAACTGGAAATGAATAAATAAAATAAATAAAGTGAAACCATAGTCGATCCCTGGGTTTGGGATCTGGGTCGACTAGGAAATTTGACATCATGTATATACATATTTATATTCATGTATATATATACATGATTAAGGTGTAAATATATCATAAAACAATAGCAGTCGATCCTTGGTTCTATAATCCTAATAGACAATACCGGCTTTAGCCAATGCCGAAAATATCTCTGAGCAAGCCATGTCACCATAGGGGGGTACATGTCCTAGCCCTGGGATCACCCGTACTCACCTACAATCACTGTAATGAGGGATTCTAGGTAATATATGGACATCCTGTAAATATGGTACTGAGTTGGGTGTCATACCACCCATGTCATGTGAATCCAGTCTGATGTCTGAGCCATAGGTCCTAGTTTGTCGGCAGTCACAACATTGGATCTCGGATGAACCCCAAGGGGGTGACCCTTAGGCTATCTACAAGTAATTATCTCTAGATACAAGTATATACTTGATATACTTTCAAATAAATAGCTCAACAACACATCCCTAGGATGTACATTTGGGTGATGCAGTAATGGTGCGTCCACTTGACCCTAGGGAGCATCCTAGGCATCACTCGAGGAGAGTGTAATCATCTGTCGAGTATATGTCAAAAATATAGTAAGGAGCACCATGTATAAAAACATAATCATGTAATTGAACGTGGAGAGCATAATCATCCCCATCACTCAAGTATCACAATCAATAGGGACATAATGCCTGAGTATCATAATCATAAGGATTCCATGCCTGAGTATCATAATCATAGGGCTCAAATTCCAGATCCCAGGAAGTATGTTCGGGTATCCCAATAAAGAAAGTCACATCATGTTAGGATCATCGACCAAAAACTAGGAACCACCACTAGTAATCAATGATGCATTAGTAGTAAAAAGGTGAATATATAAATAAAAGAGTGAGGGTGGACAAACTCCTAACCCACCACTAATGCCATAGCCTCATGACTTACATCTTAAGTGCAGGTTATAAGGTGACAATCACTACCATCTCTACCCAAACTCATAACACACTGGCTCAGGGTCGATCAAGAACTGGACACCCATTATGTCCCCTAGATCAAAACACTGGAGAGGCATCCTACTCAAGATCCTCAAAGCCCATGGGTAAACAAAGGCATCCATATTGGGGTCCTCTAAGTCAGTATGTAGGAAAGGCATCCCTATTGGGATCCTAAAGAGTAATAAGTAGAGGCATCCTATAGGGGATCCTCGATCATGGTCACAACTTCATGTCATGGGATAAAGCTAGAGCACTGGGGTGGTTAGTGACCTCGGGTGTTCATCCAGTATGATCTACCCATTTTATTTAATTAAAAAATTCCTCAAAATGAATTTAAATAGGGGGTGTCTCCCTCAAGGGAAAGCCTGAGCATCCATATGATACCATAAAAATGCATAAATTCCAAAGTGAAGTTACGAAAAACCACCAGCCTTAAGGAGATTTCCATTTATTTTCCAAGGGCTGACAGTAGGTTCCAAGGCCCATCCAAGCTCATTAAATACATGCAGGTTCATGTATCACAACCATAACATGAAAAATTAATTAATTATAATTATGTTATAATTAATTAATCAAGATGATGAAGATTAACAATTCAAGCGATTTAATTTATAAAGTTATAACACCCAAAATATCACCAGTCGATCTCTTCGCATCAGAACCATGGACAAATATTCTCCAAAAACATGCAATGCATCCTCAACTCTGAATTTGAAATAATCCCTAAGAAATGGTGTAAAAACACACATCAATTTAATTAAAATAATTAAAGGTTTAGAAATTTACCACGATGACGTACCTTAATGAAACAACACGAGGTGAAGTGTAGATGGATTCTCAGGATTTCCTTATCCAAGGTAGAGAAAAATCCACAACTGAAACAGTCAATTCATCCCATGTTGGACCTACATGAATGACAAGAACACCACCCCACAATCTTTTTATTATGTAAATAAAACACACAACAAGCTTACAAATAGAGGTGATAAATGAAATATAAAGATAAATAGGAGCATAGAAACTATTTGAGGAGATAAACTCACTAAACTAGGTGGTCTTGATGAAATGGATCGTGAGGAGTTGGTGTTGTAAGCCTTCTTGGATAGACTCACACACGAACCCCAAGTGAACTAAAATAGATAGAGGATACAACACAAAACCAAAGAACAAAAATAAAACACGCTTATAGATCCAGAACGACACGTGCCTATTGTGGAGTGTGGAAAAAAATTATTTCCTAAGATAAAATGTAGTATCATGGTCAACCTAGGTTGTTTCTAGGTAGGAGCATGCAACAATCACATTTTTCACTTTTAAGTAGAGGAAAAGTTGGCTATTTTTGAAATTTTTTGATTTTGAAAAAAAAGCAACGAAAGAAATTAAAAAAAATATTGAAAACAAATTGACAAATCAAGTGATTTAAAATTTTCATATGATTTGGGTGAGAAGGTCGGGGTTGGTTTTCAAATTATAATGCTATCCTAGTTCCAATTTATCCAATCCTCTTCTACTAAGCTGATTAAAGTGAGATTCCACAATCTCTTTCTCTCACTACCTTGGTCAAATGGTGATGGTGAGAGTAAACCTTACCAAGATCTCATATCATTATACTCTCCTTTCTATGTGCGAGAGAGTTATATAGAATACTCTCAATTTACTTAGGCAATACCCTATCAGGTCTTTTTTATCCCAAACAATCAATAATATCCACTACCCCTCACACACGTACTGACAATTTTCAAGTACTTCAACACTAAGATCTGATCTATTCCATTGTATATAAACCAAATCTTAGAGGTGGGAGATAATTATCATTGACCAAATAAAAATGAAAAAATGAATCTAAAACTAAATACGATCGTACTTGATCATAAAAACTACTATTAGAAATTGAAATCAACTTCACTGAATAGAGAAATAAATTTATACCATGTTGTTCAAGAACTCGAGCATTAAAAAAAGAAATCCTCCCCTTCCTCAATCAATAAGAATTTTACCCCTTCATGTAAAGTGTATCCATGAAGAATGGGGAAGAGTAATCCATTACAAAAATAAAAAGAAGAAAATATGGAAAGGGAATAACAAAAAATTTCTCCTCCAGAACATATCTGGCAGAAAATTTTCCTTGTTCTTACCATCATTTAGAGGAAAATACCTAAGGTTTCTTCTTAAAAGTTGTTATAAATTGACTTTTCTATCTACCATAAAAATTTCAATACATTTGGACACATTTATAAAAATTTATTCCTGAATTAGTCAAGAATATTTTTTCTAGAAAAAGAGACCATTCATCTTTGTCCACTTTGACATGCTTAATGGCTGCCTTAATGTGTTAATTTTTTCATGAAGTTTAATTTTCTCATGATACATAGAGTCCTATTTCATTTACATCTAAAATCACCTCATTTGGAGGTTTGTATCTTGAGTTATGCCTCATTTACTAAGGTGGGTTCCATTCTGTCGGCTAGAGATACTTTTAAACATGACTGATTCTTTTGGGCCTATTGAAGTTCGAATGATGTTAAACCAACTTGGTTAAATACCCTGAGAGGGAGGGGTGAATCATGGTATGACAGATTAAAATAACTCCCCATTTGGATCTTGTTTCATCATTAGATTAAACACTCTTCTATCTCTTTCCCGTAGAAATGTATGAACAGAATTGAAAGCATGCCTGAGATGCATAAATTCTACCTAGTTCACCCTCACTGGGCTATGTCCAATGAGAATACACCAATGATGTGTCGATATAATAAATACACTAAAACTCACTACCAATTACAAGGTTCAGGCTAGATCACTTCAATACCTAGACTCGCTACCTTTACAAGGTTTAGGGTTTGTTCACTTCATTCCAAAGAGTCACTCCTTAAGTCTCTTTCTCTAGATCACTGTCAGCGGAAAGGATTAGTATCTTCCTATTAATTTTATCACTGCTCTTGGAGTGGATTAAAACATATTGTATGGACTTTTAGGTCCCTTAATTATTTCTAATGAATGCATCCTCCACTTTATATAGATGCTCTATTGAAGTTCCACTTTCATCGAATTAATGAATAATACTTTACCACATGTGTACTAGGAAACTTCAATCTTTCGCGCAACTTTTGGGTGTCTTGTGCTCAAATTCAACACCTTGTGCAAAAAATATCTTTTTCATGGAAAATCACATTACGTGCAACTTTTATGATTTTTATGAAACTCTATTTACATGCAACTCCTCTTACATGCAACTCTCTTTACACGCAAATCCTCTTGTGTGTAACTCTTATGCGATCTAGAGCCCAAATTTTCTCTAAGGGTAGAGCATATGAATGAGGGGGGGGGGGGGTAACCACATTTTTATACCCAGTCGACTGTGCTTGTAAAATCCCAACATATCCCCCTCTGTGTGCGTAATATTTTCCCTGAGTGAGTAAAACCACATTTGACATCGCATTGGGCATATAAAACTCTTTTTCACTGATCACTTTGACTTTATTTCATTGGTGCGCATAACTCTGCCTATGTCGTGTAAAACTATATTTCTCACAATTAGTGTGGGGATCCCAAAATATTCTTTGAACAAAACTTTCCAAACTATCATCAATATTGTATGAAACTTCCATTTTCAAAAACACCTTTCTCCATTCTCTAAATTTTGGACCCAAAAATTTGGCAAACACTAGAAAACGGTTCCACCTTATATACGAACTCTTTGTACCTACTTTAGAACATCCATTCACTTTTATTGGATATTTGTTAACATAATTAGTCAAAAATCTCTCTGGATCTCCCCAAATGATCATATAAACCCGCTTTTCAACAAACACAATCAACCCAAAAAATGATTCAATGTTATCTCGAGATATTTTTTCCCAACAAATGAGTTTTAGATCTATAAGAAGAATTTGAATCCCAGAAAAAAAGGAATCCTAGAAAAAAAATAATCACTCCATTTGGATAATTATTTAATAATTTATGCTCAATATACCAAAGTAATACAGATATGTTAAAATTCCATGATTAAGAAATTTTCACATTTTAGCCCAAAACTCACCAAAAATCCAAAAATAATGAAAATAAATTCAAATTGTTAAATTGGAAGGAATTAAATCATTTAAATACACATGAAAAATAATGGAAATATAAGCTCTATCAATTCACACACACTTAGCACTTAGACTCATGGACAAGTAAGTCTCAAAATCAAATCAAAGCAAATTCAAAACACATGCTCATGAGATCCACCGATCTGAAAACAAGAAACAAAAGATATCATGAATCCTCAAAAACAATTATTTCAAGTTATCCAATAATATCATAAAATAAATTTACACTTCATTTCTCCTCCCATGCACATATGACACATACCTCACTTGAATTTTCTATCATCACACAAATTTCAATTTTCAAAAAGGCCTTTCTCATCCAAACCCATGAAAGAGTTTCCATAGGATTGATAAATTAATAAATATCCACTAAATGTGAATCATAGACATGTGTTTATCATGAGGAATTTTAAGGGTTGTTCAGTGGCTTTCAATTGGTAGGATTTAGGTGTCCAAAATTCTGAGACCGAATAAGGAGGGTCTCGATATTTTGGAAGAAAAATTTCATGATTCTAATTTTCACTCAAGTATGATCTCCTCCTCACTCCCCTTAAAAAAATTATCTCAAAGAATCTTTTAAAATATCATGGAAATCTCATACCATCTATATTTTAGTAGAAAAAATAACATTTCTCTACTCCATTTTTTCATGGAATCTATCGATAGGCACAAATTTCTTTCTCCTTTGGAAGCTTCGGAAAGGCATAGTTTCTTTTATCATCAAAGCTTTAGAAAGGTAAAAATTTTGAAAAAATTAATTTATTTTCATAATAAAACACATCTATTCAATATTTCATTTTTCACCCAAATTATTACCAAATGATGTATCACAACACAAAACAGTTTCCCCCCACACTTGTGTTCGACTAGATCATGAAATTTCTCTTTAATAAGAGGTTGGATAGGGAAATATGGATTATAATGTGGATAAAATAATAGGTTTCTCATGGATTTTAAGGGATACAAGTATTAAATTTATAGGGAAATACAGAATAAAAAGGATTCTCCTGAAAAAAATGGGGCTTTAAAACCAAATAAACGACTCAATCATTTAAAATACAAGTACATAAAACCCTCATGTTTTGATGGGAATAAATCAAATTATATTTAAAGAAAGTATGGATTGATTCTCTCCATAGATGAGGCGAATGTAAATAACATGAAAAAATGGTTTAGAAGCCTCACAGGAAAGTGATTTCAAATATAAAGATAGTGAGATGTGGCATATGATTCAAAAATTGGAGGAATTTTCTTGAAATTCCCAAATATTTGAACTTGAAACAAATTAATTTTAATCCTTAATTTAAGAAAACTTTCATGGGATAAATTTTTTCACTCATTTACATGAGTTTCAAAAATGGAAATGATAATCATTTAAGCTCAAAATTTTAAAAAACACACCAAATTTGAAAAAGAAACACACACAAATTTGAAAAACATATTATTATTTTTAATAGAAAAAAAGAATTTTGAAAATCTTAAACTATAAAGGTTACCTCCCCCTAACTTAATTGATTCAGTATCCTCAATGAATTCAAGTGTGTTTTACATGTAATATTTTTTTTAATTTAATCACAACAAAATAAGTGTTAAGGAGAGGTACATCCTGACTTACTGGTAGTGTAATGTTGAGTTAATCTCCTAAGTGTTGCACATTGAAAACATACATCCAAAAGAAGAAAAGAAAACATAAGAAGAAAATAAAGCAGAAATGGAATGAGAATAAAAGGATGAATCTTGGTTTAATCCCCCAAGTGAGCCTTGGGTTTTGAATACTTCCAAATGGGCATTTCTAGTTGGTTATCCACAATCTTATGGTGGGTAGATTTTCTTTGAGATGAACCACCAGAACTTGTTCTTTCTAGTTTTCACTTATTACTTTTGGTTTAGGAATCCATAGATATAGTATAGAAAATACACACCCATGAAAATGAGATACAATTTTCAGGGTGGTGTTAGGACAAAGAATGAGTCCTCCTCTTTCTTGTTTTCCACTTGTACAACCTCTTCCTCATTCTCTAGTGCTTGCTTTAGGTATGCTACATCGATGGAATAATCAAAGGGAAAGTCAAAGTGTAATTATATTTGAAAAAAATCAACACATGAGGAATCAATATCAAATTCTTCCCCTTCAAGTTAATCATCATGTGTCACGATTTCCTATGGAAAAGAATCATGGATATCCTTATGCACTCCCTCCAAAAAATGATCAAAATGTTTGGGGAGCTCCATATGTTCCTCAATAGGTGTATCTTCTTCTTATTAATCTTTCTCCAAGGCCAAACATAAGTTAACTAAATATGAAATTTTCAATAAAGGGGAGGTGATACTCAATTGAGTTTCAATAAAATTATAAGATAATGAGATAAAGAAAAGATTATCTCCCTAAGTTTGTTCTGCTTCAATTTCTTTTTCAATGGAAAATTCCTCTTGGAGTAGAAATTCACTAGATAGAGGTAAGTAGTCAGGATCCTCCATCTTCTCTTCAAATTCCACCACTTGGGTGGTTTCGTCATCTTCCAAAGCTAGGGAGAGACACAAAGGTGTTGGCTCTTATAATTTTTCAAGAATGGGGAGATCATATTACACCTCATATTCATTCTATATTTCATCCAAATCTTGTTGATTTCTCATATGTACTTTAGTAAGAAAATATTATTCCTCAATATCCCCCAACATTGATTGAGTTGGGATGAATGGATCTTCTTTGAATTCTATCAAGGTCTCCTGAGGCTATTCATCATCAAATATGATTAGGGAATCCACTTCCACTACTGGTTCAAGTTTAAGTTTGGGTTTCTCTTGGGATGTGTGGAAATATTCAATTAGACATTCCATTTTTCTCTATAGGTCATTCTTTTTCTTATTGATATCCTTACAACTGGTATTTTTTAATGTTGTAATCCACTAGTACTTTATATTTCACCCCATTTCTTGATAAAATTCTAGGAAGTACTCCTAGAGTTTAATTAATTCTATTATAAATCCCTCAAACACTAGGTATTTGAGGGAATCTTTAAGGTCTTGGATGAGATCCTTGAATTTCTCCTCCTTAATGATTTGGATTTGAGCTCCCCTGATCTATTTAGCAAATAAAGAAACATTATCCTCTGTAGACTAAGGTGAGTTAATTTTTTTTAAAAAAAATTATAGTTGAAAACAGTCAAATATTTACAATTTGATTGTTGGCACTACCTCCCCAGAAACGGTGCCTAGTTTTTACATGTTCATGTCATGGGGTGTAGTAAAAGAAATTATTTCCGAAGTTAAAATTCAGTATAGTGGTCAACCTAGGTTGTCTCTAGAGAGGAGCGAACAACAATCACATTTATCACTTTGAATTAGAGGAAAAAGTGGATGTTTTTGAAATTGTTTGATTTTTGAAAACAAATGAAAGAAACAAAACAAAAGAAATAAATTAAGCAAAAATATTGAAAACAAATTGACAATGCACAGAAAATAGTGTTTTAGCGGCGGGTTTTTCACGGCGGTTTTCAAAACCGCGGCTAAATGTTTTTCAATCAAAAAATTAGCAGCGGTTTTTTAGTAGTGTTTTTAAAAACCGTAGTTATTTTTTTAAAATATTTTTTATAATTTTTTTAATAAATTTTACAAAAAAAATTACAATTATTTTTAACGGCGATTTTTTTAAAAAACCACCACAAAATTGAAGAAAAAAATTATTTATTATTTATTATTTATTATTTATAA
The DNA here is from genome assembly GCA_963277665.1 of Viscum album. Classification (NCBI taxonomy): domain Eukaryota; kingdom Viridiplantae; phylum Streptophyta; class Magnoliopsida; order Santalales; family Viscaceae; genus Viscum; species Viscum album. Next base: position 703,181,988 of record OY728127.1, read on the forward strand.
TAAAATAAACTTTATTATTTATAATTTTAATTAATTATAATGTGTTAATTAATAAATGTTTATAATTAATTGTCAATAATAATGTGAAACTTAATACAAATCTACAAAAACCTGAAAACCAAACTTCGACGTCAAACGACCATAACTTCTGATCCGGGAGTCCATTTCAGCTCCACAACTAGTCAAATCGAAGCTTATGAAATGAGATAATACCAAGTGAGATTTAAATCATGTGATAATTAAAGGAAAAATATATATTCAAATTTTACAAAGGTCAAAAATTGAACATGAACTTCAAACAAACATAACTTTTAATCTGAGTTTTTATTTGAGCTCTACCACATATCAAATCGAATACTGCGATGAGTTATATACCATTTAGGTATAGTAGCAGCTCTTTGAGTATTTTACCCCTTTTTATTCCACTAGAAAGACCCATAAGGCCTTTGAAACAATGGTTTTAGTTGCCGACCCTGATTTCTTAAAATTCAATCTGATATAACTTTCGATCCAGGTGCCCGTTCGGCCTTTACCACATATCACATCGAAGCTCATTTCATGTTCTTCGATTTAACTAATTGTGGAACTGAAAAAGGAGTCTTGGATCAGGTTTTATGGTCATTTCAGTGTTTTTAGGATTTTAAGAGGTTCTTAACATTTTATGATTTATTTATTTATTAATTATTATTTATTTATTTATCTATCTATTATTTATTATTTATTATTTATTTATTTATTTAACATTTAACATTTAATATTTATTTATTATTTAGTTATTATGTACAAATTAATTATTAATTTATTTTTAATTAATTAATTAATTAATTATTATTAATTTATTTTTAGTTTAATTTTCATTTATTACTTATTTATTAATTATTTATTAATTATTAATTAATTAATTATTAAATATTAAATATTGATTATTAGATATTAAATATTGATTATTAGATATTAAATATTAATTAAGAATTATTAATTATTAATTATTAATCAGTTATAATTATTAGTTAATATAAATTATTAATTACTAATTACTAATTATTACTTAATTATTATTATTTATTTATTTATTATTAATTTATTAATTTATACTTTATTTTTTATTTTTTATTCATTATTATTTATTATTTATTATTTATCATTTATTAATTTATTTTTAATTTATTAAATATTTATTTATTATTTTATTTTTATATTATTAATTTATTATTATTTAATTATTAATTAATTATTTATTATATATTCATTATATATTCATTATATATTTATTTATGGTTTATTATTTATTATTTATTATATATTATTTATTAATTTACTATTAATTTATTATATATTTATCATATATCAATTTATTTTTTAATTAATTTACTATTTATACATTACTTATATAATATATGATATATATTATATATTATATATTATGTATTATGTGTTATGTATTATATATTATATATTATATATTATATATTATTAAGTATTTACTATTTACTATTTACTATTTACTATTTTTTATTTACCATTTATTTCCATATTATATATTTATTTATTTTTTAATCATTTATATTCAATTTATTAATTAGTAATTTGTAATTAGTAGTTATTAAATATTAGTAATTACTTATTACTTATTAATTATTGATTATTGATTATTGATTATTGATTATTGATTAATCATATATATATATATAAGTATATTAAATTCGATTTATTGACCACATGAAAAGCCTGCTGGAGTGGTAAAAACTTTGGAGAATAAGCAAGAGGTAAGGAGTTCAAATCTCACATAACACAGAATTTCTATATATGGCATAGACATGGGTTTGTGCATGGAGATGGGCATGAGCATGGAAATAATAAAAAATAAATAATAAATAATAAATAAATTACAAAAATAAATAAATAAATAAAATAATTACAAAAATAAAGAAATAAACAAGTAATCACACCCTTCATCGCTTAAGGTTAAACCCATAAAGTAAACATCCTATCCTAATATTTTATATCATGCCTCCTCTACCTATGGGGATAGGATAGTTCTTTACTACATGGAGAATTACACCTCTCAAGCCAACGACCATTAGTCTAGTAACTCATAGATTATGATCTAATGTCGCGTCTATACTACCCATGAGTAGAGTATGGATCCAACCCAATTGGTATGAGTGAACCATGAAATTGATCGTACATGGTGGGTGCACATCTAACTTCATTACATCACAAAATAATAATAATAGATAACAAAATTCACATATAGGCACCATTAATTAACTAAAATTCTCATCCCAACATAATCAAATCCTTAATAACAATATCTCTTCGTCTCATTGATTCAACTCTAGTAACTAGACATGTACATGGGTCAGGAGACCCACCTGGATTGATAACCCTGATTCGATAAAAAGGTTTAATATGACCTAATTTTTTAGGTCCAATTCTTAAACAAGCATAATTTTTATGCCTGATTAATAATAGGATTTGACTTGGGCACTGATAAGTGACCCGGTATGTGACATGTCTGACCCGATTAAGCTATATTATAAGTACATATATATTTATATATTTAAATTACAATATCATGTATTTAATATTTCAAAGTAATGATTATTATATATATAATTTATTAATTAAAAAATATTTTAAGGTTTGATAAATAAACAGGTCAAAAAACTTTAAACGGACCATTAATCAGGTGTTTTTTTCAAGGCCTGATTAATAAATGGGTAAGGTTAGGGTCGTTCTAGTGAGACCTGATTAATTAATGTGTTGGTTGTTTTTTGATCCAAACTCAATAGCCCCAGCCCATATATAGGTCTAGTAGTAACCACACCATACCTTCCAAAAAAATAAATCTAGCGAGATCACATGTCACTACTAAAAAACTAGGTTTATCCAACACTAGATTTTATCAGTGCTAAAAAATCATTGATAAAGGGAGTCTTTATCATCACTAAAAAAAGTGTTGATAAAGACCTCCTTTATCAACAGTAAAAAAAGCGCTGATAAACCCCCCCCCCCTTATCAGTGATTCTTTACGAGCACTGATAAAAAGTATATTTCATAAAAAAAAATATATTTCATTAAAAATAATATATTAATATATTAATATATTAATATTTATATAAATATAATATATATTTTTTAAATATGTTTTAGATAGGCCTAAATATGCATTCACACTTAATATATAAGATATTTAGTGAAAATGATTTTAAAAATAATTAAAAATAATTATTAATTAATAATTTAATAATTATTATCGATTAAGTCATTTAATAACAATTAGATGACATAAAAATTAAATAAATTAATGAATGGGGTAAGATAAGTTGTAAACAGGTCTTGAACTTCAAATAGGCATAACTTTTAATCCGGGTGTTCATTTAAGCTCCACTATATATCAAATTGGATCATGCGACAAGATCTATGCACTAGTGACCTGGGGAACCCCCTATCAATTTTTTTTTGGCCAAAAAAGTCCTAGAAGGCCTTAAAAACTTATTTTTTATTTGGTGTATCCCAATTTTTTAACATTTGATGAAATTTCAACCTTATTTAAGGGGGTATTTTTTCCCGTTTTTAGTGGGGACTGAATTTATTCCCAGTTCTTACATTCATGTTGATATTATGATTTTGAAATTTTATCATTTTTTATAATGTAGTTTTGTTTATAATTAAACATGTGCATCTTTTCTTATATTTACTTATAATAAATAATTTGTATAAATACATAGATCGATATATTTATATAAAAAATGTATTTTTGAATATATAAAATAAATATTTATTATTCATTTTATTTAAAGTAAAAAATTATCCAGTTTATTTACCTTATAAAAATACATTAATATGTATATGTGTATATATACCTATACAGATAATGTTTATATATAAAAATGTGTCTATCAATAAACAAATATATATGTATTTTTATATTTTAATATATTTAAATAAATACATATATGTAATTATTTGTGTGTGTATGTGCCAAATATAAATGTGAACGTTTGTGTATAAATATGTACATATGTGTGTGTATCAGTATTATATAAATACATCACATATAAATATATTTTTATAAATAAATCATCATCGTTATCATTATCATAAAATGTATTTATATTAAATGTTTATAAATACACTAGTACAAAACCTACACATTTGCACGACATGACCATTTAATTACAAATTTTCATACACACACTCATAATTTGGAGTTCACATTTGACGGATGTAATATAAGGGAAATAAACGTAAGAGTGAATAATAGAAAATACATAAAACAAAACTGAATCTTTCATGTTGTGTCATAATATGTTTTATGAATCATTACATCATTGAAAGAAAAACAAATACATCGTTCAATTGATATGGTTTTGATTTGTACAAAATACCAGAGGTTATAGAATGTTGTAAATTGAAAACACATACTTCATGATTCCCAAAAAGAGTTCCATGGAAATTCTAAAACAATAATCATAAATTTTCCAGAAAAAAAAAAGTGACGATGAAAATGGTGAAGAGATACTCAAACAAATCATTTAATGAATCCTTGAAATATCTCATTGGATGTATCTGAATAAAAAATCAGATTGAATAGTAGATGATTCATAAAAGATTATCTAAAGTCCTATATTTTGTTTAAAATGATAAAATCTAATAAAAAATATGAGTTGATAGAATTCATATACATGAGTTAGAAACATGAAAAATAGTAATGTACATAGCATATTTTAAACTTGATTCAGAAGAAAACTTTATCATAGGGCAAAGAAAAAATAAACAGTAAGGTATTAAATCTAAACTTTTTAAAGCTAATTTTAGACAGTTTAAAATAAAAGAAGAGTCAACGTTTGAGATAATGAGAACAGAACCTCTAATTATAACCCATGGATCTCTCAGATTTAGTGTAACATAATCACTATAGAAAAAAATGATAGAATACATATTTAATAAAGAAAAAAAATACATACTTCTACACATGTAAGTGAATAATAATATAGTTTCTAATAAAATTAATGTGGAAATGATATATATAATAAATTAATTTTAAAATATAAATTATAATAAAATAATAGATATCATATAATAAATAATTTAGAAATTATAAGAATATAAATGCAAAGAATTATGTTTATATTATTGGTTGTATTTCTATTTTATATACAAATATCCCTCACCTATGGGTGCCTACAAAAAAACAATGAATCCCAAATGACTGTGCTTCTAACCTAAATAGTCATAGATCCAATTATCATTGAAAAATAAACAGCAACTATACATATATGACATCACCAATCAAATGACCAAATATGCTAGCCCGCCACAAATCTTTATTTTCCTAGTAGACAAGAATGTGTGAGAATCAACTTCAACCAATAGCGTCGATTAAATGGTTAAAAAACTAAGAATGTACGATCACCCCATGTCTGTTTGACACCACTTATTGAAACACTCTTGTAGCACTTACCAAAAGTGCGTCTGCATTATTATTGCTAGATTTTTTTCAAAAAAAGAACCAATTCAAATAACTTTTCATAAGTAAAAGTGCTATAAATAGTTTCCAATAAATGATGTCAAACAGACCCTAAGAAGCCAAGATGGACTTTTAGACCCCATACATAGTACAATGGAACAAATTTTGGTAGAAATGGAAAATGAAATAGAAAGGGAAAATGAATGGAAATTGAAACAAAAATATGTTTTTGGAATGACTATAAACCAAAATTTAAATGGTTCAAAAATAATATTAATACTAAAAATAAAAAAAATGATATGAAAAAACAACCCTAGGATAGAAATAGAGGTAGATCCAACTCTAGAGTACCCTCCACCTGTACGGCTTCCCACATATCTAGTTCTTCTTGACAGAAACCATATATCTAGTTCTTCTGGACAGAAGAAATATATCTAGTTCTACTGGACAGTAGCCATAGACCTATAAGGCAGACCTATAAGGCTACCCACATATCCAACCATATGATGGATAGCAGCAGCGGGTGTGATTCTTCATTGGGGATAGAAGGTGTGGTATATCTGACGATGACAGGGGTGTAGCTATGGGAGTAGTGACAGTATTGTTAGACCTCCATGTCACTGTCACCATTGAAACTCACATGGACTAGTAGTGCGAATGGTCACCACTACCACTGCAATAAAAACACCCCCAAACATATAGCATACAGTTGTAATGTAACTTACTTTCTAATCATATTATCCAGTTTAATTCCTCTCTACATGTAAAGTTCACAGGCTATAATTATAATATCTAGAATAATAAGTTTGATAGCAGTTTCAAGTTATAAACTTCCATAATACTACATTCCATTAGTGGAAGTAATTACCCATTTCATTATTGTGTATGGTAGGAAACCCCAACTATGTTTCATTATACTAAAGGGGAATCATGGCTCTTCTGTTTATATAAAATCATCAGCTTTGCATTGTTTAATAGTGCTATGAATTTTAAAAAAGATATTCATAAAAAAACACTCCCATAAATATATCATATAGTTGTCATGTAACTTATTTTCTAATCATATTATCCAATTTAATTCCTCTCCACATGTCAAAGTTAATAGGCTGAAATCATAATATCCAGTTCACATACTGTCAATAGAGTAATTTCATTGAAGATACTGAGTAATTAAAGTACTTCAATTCCAACAACATTGAGTAAAATAATTTGATTATAGTATGTGAACATTTGAAAGTACTAAAATTTATCATTTGATGTCATTTTGTAATGGCATCACTATCATGTTCCTGAACTAAACATCCCTAAAAAACTTTAAGATATCAAAATATAATTTTTTATAGCATACATGAAACTGGGTTCCTGAAAAGTGCATGTTTATATATGTGATGTCATACTAAACAGTTTTATATTCTTCAATTAGAAAGTGATCATGTACAAAATTTCATATAAAAAATGATATCAAAGGAGTAAATTAATGTGCAGTTTTTGAGAAAAATTTCAAAATAAAACTGCATGAAATTTTATAAACCAACATTTGATTGGTTTTCATGATATGATATTATAAAAACATGAAAATAAAAATCAAACCCATTCATTTATCCTTAAATATCATTGGTGTGGACATAAAGGAATGAGAATAATTTCAAATATAATCTTCATAAAGTTTGGATGAACTAATGCAACTTTGGCCACATAACTACACATTGAGTGATCAAAAAATATTATACTACATATTCTTTTGAAGAAACGGTTTAGAATTCAAAATGTATGAAATGGTATATGAAAATTTTAAAAATGTGTTAATAAACTTATAGTTATGAAAATTGAATTGGTCTTCATGATATCATTTTTTAAAACTAAATGTCTGTAACAGAAAACAAATATACAATTGAATCTTCAATTTCAGGTTTGGAAAATAGAAAATAACTTCATACAGTGACTTTAAAAACATGAAGCAATGTAAAGGAGACACTCACCTGAATAAAAGTTTTAAAAATATGCAACGAACATTATAGGTTGATAGGTACAGAAGATCCTCACCTGAATGAAATAAAAAACCTGTTTATAACCATAATCATGCATAGAAAATTCACAGTGTCACTGACCACTGACAAAAGTTTATCTAATCATTACATAAATTATGTTCAACACTGATATTGATAGCAACATAGAAAAATTGTTATGGAAATATCAATGTTGCTCCTATAGTACCATCATTGTAAGTAATTCATAATGTTCGATTAATAACACTTGTTAAAATCCAAAGAGACAGTTATAAAAGAAACAATTTGTATGGAAACACTGAATGTAAAACACACTGAATGTAAAAAACCCATATTATAAAATAAATAGTTTGTATGGAAATGTTGACCTACAGCTCCCTCACACATCTTCGAAACAAACTTCTTTGGAGATAAATTAAAAAAATTACCACCGCCTGAAAAAGAAACAGTTTTTTTGGAAAAAAAACATATAAAATCATCACATATTCTTCCATTAGGTGGGGGATTAATTCAAAATGATGCAAAAATATATAAAAGAATGTCAAATTGATAAAATCAATATCAATACATGCCAATAAATAGATAAGTAACATTGAAAAAAAACATGATATGATCTTATTCTTTAATTGCACAGAGTATAAAAACCTAGAACATGTGCTACAGATAAAGAGGTAAAAACCTTTTGTAGAGAACAACACGAAGGGAAATTTTAGATGTACATGGGGCCCCTCATTGATTCCCTTTTCTATCCACCTGGAGTAATGTTCTACATTCAGGTTTTGGAAAGGAACTGTCAAAGAGGTAATATGATGTAAAACACGTATGTACAAAAAAGAATAAATATTCATTGGATCCAGTAACTCCGTAAATACTCATCAAAGTGTAAAATAGGACAGTAATCGTGAAAAGAATCTACATACTTGTATAGAATAAAACTTACAGTTTGAAAATAAAAATAACAAATTAGGAAAAATATATGAACTTGTTAACCATCTTATAATAAAAAAATACATAATAAAATAGTGAAACAAATTAAGACAGGGGTGTTACATCCTCTCATTGATTCCATTTTACAGCCATCCATATTAATGTTCTATATTCAGGGCTTGTAAATGAAGTTTCATAGAGGGAAAATGATGCGAAACACATACGCACAGAGAAGCAGAAATATTCATTGACTCTAACTTTGTACATAATCATCAAGGCGGTAAATATGATAGTAATCATGAACAGAATACACATACCTATATGGAATAAAAGATGGAACTGTTTGAGAAAAAAATGAACAAATTAGAGAAAAAAATATGAACCTGTTAACCCTCTTATAAAAAAATACATAATAAAACAATGAAATACCTTGAGACAAGGTTGTTACATCCTCACTTACCTGTTGATGAAATGTTTAGTACCAACTCCTTAGATTCATATTTTAACATAATGGATATTCAAACATATATTTTGTTAAAACAATATAAAACACAATTAATGTAAAAAATGCGTATCATAAAAGAAACAGTTTGTATGGAAACACTGACCTATGGCTCCCTCACACCTTCAAAACAAACACCTTTAGAGACAAATTAAAAACATTACTGCCACCTGAAAAAGAAACAATTTGTATGGAAACCAAACATTTAAAATCATCACATACTCTTCCATTAGGTGGGGGATTAATTAAAAAAGATGCAACGATATAGAAAAAAATGTCAAAGTGAAAACATCTATATCCATACATGCCAATAAATAGATAAGTAACACCAAAAAGGAAAAATGATATGATCCTCTTCCTTAATTGCACAGAGTATAAAAACCTAGAACATGTGTTGCAGATATAGAGGTAAAAACCATTCATGGATAAAAACACAAAGGGAAATCTTAGAAATATGGGGCCTCTTATTGATTCCCTATTCCAGCTAGTCGCAGTAATGTTCTACATTCACATCTTGAAAAGGAAGTTTCAAAGAGGTAAATTGATGTGAAACACGTATATAGAGAAAAACAGTAATCTTCATCAACTCTAGTAACTCTATACATACTCATCAAATTGGGAAATAGGACAATAATCATGAACATAATCCGCATACCTATATGGATTAAAAGTTAGACCTATTTGAAAAAACAAATATGACCAAATTAGAAAAAAATGAACTTATTAACCCTCTTATAAAACACACTGAATATAAAACACATTTAATGTAAAAAAATATCTTAAAAAACATTTTGAATGGAAACATTGACCTACGAATCCCTCACACACCTTCGAAACAAACTAATTTAGAGATAAATAAAAAAATACCATCACTGAAAATGAAATAATTTGTATGGAACCTGAACATTTAAAATCATCACATATTCTTCCATTAGGTGGGGGATTAATTCAAAAAGATGTAACAATATAGAAAGAAATTTCAAAGTGATAACATCAATATCAATACATGCTAATAAATAGGTAACATTGAAAAGGAAACATGATATGAACCACTTCTTTAATTGCACAGAGTATAAAAAACCAGAACATGTTCTACAGATAAAGAGGTAAAAACTATTCATGGAGAACAACAATAAGGTAAATCTTAGACGTACATAGGGACACTCATTGATTCCATTTTCTAGCCATCCATAGTAATGTTCTATATTCAAGGCTTGGAAAGGAATTGTCAAAGTGGTAAAATGATGTGAAACACATACATATAGAAAAATATAAATCTTCATTGACTCTAGTAACTCCGTACATAATCATCATAGTGGGAAATAGGACATCAATCATGAACAGAATACGTGTACCTGTATGGAATAAAAATTGGACCTGTTTGAAAAAAAATATGAACAATTTAGAAAAAAAAATATGAACTTATTAACCCTATTATAAAACAAACTGAATGCAAAACACACTGAATGTAAAACACAATGAATGTAAAAAACTCATATCATAAAAGAAATAGTTTGTATGGAAACACTGACCTATGGATCCCTCACACACCTTCGAAACAAACAACATTATAGATAAATTAAAAACATTACTACTACCTAAAAAAGAAACAATTTTTATGGAAACCGATCATTTAAAATCATCACATATCCTTCCTTTAGATGGGGGATTAATTCAAAAAGATGTAACGATATAGAAAAAATGTCCAATAACATCAAGATCAATACATTCCAATAAACAGATAAGTAACATCGAAAAAGAAACGTGATATGATCCAATTCTTTAGTTGCACAAAGTATAAAAACATAGAACATGTGCTGTAGATAAAGAGGTAAAAACCATTCATGGATAATATGAAGGAAAATTTTATACGTACATGGGGCCTCTCATTGATTCCCTTTTCCGGTCAGCTGTAGTAATGTTCTACATGTAGGGATTGGAAAGGAATTGTCAAAGAGGTAAAATGATTCAAAACATGTATGTACATAAAATCAGAAATCTTCATTGGATCCAGTAACTCCTTACATACTCATCAGAGTGGGAAATAAGATAATAACCATGAATAGAATCCACGAACCAATATGGAATAAAAGTTGGACATGTTTGAAAAAAATATAAAAAAATTTGAAAAAAATATGAACTTGTTAACCCTCTTAACACACTAAATGTAAAACACACTGAATGTAAAACACACTGAATGTAAATAAATCATATCATAAAAGAAATAGTTTGTATGTAAGCACTGACCTACAACTCCCTCACACACCTTTGAAAGAAACTGATTCAGAGATAAATAAAAAACATTACCACCGCCTGAAAAAGAAACAATTTTTATGGAAACCAAACATTTAAAATCATCACATACTCTTCCATTAGGTGAGGTATTAATTCAAAAATATGTAATGATATGGAAAAAAAATTCAAAGTGATAACATCAATATCAATACATGTCAATAAATAGATAAGTAACATTGAAAAGGAAACATGATATGATCCTCTTCTTTAATTTCATAGAGTATAAAAAATTAGAACATGTACTATAGATAAAGAGGTAAAAACCATTCATGGAGAACAAAATGAATGGAAATATTAGACTTATATGGGGCCTCTAATAATCATACACCATTTAAAGGGTAAAAAAGAAGTTTTTAGGAGATTTAAACAGACCTTTTTCTTGATGTTTTCAGCTCATGATTTGTCTTTTAATCATCCACAGAAACTCCTGCTAAACAAAAATCAGTGACGATGACAAGAAATAGAGTAAAACAGAAGGTAGAGGAGAAGAAAAAAATGATCTCATGGCAGGGTGACATACCTGAGCAACAATCTTCCCATCAGTTCCTTCTTGAGTAACCATGTTTCCGATATCTTTTCATGCTCGACGGCAGCGGAGGTCCTCTTACCATGCTCTCTTTTGATTCTTGATGTGAGAAAATTATTAACCTATAAAAATGGAAGAAACCATAGAATTGATTACGTAAAACTATAGCTCGAAACAAACCTAAACTCACATACTAATTCAGCACTCATCACATACCAGATAAAATCAGAGTGAATCAGAACCCAAACACCATAAATTGAATCTATATATGAGGAAATTGAATAATTTTCATCCAAATATGAAAATCAGAACTGTTGAGTCATGGAGCTCCGACGGAACGCTAGAACATGGGAAGACTACAGAGAGGTGAAGACAAAAACAAGAACAGGGAGTCTAAGAATGGGGAGAAGTGGAGTGGTGGAGTGGGGGATAAGGAGAGCACGGGGAGTGGAGAGAGAGACGACAACGAGGATCGGGAGATGAGGAGTCAGTCAGAGGAGTGGAGGGAGCATGGATGGGAGACGAAGACTGCGAGTTGTAGTTGTGGCAGAGAGAAGGTGAGGCAGCAAGATGGCGAGATGAAGAGACAGTCACATGGATATATCTAGAGAGAAGAATAGAGGGTCGATATTGGGTAGGGTTTTGGGGAAGCGGTGGAATGAATGGGAAAGGGGTTTTAGGGGAGTGGTTGAGGAGGTGGAGGAGGTGGATGCAGTGTAGGAGGCAAAGTCATAGTAGAGGAATTGGAGGAGGTGAAGTCGAGCGGAGGCGGCTGAGAAGGGGAGTCACATAGGTGGAGGCATAAAGGGGAGTTAAGGAGGGAGATGAGGAATCGGGAGGTGGGGGAGAAGATCATTGATGGTGTGGGGGAGGAAATGAGGGTATGTTTAACGGATTCGAAGGAGAGGGAGCCACGTATGAGGAGAGTTGGTGTGGAGTTGACATGTGGAAGATTTTTTACAAGCTTTAGTATAGTTAATGGGTTATATTTAAATATATATACAATTATATGTGAATATGTATATATATATATAAAACAATATCTAACCATTATCTTTACATTATAAAAATATATGAATATATATATAATTATATAAATGGTTATATAATGTTTATATATACATATGTGTATGTATTAATAAACAGATATATATATATATATATAAATATATTTATACCAGTATCAGCCTCTAGTTTGACCTGGATTGGAGTAGATCTAAAGAACAGATCAATGCCCTAAAAATGGTGTATATGATCCTGCATCTAAATAGTGTCATTGATAGGAATGAGAATGAATAAATATTAAAAATGAATTGAGTACTTACCGGTGAAAATCCAACGAAACAAATGGCGCTTCGATCAGACTTTGGACAGATGCTGGAGTTTGATTCATAGAATAGATGGTTTTTTGGATTCAATGGGAGGAAAATGGGAGGGGATTTCCACTAGAAAAGAAAAAGAAAAAGGGGTTTATTTAAACTTATCTTAAGGGTAAAATGGTAAAATTACCCAAAATTTAGCCTTCTAGATGTTCATTACAATTCTTTTCTTTCATAATAGATTTATTCAAATCATCAATCTCTTATAATATCTTAACTTTCTCATTAGGAAAACCTTCTTTCTTATTTGTTGAAGAGTTTTCATTTTTTTAACTTCTTGATCTCTTTCTCAAGCCTTCCAATATTCCTGAGACATTCTTTCAATTATTCTTTCAGATGATATTCTAATTGAGTTTCTTTTTCCTCATAGTTTTTGCTTCTGAATTCTTCATTGTTAACTGTGAAAATGAAAGTATTCTCTCCAGCCTTCTTAAAAGAATTTTTTGATTCAACTTTACTATCTTCTTCTTCATCATATTTAAATAAGAAAATTATTCTTTTGGATTTTAATAATTTTCTATCCTTTCCTTTGGAATAGGATTTAGCATTATCCCCATGTTTCTTCTAAAATCTTCTTGACTTTATTTCATCTTCATCACTATCCTTTTATTTATTTCTTTGAGGAAAATTAACCTCAAAATACCCAACATATCCAGTTTCAAAACATTTCAAGGTAATTTTTCCCTTATATACACCTATACCTATTTTTACATTTTAAGAAAACAAGTATAAATTTTGATAAATTTTTTTACATACATCATTTTTGGAATTAGATTTTAGCAACATTATATTCCTTAAGAAACTTCTTGGACTTTTCTTTCTTAGCTTCCTTGAAATACATTTCTCTATCAACTTTTATTTTTCCCTTCATGACTTTCTCCCTTCTCATTTCACAAGTAATGAGAGTACTGTGAATATCATCTAGAGATAGAGTTTGAGATCTCTATCTTATAATAAGGATACTTTAACATCAAACTTGTTCGGAGAATTCATAAGATCTTTTCAAAAACTATAGAATCCTACAATTTTTCACCAAGACATCTGATAGTGCTGAAAATGTCATTTACCCTAGTAAAGAAGTCCCCAATAGATTTATACTCACACATTTTCAGATCTTCATACTTTGGCCTCCAGATTTTCAATTCTACCTTCTTAAATTTTGTATTTCCTTCTTATAGGCTTTTCAACTTATCTCATATTCCTTTGGTTATGGAAACACCCTTCACCCTTAAAAAATTACTTTCAAAAAGTTATGATAGTAAGACGTTTTTAACCCTTCCATCATTCTCGAGATTCTTCTTATTAACAGATATAAGAGGAAATTTATCATCAATAGGAGGAAATCCATCTGTTCTGGATTCAAGAACATCATATTCAAGTGACATAAGATATGGAAACATTCTATATTTCTAGATATGATAATTATCACCATCAAAAACTGGAATACCTTTACTATTGAAAAAATTTAGATGCTCCATCAACTTCTCTTAAAAACATCAACAAATAATAAATGAAGGGAACTTTAGGCTCTAATGCCACTTGTAATTGCCCAATCAAGATTGTTGTATCACTGAGAGGGGGTGGGGGTGAATCGTGGATATCATTTTTTTGTATGTTTCCTTACTTTTGAAAAAACTGTCACCTTCTGTTATATATTTCATTACTTACTGAAAAATAACAAACACACATCCATAGGAATATATGAATTTACAAGGTTCACTACTCAACAAGAGTATCTACATCCTTGGTATGGCTTGGAAATGATCCAATACCACACAATACACTAGAAAACAATCCTTTTGTATGAAATATAATGAGTAGGATATTCTCTTATGCCCGTGTAACACTATGATCAATACAATAGTGCATGTGCTTCATGTAGCACAAAATTAAATAAGATAATTTTTATAACAACCATGTTATGGTGCTTCTTGATCAACTTTCACAAATATATATTTTATAACAGTTATTTACTTTCTTACCCAGAAGTAGGTAAGAAATTCCTAGACTTCATAATGATACTCAGTCCAATTTCCTATTTTGATTCCCAAGTTTGGTTGCTCAATATGGAAATATGACTCTGTCATAATACTGCTGAAACAATTCTCAACTGCTTATTCCTTATTTTAGAAAACCCAATCCAAATTCCCAGTCCGATTATCCAGCCTGATATGATGATTAGATGAATGTGATCTTCTTCTTCTTCTTCTTTTTCTTCTATTCGGTAAACTTCCTCATGAAAACCCAATCTGGAAACTTCTTATCCCAATAAATTTGGAGATTCTCTCTCTTTACCCGTGAATAGTACTTGTGTTAGAAAGTACAAAGTACTTTCTCATTTTATAAGTAACCCAAAATGGTCTGGGTAGGATTCTGAAATCTTTTACTACTTAGAAAAAATCCTAGAAATCTCTATTTCACTTTAATTCCGGATACATTTATGACTTCTTCAACACTTATCGATTCTTCTTGAAACTTCTTGAATCTTCTTACAACTTCAACTCACTTATGAATCCTTAGCATTATTAATTCTGATTCTAATTCATCACTCTGATTTCTTCGTTACAATTTCTTTATTATGATGATATATACCACTTAAATATATGAATAAATATATAGATACTCAATAATATTTTCATACCCACTTACAAATAATTCATAACTGAAGACATCTCATTACGTTACTCTACATCAATTGAAAAACTAATCTTCCCATTTTTATTTACTCGTTACAATAAATATGGAAGGATCTTCAATAAATTTCTTTATACCAAATGAGAAAAATGTAAAAAATATATATTCTCAATATGATGTTTTGTACCAACTGGTGAAAACATGAGCAAACATATTCATCAAAACTTTTTTATCTTCTTCAAAATCATCAAGCAAGATTTTATTACCCCTTTAAAAACACTTCCAATAATCTCTAAATAAGATTATTCTTCTTATTTACTCTTGAACCACTTGATACCAAATTAGATTATTTATTTTCTCTTAACTTACTTGATAAGGAAAACAAAGTTCCCACTTGAAAAATAATTAATAATTCATCTTGATGGAAATGGAAGAATACATTGTTGATTAATCTATGATTTTATTTTTCTTTACATTCATCGGTCCCAACAAATTTCCCAAAAACAGTATTTCCTCATATGATTATGATGGAATACCAGGTCCGATGGATCAATGTCAGCTGCTTTGACTTTAACAAATTATTTCCTTCTCTGAATATGATAGCAAGGAACTTTCATTACTTAACTTCTTTTCCTTTATGATTATGATTATCAATAACTTCTTTCTCCAAATATTTAAATATTTTTCCTTATTGTTCTAATTTAAAACCATCATCTTCATGTTTCTTAGTTCTCAAAAAACCTTGAATACGATTTCCATCACCTTTAATCCCACTTTCCTTCATCAAGATAGCATTACAAGTTTTACAACTTACTTACAATTTGTGATAAATAAAAAATAGAAAAGCATTGTCAAATTTTCATTGGATTCATACAGAATATGATTCTCTTCTACCTTATGATCAAAACCTCATTCCAGGCCCAAGGTGAGTCTAATGAGACTTTTCTACCATAAAACTTCTTCCCATTACGATGGACTTTCTTAAGCATTATGAATTGGATATTCTGAAATGATGTTCTGTCTAATTTTCACTAAATACAACGTGAGGTGATTTATCCTTCTTTGAAATTTACTTGACAACAAAAAAACAACACTTTAATTCGATTATCTTCCTTATCATGTTGGTCCTAACATCTCTCTTGGTTTGGATTCGCCTTGGCTCCAAACTTGAACCATCCCCACTAGCTTAGTAGATCCATCCATTACATATGATTTTTCTCAAACATAAGTGAGGGGAATGGGTTTATATAAAAGAAACCATGGGAACACAATACCTTACATAATAAGATGGGAGATGTCATATACACCAACAATTTAATTTAATAATAAATTAAATGAAACCAATCACATAAAAAGGTCTGGTCTAAGTTCATGATCATCCACATGCATGCAATGAATTACACATTTAATAAAATTAACATTCAATTCTAATCTATCTTATTTTAGATAAACCATACTCAAATAATAAATTATCTTCTTTAATTAATCAATTATTTTATATTAATTATCATCTTAATTCCTTGAGATTCTCATCCTTCATAATGTGTACAATAAATAAAATGTACCTTAGAGGAAACATGGTGAGTAATCATCCAAACTACCCAACATGTATTATTCTTGTATATTGTTTACTCTTGTGGAATTTGACCTACATGACTTATCACATACTTTTAGGATTTGTACTATCAACTTAATGATTACACAAATTATACGATTTTTTTCATGTGTTTTGCTTTAATACACATAGAATAATAATTACAATACGACTCATACATGATATGCAGATCCAAACATTATGAAAAAAATAATTAAATATTTATATATATTAAAATCCATCTCATGGTGTGTACTATAAACTTAATTACCATACTCAAGAATATATTAATAAGGCTTACACAGTATAATAAATTAATTTTAATTCTTAGTAATTTGGTAAAACTAAATGGAATGTACAAGCCTGCTACATGACGTGTACTATTCTCACCATTTATCCAAGTCATATTCCTAGGGACTCAATGTGTAAATCATGCCATGGAAAATATTGGAGTGCACAGTGTGTATATGGGCCACACGGCCTGTGGTCTTCATGTTGCATGGCCACTAGTCAGCTAGGTCGTGTAAGAAGCTACACAACCCATCTATGAATAAGGGACTACACGCTGTGTACAATAGTTACATAACATATACTATGGATGATCGTGTGCTAGGATGTATTGATCAACACATGGTGTATAATTAAATGCACTTCATATATTGAATGCACATTCCTTTAAGTAATTCTTAGTGCATTTAACTCTAGTATGTGGCATGAACCTCTAGGTTACACAATGTGTACTCTTGTGTTATCCGACCAAAATACATGGAACCTCCAAATGATATCTTCAATTTTATTTAATTCATAAAATTAATTGAATTGATTATATTTATGAGAAATTAAGAGGAAGAATAAGATATCACAATTTATATTTAAAAATGATTAAACTGGAATTGAAAAACTAAATTACAAATGCATAAATAAATCAATGATATTTAAATAATTTTAAATAATTATGTGATCTATTTGATACCACTTTAAGGTTCTAGACATAGCATAATAATGTGATGGTTCATGTCCAACTTTTCTTTTTGTCGTGATCGATGATTAATCTAATATTTACATGATGATGAACTCTGTGATCAACAAAATTGAATCGAAGAAAACAAAAAGGGATAAAACTCTAGAAAACAGTGTAGGATCATCACATATTATTTATAATTAATTTAATCAATTAAATAATTACCTTTTGAGAAATTATTTCTTCATTGATGGATCTGTCAACAGATCTACATTGTATCGTCATTACATTGTAGGAATCAAGAGCAGATTCCCTCTAGAAGTGATCCACAAGTGTTCCAAAAATCTTCAAACATCATCATAGTAATCTCCATGTGTTGGAACAAAAGATCCTATCGCTTATGTCATTCACCTTTGATCACCAAAAGAATCACTTCCAAATTATTCTCTTTGATATCTCTTGACTCGAGAGTGTGAGGTGGAGAAAAATCTCCCTCCATTCTTGGGAGAATTTTTGGATAAGGGAGCTCTCTAGGGATTCAAGAGGATTCTTTGGATTTATTGTGCACAACTAAAAGCAAATGAAATGGTTCTTATTGAAAAATAATATAATTGGGCTTATATACCACTAGGTTTATAAATAAATAATTGCACAAGTGCCCTTTATTATTTATTTAATCCCTACAAAACCCCATGTCCATAATAATATTATTATTTCTCGACATGTGCTCAACTCGCAAATTAAAATTAAATATTATTTAATTAAATAATATTGAATATATATATTATTTCTCACTGGATTATTAAACTTGGTCCCCCATTACTTCATAATATTTATCAATCCTTGAATAATGACTATTTATTTAATAAATAAATATCATTGCATTATTCACCAATAAATAAATAAGTATTATATTAACTAAATAGAAAATAAATATTTATTATATATTTCACTCACATAATATTCTCTCGAATAACTGATGACAGAATATATGAGATCAATCAAACAAGAATAATTATTAAACCACATACAAGAATAATATTTATACAAATTGTTAAATAATAAATAATAATAAATTATTTAATTGAGATTCTCGATACACTTAGTATGTAGAACTATTAGCCTCTTTCTTAATGGCATTAGGTGAAGCATCCTAAATTCCAAGGTTAACATTTAGTAACATTCCAAGGAACACTTAGAGAAAGAATTTAATATCACAATGACATAATACCTCATACGGATTCCTACTGTGTAATATAATCCATTTATCAAAGTATCTCTAATCAAGTAGATTTCACACTTGTGTCGTGAACCTTTTTTCTCTATATTTATTTATTTAAATTTTTGTAAATTGAAATTTTCTATTGAACACCATGGTCTTGGATTTATTTAGACTATATCATTTCCATCAAAGGGCCTGAGATATCAACTTCTTTTAGAGAAAATAAGTGACAAATATTTTCTCATTATTCATTATTTCAATATTATTAGTGATGCACCCAATGTATCCTACCTTTTCATGAACATAAGTATGTGATTTATAATATTCATTAGTAATAATACTAAAGTATACAGATCAATACACATGTCCATGGATAGGAAAATCCAATGAAACATATAAATGTGGATTTCCTACTACCAGGTCTCATTCTCATAATATGTAACACTGGATATTACCAAGGGAATACACCATTAGAGGGTGCCTCAAAGTCCTATGAGTCTCCACCCTTGATAGCCTGTATAATTTGTGTCCATCAAATGATATCATCCAACTATAGAACATATATTTAAGAATATCATCGTGACACTTCTGGGTTTTCATCCTAGTGGGGAAACTGATGTGACCTTTTAGTGAAAAAGCTACTATTAGGACATTTTCACATACTATGTTATGTAGAAGAAAAATCATGATGTGATAGGAAGTTTTATTAATATTCAATACAATGAATACATGTTATCATAAAGTACACAGAAGTTGGTTCTATAGAACCAACTCCAACAAGTCTCACCGGGTTCTTCAACATAAAAGATGAGTGGGGGAATCCACTTCCACCACCATCTCAGGTTTGGGTTTGGGTTTCTCTTGGGATTTGTGGACATATTCAATTAGTCTTTACATTTTTCTCTCTAGGAATTTTATTTCTTCTTGAATTCCTTTAAACTAATCTTTTTTATTATTTTATTCCACTGGTACTTGATGTTTCACCTCAACCATTTCTTAATAAAATTATAGGAAGTACTCCTGAAGTTAAATTAATTCTCTTGAAAATCCCTCCAACACTAGGTATTCGATGGAATCTTTAAGGTCTTGTATGAGATCCTTAAATCCCCCCTCCTTGGTGATTTGGATTTGAGCTCCCTAGATATCTTTAGAAAAGAAAGAGACATTATCCTCTATAGACCAAGGTGAGTTTTTTTTTTAATTTTTTTATATTTGAAAACAATAAAATATTTACAATTAGATTTTTGGCACTAACTCCCCATAAATTACACTATTTTTGACACGTTCCTGTCATGGGGTGTGGAAAAAAAAATTATTTCATAATTTAAAATTCAGTATAGTGTCCAACCTAGGTTGTCTCTAGAGATGAGCACACAAAAATTAAATTTGTCACTTTGAATTAAAGGAAAAAGTGGTTGTTTTTTAAATAGATTGATTTTAAAACCAAATTAAAAAAAAGAAAGAAATTGAGAAAAATATTGAAAACCAATTGACAAAGAAAGTGATTGAAAATAGTTATATGAGTTGGGTGATCAGGTCATGGTTAGTTTTATAATTTTAATGCTATATTAGTTCCAATTTATCCAATCCTCTTCTGCTAATCCGATTAAACTGAGATTCCACAATGGATTTCTCTCACTCCCATAGTCAAATGGTGATGGCAAGAGTAAACCTTTCCAAGATCTCAGATTTATCTACTCTCCTTCCTATGTGTGAGAGAGTTTTAGAAAATACCCTCAATTGACTTAGGCAATACCTGATCGGGTCTTGTTTATCTTAAAAAATCAAGAATATCCACTACCCCTCCCACACGTACTAATGATTGTTGAGTACTTCACCACTAAGCTATGATCTATTCCATCATATATAAACCAGAACCTATCTGAAGGATATAATGATCTTTGAACAAAGGAAAATCAATAAAATGATATAAAACCAAATATGATCATACTTGATAATAAAAATGCTATTAGAAATTGAAATCAACTTCATAGAAGAGAGTCATAATTTTATACCATGATGTTCAGCAACTCAATCATTACAAATAGAAAACCTCCCCTTACCTAATCACTTATAATTTTATCCTTCATGTGAAGGGTATCCATGAAGAAGTGGTAAGATTAATCCATTACAAAACTATTAAAGGAAAAGAGGGAAAAGGAAGAACAAAAAATTTCTCCTCTAGAATCTATTCTCTATAGGATTTCTCCTATTCTTCCCACTATATAGTTAGAAATCACCAAGGTATCTTCTTAAAATTTGTTCTAAATTGAGTTTTATATCAACCCTAAAAATTTCAATGCATTTGGACATATGTATAAAAATTTATTCCCATATTACTCAAGACCACTTTTTCTAGATGAAGAGACCCTTCATCTTCCTCAACTTTGGCACATTTAAGGGATATTTAATGAAAAAATATGTACATTAAATTTAATTTTATCATGATAATTATGGTTCTATTTTATTTCCAATTAGAATCACCCCATTTAGAGCTATGTATCCCGAGTTATGGCTCATTTACTGAGGTGAGTTCCATTCTGTTGTCCAAAGATACTTTTCAAATTGATTGATTTTTTTGGGCCTATTTAAATTAAAATGATCTTTGGGTTAAGAAAAATAATTTTAATCCCACGAAAAAATGAATATTGAAAAAAAAGATTCACTCCATTTGAATCAATATTGAAAAAGCTATGCTCAAAATACCAAATTGATAAAAAAACTGTTAAAATACCTGAATCAAGTAATTTTCACATTTTAGACCAAAACTCACCAGAAATCCCAAAAATGATGAAAATAAGTTCAAATTGTTAAATTAAAATGGAATAAATCATTTAAATACACATGAAAAATAATGTAAATAGTATCTATATCACAAGCCTATACCAAGAACCTAGAGGTGGTCATCAAAAGGGATGATCAAAACTATTATGGTTGAAACTCCTCAGCATAGTGTCATAATCCCCCTATGAGATCACAAGAGTATCAAATCTCCACTGAAACACAAGCAAGGTAATAGTGTTGTTGAGCTCTAGACCAGGTTATCCTCCTTCTCTCTCTATGTTTCACTCTGAATTCTCTCTCGTGTGTACAAGGATGGAAATATCCCCAAAACATTAACTAAGATGTTGAAGCCACCTCAAGAAATGAATAGTATGAGCAATGATTGCAATCCATGTGACATATGGATGTGAGGATGATTGAGAAAGCCCAAATTAATTGATAATATTTTCCAATATAAAAAAATTCATAGCTTGGGTGGACATGCAAAAAAAGACTAGACATGAAGGGAATGTTTTGGATCATGGAAATATGTGAGGGTGAATAAACACATAAAAATAAACAAAACTCCCTAGAGGATCATTCAACTTGGCTAATCGACATAGCAGATCATCCAAGGAGTGATGTAAGATTAACAGCCCAGACACCACATGTCACATTAAACAACTATTGCATCAGAATCAGTCCACCAAATCAAAATCACTACATTATGTGAAACACAACACCCACATAATATTAGGTTCCTTGACCATGTTAGATTCAAAACCCCTGCACATAAGAATGAATCAGCCCAAAATTCATATAAGAATAACAACAATCCAACTAAAATAAAATTATATTATAATAAATAAAATCTAATAAAATTCATGTGAGTTAAACATGAAACAGGGAAATATTCAGCATGGCATCAACAAACTAAATGGTAAAATTTTAATTTGTAACATATAAGAATGAAAAAAACAATTTAGGTTATGTATGTTGTTATTATCTGTTATTGATGGTTGGTATTTAGCTGTGATTCCTTGCGCTTACTCTTTTTTCTTCATATGATGATTATGTTTTGATCGTTATTGTATGTTATGGTACTGATATTATAGTCTCCTCACGTTTCTCATAGACTCTCGTTGCTAGTAAATAGCCTCTGGCATATGGGGAGGTGCATCTGGGGTCATGTTACACTCTATCTAGGGTGTCTATCAGGAAAATTTAATAAGGGAATTACAATACTACTATGCAACCTGGTAAATAAAAATCATACCAAAAAATATTGAGTTATCAAATGAGGAAATTTTCATAACATGGAAGAAAAAATATTATAATATGAGTTAATATAAAGCAAATCAATTATAGAGGCTTAAAAAATTATCAAAAATACATGAAAAATATCAAATTTAAAAAATATTTAATTTATGTTGTGTTAGCATCATATAAAATCTATATGAATCAATTTTTTAAATATGTGATCACTAAAATGTTATATGAATCAAATTTATAATTGTTTTGTGATCATATATTTAAAATGTTATCTAAAAAAGATGTGTCAATCAAATTTATTTATAAAGGAATTTAACTATGTATCAATCAAATTTATGTGTGAATCATTTATTGCATTAGAGAAAAAATGAAAATTTTAAAATCATACAATCAATACAATTGAGGAAATAGCCAAATACATACCATGACAGAATAAAAATCAGTTTAGAGGAACAAATTTTAGAATGAAAACATAAGTTGGAAACATGTAAAATTTCCTAGGTATTAAAATTCTCAATGAACAAAATGTGAGATAAGTAATAATACCACAGTAAATTTAAAGGCAAAAAAGTGAAGACTAGTGAAAATTTTTGGGATCATAAATGATTAGACCACTAGTGAAACAATAATCATGAGATAAAATAAAGTTGAAAAATTAAAAAATAAATGGACACCATATGTAATGTGGAAAACCCCTCAAAATGAAAGGGGTAAAAACCCAAGGGAAAATAGAAGGATCACTATGGGAAAAAGTGGGTACACACTCCCACAATATTACAAGGAGAAAACCCTCGTAAATATCTCTGTTCAATATGTGGGGAAACCACCTCACAAACACTACACATAAATGATTAATTGGTGATAATATTGTCAGTGAATCCAATGTTGGAAACTCTGGGAGAGTGCCCCATTTATAGGCTGCCTCTCACCTTACCTCATATTCCTGTACTGGTGGTTTTGGTGGGTTTTAGCCACCAACCACATCAACCATGACTGCCCCCTTTGAGGAAGCAAGGGGGTAGCCACTGTCCTAGAAAAAAGTTGTCTACACATCTCCCAATTATAGATTTGATTGAGAAATAATCATATCTCCACACATCCTTTCTATCTGCCAAACATGTTTCTCATGTATTTGCGAGGATTCTTGAGGATCTTCACCATTTGAACTTATTAGAGTCAACCACCTTCATCAGGAAATATTCTAGATTTTCTTTTGTGTGAATTTTATACATGTCCAAACTTCATTCCTCCACCACATATCAGACAAATAGATATTGTACCCCAATTTGATGCATCCAGGAATTAAAATATGGATTCCTTGCAATGTTTAAGGCACTATGATTGTCAAAAAACAATGAAATCAGCTCCTATATATGCCCAAGGTCCTCCAACAAATTTCTCTTCCAAGTCACCTCTTTGAAATTCTATGTAGATGTCATGTACTCCGCCTCCATTGTGGATAAATCCACAACTAATTATAACTTCAAAATCCAGCTCACAACTCTTCCTACAAAAGTAAACACATAACTAGTAGTGGATTTCCTCCGATCAGAATCACTTGCAAAATCTGAATCAACATAGCCTCTGACAGTAAAATCTGATCATCCATAACATAATGCAGTATTTGAGGTCTCCTTGATATATCTTAGGATCCTCTTCACTATGCTTGAATGTTTCTATCCTACATTCTCCATGTACCGACTAACTACTCTCACTGCATGTGAAAAGTCTGGTCTAGTACAAACTATAGAGAACATCAGACTGCCTACTACTAATGCATATGGTACTCGAGACATCTCCATCCTATTTGCTTCACTATTATGAATCATCATAGAGGATTACTTAAAATTAATGGAAAGTGGGTTGGATATTGGCTTATATTCTTGCACATTGAAGAAATTCAAGACTTTCCGTAATTAATTATTCTATGATATCCAAATATTCACATCATCTTTTTCTCGAAAAAATATTCATCCCAAGAATCTTTTTTTCTGGTCCCAAGTCCTTCATATCAAACTCCCTAGCCAACTATTCCTTTTTCTCCTAGATCTGATCATTATTGGGGCCTAAAACCAATATTTCATCCATTTACAATAGAAGAATGATGAAATCATTACCATATAAACCCCTGAAATATATACAAGGATCTAAATGAAGTCTGTTGTATCCAAGTCTCATTATATAGGAATCAAATATCTTGTACCGACACCTCAGTGCCTTCTTAATACTGTACATAGATTTGTTCAACCTGCAAACCAATTTCTCTTTTCCTTATTTTGAAAAACCTTCCTACTGGAGCATATAGATATATTCATCAAGATCACCATGGAGAAAATCAGTCGTCACATCCAGCTAATCTGGATGTAAACTGTATGTAGCACACATCGCCATAACTATCTGAATAGTTGTCAGTCTAACAACAAGAGAAAATATTTCATTGAAATAAATCTCTTCCTTCTGAGCATATCCTTTTACCACAAGTCTTGCACAATATCTTTCCACCTGGTCCTTTCTATACTAATTGATGTAAAAAACTCATTCGTTTATGAAATACTTCCTTCCATGAGTTAATGGAACAAGATCCCAAGTATTGTTCTTATGTAGGGCTTCAAGTTCCTCCTATATCGCCACCATCCATGAGGATACATTTGGACTCTAAGATACCTCTACAAAATAAGACAGCACTCCATCCTTTGTCAATAAGCATTATGCAATATTTCTCTCACTGACATAGTCTGAGTGCCATACTGGAGCTCTTTTCTTCTGAGTTGACCTTTGTGGTCCAGACTCAATTGGTACTTGATCATCTTGTTCTGGTAATGCCTCAGAGGAAACTGCTTTTTCCTTGTATTTTTCTTCTAATTAGAATGTTGTAGTTTATGTATTCTCCTTATCCATGTCTCCATAAATTATCATTTTCAACTTGTCTTCTTCACAAATGACATCTCTGTTGATGATAAGTTTGTGGTCAGTGGGGTCCCAAAAAAAATACCCTTTCACACCATCAGCATACCCTAAGAAGATACATTTCCTGGATCTTGAATCCTATTTCAATATTTCCTAATCAATAAAAATTGCATATACATGACTTCCAAAAGTATGTTATTGAGAATAGTCAGCGGTTTTACCAATACATATCTCCATCAGTGTCTTCAAATCAATCGCAAGTGAAGGAGATTTGTTGATCACATAACAAGTGGTATTCACTACTTCTGCCCAATTTTTTTTGGCAATTCCTACAGTATTCAACATCACCCTTATTCTATACAATAGGGTTTTATTTATCTACTCTGCCATCCCATTACCCTGAGGATTATATGACATCATGAACTATCTCTTGATTCCTTCCTATTGAAAAAAAGTATCAAACTTTTCTCTTGTATATTCTCCACCATTTTCAGTCCTCAGACACTTGTTTTTATTTTCAGATTCAAGTTACTTCCATGCTTTGAATGTTTTGAAGACTTAAAAAACATCCGCTTTACTATCAATTGGGTACACCCAAAATCTCCTAGAATAATCATCAATGAAGGATACAAAGTACCTTGCTCCTCCTAGGGATATAATTGGTGCTTTCCAAATGTTGGAATGGATCAACTCTAATATCTCCTTAATTCTTGCTGTCAATGTCCTGAAATTTAACCTATGTTTCTTGATCAAAACACAATGCTCACAAAATGGTAAGGATAAATTTATAAGTCCAGGAAGAAACTTTTGATCTTCAAGAATATTCATGCCTCATTCTAACATATGGCCAAGATTCTGGTTCCATAACATCATCAACGCTTTTGTCGAGGTAGTTGATGCAACAATTATGTCTGCCTTCTTCTCCGTTTTATCCATAAGCACATACATGTACTTTGAGATCTTTTTTTCAATCATTACCACAAGATATCCCTTCATAATTATCATCATTCCTTTCTCGATGTGATTCTTGCATCCAATATCATCAAATTTTCCCAAATATAATATGTTCTTCTTCAAGCCCTTTACATGACATACTCCTTGTATGGTTCATACCATGACATCTTGCATCTTCAATTTGATGGCGCCTAATCTAACAATCTTCAAGGTGTGATAATTATCCTTGTACAAAAGTCCTTCGAGGGTGGTTTAATAATAATCAAACCATTCTTGTCAAGACATTATGTTCCATGTTACTCCTAATTCAATTATCTATGCATCATTGAGATGCTTCCTACTTCCAGCAATCGTCGTTGCTTCACTGACTAGTATATCTCCACTTCTAGAAGTACTCACCACATTTTTTTTTCATTTCATGATTCTGGTTCGCACTTGAACCACCCTCCATCATTATATCTGTCAGTCTTTTTTCAATTTCTAGTCAGTAATTATCCTTCTACAGCACTGCCAGCATCTTCATTTCCCATAATAAAAAATTATTCCTATTGAATTTTTCGATCTCTAATTTTTCCTCCATATGGACACACCATTAGTACAGAACCTCTTCTATTTCAAAACAGTGTATTTAATAATATCAATAAATTTTTTCTAATTTGAAATATCAATCAAATTTACAATCACAGAGCATACTCAAATTTACAAGAATTATTAATACCCAAAAATATTAACAATACCAGGCCAAAACCTTCCTCTAATACCACTTTTTGGGACCATAAATTATTGTACCATAGGTGAAACAATAATTACAAGATAAAATAAAGTTAAAAAATGATGAAATAAATAGACACTAGATGTAACGTTGAAAACCATCCAAAATGAAAGGGGTAAAAAACCACAAACAAATAGAAGGATCACTATGGGTAAAAGTGGGTACATACTACCTCACTATTACAAGTATAAAACCCTTGTAAATATCTCTCTTAAATATGTGGAGAAACCACATCACAAATACTGCACATAAATGATGAACCGGTGATGAGATTTCCAGTGAAGCCGAAGTTGAAAATGCTATGAGAGAGACCCATTTATAGGATGCATCTCCCCCTGTCTCCTCTTCCTCTGTAGGTGGGTTTGGTGGGTTTTGTCCACCAACCACATCAACCATGCCTTCTCCCTTTATGAATCAAGTGGGGTAGCCACTGTCCTGGAAAAAATTTGCAGACAAAAATTGGGTAGTTGTGGAAAGTGGCCACAAATCAAAGAAAATTTATGGATGAGAGCTAGAGATTGATGTGAGATGGAAGTTATGGATGGGGAGAAACATAGGAATTGAATTATGTAGTTAAGGGGAGATAACTTGGATGCATGGTGTATAGATTGATTATAGAGAGGGTGTGGATGGTTGGTGAGCCTGTGATAGACATAGAAGAGAGGTGCAGGTCAATGATGAGGAAATACATCAAGGAGATGCAATCAACCCATGAGAGTTTATGGATGATGATTTTATATGGATGTCAATTATGGAAACAAGGAGGTAATGATCTAAAGATAAGAGATCAAATAAACAGTGGAGGAGATTGAGAGAAATCAGAATTTGGGGAATATATGGAATGTTAAGGGAGATTTTAGAGGAAATTAGAGGGAATTGAGAGTGGACCAAGGGAGGGAGCATTGAGTAAGAGGGTTGGGGAGATATGTAAACAAGATAGAATATGAGGGAAATAAATATATGAGGGAAGGTGTGTTATAGAAGATGATAGGATTTATAAGAATAAATAGATATATTGATATTTCAATGTTTCAAAAGATGAAATTGAATATTAAATCTATATTCTTAAAGGGTGTGTTAGATCATTTAATGAAATAGGTTTGGACCAGAACTATTCAAGGTTTGAGTTTATCAGGTTCATATTGGAAAAAAACCATCCCATTTATTAATTGGGTCTGACCATACTGACCTGATCCCAGACCATTTACTAATCGAGTATTGAAAAAAATATTGATTAAAGGATTGGATTTTTTTTGGAATATTGGGCCTTAAAATATTATCAAATAAAATAAAATTTATATAATAATCATTAATTTGAAATAACAAATACGAAATATTATAGTTTTTAAAAAAATATCCTTATAATACAACAAAATTGGGTCAGGCGTGATATGATATCACTTATTAAAATAAATAAATATATATATGTATGTATGTATGTAAATTATAGATAATGAGAATATGATATATCATAGATTACTGGAAGGTGTGATTCACTCTCCCCCTAAGTCATGGGTTCAAGTCCCGCAGGGGGGTTTTTAGCCTTGAACTACAACTTTACCTTTTGCGCATATATATATATATATATATATATAATTGTAACGCCTAGACCCTAGTAGCCCGGATCTGGTGTATTATTTTATTACATTGGCATTATTACAAGTAATAAAATCCAATAGGAATGAATAGTTTGGTAGTTTTGTAAAACTAGATACATACATAAGTTCAACATTACAACTTGAAATAAAATACAACAAATAAATTCTAATTGGAATGTCCACAACTCTTAGATTATCCTTGAAAGTTATTCATAATAAACTTATTTCTATAATGGGGGAAAACATAAGAAATGGGTGATCTTAGATTCTTAGTAAGGGTAAGTAAAATAGAGGAAGCATAAATAATAAGGCATAATGAATAACTAAAAGTACACATTCCATTAAAAA
This sequence comes from Viscum album, assembly GCA_963277665.1. Taxonomy (NCBI): domain Eukaryota; kingdom Viridiplantae; phylum Streptophyta; class Magnoliopsida; order Santalales; family Viscaceae; genus Viscum; species Viscum album. The sequence goes on from OY728127.1 coordinate 703,212,124, forward strand.
TATACTTTAGCATAACATGGTAGGAATAAATGATGATTCAATAATTCAAAAATAAAACATAACCATGAATATTATACTTGTCAAATAATCACATGGTATATCAAATACTATATTCCTAATGAGGTAATGCATAATGCGGGACATCATAACCCTACTATCACGACCTTGTGCCAAGACCATAATAACTATACCGTCAAGGCTTTGTGCCATGGCACTAGTTTGTCTCATGAGACCTACTGATGCATCGAGGGGATATAGAGGGCCCCACCCATCACTTTATAAGTCCAATTAATTCCTCATATGAATGTGGATATACATAAACATCATATACATGTGCAATTTAAATAACTTTCCCTAATCAGTAAACATAATTTCAAACCATTCGGATTAATATGGTGAATGGTATCAAGATAGCATATCCATAGTCAAACTAATCATAAACCCTTCAAAAAGATATTTTATATGATATCATAAGAGATAAAACTCAATGAGGTATAATATTAAACAAATTATGTTGAAATAGATGAAGATACTTTTAAACTATACCATTAAAAAATTCTCGATAAAATAATCCTTAAACATTCCAAAGTGTCCCATACTACCTTGAAACATTCAAATAATAATCCCTTAGAATATCATGATAATAAGGAGAATATTAATATTATATACCAAAGGTAAGCACATACACCACATGTAAGGAATAAGTGGTGAATGAGGCATATATCTCATAAAAGTTAAAGTGAAAAAAGAAAAATCCCTTTTTACTTCGAAAAGAAGACTTTTTTTGGAAAATCATTCGTATTTGTCATGAAATAAGATTGTAAATATGTAAATTACAGAAAAGAAAATTTAAGGATATAGAATTCAAATTTGAGGCATAAATAATTTCCCATTTAATTGAAATCATATATAAATAGTTTTTAAATAAGCTTTAGAAGAAAAACATTTTAGTGCAATTTAAGGATAATGTTAAAGGGGTTTTAAAGAGAAAGGGATTGTTTGATTTCATAAAACCATAAATTAACCAAGATAGTTTTTCATGATAAATTTTTTGATTTTAAAAAAATAATTATGTCTTAAAACAGATCATACAGTGCACTTGAAAATAGGTAAGAATTCAAGAAGTTCCCTTAAATCTGGCTTGTTTATCGGGGAGAATTTGTGAAAGAACCTTTTAGAAAAAATAACTCCCCATAAAATAAAGAAGAATTATTTTGGGTACATATATATAACATTATAACAGAATTTATGAATACTATATAAGAATATTTAAGAATTTTATTGAGTTAAGTAGAGTATAAGAGTAACTCGAAAGAAAATGGAGGTTTGGGTAAAAACCCTTACCAATTTGTAACAAATCGAATCATATGACCTAAAATTAATAACCATAAAATGATACATTTAATAACATGAAAATAAATATATTAATTATATAATTTAACAATTGGAAGTATACATACACCATACACAAGAGATTGTGGTGAATAATGAAAATCTCACGGAAATAAAAGCGAGATGAGTTACTTTATGTTCGAATATGTTCCGCTCTTGAACTTAAGGTCTTGGAATATGAAATTAGACTTATTAATAAATTAATTCATAACCTATTAGACATGTATTTTATTTAGTATAATTTTATTAAGTTCATCTATGGTCTTTTTTATGGGTTAATAGATTCAATATCATCGTTTGTGAGGGCTCATTTCATTAGTTTTCATGATCGGTTCATTTGTGTGGAAGTTAATGTTAAATGAGAATTGAATTCCATAATTGATGTTATATGTTATTAATTTTCATAAATAAGGTTAAATTATTATATAGTTCATTTGGTTACTTTGAATGAGGATGAATCATTAGATAAAATTTTAATAATAAACGCTTGGATTAATTTGGTGGTTTTTCGATCACCATGAAATCATTTTGTCTTATAAATTAGTAACATATGTAAAAAATGATTCAAGAAAATTACATATGATATTTTATATATATTATTATCTATTTAAACCATAAAAATGGTTTCATGACCAGAATTGAAGATGGTAATAGAAGTTGAAAACCCGTCGTCCTTAAATGTGATAAATTAACACATCTCAGACGGTGTTTTCATTTCTAGTATAAAAGGAGGGGAAAGGAGATATTATGATGAATTATTGAATTATCATAACAAAATTATAGTACATGTAAGGTACTGGAGTTATCATAACATTTGGAGTAAATGATTTTATGAAAGAAAGAGAAAGAAATGAATCTGAAAGAAAATAAAAGAAATGAAAAGAGGAATTTACCTCTTGAATTTATCTTCCTTGAGAACCTCTTTAGAGGAGAGGATTTAAAATTTTAAAGATTCCAAGGGCTACTGGATGTTCGTAGGAGATTGGAAGGATATTTTAGCTGAATTTAGACAAGGTATGAGGCTTTAGAGGAATGAAGAGAAAAGGGAGTGAGGGGTGGTTTTATAGTGGAGGATAGGATGGTTTTTTTTTGAACATCTTATTCATTATTTTATTGTTTTTCTCAATAGAAGCAATATTGTTTGATTCTTGTGACCAAAAATAGTAATAAGTGCATGTTAGTTCGAACAAATGGTAGCTTACATCATCCATGATGTAAGGAATAGTTTATTTATCTTATAACATATTTATAACGTAAATACCGTATTTTACAATTCACCAAAAATTCAGCCTAATAATTTTTCAACGTGTAGAATCCTAAAAATGAAATCTTTTTTATGAAAGTGATTTTCTAAATATGATAAATTTAATTTTTAATTAAAATCATTATTTAATTGAAAAATACATATTTTAAAATTATAACTCATTTTATAACACCCTGAAAAATTATCTAAGGTCTCATTAGATTGTCTTAAAATCATAAGACTACAAAATATTGATTTAGGAATACATTTTAAGAAAATGAATTTTCCTTTAAATACATTTATTAATTATAAAATTTTAATAAAATATTTATTGCTCATAAAAATACCAACACATAATTTTTAATTTTTAAAATACTCACTTTCATTTATAAGGTGCCTAAATATTATTTATACTTTCATGGGTGATGTTACTATTCACAATGGTCATATTACTATTCATAAGGGTACATTAATATTCATAAGGGTAACATTACTATTCATAAGGCTGATTTATTATTCACTAAAAATTAAGTTGATCTTATCAGACTCTAAATATCTTGTTGAACACAACCGTGCATGTCCGTTTTTCAAAATTCAAGACATAGAGGTGAAAAAATTAAGTTTTACAGCTAGGTTATAAATATCTCCTATAACAATGTTTTGTTTTATAGATAATCAATGTTGTATGCGTAATAATCTATCTAATGAATTAAAATTATTTATGAAGAAACATACCACAAAATCTTGGGGTGTCATATTAATAGTGAACATATTCATAACATAATTTAGTATTTATCAAAATAATTATTATAGTAGATATATATATTATATTTAATTAAATAATATTTTCATAAAAATGAATTTTTTAAAAATAATCAAATATATATATTCATATTAAAATATTATTTTACACAAAAATAATAATGAAAAAATAGTTTAGCTCGTACAATGATCAACTTAAACCATTCATAAATGGTTAAACTTTCATAATGATTCAAAACTTTAGAAAGAAGGTCTATTAATTTCTAATATTAACTTTTCATTATCCCTTAATCAACATGAATTAGATCTAAATTTTCACATTACAAACATGTGAATAACTTCATCTTGTATCTTCTTGAAATATGGTAATAACATCAAATTACCATAAAACCTTTTTGGAAACATGTATTATTTTGTATTCCTTAAGTAAGATACATGTTATTGGATTTATTCCTTAAATCCAAAAAATCTTGTAAACTCCTTAGATGATAGCATAGAACACTTATCGAAAATTCAATAATCAGTTCCAAGGTAGTCAGTACTTATCCAAACCAATCATTTCTTTATCATTATCTCAACATCAGGAATATATTTAGGGTTGTATTTCTATAAATCTTGCATTTTACAAAAAAATTTACTTTCCACTGAATATCTTTTCTTAGTACCATTCAACTTATGGTTTCCAATCCTTAATGAAAAATTACTATAGTACAATCCTTATATATTCTATAATTCTTATAACTAGTACATTGTTGATAAAATATTCAAATGAAATGATTCTTGAATAGTCATATTAATTATTCTTATTCATCAGTGGGAGAATCATAACTTGATCATTATCCAATAACATCATTTAGGGTATATTAATTTTATGCTTGGTACATTGATTCATAGTGTCCCATCTCCTTGCAGTTGAAACATTGTACATTGGAAACCTTTTTCTTACCCTTGCAATCACGAACTTGGTTTCCTTTTTATCTATACTTATAACAAACTCTCACTCCCTTCAAGAATTTTCTGAGGTGATTCTTTCCACATTATCACATGTGGGAAAACCCTTCTTTCCCTTCTTACCATTGTCAATATTTTTCTCTGTCATCCTCTTCTTCTTTTTCTTCCCTTCAAATCCATAAGACTCGGAGAATTATTTACATTCCTTGTTAACACATGATAATATTTCGTCATATGATGAGGAATCTTGGGAGACTATCTTTTTCTAAAATTACGGATTAAGACCATAAGAGATATGATCCTTCGTACTCTTTGCATCACATTCATTGGTGTAGTTCTAATTCATTCTACTAGGTTCCATTTCTAATCAATTACATATACTATATTAGATCATAAGATTATGAACTCTCTATAACTCTAAACATGATATATCACATAACATAAATTTATTAATTTAAAATCCTATAAGCATACACTTTGGTTAATTTGGTGGCATAAATCCTTCATAATGACTTGTAAGGAAAATGTGAATTATCCTAAGCATATCCCCTGAGAGTGTCAAACTAGGTGCGTAGTAAGGCTCATTTTTTGTGTACCAGGATACCCCAGGTCAAGCCTAAAACTCCTTGTCATATTTGTTACTCTTGAGTACATCTATACCAGAACCACATCCACTTGTAGTATCCATACATGGATGTATTTTCTAGAAAGATCCACATATCTATTCCTTACCAAAATTCCAGGATATTCTTGTATGCTTATCCTCAAAGACTGTCTTAGGGGTTTTTTCCCTAATCTTTATTTTCTAAATCTAGTTTCCATGTTTTCTACTAAACATCCTTTGATACCAGATGTAATGCCCTGACCCCAGTAGCCTGGAGTCGGTGCATTATTTTATTACATTGGCAAGATTACAAGGAATCAAATCCTAGAGGAATGAATAGTTTAGTAGTTTTGGAAAACTAGATACATGCATAAGTTCAACATTACAACTTGAAATGAAATACAATATATAGATTCCATTGGGAACATCCACAACTATTATATTATCCCTGAAACTTATTCATAATAAACTTCCTCGAATATTGGGGAAAAATAAAACAAAACAAATGGGTGAGCTCAGATGCTTAGTAAAGGTAATTATAATAGTGGAACCATAAATAATAATTCATGATGAATAACTAGAAGTACACATTCCATTAAAAATATACTTGTGCATAACATGGTAGAAATAAAATATGATTCAATAATGCCACAATAAAATATTACCATGGATATTCTAATAGTAGAATAATCACAAGGTATATCAAATACTAGATTCATAACGAGGTAATGCATAATTCTGGACATCATAACCATACTTTCAAGGCCTTATGCCAAGACCATAAAAACTATACTGTCAAGGCCTTGTGCCAAGACACTAGTTTGTCTCATGAGACCTATAAATGCATTGAGGGGATATAGAGGGCCTCACCCATCACTTTCTAAGTCCAATTAATTCCTCATATGAATGTGGATATACATAAACATCATATACATGTGCAATGTAAATAAATTTTCCTAATCGGTAAACATAATTACAAACCATTAAGAGTAATATGGTGAATGGTATCAAGATAGCATATCCATAGTCAAATTAATCAGAAACCCTTCAACAATATATTTTATATGATATCATAAGAGATAAAACTCAATTAGGTACAATATTCAACAAAGTATTTTGAAATAGATGAAGATGCTTTTAAATGAGACCATTGAAAAATTCTTGAGAAAATAATCCTTAAACATTACAAAGTGTCTTATACCACCTTGAAATATTCAAATAATAATCCCTTATAATTTCATGAGAATAAGGAGACTCTTGATATGATATACCAAAGGTAATTACATACAACACATTTAAGGAATAACTGGTGAATGAGTCATATATCTCATAAAATTTGAAGTGAAACAAGAAAAATCCATTTTTAATTCGGAAAGAATACTTTTTTGGAAAATCATTTGTATTTGTCATGAAATAAGATTGTAAATATGTATATTCCAGAAAATAAAATTTAAGGATATAGAAGTAAAATTTGAGGCATAAATAATGTCCCATTGAAGTGAACTCATGTATAAAGAGTTTTTAAAGAAGCTTTAGAAGCAAAACATTTTAGTGCAATTTAAGGAAAATGTTAAAGGGGTTTTAAAGAGAAAGGTATTTTTTCTTTCATAAAACCAGAAATTAACCAAGATAGTTTTTCATGATAAATTTTTTTATTTTACAAAAATAATTATGTCTTAAAAAGTATCATATAGTGCACTTGAAAATAGGTAAGAATTAAAGAAGTTCCCTTGAATCAGGATTTTTTATCGGGGAGAATTTGTGAAAGATCCATTTAAAAAATATAACTCCCCATAAAATAAAGAATAATTATGTTGGGTACATATATATATAACATTATAACATAATTTACAAATATTATATAAGAATATTTAATAATTTTATTGAGGTAAGTAGAGTATAAGAGTAACTCGAAAGAAAATGGAGGTTTGGGTAAAAACCCTTACCACTTTGTAACAAATCGAATCATATGCCCTAAAATTAATAACCATACAATGATACATTTAATACCATGAAAATAAATATATTCATGATATAACACAACAATGGGAAGTATACATACACTATACAGAAGATATTTTGGTGAATAATGGAAATCTCACGGAAATAAAAGTGAGATGAGAAACCCCTTACCTTATGTTCAAATATGTTCCGCTCTTGAACTTAAGGTCTTGGAATATGAAATTAGACTTATTAATAAATTAATAAATAACCTATTAGACATTTATTTTATTTATTATAATTTTATTAAGTTCATCTATGGTAATTTTTATGGATTAATAGATTCAGTATCATCGTTTGTGAGTGCTCATTTCATTAGTTTTCATGATTGGTTCATTTGTATGGAAATTAATGTTAAATGAGAATTTAATTCCAGAATTGATGTTATATGTTATTAATTTTCATAAATAAGGTTAAATGATCATATAGGTAATTTGGTTACTTTGGATGAGGATGAATCATTAGATAAAATTTTAATGATAAACGCTTGGATTAATTTGGAGGTTCTTCGATCACCATGAACTCATTTTGTTTTATAAATTAGTACCATATGTAAAAAATGATTCCTGAAAATTACATAGGATATTTTATATATTATGATCTGGTTCAACCATAAAAATGGTTTCATGACCAGAATTGAAGACGGTAATAGAAGTTGAAAACTCGTCGTCCATAAATGTGATAAATTAATACATCTCTGATGGTGTTTTCATTTCTAGTATAAAAGGAGGGGAATGGAGAGATGATGATGAATTATTGAATTATAATAAAAAAATTATATTACATGTAAGTTTATGGAGTTATCATAACATTTGGGGGAAAAGAGGTTATGGAAGAAAAAGAAAGAAAGGAATTTGAAAGAAAATAAAAGAAATGAAAAGAGGAATTTACCTCTTGAATTTATCTTCCTTGAGCACCTTTTTAGAGAAGAGGATTTGGAATTTTAAAGATACCAAGGGCTGCTGGACATGTTTAGGATCTTGAGAGGAGATTTTAGTATAATTTAGACAAGGTACAAGGCTTGAGAGGAGTGAAGAGAAAAGGGAGTGAGGTGTGGTTTTTATAGTGGAGGAGAGAAGGTTTTTTTTGAATATCTTATTAATTATTTTATTAGTTTTCTCAAGACAAGCAATATTGTTTGATTCTTGTGACCCAAAATAGTAATAAGTTCATGTGATTTGAACTAATGGTGGCTTATATCATCCATGATGCAAGGAATAGTGTATTTATCTTATAACATATTTATAACGTAAATACCGTATTTTACTATTCACCAAAAATTCAGCCTAACAATTTTTCAACGTGTAGAATCCAAAAATGAAATCTATTTTATGAAAGTGATTTTATAAATATGAGAAATTTAATTTTTAATTTAAATAATTATTTAATTGAAAAATACATATTTTAAAATTATAACTCATTTTATAACACCCTGAAAAATTATCTAAGGTCTCATTAGATTATCTTAAAATCATAGGACAACAAAATATTGATTTAGGAATACATTTTAAGAAAATGAATTTTTTTTAAATATATTTTTTAGTTATAAAATTTTAATAAAATATTTATTTCTCACAAAAATACCAACACATAATTATTAATTTTTAAAATACTCACTTTCATTTATAAGGTGCCGAAATTTTATTTATACTTTTATGGGTGATGTTACTATTCACAAGGATCATATTACTATTCATAAGGGTACATTACTATTCATAAGGGTAACATTACTATTCATAAGGCCAAGTTATTATTCAACTAAAAATTAAGTTGATCCTATAGGACTCTAAATATCTTACTGAACACAACCGTGTATGTCCGTTTTTCAAAATTCAAAACATAGAAGTGAAAGAATTAAGTTTTAAATCTAGATTATAAATATATCCTATAACAATGTTTTGTTTTATAGATAATCAATGTTGTATGCATAATAATCTATCTAATGAATTAAAATTATTTATGAAGAAACATACCAGAAAATCTTGGGGTGTCATATTAATAGTGAACATATTCGTAACATAATTTAGTATTTATCAAAATAATTATTATAGTAGATATATATATTAAATTTAATTAAATAATATTTTCATAAAAATTAATGTTGTAAAAATAATAAAATATATATATTCATATTAAAATATTCTTTTACACAAAAATAATAATGAAAAAATAGTTTTTTTAGAACATTAATTAATTTAAAAGCTTTAAATTATAATTATTTGTAGGTATTATTATTAATTAAAACACTTAAATTTAAATAATTTAAAATTATTGAAAAAATTACCGGGGTGTTACATTATTCCCCCCTCAACATAATTGAGTCCTTGCAATTCGAAACTACACTTCAAAAGTTAAATTTTGATGCTTAAAAATTACCTTGTGGGAAACCCACATCAGAAATAGGTTTAACAAAATATCCTCCTAATAAGGGGGAAGGTGAAATGAATAGCTTACCACAAATATATGCATTCTCATAGGATAAAATTAGTGTTATGTGGAAATATGGGCGTGGAAGAATAATCTAACCATCATGATCCGATGGAATGTGATAGGTAACATGTTCAGATGAAAGTTGATTACCACAAAACCATAGACTATAATTATGAAAAGGTCCATTAATATCATTAAAAAAAATTGATAATAAGACACCATTTTTATGAACCTTTTCCTAGAGTTGAGTAATTATTCCACTCTATAAGAGTATAAATATACACAAACTTATCCTTTAATTTCACCTTGAACTATCTATACTTTATCACTTATCACAGGTTGTGCCATGTGGTGAAGTAATACATTAACCTCTAAAAGCTCGTACAATGATTAACTTAAACCATTCATGAATGGTTAAACTTTCCATAATGATTCAACACTTTATAAAGAAGGTCTCTTAATTTCTAAGATGAACTTGTCATTATCCCTTAATCAACATGAAGTAGCTCTAAATTTTCGCATTTCAAACATGTGAATAACTTCATCATGTATCTTATTGAAATATGGTAATAACATCAAATTACCATAAAACCTTATTGGAAACATGTATTCTTCTGTATTACTTAAGTAAGATACATGTTATTGGATTTATTCCATAAATCCAAAAAGTGTTGTAAACTCATTCGATGATAGCATTGAACACTTATTGAAAAGTCAATAATCAGTTCCAAGGTAGTCAGTACTTATACAAACCAATCATTTCTTCATCATTATCTCAACATCAGGAATATATTTAGGGTTGAATTTCCATCAATATTGCGTTTTACAAAAAGTTTAACTTTCCACTGAATATCTTTTCTTGGTACCATTCAACTTATGGTTTCCAATTCTTAATGAAAAAGTACTACAGTACAATACTCATATATTCTATAATTCTTATAACCAGTACATTGCTGATAAAATATTCAAATGGTGTGATTCTTGAATAGTCATATTAATCATTCTTCTTCATCAGTGGGAGAATCATAACTTGATCATTATTCAGAAACATCATTTGGGTATATTCCTTTGATGCTTGGGAAATTGATTGTCATAGTTTCCCATCTCCTTGCAATTGAAATATTGTATATTAGAAACCTTTTTCTTACCCTTTCAATCACGAACTTGGTTTCCTTTTTCTCTATACTTATAACAAACTCTCACTCCCTTCAAGAATTTTCCAAGGTGATTCTTTACATAATTATCACATGTGGGTAAACCCTTATTTCCCTTCTTCCATTTATCTATATTTTTCTCTTCCATCCTCTTATTCTTTTTCTTCCCTTAAAATCCATAAGACTCAGATAATTCTTTACATTCCTTATTAACACATGATATTATTTCTTCATATGATGAGGATACTTCGGAGACTATCTTCTTCTAAAATGATGGCTTATGACCATAGGAGATATGATCCTTCATACTCTTTTCATCGCATGCATTGGTGTAGTTCTAATTCATTATACTAGGTTCCATTTCTAATCAATTACATATACTATATTAGATCATAAGATTATGAACTCTCTATAACTCTAAATATGGTATATCACATAACATAAATTTATGCATTGTAAATCCTAGAACCATATACTTTGGTTACTTTGGGGGCATAAATTCTTCATAATGACTTGTAAGGAAAATTTTAATTGTTCTAAGAATATCCCCTGGGAATGTCTAACTAGGTGCATAGTAAGGCTTGTTTTTGTGTACCAGGATACCTCAGGTCATGCCTGAAACTCCTTGTCAGAGTTGTTACTCTTAAGTACATCTATGCCAGAACCACATCCACTTGTAGTATCTAGACATGGATGTATTTTCTATAAAGATACAAATATCTATTGCTTACTAAAACTCTAGGATATTCTTGTATACTTATCCTCAAATAATATCATAGGGTTTTTCCCCTAATCTATATTTTCTAAATCTAGTTTCCAAGTTTTCTACTAAACTTCCTTTGATACCAGCTGTAATTCCCTGACCCCAGTAGCTTGGAGATGGTGCATTATTTTATTAAATTTTAATGATTAAAAGGAATAAAATCCTAGAGGAACGAATAGTTTAGTAGTTTTGGAAAACTAGATACATACACCAGTTCAACATTACAACTTGAAATGGAATACAATATATAAATTCCAATGGGAACATCCACAACTCTTAGATTATCCCTGAAAGTTATTTATAATAAACTTCCTCACATACTGGGGAAAAATAAAACAAAAGAAATGGGTGAGGTCAGATGCTTAGTAAAGGTAATTAAAATAGTGGAATCATAAATAATAAGGCATGATGAATAACTAGAAGTACACAGTCCATTAAAAATATACTTGATCATAACCTGGTAGGAATAAAAGATGATTCAATAATGCCACAATAAAATATAACCATGGATATTATAATAGTATAATAATCATAAGGTATATCAAATACTATATTCATAATGAGGTAATTCATAATGCGGGACATCATAACCATACTGTCAAGGCCTCGTGCCAAAACCATAACAACTATACCATCAAGGCCTTGTGCTAAGATACTAGTTTGTCTCGTGAGACCTACTGATGCATAGAGGGGCTATATAGGGCCCCAAACATCAATTTCTAAGTCCAATTAATTTCTCATATGAATTTGGATATAAATAAACATCATATACATGTGCAATTTAAATAACTTTACCCAATTTGTAAACATAATTATAAACCATTCGGAGTAATATGGTGAATGGTATCAAGATATCACATCCATATTCAAACTAATTAGAAACCCTTCAAAAACATATTGTAGATGATATCATAAGAGATAAAACTCAATGAGATGCAATATTAAACAAAGTATGTTGACATAGATTAAGATACTTTTAAATGAGACCGTTGAAAAATTCTTGAGGAAATAATCCTTAAACATCCCAAAGTGTCTCATACCACCTTGAAACATTCAAATAATAATACCTTATAATATCATGAGAATAAGGATAATATTGATATGATATACAAAAGGGTAGTACATACACCACATTCAAGTAATAAGTGGTGAACAAGGCATATATCTCATAAAAGTTAAAATGAAATAAAAAAAATCCCTTTTTACTTTGGAAAGAAGTGTTTTTCTTGGAAAATCATTTGTATTTGTCATGAAATCATATTATAAATAGGTATATTCTAGAAACGAAAATTCAAAGACAAAAAATTCAAATTCGAGGCATAAATAACATCCCATTGAAGTGAAATCTTTTAAAAATCGTTTTTAAAGAAGCTTTAGAAGGAAAACATTTTAGTGCAGTTTAAGGAAAATGTTAAAGGGATTTTAAAGCGGAATAGAATGTTTTTTTCAAAATACCAGAAATAAAAAAATATATTTTTTCATGATAAAATTTTTTATTTTTAAAAAATAATTATGGCTTAAAACATATTATATAGTACACTTGAAAATAGGCAAGAATTCAAGAAGTTCCCTTGAATCGGGCTTGTTTATCGAGGAGAATTTTTGAAAGATCCTTTTAAAATATATAACTCCCCATAAAATAAAAAAGGATTCTGTTTGTTACATATATATGTAACATTCACATATAATTTATGAAGAGTACATATTAATATTTAATAATCTCATTGAGGTAAGTAGAGTATAGAGTAACCCGAAAGAAAATGGAGGTTCGGGTAAAAACCCTTACCACTTTATAACCAATCAAATAATATGCCCCAAAATTAATAACCATAAAATTATATATTTAATACCATGAAAATAAATATATTTATCATATAAAAAAACAATGGTAACTATACATACACCATACACAAGATATAGTGGTGAATAATGGAAATCTCTCGGAAATAAAAGCGAGATGAGAAACCCCTTACCTTATGTTCGAATATGTTTCGCTCTTAAACTTTAGGTCCTAAAATATGAAATTAGACTTATTAATAACTTAATTTAGATCCTATTAGATATGTATTTTATTTATTATAATTTTATTAAGTTCATATATGGTCATTTTTATGTGTTAATAGATTCAATATCATCGTTTGTGAGTGCTCGTTTCATTAGTTTTCATGATCGGTTCATTTGTATGGAAGTTAATGTTAAATGAGAATTTAATTCCAGAATTAATGTTATATGTTATTAATGTTAATACATAAGGTTAAATGATCATATATTTCATTTGGTTACTTTGGGTGAGGATGAATCATTAGATAAAATTTTAATGATAAATGCATGGATTAATTTGGTGGTTTTCCGATCACCACGAGCTCATTTTGTTTTATAAATTAATACCATATGTAAAAAATGATTCCTGAACATTAAATAGGATATATTACATATATTATGATCTGGTTCAACCATAAAAATGGTTTAATTACCATAATTGAAGATGATAATAGAAGTTGAAAACTCATCATCCTTGAATGTGATAAATTAACACATCTCATATGGTGTTTTCATTTATAGTATAAAATGGGGGAAAAAGAGAGACGATGATGAATTATTATATTATAATAACAAAATTATACACTACTAGAATGTGGGTTTTTTCCAACACTTCCATACAAACGGTTTTATAAAACCGTTGGTAAAGAAGATTTTTACCAACAGTTTCCTAAAACCGTTGGTAAATCACCTCCTAAGCACCCATTACCAATGATTATAATAGAACCATTGGTAAAAGGATGGTTTAGGGGACCTTTAACCAATGATTCTAAGGAACTATTGGTATAAGTGTGGCCTGAAAGTTTTTACTAACAGTTTTTAAAAACCGTTGGTAAAAGTTTCCCCAAATTAATAGTAGCCCCTCCTCTCCCCCATTCACGATACATAACCCTAAACCGGAGCACTTTCCCCAAATTCCCCCCATCTCTCAGTGATATAGGAGCTCCTTCGGATTTCTCTTCCTCCATCCCATCCAAGCTACTGAATCTCCTGCTGAATCTCCATCCAACCCATCCCAAATTAGGTATTTTCTTAAGTGGTACCTTATTTTTATTGAAATTTATCTAATATTTCAGTTTTTAGTTTTGATTTTGATGTGTATATGTTTTTGTTTTTGTTTTTATTTAACCTAGAATTTATTCATTCGAATCCATTTAATTAATTAAATCTTTAACCCTTCATCAAAGATGAAGGGATTTTTTCTCCAGAACCATAGAAAACCCTTTTAGATTTTTTAGTTGTCACTTTAATTTATCATATCATTATATTAAAATGTTATATAAATAGACTGGATAGTTATAGACCTCTTGGTGGTCACCTAAATGAATTGTATCTCACACATTGTTTGAGATTCCATTGGGTGCCTGGATAAACTACATGATTATAAGTTTAGATAAGGGGAATCACCATCTTACAGATGCATGACTACTCACATGATATAGGATAGAGCATAAGAGAGTTATGTGCACAATATTCAACTCAAATAATGTAGCATAGGTTCATATTCAATGGCTAAGTGTACTAGTATGGTGTTTCCAACAACATGCTATATAAAGAACATAATGAAAAATGAAGATATTATTAAATGGAACTGTTTCCCCCCTTGCTTGCAGGAACATTATTTGACCCATGGGGTGGTTTGGTTATTATATATTGGGCGGTGACATGTATAGTCACAGGATACAGGTATGTTTTTGTTTAGTTTTTATTTTATTTTCTTTATCACATTGTCCACTTAGGTATTTTACTTCTTTCTACTGATGGAGGGTAGTAATGCTATCCTGACTAGTGGACGTAGATCACTTGTATACTGTAATACCATGAGGTGTGAGTGTGAGGAAACATTGGAAGATAGAAGAGCCTTGGGGTCTTCCATGAGATGGAATTGTTTTTCTAAAACATTGTGTGGGAACATTTCTGGAGTATGTTGGAGTCATGAAATAACCCCAAGTGTCTCCATGAGATAGCATAAATAACCCCAAGTGTCTCCAAGTGTCTCCATACATCGTATCATCCTCGCATGGGTTGTCCACTCACCCAATCCTATCAAACCTATCCTAGTATATCCTCTCAGTCACATGGTCTAGACTCATCTCTCAATGATTATCCCATGCCTCGATGCACATATCATCATCCAACTAGACAAAGAGTATTATTCACCTTATGATTGTCCTAGTCACAAAATCACACCATGTCTAACCCATCTACATTATATTCTCAATAATCCGGTCAAGAACCTCATCAAAATCATGTATTATAACCCAACCCCACTAAATAGGTTCCATCCTAAGCTAAATCAAACCAAGTCTCTTAGCATTATAATGCCAATCTGTCTGACAATACCCAATACCCACACTAGCATCTCATCCTTCATCTATTTAGTTGAAATCTTGAATCATTAAATGGAGTAAAACATTTCATAATACTTTTTATATACTCAGAGAGACCATCCCACTCTAATAACCAACCAAGATTCCAATACATCCTCATATGTGTTTCCTCGTCAAATTCTAGATATACAATTGCCACACCTATCACTACAAGGTCCAATCCTCTTAAGAATATTTTACTTGATCTAAATCCTCATTTTTAGTGACATCAATCACATTAAAGCACAGAAATATCAATTGAACCCTACATTCCAAGAATTATTCATGTGGAAAGGCCCCATGGCAATAGGCTAAGAACTAAAACCATAAATAATAATTCCAAATACATGCATCATTTTGAAATAAATATCTTAAGTGTAAACATAAAAACCAATAATAATAAGACCTTATCCCTTGTATCGAACAAAACCAAACTAAGTTGAAACTAGGGTCAAATTGATTATATACCATTAATAGGAAGAGTAATTGTTAATTAATAGGAATGTACTATCTGATAGTATCATTTTGAAACATTGATCTGTTTCCCCTTTGCTTGCAGGAACATGATTTGACCCATGGGGAACTGTGGTACATATATGTTGGGCGGTGACAGGTATAGTCACAGGAGACAGGTATGTTTTAGTTTAGTTTTTATTTTATTTTCTTTATCACATTGGTCAATTAGATCTTTGACTGCTTTCTATATACAGAGGGTAGTTATATTCTACGAAGGGTGCCAGAAGGAGTTCAGATTGAGTCAGTCCATCGGCTTTGATCCGAGGTAAGATTCTATGGTTACTACTTGTCTCTCACCTCATGTATTTGGGGATTTAATGTTTTTTACTCCATATTATGTTTTTGGTAGGGCTTTGGATCGTTTCGTGTTGGTTCGGGTGGATTTGGTTCTCCGCTGCCAATCTAGGTAAAGCTTTAGTGCCATTTGTTGGTTTCTCACTAGTTATTTAGCATCCTTCATGTGTTTTAAGGTTCTTAATATCCTTTGTGTAGTGCATTGATCCCTGCTCATTGGTTTCGAGTCGCCAAGTCAAGGGAAACTCACCTGCGTGTGCATAGGTAAGTAAGTATATGTATTGGGTTCCCCCGTTATGTGTATAGTCACCCATGGCAGTGATTATGCACGTATGGGGCTAGGTGTTCCCATGTGTATATATATAAATGCATACGCAAGTGAGTGGAGACTGATATATGCATATAATCATATGTGCAAGGATCCCCTTTCACATGCTCATGGCCATGCAGGTGTGTGCATAGGGGCTAGGTGTTCTTGAATGTGTGTGAAGGTGCGTATACCCAGTGGAGGAGTAGCATATTTTAGTTAGAAAGCTCCAAGAGCCGAAGTGGACGGCTTGGTTCCACCTTGAGGTAGAGTCCCTCTCGTAGCCTCTTTAATTTAAGAATGATTTAAATTGAATTTAGCTTCTTTCTTAATTCTACTTAATTATATTGAATTTCATATCTTGAATAAGTGTTCTTTAATATAATTGTTTCATTTGATAAATAAAGTCATGTTTTTATCATAAAACCCCTCCAACAGAGGTGCGCTGTCTGCAAAAAACTCATAGTGATAGTTTAGGGTGTATGATTCTTTTCCGTCGTTTCATTTCTGTTTAGACGTTTCATCATTGTGCCGCTCACTACAACCTTATGAAGATCCCTTGTTATAACATATTAAATAGTTGATTTATTCTATCATGTCTATTGTGACCTTATCTTATGGATAAACCCATTTCTGGTGTTTTCCTAGCCTCTTGGCCACCCCTTACGGTGTTTACCCGAGCCTATATATCTAAAAACACTGATGATGTTATTGTTTAACACCTATCAGGCTTATGGTGCTCCCCACCATAAGCTTCATTTTAACACTATTTGGGGTGTTTGCCTGGCCTTGATGCACATCTAATTTTTTACATATATGAATTCTCCCATAAGATTTTTATTGCATCCTAAGATATTAAAACATACTCAAATTTTATTGTTCTCAAGGTGATTGAAGTTTATTATTAGATTTCCAAGAAATTCATATACCATTGATAAGTAATACACCTGCATAATTTGACTCTCAATCACTAGTTTCAACTACCTAGCACAACTTTTAAAAACAAAGAATATAAAATATATATCTTTATCATACCACAATCCCAAATCAAGAGTCTATTTTTTATAACATAAGATCAATTTCTATAATGTGAAGGACAACTACATAGGATTTATTTTGAATCCTGGCTGGAAGATGCTGCCCCGTGGATGTTGCTGGACCGGGCCAACACGCTGTGGTCACGCCGTGGTAATGTCGTGATTTGGACCTGCTCCAGTATGACACCCCATGGTGGTTCGCAGTCCTGTCAGAATTCTATGTATGATACCTAGATAGAGTTTTAGATACATTACTCATCCATAGTTAATGAGGAGGGAGGCGATGACCGGAATGGTGCCCCGCTTCCTCCCGCTCCCTTCACTCCTGGAAAAAAGATACTGCCTAGTGGATTTCACTGGACTGAGCCAACATGTTGAGGTCACGCCACGGTCATTCTGCGGTCATGCCATGGTCAATCTGAGGCGTGGTGTGGCCAACACCACTCAAATTGTCTCACTTTTCTTTGAAATGGACAACATTTTTAAGTAAAAACAACAATTGGCATACAGAAAATCGACCAAACGCGTTCAGATTCTATTGATACTTTAGGAAAAGGGTCTATGGGTCATTTGTGATGTGTACGAGTCAACCCCGCCTCAATCCGAGGCACGGTGTGGCCAATACCACTCAAAGTGTCTTTCTTTTGTTTAAAATGGATACACTTTTATGTAAAAGCAACTGACATACGAAAAACTGACCAAACACATTCATATTGTGTTGATATTTTAGGAAAACAATCCATGGGTCATTTGTGACATGTAAGAGTCAACCCCAGCTCAATCCGAGGCACGGTGTGTCCGACACCACTCAAAGTGTCTCTCTTTTGTTTCAAAAAGACATCATTTTAAGTGAATACAATAACTGACATACGAAAAATTGACCAATGGCATTTGGATTCTATTGAAACTTTAGGAAAACGATCCATGGGTCATATTTGACATGTAAGAGTCAACCCCACCTCAATCCAAGGTCCGGTGTGGCCAGAACCACTCAAACTGTCTCACTTTTATTTGAAATGGATAGGATTTTAAGTGAAAACAACAACTAACATACGGAAAACTAACCAAATGCATTCATATTCTATTAAAAATTTAGTAAAATGATCCATGGTTCATATTTTAAGTGTATGATTCAACTCCGCCTCAATCTGAGACATGGTGTGTCCGACACCACTCAAAGTGTCTCACTTTTCTTTGAAATGGACAACATTTTAAGTGAAAACAACAACTGACATATGGAAAACTGACCAAACGCATTAGGATTTTGTTGATACTTTCATACAAGGATCTATGGATCATTTTTTATGTTTATGAGTCAATAATGCATCAATATGAGGCATGGTGTGGCCGGTATCACTCTAACTGTCTCTCTTTTGTTTAAAATAGACATCATTTTAAGTGAAAACAACAACTGACATACGGAAAACCAACCAAATGAATTTGTATTCTGTTGATACTTTAGGAAAAGAATCCATAGGTAATTTTTGATGTTTAAGATTTAACCCTGCCTCAATCTGAGGCACGGTTTGGATGATACCACTCAAAGTGTCTTTCTTTTGTTTAAAATGGATACGCTTTTAAGTAAAAACAACTAGCATATGGAAAACTAACCTAACACCTTTTAATTGTGTTGATACTTTAGTAAAAATATCCATGGGTCATTTTTTATGTTTATGAGTCAACGCCACCACAATCTGAGGCGTGGTGTGGCCAGCACCACTCAAAGTGTTTCTCTTTTGTTTCAAAAGGACATCATTTTAAGTGAATACAATAATTGACATACGGAAAACCGACCAAAGGCATTCATATTCTATTAAAACTTTAGGAAAATTATCCATGGGTCATATGTGACATTTATTAGTAAACTCTGCTTCAATCCGAGGGCCGGTGTGGCCGGCATCACTCAAACTGTCTCACTTTTATTTGAAACGGACAGGATTTTAAGTGAAAACAACAACTGGCATACGGAAAACAGACCAAAGGCATTTAGATTCTGTTAAAACTTTATTAAACAATCCATGGGTCATATGTGACGTTTATGAGTCAACCCCGCCTCAATATGAGGGCCGGTGTGGCCAGAACCACTCAAACTGTCTCACTTTTATTTGAAATGGACAGGATTTTAAGTGAAAACAACAACTGGCATACGGAAAACTGACCAAACACATTCAGATTGTATTGATACTTTAGGAAAAATATCCATGGGACATTTTTTATGTGTATGAGTCAACCTCGCCTCAATCTGAGTCACGGTGTATCCAACACCACTCAAAGTGTCTCTCTTTTGTTTAAAATGGACATCATTTTAAGTGAAAACAACAACTGACGTACGAAAAACTGACCAAACGCATTCAAATTCTATTTAAACTTTAGTAAAATGATCCATGGGTCATTTTTGACGTTTACGAGTCAACTACACCTCAATCCATGGTGCGGTGTGGCCATCACCACTCAAAGTGTCTCGCTTTTCATTGAAATGGACAACATTTTATGTGAAAACAACAACTGACATACGGAAAACCGACCAAACACATTCAGATTCTATTTATACTTTAGGAAAAGAATCCATGGGTAATTTTTGATGTGTAAGAGTCAACCCTGCCTCAATATGAGGCACGGTGTGGCTGGTACCAATCAAAGTGTATTTCTTTTGTTTAAAATGGATACGCTTTTAAGTAAAAACAACTAGCATACGAAAAACTGACCAAACGAATTCAGATTGTGTTGATGATTTAGGAAAATTATTCATGGGTTATTTTTGATGTGTAAGAGTCAACCCTGCCTCAATCCGAGGCGTTGTGTGGCTGGCACCACTCAAAGTGTCTCTCTTTTGTTTCAAAAGGACATCATTTTAAGTGAATACAACAACTGACATACGGAAAACTGACCAAAGGCATTCATATTCTGTTGAAACTTTAGTAAAACGATCCATGGGTCATATTTGATGTTTAAGAGTCAACCCTACCTCAATCCAAGGTCCGGTGTGGCTGAAACCACTCAAATTTTCTCACTTTTATTTGAAATGGAGAGGATTTTAAGTGAAAACAACAACTGACATACGGAAAACTGACCAAATGCATTTTTATTCTATTAAAAATTTTAGTAAAATGATCCATGGGTAATATGTGATGTGTATGAGTCAACCTCGCCTCAATCTGAGGTGTAGTGTGGCCGACACCACTCAAAGTGTCTCACTTTTCTTTGAAATGGACAACATTTTAAGTGAAAACAACAACTAACATACTGAAAACTGACCAAACGTATTCGGATTCTGTTGATAATTTAGGAAAAGTATACATGGGTCATTTTTGACATGTATGAGTCAACCCTTCCTCAATCCAAGGCACAGTGTGTCCGGTATCACTCTAATTTTCTCTCTTTTGTTTAAAATAGACATCATTTTAAGTGAAAACAACAACTGGCATACAAAAAACTGACCAAACGTATTAGGATTGTGTTGATACTTTAGCACAATGATACATGTGTTGTATGTGATGTGTAAGATTCAACCCCCCCCCCTCAATTTGAGGTGTGGTGTGGCCGGTACCACTCAATGTGTCTTTCTTTTGTTTAAAATGGATACGCTTTTAAGTAAAAAAACTGGCATATGGAAAATAGAACAAACGCATTTGGATTGTGTTGATACTTTATTAAAATTATCTATGGGTCATATTTGATGCATAAGAGTCAACCCATCTTCAATACAAGGTGCGTTGTGGTCGGAACCACTCAAAGTGTCTCTCTTTTGTTTCAAAAGGACATCATTTTAAGTGAATACAACAACTGACATATGGAAAACAGAACAAAGGCATTCAGATTCTGTTGAAACTTTAGTAAAATGATACCTGGGTCATATGTGACATTTATGAGTCAAAACTTCCTCAATACGAGGGCCAGTGTGGACAGAATCACTCAAACTGCCTCACTTTTATTTGAAATGGACAGGATTTTAAGTGAAAACAACAACTGGAATACGAAAAACCAACCAAAGGAATTCGGATTCTATTGAAACTTTAGGAAAATTATCCATGGGATATATTTGATGTGTAAGAGTCAAAATCATCTCAATACGAGGGCCGGTGTGGCCTAAACCACTCAAATTGTCTCACTTTTATTTGAAATGGACATGATTTTAAGTGAAAACAACAACTGGCATACAGAAAACCGACCAAATGCATTCAGATTCGGTTGATACTTTAGTACATTGATCCGTGGGTCATTTGTGATGTGTATGAGTCAACCTCACCTCAATTATTTTTATCATGGAATAAATAAGTGTCACCCTTACATTAACCAGTAGTACACCATGTATGACTATAACCCATCCTGGAATGGGACTATTTTTTGTCAACCTCATATGCATCATGACACACTCTGGATCAGACACATGTTCAACATCCACTTATTCAACCAATTTGGACATGATAACTATGCGTATAAAAACCAATACCCAAGTATATTATGTTATTACCACTATAGAGTCTACCAACAAAGCCATTACTATTCACCCAATATCTAACATTAACACCCCTACCTCCATCATCTTCCCTCTTAGTGCATCAAAACTGAAATTTCCTTTACAAAGAACATATTACATTTAAAATTTGAATGCCTACATGTATTTTATCCAACACATCTGAAAATGATTTAGTTCACATTAGAATATATTATATTACTATGACATTCAGTTTGTATATATAACATGTCTCTAATCAAAGAGGTGGTGTCTCTGAAATTTACACTCATCAACGATAGTCACAAACTCTTTTTCATGAGTTGGGTAGTTTCACTCATGGGGTCATAAGTGATGAGACTCCTAAGAAAATACCTTTTCACGATATATTATAAAAAATACAAGTTCAATGCAAAATGAATCACAAATCATTACATACCCAAATCTAGGATCAGAAAAAAAATGGAATTTGAAACAATTTCAAAATCTTATTCAACTCTAATAAGTATTTCTGAGACTAGTCTGCCTATTAGAATTTAATGGGGAGGTGGGGGGGTTGTGCTGGTTGGGGGGGTTGTACAGGGGTGAAGTGAATTACTTCTGGAAGAGTGGTTGTCATATGAAGATTGAAATGGGTGTAAATAATGTTTGAGTTATTGAAACTATTATTCAACTCTACTGGAATATTGTTGTCATATGAAGATTGAAATAGGTAATTGTAGTACATGACATGGTTGGAAGAGTTTGATGGTTATATGTGTTTTTTTTGTGCTATTGCAGGTGTTTTTTATGTTGTTTTAAGTCTGTTTGTATGTGTTTTTTGTGATATTTTTTATACAGGTGTATACTGGAGGGGTTGTTGTACAATAGTTCTGGAAATACACAATACCAATGGTTATAAATTGTTGGTATACTTTGAGCGAAATTTTAAAACTATCCCGATGGTTTTAAAACCATTGGTATAGTGTTTAGTCTTCAATATATACCAACGGTTTCAATGAAACCGTTGGTAAAAATGCTATACAAACATATACCAATGGTTAGCCTACAACTGTTTCTAAATAAATATATACAGTGGCCTATACAAATGGTTTAGATCAAACTGTTGGTATAGGGCTTTCCTCACGGCTTACTGCCCTATGGTTTGGAAAACTGTTGGTAGAGGCTATACCAACGGTTTTCTAGCCTATACCAACAGTTTTAAACCATTGTTATAACCTTCATTTCCAATAGTGATAGTATATGTAAGGTAATAGAGTTATCATAACATTTCGAGTAAAGGATTTTAGGAAAGAGAAATAAAGAAAGGAACTTGAAAGAAAATAAAAGAAATGAAAAGAGGAATTTACCTCTTGAATTTATCTTCCTTGAGAGCCTCTTTAGGGGAGAGGATTTTGTCTTTTGAAGATAAAAAAGGCTGATGGACATGGGGAGGAGATTGGGAGGATATTTTAGTATAATTTATACAAGTAACAAGGCTTTAGAGTAGTGAAGAGAAGAGGGAGTGAGAGGTGGTTTTTATAGTGGAGGAGAGGAGAGTTTTTTTAAATATCTTCTTCATTATTTTATTAATTTGCTCAAGACAAGCTATAGTATTTGATTCTTGTGACCAAAAATAGTAATAAGTGAATGTTATTTCAAACTAATGGTTTATTACATCATCCATGATGCAAGTAATTGTGTATTTATCTTATAAAGTATTTATAACGTAAATACTGTATTTTACTATTCACCAAAAATTCAAGTATTTCAATAAAATACCAAAAATTCACCGTAACCATTTCTAAACGTGTAGAATCCAAAAGTGAACTTTATTTTATGAAAATTAATTTCTAAATATGATAAATTTAATTTTTAATTAAAATCATTATTCACTTGAAAAATACAGATTTTAAAATTATAACTGATTTTAGAACACCCTGAAAAATTATATAAGGTCTCATTAGATTATCCTAAAATTATAGAACAACAAAATATTGATTTAGAAATAAATTTTATAAAAATTAATTTTCTTTTAAATACATTTATTAATTATAAAATTGTAATAAAATATTTATTTCTCGCAAAAAATATCAACACATAATTATTAATTTTTAAAATGCTCACTTTAATTTATAAGGTGCCTAAATTTTATTTATAAATTCATGGGTAAGGTTACTATTAATAAGGGTCATATTAATATTAATAAGGGTGCATTATTATTCATAAGGGTAACATTAATATTCATAAGGGTAAGTTTCAATTCACCAAAAATTAAGTTGATCATATTGGACTCTAAATATCTTACTGAACGCAACCGTGTATGTATATTTTTCAAAATTCAAAACACAGAAATGGAAAAATTAAGTTTAATAGGTAGGTTATAAATATCTCCTATAACAACATTTTGTTTTATAGAGACTCAATGTTGTATGCATAATAATCTATCTAATGAATTGAAATTATTTATGAATAAACATACCATAAAATCATGGGGTGTCATATTAATAGTGAACATATTTGTAACATAATTTAGTATTTATAAAAATAAGTATAATAGTCTATATATATTATATTTAATTAAATAATCTATTCTTAAAAATTAATTTTTAAAAAATAATCAAATATATATATTCATATTAAAATATTCTTTTACACAAAAATAATACTGAAAAATAGTTTTTGTTTTTTATAACATTAATTAATTTGAAAGATATGAATTGTAATTATTTATAGGTATTATTATTAATTAAAACACTTAATTTTAAATTATTTAAAATTATAAAACAAATTACTTAGGTGTTACAATAATTTTATTATTATTGTTATTATTCGTTTTTTTAGTATATATATTTAAAAATAAGGAATGGGAAGCAGCATGCCTCATAGGTTAGTGGAAGGAGCGTGCAAATCTTTCACAAAGGTTGCGGGTTTGAGTCCCGTTGTGCCCGCCTTTGGCATGCAAGGTGTGATTTTGTACAAAAAAAATATATATGTACACATTATTTTTTATTCTTTTTTTCACTTCTAAAAATAAATAAATAAATAAATAATATATATATATATATACAAACACATAAAATAAAACATAAATTACATAGAAGAAAGAAAAATTGAAAAGAAAAATAAATAATAATAATAATAATAATAATAATTTATTTTTTTGATTTTTTTAAAAACATAGAAATACACAAAAATTTAATAAAATAAAATAAAATAGAAGTCATATTAGAGTTGGGTTTCCTCCCAAAAAGAGTTTAGTTTAAATTCGTTAGCTCGACTTGAACCTCCCCCCCCCAACTTACCCAATACTAACCTTCAACATTTTGAGGATTTCATTTTACACCACTTCCATTATATTGAGATCGAGTCACTAATGGGGTTGATGAAAAGGTTTTGAAATTAATTCACAAAAAAACCATATAGGTCCCAATGAATAGGATAATCCTATGAATATTAAAAAGGTTCCATCCAATTTCGTTCCTAATCTTACTTAAGACGTCAAGGAGAATTTTATCTTTATTAGCATCAAGGATGGATGAAATGATGGAAGAACGTTTTTGATTATCCCTTATAAAGTAAATCTTGAGAGGGGATTTATGTGCCTTTAATTTTAGATCAGGTTGACTAACACTTTCATAAACAGGTTGGGACATTGAATCAAAATCAATTTCATTTTCAAAATCTCTCAATAGATTTGGTCCCTTTTGAATAGAATATTTAATCACCAAACTAGATAGATCCATGTTGGGAATGGGTATGGACTTGAAGTTTGTGATTTCTCCCAATAGTATAGTGGTTGGTGTTTCTAAAAAATCATCAATGGACCTATATTCAGGAACCTCAATCTGTGATATAAAATTCTCCTCTTGAATAAAAAAAAAATTCCTCCTGATTTAAATACCCTTTAACAATTCCTTGATGTTCTTAAGCTACCCCAAATCCAAAGGTTGGTTCTTCAGTAAATTCATGATGGGTTTTTGGGAGAAAATATTCTTCTATTAGTGATGAGAAAGGGACAACCTGAGTGGGAATGGGTTCTATAACCATTTCAATGATTTATAGTTTTAATCTTAAAGATGAAACCTCAAAAGTCATTATCTCCATTTATTGACAAATTTTCTCAAGTAATGGTTGTAGATTAGGTTATACAAGGGGTTGATACAAATGTTCCACTCCATGAGGATAATAATATTATTGTAATTTCATTAGAGGATGTTTAGTTTGGCTTTTTTGGGATTGAAACTTATTATAGGTTGGGATGTTTTGTTGGGCATTCGAGTTTAAACATTATGGTTGGTTTAGAATTTTATTTTCCCACCAGTAGAAACTATGATGGTCATTGTACATCACACTTGGTATGGGGTATTCAAAGAAGGGAGAGGTTTCCCATTTTTTCATTTTTTCAAAATGTCCATCTAGAGGAGTGAAATTGGGGTGAGAATAGAGAAGTGGGATGAGAATAGAGAATTTGAGGTGAGAAAAGGATGCTAGTGTCGAATATGTATTACTTAGATCCCTGGAAACAATGCCAAAATTTGGTATCATCCAAATTTACCCAAGTTTTTAGGGTTAAGTAGTCACTTGTAGTGTAACTTGGGTTGTTGAATCCTTAGAGACCTAAGAAGAAACCTATAGACACATAAATTCTATGGATTTTTTTGGCTATGAAGTGTCCAAATTTAGGGTTGATTTTTGTTGGATTAGTAGAGAACTAAAATACCTAAGTGAATTCAATTTGGTAGAATGATTTGATCATAGGTTATCGCTTAGAGTGGATTGGATGAATTCCTTTTTAAATTATTTCAATTTCATTAAATCAAGAAGGATTCATTCAATGAAATATTAAATACATCATCACTTATTGGTTTAACACCTTAAAAAACATATTCTAATAAACTGTACACTTGTAGGATCATTTTCATGAGAACACCAAGGTAAATTATCTTATTAGCACATAAAAATGGGGTGATAAAATTCAATAAGGAATAGGATGAGAGAAAATAATTGAATGAAAAACTCAAATAAAAGAAATTATTAAACATTTAAAGAGTGAGAAATAACATCCAATATATCCCTTTTATACTCCCTTGGATCAACCCATAAGAGGGTTAGTCCTCCGTTGATGTCATGCTCTCAATGGTAGTGGGAAGTAGACTCATGAGGATGGAAAATAATGAATTAGTGATCACTCCACCGTTGTGTGAATAAATTCACAAGTGTTGGTGTTAATATGATCACAACTTAGGGAAAAAATACCTACATAATAATAATAAGAGTATAATAATAGAAAATTAAGAACTTTTATGAATAAGCTAAGGTGATTTAAGAAACTTACAATTGAATAAAGATCGTTAAAAAGACAAATCAACGGAGTAACATTACAATGAAAACAAAACTCAAAATACCTAAATCCTTCAACACCAATTCCTTAAATATAAATTTTAGAATCCTTGGGTCTATACCCCAATAGTTAAAGTCATCACACTTGAGTATGGTAGTCTTAGGGTGGTGGAAAGTTTGTGGAATTTGGACTTTTCAACCCTTGTCCTGAAATGGGATCCAGTTTTCATTCCTATAACAGATGTGTCAAAATGAGCATCTATATTGATGAATCATGGTGAGACATAGAAGAAGAAACTAAATCTTAGGATGTTCCCTAATAGTTTGTAAAATTTGATCCTAATTGGATTTTTTCTAGATATGGGAGAAATAGTGGGATGTTTTTCTGGGAAACAAAATCTGGACCATAATTTAATCCTCAAATTGGGCCGTCTGGAGCTCCCTTTAAAACTTAGAATTAGATATTTTCATTGTTGGATAAAATGTTCCTTATCATTTCCTATATATCCAGTTAAAATATTATCATCATTAGGCCTAGATCTTGGCTGCTACAATAATTATATTGGGTTATTGTCTGGTTCGCTTTGCCCAGAATATTCTTGGTTCAAGGCCCACTTTGGTGGTCTTCCAATGGGAATATCCAAGTGCTCCAAAAGGGTGATTTTTTCCATATAGCATGGGAGAAAAAAATAATATATTAAAATAAAATCAATATTGTTTGGTGTTTTTTGAGGTGTTCAAAATTGTGCCACATAATAGTTCACTTTAAGAAGGAATTACAATCATAATGTGAAATAATGTTGAATTTTTAAAATGCACTAAAAATGGTGTTTATGAATAATTAATCACATGAAAATTATATATATTAAAAATTAATATTAGCCTATTTTAGTTTCTAATCACATGTTGTAATGATAAATGAAATTCTATAAAAACCCAAACAACCATGTCATGCATAAAACATTAATTTCCCACTAGGCCGATCACATATATATGAGTAAATAAAAGGAATAGAAACAAGAGTACAAGGCTCTACTATATACACTAATCCATACCAAATACCTGATCTCCACCTACATGCCTGATTCATCCTGCTTGATCAGTCCCAGGCCTCGACCCTACCTATGCCTACAACCAAGTGAACGTCTGCTTGGGTACCCCAATGCAACGGTGGCTCGAGCTGGGTGTGAGTACAAAACTCAGTAGGGCACCACCAATATGGTCCCATACATAGCTAGTAGTATGTAGTGTATATAAAAGTGATATAATCGTCAAGATAATAATAAAAATAATAATAACTTCTTGAAATAATCTAAAAGACAACTTTTTACAAGGCATGCTCATGCAATATGCTCAGCCTAGCCGAGACAACTCGAAACGAATAAATAAAATAAATAAAGTGAAACCATAGTCGATCCCTGGGTCCATGATCCTGGTTGATTGGGAAATGTGCCATCATGTATCTATATCTTTATATAAGTATATATATATATATATATATATATATATATATATATATTTCCACACACACATAAATATGTATATACATGAGTAAGGTGAAAATATATCATAAAACAATAACAGTTGATCCTTGGGTACGTAATCCTGATCGACTAGACAACCTGTGAAAAAGTGCACTGATTTTGATGTCTTACCACTCAAGTCATGTATAATTAGTTGATCCTTGGATCTGTAATCTTGATTGACAATACCGGCTTCAACCAATGCGGAAAATATCTCTAAATAATCCATGTCACCATAGGGGGGACATGTCCTAGCCCTGGGATCACCTGTACTCACCACCAGTCACTATAATGAGGGATTCCATGTAATATTTAGGCATCCTGTAAATATGGTAATGATATGGGTGTCATACAACCCATGCCATTTTAATCCAACCTAATTTCTAATCCATAGGTTCTGGTCCGTAGGTGGTCACAACATTGGAGCTCAGTTGAACCTTGAGGGGGATGACCCATAAGAAATCTTCACAGATTTCTCTCGGGATCCAAGTATATTCTCAGCATCCTTTCAAATAAATGGCTCAACAACACATCCCTATGAAGTACATTTCAATGATGTAGTAATGGTGCATCCACTCAACCCTAGGGATCATCCTAGGCATCACTCGAGGAGAGAGTAATCATCTGTCAAGTATATGTCAAAACTACGGTGAGGAGATCCATGTCCAATAATGCGAACATGTATTCTATCATGGAGAGCGTAATTGTCCCCATCACTTGAGTATCACAATCAATAAGGACACAATGCTCAATTATCATAATCATAGGGATGTCATGCCTAAGTATCACAATCATAAGGCTCAAATGTCGGATCCCAAGAAGTATGTTCAGGAATCCCAATAAAGAAACTCGAATCGTGTCAGGATTATTAATGAAAAAATAGGAACCAACTTCGGTAATCATCGCTACATCATAAGTAAAAAAGGTGAATGTATAAATAAAAGAGTGAGGGTGGATGAACTCCTAACCCACCACTAATTCCATAGCCTCATGACTTACAAGTTCAGTGCGGGTTATAAGGTGACACTCGCTACCATTTCTACCCAAACTCATAATGCACTAGGTCAGTGTTGGTCAAGCATTGGAAACCTATTGGGTCCCCTAGATCAAAACACTAGAGAGGCATCCTACTCAAGATCCACAAAGTCCACGAGTAAACATAGACATCCATCTTGGGCTCCTCTGAGTCAGTATGTAGGAAAAACATCCCTCTTGGGATCCAAAATAGGAATAAGCATAGGCATCCCATAAGGGATCCTCGATCATAGTCACAACTTCAAGTTGTGGGATAAAGCTAGTGCACTAGGGTGGTTATTGACCTCAGGAATTTATCCAAATTTTCGCCCAAAACTGAAAAATTATCCAAAAATGATGCAAATAAATTAAAATTGTTAAACTATAAGCAATTAAATCATTGAAATACACATGAAAAATAATTAAAATATTATATCTATCAATTACACTACACTTAGCACTTAGAATCCTAGACATGTAAGCCTCAAAATCAAATCAAAGAAAATTTAAAACACATGCTCATGAGATCCATCGACTTGACAAAAGAAACAAAAGATTTCATGGCTCCTCAAAAACCATTATTTCAAGTTATCCATTTATATCATTCGATAAATTTCCACTTTATTTCTTCTCCTATGCACATAAGACACATATCTCACTTGAATTTTCTCTCATCGTACAAATGTCAATTTTCAACAAGGATTTTCTCATCCAAAACTATGAAAGAGTCACCATAGGATTGATAAATTCACACATATCCACCCAATGTGAATCATGGGCATGTTTTCATCATGAATACTTTTCATGGTTTTTTAGTGGTTTTAAGTTGGTAGGATTTATATGTCCAAAATTTTGAGACCGAATAAGGAGGGTTTGGATATTTTTGAAGAAAAATTGCATGATTATAATTTTCACTCAAGTACGATATCCTCCTCAATTACCTTAGAAAAAAATCAGCTCCAATAATCTTTGAAAATATCATGTAAATACCACACCATCTATATTTTATTAAAAAAAATAACATTTATCTTCTCCATTTTTTCATGAAAGCTCCAGATAGGAAAAACTTTCTTTCTAATTTGGAAGCTCTAGAAAGGCATAGTTTCTTTTATCATGAAATCTCTAGAAAGGAAAAACTGTCAAAAAAATAGCTTTATTTTCAGCAATAAAAACATCTCTTCAGCATTTTATTTTTCACCCAAAGTATCACCAAATTATGTATCACAACACAAAAAATATCTTCCCCCCGCACTAATGTTCAACTAGATCGTGCAATTTCACTTTAAGAGTAGGTTGGATAGGAAAAGTAGGATTGTAATGTGGCTAACCTAACATGTTGTTCGTGTCTTCTAAGGGATACAAGGATTAAATGTACAAG
The DNA here is from genome assembly GCA_963277665.1 of Viscum album. Classification (NCBI taxonomy): domain Eukaryota; kingdom Viridiplantae; phylum Streptophyta; class Magnoliopsida; order Santalales; family Viscaceae; genus Viscum; species Viscum album. Next base: position 703,243,677 of record OY728127.1, read on the forward strand.
GAAATGTAGAATAAAAAGGATTCTATTGAAAAAAGGGGGCTTTAAAACCAAATAAATGCCTCAATCATTTAAAATACAAGTACCTCAAACCCTCAAGTTTTGACAGGAATACATCAAATTCTAGTTAAAGAAATCATGGATTGGTTCTCTCCATAAATGAGGTGAATGTAAAGAACATGAAAAAAAGGGTTCATAAACCTTATGGGAAATTTATTTCAAAGAAAAATACAGTGAGATGTGGCATGGGATTCAAAAGCAAAAGGAAATTTCATGAAATTATGAAAGTTTTGAATTTGAAACAAAATAATTTTAATCATTAATTTAAGCACAGTTTCTTGGGATAAATGTTTTAAATCATTGACATGAGTTTAAAAAATGGAAATGATAATAATTTGAGCAAAAAAATTTCAAAAATACACAAAAATTGAAAAATAAACACACACAAATTTGAAAAACACATAGTTTTTTTTTTGAAAAAAATAGAAAAATAGAAATTTAAAAATCCTAAACTAAAAAGGTTACCTATCCCATAATTAATTGATTTAGTATCCTAAATGAATTCAATTAGATTTAACATGTAATAAAAATTTTAATTTAATCACAGAAAAACAAGTATTAAGGAGATGTATAACCTGATTTACTGGTAGTGTAATGTTGAGTTAATCTCCTAAGTGTTGCACACTGAAAACCTACAACAAAAAAAAGAAAATAAAACATAAGAATAAAAGAAAGTAGAAATAGAATGAGAATAGAAGGATGAATCTTGGTTTAATCCTCCCAAGTGGGCCCTGGGTTTCAAATTCCTCCAGATGGGAAGTTCTAGTTGTTATCCCCAATCTGATGGTGGGTGGAGTTTCTTTGAGATGAACCACTGGCACTTGTATAGCTGTCACTTCTTACTTTTGGTTGAGTACTCCATAGATAGAGTATACAAAATCAACCCCCATGATAATGAGATGAATTTTTCAGGGTGGTAGTAAGACAAATAATGAGTCCTCCTCTTTCTTGTTTCCCACTTACAAAACCTCTTCTTCATTCTACAGTGCTTGATTTTGGTATGCTACATTGATGGAATAATAAAAGGGAAATTCAAAGTGTAATTTTATTTGAACAAATCCAACACATGATGAATCAATATCAAATTATTTCCCTTCAATGTAAACATCTTGTGTCTCTATTTCCTATGGAAAAGAATCTTGGTTATCCTTATGAAATCCCTCTAAAAAATGATCAAAATGTTCAGAGAGCTCCATATGTTCCTCAATAGGTGTATCTTCCTCTAAGGTAATACATAATTTTACTAAATCTGAAAATTTCAATCAAGGGGAGGTGATACTCAATTGAGTTTTAAAAAATTAGAAGATAATGATCTAAAGAAAAGATCATCTCCCCAAGTTTGTTCATCTTAAATTGATTCTTTAGTGGAAAATGACTCTTAGAGTTGAACTTCATTGGATAGAGGTAAGTAGTCAAGCTCCTCTATATTCTCTCCAAATTACACCACTTGGGTAGTTTCATTATCTTTCAAAGATAGGTATATATACAAAGGTGATGGATCTTCTAATTTTTCAATAATGGGGATATCATATTGCACCTCATATTCATTATAGATTTCCTCAAAATATTGTAGATTTATCATATGTACCTCAGCAAGAAAATATTATTCATTAATCTCCCCCAAAATTGATTGAGTTGGTATGAGTGGATATTCATTGAATTATATCAAGTTCTCTCTGGGTTATTCAACATAAAAGATGATTGGGGAATCCACTCAAACTAATAGCTCAAGTTTATGTTTGGGTTGCTCTTGGGATGTGTGGAAATATTCAACCAGGCTTTCCATTTTTCTCTCTAGGTCATGTATTTCTTCATGGTGTCCTTGAAAATGGTATTTTTTACTATTGTAATCTATTGGTACTTGATGTTTCACCTTGACCATTTCTTGATAAAATTCTAGGAAGTACTCCTATAGTTCAATTAATTCTCTTTTCAATCACTTAAACACTGGGTATTCTGGGGAATCTCTAAGGTCTTGGATGAGCTCTTGAAATCATCATCCTTGATGATTTGGATTCGAGTTGTCGTGATATATTTAGCAAATAAAGAAACACTATCTTCTGTAGATCAAGTTGAGTTAAACTTTTTTAATTTTTTATATATTTGAAAACAATCAAATATTTACAATTAGATTGTTGTCACTTCCTCCCTAGCAATGATTCTAAGTTTTTACACATTCATGTAATGGGGTTTGGTAAAAAAATTATTTTCTAATTTAAAATTCAGGATAGTGTTCAACCTAAGTTGTCTCCAGAAAGGAGCGCACCACTGTAAAGACCTAGAAATTCCATGTAATGTTTTTTTAATTAATTATATGGGAATTTTAGGAGTCCGTGAAAATTGACAGTACGTGATTCTGAGGCCCAGTGTGTCCGGAATGAATTTCTGAACTTTTTTTTAGGTACGTTCAGTAAGCGTGTGAGCGGGTTTTTATAACTTTTGAACCGGTGCTTGAAATTGAAATCCAAGGACACCGTTGAAATCACAGTGCTATTATTCACTTAAAGAGACCTTCACCTTGACCGCAGTAGGTCGAGGGTGAAATTTAGTTTTTGTGTTTTTCATGGAAATAAAAATAAAATAAATAACAACTTTTATTTTATTTTTACAACCTCTCTTTTTAAATTATGGAGGTGGGGACCACCCGAGCTAGAAATCCCCCATTTTAAATTCTTAGTGGTGGGGACCGCTTAAACCCCTATTAATGGGGGAAAACCTCTCAACTCTCCAATTAATAAATTGAGCCAACTATAATTAATTAAATGTGTCAACTTTAATTAATTGTTAGACTTGTTTTTAATAAGTTGGATCTTCATTTTTGTTGGGTTGGAGAATTTCATTGGAAAAGGATCTTGGGAGAATTGTGGAGAAATTTTCTCTCAAACGAAGAACATTTCTTCTCCAATGAAGAATGAGGAACCGACCCCAAGCCCAGATCGGAAGCGCTTTGCGGAAGCAACAAACGCCGACGTTCTCCAATGACTTCACCTTCTACCTCTCGACTCCTCCAACGAACGACAAGGTAGGGGTGTGTTTTGATTATTCTTTGTTAATTTCTTTATGTTGAATCTTTTCCCATAAGACAGGTGCTATCAATATAATGCAGAGGGTATGGTCCAAACAAACATGGCCCGATCCCTCTGCATCATCCTTGTTGACGCGTTCTTTGTGATGGAGGAGGACGGCGACTGGTGCTGGTGACTGGCACTGGTGGGGCTCAGGAGCAGTGTCTAGCACACTGGCCAGCCGTGAGGACGGTGGCGGTGCAACTACACTGTCGGAGAAGGGTCGTGGATCGTCGGTCGTGGAGGAGCGAGGGCGGCGGCCGGCGCACGGCCAGTCGCGTGACGGTGGTGGTGGCGCGTGTCCACACCGCTGGGTGCGCGTCCATGTCGTCGGGTGTGCGAGAGCCATGACATGAGGCTGCAGCGGTGAAGGGAGGGCGGCCGACTCACTACCAGCCGCCGGTGGAGGTGCGACACGTGACCGCGCCACGGAGGAGGGTTGTCCATCCGGCTAGCCGGGGAGCAGAGCGGGACCCGGGGTCCTGCGTACCAGCTGCCGGCACCACGTGGCGCCAGCCGGTTGGCCTCCCAACCCGAACGGCTGGGCCATTTAGGGTTCCCAAGGGGTGTCACCCCCTTGGTTGGCGGCTAGGGCGGACCCCACTATGGGGCCACCCAGTCGTGGGCCAGTGTGGGCCAGCGGGCCGCCCAACACGGGCCACCCAGCAGGCCACCCAGCGTGGGTCGGGCTGTGGCGACGGGCTGGGTCGGACCAAGCAGGCTGGGTCGACCTGAAATGGGTCGGGTCGGCCAGGCCGGGTTGGGCCAGGTCAGACCGGACCCGAACCAGCATCGACCCCTTCCACTCATTCGGCCATAACTTGAGCTACGGGCGTCTGTTTGACAAACCGTCTACGGCACCAGAAACCTTGTATTGAGACAGACCTTTTAGTACACCTCACTCGAGTTTTGGATAAAGTTAGGGTATGACCAGATTAGATCGAGCATGAATCCAACTGGGCCCTCGGGACTAAAAGGCTAATAACTTACAGACCGGGTATCCAATTGACGCACCGTCTATTGAGTTGAGACCCATATTACATGGCGGTCCTTTGGGATACTTATTCTTGGTACTTCATGTAATTTGGAGTATTGACCTATGGATTGAGGAGCGGATACTCTCAGAATCAAGCGAGCTTAGTGTGGGAACCCTATGGCTGGTTGTAACATGAGAAAGGGATCCTATGTGGGTCTATGTTTTGGGATCCTACGTGGGTCTGTGTCCCAGTATCCCTCTTGGATCCTCTCTAGGAATCCACATGGGACTACTATAGAATCCTACGTGGGTTTGTTGTACTAGGATCCTATGTGGGTCTGATGATCTAGGATCCTACATGGATCTGATGATTTAGGATCCTACGTGGGTCTACCGATTAATAGAGTAAGATAATTCAGTAGTTACATCTAATCATTTTAACTATCATACCTATGTTATACCTAGTGTGAGATGAGTCTTTACCTTTGTGATAATATTCTGTGTGGCGTACCTTTATGGTACTAGCCTTCGTGGTGATACCTTTGTGGTATTCTTCCGTGTGGCGTTACCTATGTGGTACTTACCTTTGAGGAGTTACCTTCATGGTACATACCTTCGTGGTGATACCTTTTTGGTATTATTATGCGTGGAATTACCTTTGTGGTACTTACCTTTGTGGTGTTACCTTCATGGTATTCTTTCCTTCGTGAAACAATTGTACTTTGGCTAAGGATTTGGGCCTTGAGTTTCCTCATGAATGAGATGGGTATACTTAATAACTTAGGTATATGTATGAGCATATACCTAAGTAGGGTTTTCGGTTGTTTTCATGCTTTGTAGTTTATCCTTTGTGGATTTTGTGAGACCTTTGAGGGTCTTGGGGTCCCTACTGAGTATCGTTATACTCACCCCTGCACGGGCTACGCCCACACCTTGTTGTGTTTGGTGCAGATGACAGAAAATGCTGACTAAGGACGAGGGTACTAGGACTGGAGGTAGCTTATAGTTGGACCTTAGAAGAGGTGTACCACAGAGACGACCATTCTAGAGCTGTACCTACCCTTCAGGTAGGATCCTTGGCGGGTGTTCACAGGAGCTGTTCAGTTTACTTGTACTTTCCTGTTTTCTTGTACTTTCCTGTTGGGATTGTATTCTGGCCCCTTTTACTTACTGTACACACTCTTTTTACTATACAATTTACTTGTGTTCGCATCTTGTTGTGTGCTTGGTTGATTGTGTTTACAGGATATAAAGGCAATGCCTTCTCGGTTTTAGGGAATACGCCTTTCGGTGCTAGTCGCCAACCTCTGGCCTATGGAAGGCAAGCTTGGGGTAGTCACGACATGGGCCCCAGGGGACGGGTCATGACAAATTGGTATCAGAGGAGTCGGTTCTACCGTAGAAAATTGGACTCATATATTTTTAACGGCAATGGTGTTAAGTGTAGTGAGTGTGGTTATTAGTTTAGGGAATCCAGTGTTTGTACAGCAGCTGGCGTATCCATACACCAAGACCCTGACTTCTGATTTCTGACTCAGTGCATGAAAACACTGATTGCATGTGTGTTTTGAAAAGTTTTCTTTGTAAACTCTTTGAGTCAGCTCACCAGGTATAACTTATTAATCATGGAACACCTATTTCTTTTCAGGATGCCTCCACGTAGACAACCAGCTAGGGTTCCGGGTATAGTATGCGAGGATAGCCCACCGAGTGACAAGGCCTTGGTGTAGGGAGATTTATCAGTAGAGGCATCAGCAGAGGCACCAACGGTACCATTACCCATTGGGCCACTGATGCCACCAGCCATAGCAGCAGAGGGTGCACACCTCTTGATCACATTTCACAAGTTCCAGCACCAGAGGCCACCCAAGTTTAGGGGTGAGATGGACCCACATGCAGCTAAGGATTGGTTGGAGGTTGTGGTGATAGTCTTCTGACTCGTAGGGACACCAGAAGATCTCATGGTGATCCTTGCCGCTAGTCTTCTACAGGCAGCAGCAGACAGATGGTGGAGCTTGATGCTCCAGGTTCACGACGAGGTGACACTTCTCTAGGTAGACTTTGAGAGCCTGTTTCGGGCAGAGTTTGTCCCAGCGAACCTTCGCACAGTGCGCATTCAGAAGCTTCTTCATCTGTAGCAGGGCAACATGACTATGGCTCGGTACTCAGCGAGGTTCAGAAACCTCTCACGCTACTCCACTAATATGGTGTGGGACCCATTCTTCAGGTCCCGGACCTTCGCGCAGGGACTCATGTGGGAGATCAGGGCTTCTATGATTTCTACCAGCATCCCGACGCAGGAGAGGGTGTTAGAACGAGCCCTCTTAGTGGAGAGTTTTCTTGATGAGCAGTCTCTAGTAGTGAGACCCACCACCAGGCATCACGGAGCGGAGTCTTCTATAGCTGGCAGCAGACTGATGTCACAGAGGTCCAAGAGGACCAGGCCTATAGGTGGTCGACCGTAGGATTTAGGGTCGGTTGTCTGGGGAACCAGAGACAGATCCAGTCATGCGAGGAGCTGGTAGTGTTATGCATGCGGCGGGTAGGGTCACATGGCTCGTGACTGCCCGACCCGCCATACGGATGAACAATAGACGGTCGAAGGACTGCCCTAGTAGAGACAAAGGTTTAACCTAGGAGGTCCGCAGGGAGCAAGTGGACATGGCAAAGGAGATGGTCATGCAGCTGGCGGTGGGTAATGATTCAAGGTGTTACTGCCACCACCACCAGGTGGTCCACCTGACCACAGGGAGCAGGTGGACAGGGGCATGCTCAGCTCCAGACAGCTGAGGCCTATGACCATGGTGCTTCATAGATGATACGAGGTATGATCTGTGTCTACTCCACCTTAGCTGTAGTACTTATAGACATAGGTTCTAGTCATTCTTTTATTGCCATGGCCCTCGTTCGGAGCTCGGAGATTCTGACGGAGTCGTTGGCTCGATCCTTATGGCTATAGACTCCTACGGGAGCAGATTCGACGATTATGCACTGGTGCCAGCAGTGTGAGCTTACTCTAGGAGGTGAGAGCTTCGGTTGGGATCTCCTAGTAGCGACGTCAAGGCCTTATGATGTCATCTTGGGTATGGACTGGTTATCTATAGTCCATGCCCAGATTGACTGTATTAGGCACAAAGTGCAGTGTGTCTACACAGATGGGACCTGGTTTACCTTCACCATCAAGAATAGAGCCTTTGCAGCACAGGATGGACTTACCCAGAGGAGATTTCATCCGATCACTCATCACTTGGCTAGCCGTACCCTCGGAGCAGTCGATGTGGAGAGTCTGAACTATCCTGTAGTGGTGGACCAGTATGCGGATGTCTTCCCTGATGATGTTCCAGGTCTACCTCCACATAGAGAGGTGGACTTTTACATTGATTTTTACCTCGATACGACACTGATATCTACACCATCATATCAGATGGCTCCCGCAGAGTTTCGTGAGCTACTGGTATAACTGGAGGACTTACAGGGGAAGGGGTTCATCCGGTCTGGTGTTTCTCCTTGGGTAGCCTCGATTTTGTTTGCCAAGAAGGCAGATGGGATCTTTAGAATTTGTGTTGACTATCGGCGCCTGAACCAGGTGATCGTGAAGAACAAGTACCCACTCCTGATGATTGATGACCTCTTTGATCAGCTGAAGGGAGCACAATGGTTCTTGAAGATAGACCTCAGGTCAGGCTATCACCAGCTCAGGGTACGGGATGAGGATGTGCAGAAGACGACTTTCAGATGTCGATATGGACATTATGAGTTTTTGGTCATTCTGTTTGGCATGACCAATGCTCCAGTAGTGTTCATGGTACTCATTAACAGGATCTTCCATCCATACCTTGATCACTTTGTAGTAGTCTTCATCGACGACATTCTGATCTACTCGACTACTGAGGAGGATCATGCCTATCATTTGCAGATAGTTCGGGACACACTTTGAGAGCACTAGCTTTATAGTAAGCTCTCAAAGTTCCAGTTCTAGATCCAAGAGGTTCACTTTCTGGGACATGTCATCTCGGAGGCTCGTGTTGTGGTGGATCCAGTGAAGATCGAGGTAGTACTTTCTTGGGAGCCACCCAAGAGTGTGACAGAGGTATGAAGTTTCCTGGGTTTGGCCGGATACTACCGGAGATTTTTTCCAGATTTCTCTACAGTTGCAGCACCTTTATCAGTGTTGACGAAGAAGGGGCAACCCTTCGTGTGGTCATAGAGATTCCAGCAGAGTTTTCAGGATCTCAAGCAAAGAATGACTAGTGCCCCCATCTTGAGGCTTCCAGAGGAGGGTGTTGGGTATATAGTCTATTACAACACATCAGGGACTGGTCTTGGATGTGTCCTGATGCAGGAGCGAGCAGTGATTGCGAATGTTTCTCGACATCTGAGATAGCATGAGCAAAACTACACTACCCATGACCTGGAGTTAGCAACAATGGTCTTATCCTTGAAGATGTGGATACATTACTTGATGGGCGAACATTTTACAGTCTACTATGATCACAGGAGTCTTAGGTATATCTTCTCTCAGAAGGACCTGAACCTGAGACAGCGACATTGGCTTGAGTTCCTCTAGGACTATGACTTCAAGATAGTCTATACTTCTAGGAAGGGGAATGTTGTAGCTAATGTGCTCAGTAGGAGATCTGATATACAACTTATAGGTGAGGCGACGGAGCAGCTATCCGCTTTGCATATATCCTTTGTGGAACGAGATGGATCAACTTTTCTTCAGTCTCTTACAGTCACTCCCCTAGTTATTCATTGAGTCAGGGAGGCGTAGTGTGGGGATACTAACTGTGAGGATCGACGTGCTCAGATATCCACAGGACATGCACCTGATGGATTTTCTGAAGGTGGGAGCACATCATCCTCTTCAGAGGACGTACTATGGTACCCGTGTCACTTTGGGAGGAAGTTTTTAGGGAGTTCCATACATCCCCTCTAGTGGTACATCCAGGAGTGGGGAATATGTACCAGGACCTCCAACGACAATACTAGTGGCCAGGAATAAAGAGAGCAATAGTAGAGTTTGTCTCTCAGTACCTCACTTGTCAACAAGTGAAGGAGGAACATCAGGTACCGACAGCCATAGTTCTGCCTTTAGAGGCCCTAGAGTGTAAATGGGATGAAATATCCATGGACTTCATGACAGGACTTCCATGTATATCCAGGGGTCATGATTCGATCTGGGTGATCGTCGACCGACTCACCAAGTCACCCCACTTCCTACCGATCATAGAGTAGGGTTCAATAGAGAGCTTGGGACACCTCTATGTTCAGAATATTGTGCGGCTACATGGAGTACCCTCGATGATTGTCTCTGATCGTGATGCACGTTTCACTTCCCGGTTCTGGAAGGGGTTACAGGAGGCTTTCAGGATGTAGCTTCATTTAAGCATCGCCTTTCATCCTCAGATTGATGGCCAGATGGAGCAGACCATTTAGACCCTCAAGGACATGTTGCGTGCTTGCATCCTTAACTTCAGTCATAGCTGGGAGGATCACTTTACCTTGGTGGAGTTTTCATATAACAATAGCTATCACTCCACCATTGGGATGGTACCATTCGAGGCTCTGTACGGCCGACTTTGCAGACCGCCTTTGTGCTGGACTGACCCAGGGGAGTCAGTACTTATGAGACTAGAGATGGTACAGGCTACCATGTAGAAGGTGCAGATCATCCAGGAGAGGATGAAGACTGCACAGAGCAGGTAGAAATCTTATGACAATAGGATACGAAGACCTCGTAGTTCAAGTATGGTGACCACGTCTTTCTACGGGTCTCACCCTGATGAGGTTTGCAGAGATTTGGCCAGGGCGGTAAGTTATCGTTGAGGTTCATCGGACCCTTTTAGGTCCTTAGTAGAGTTGGCGAGGTGGCTTACCGCTTATCTCTTCCACCTCAGCTGCACTGGGTGCACGACGTCTTCCATGTATCCTAGCTGAGGAGATACGTGCAAAACCCTTTACACATCATTGACTGGGGTGAGCTGGACATCGATGATGGGGTGACATTTACGGAGGTTCCAGTGGAGATTAAGGATCGACATGAGAGAGTCCTTTGTGGGTGATCGATACCTTTGGTGCATGTACGTTGGCATCACGGGAACCTCCAGAAGAGCACATGGGAGCGGGAGGCTCAGATTCGTGCTCAATACCCCCCACTTGTTTTCCTAGTTTTTGTGATGTGGCTTTCGGGGACGCACAACCCTAAGGTGGGGAGAATGTAAAGACCTAGAAATTCCATGTAATTTTTTTAATTAATTCTATGGTAATTTTATGAGTCCGCAAAAATTGACGGCGTGTGATTCTGAGGTCCGATGTACCCAGAATGAATTTCTAAACTTTTTTTAGGTACGTTTAGTAAGCGTGTGAGCGGGTTTTTGTAACTTTTGAACCAGTGCTCAGAATTGAAATTCAAGGACATCGTTGAACTCGTAGTGCCATTATTCGCTTAAAGAGACCTTCACCTCGACCACAGTAGTTCGAGGGTGAAAGTTAGTTTTCTTGTTTTTCGAGGAAATAAAAATAAAATAAAGAACAACTTTAATTTTATTTTTATAACCACTCTTTTTAAATTATGGAGGTGGGGACCACCTGATCTAGAAAACCCCCATTTTAAATTCTTGGTGGTGGGGACCGCCCGAACCCCTCTTAATGGGGGAAAACCTTTCAACTCTCTAATTAATAAATTGATCCAACTATAATTAATTAAATGTGTCAACTTTAATTAATTGTTTGACTTATTTTTAATAAGTTGGCTCTTCATTTTTGTTAGGTTGGAGGATTTTGTTGGCAAAGGAGCTTAGAAGAATTGTGGAGAAACGTTCTCTCCAACGAAGAACTTTTCCGCTCCAACAAAGAATGAGGAACCGACCCCAAGCTCATATCAGAAGCGCTTTGCGAAAGAAACAAACACCGACGTTCCCCAATGACTTCATCTTCTACCTCTCGACTCCTCCAATGAACGACAAGGTAGGGGTGTGTTTTGATTATTCTTTATTAATTTCTTTACATTGAATCTTTTCCCATAAGCCGAGTGCTACCAATCTAACGTAGAGGTTACGAGCCAAACAAACACGGCCCGATCCCTCTGCATCATCCTTGTTGACGCGTTCATCACGATGGAGGAGGACGGCAATCGGTGCCGGCGACCGACACCGGTGGGGCTCAGGAGCGGCGGTCGACATACCGGTCGGCCGCGAAGATGGCGGCAGCACAACCATGCCGCAGGAGAAGGGCCACGGTCCGTCATCCGCGATGGAGCGAGGGAAGTGGCTGGCACACGGTCGGCCGTGTAATGGTGGTGGCGAAGCACGTTCGTGTCGCCGGGCGTGCTAGATCCATGGCACGAGGCTGCGGCATTGAAGGGTGGGTGGTCATCTCACTTCTGGCCGCCAATGGAGGTGTGGCGCGCGACCGCACCACAGAGGAGGGCTGGATGTCTGGCCAGCCGGGGAGCCGAGCAGGTCTCAGGGTCCCGCGTACCAGATGTCGGTGCCATATGGCATCGGCCGGTCGGCCTCCCAACCCAAATGGCTGGGCCGTTCGGGGTATCCAAGGGGTGCCTCCCCCTTGGGTGGCAGCTAGGGCAGACCCCACCACGGGGCCACCCAGTTGCGGGCCAGCGCGGGCTAGCAGGCCACCCAGCGCGGGCTAGCTGGCCGCCCAGCATGGGCCGCCCATCACGGGCCGCACCGTGAGCCGCGCCGGCGAGCCGGGCTAGACCCAGCAGGCCTGGTCGACCCAAACCGGGTCGGGTCGGCCAAATCTGGTCGGGTCGGCCAGATCGGGGCGGGTCGGCCAGACCGGGTCGGGTCGGCCAGACCGAGTCAGGTCGGCCAGACCAGGTCGGGTCAGCCAGACCGGGTTGGGTCGGCCAGACCGGGTCGGTCCGGGTCAGACTGGACCCGGACCAGCTTCGACTCTTTCCACTCATTCGGCCATAACTTGAGCTACAGGCGTCTGTTTGACGAACCGTCTATGGTGGTAGAAACCTTAGATCAAGAAGGACCTTTTGGTACACCCCACTTGAGTTTTGGATAATTTTGGGGTATGTTCTGGTTGGATCGACCACAAATTCAACGGGGCCATCGAGACTAAAAGGCCAATAACTTATAGACTGGGCGTCTGAGTGACGCACTGTGTGTTGTGTTGATACCCCTATTACATGATGGTCCTTTGGGATACTTCTTCTTAGGACTTCGTGGAAGTTGGAGCATCAAATTGTGGCTTGAGGAGCGGATCCTCCTGGAATCAGGCGAGCTTAGTGCGGGAACCCTGTGGCTGACTATAACATGAGAAAGGGATCCTATGTGGGTCTATGTTTTGGGATCCTATGTGGGTCTGTGTCCCAGTATCCCTCTTGGATCCGCTCTAGGAATCCACATGGGACTAATCTAGGATCCTACGTGGGTATGTTGTACTAGGATCCTATGTGTGTTTGATGTTCTAGGATCCTACATGAGTCTGATTATTTAGGATCCTACGTGGGTCTGCCTCTTAACATAGTAAGATTATTTAGTAGTTATATCTAATCATATTTACTACCGTACCTATGTTATACCTAGTGTGAGATGAGTCGTTACCTTTGTGGTAATCTTCTGTGTGGCGTACCTTTTTGGTACTATCCTTCCCAGTGATACCTTTGTGGTATTCTTCTGTGTGGCGTTACCTATGTGGTACTTACCTTTGTGGAATTACCTTCGTGGTAATTACCTTTGTGGTAATACCTTTGTGGTATTCTTGTGTGTGGCGTTACCTTTGTGGTACATACCTTTGTGGTGTTACCTTCGTGGTATTCTTTCCTTTGTGTAATAGTTGTAATTTGGCTAAGGATTTGGGCATTGAGTTTCCTCATGAATGAGATGGGTATAGATGATAACTTAGGTATATGTATGGGCATATACCTAAGTAGGGTTGTCAGTTTTTTTGATTCTTTATGGTTTATCCTTTGTAGATTTTGTGAGACCTTTGAAGGTCTCGGGGTCCCTACTGAGTATCGTTATACTCATCCATGCACGGGCTACACCTGCACCTTGTTGTGTTTGGTGCAGACGACAGACAACGCTGACTGAGGACGAGGGTACCAGGACTGGAGGTAGCTTGGAGGTGGACCTTAGACGAGGCATACCGTAGAGACGACCGTTCGAGAGCTGTACCTACCCTTCAGGTAGGATCTTTAGCGGGTGTTCACAGGAGTTGTTCAGTTTACTTGTACTTTCCAGTTTTCTTGTACTTTCCAGTTGGGCTTGTATTCTGGCCCCTTTTACTTACTGTACACACTCTTTTTACTATACAGTTTACTTGTGTTTGTATCTTGTTGTGTGCTTGGTTGAGTGTGTTTACAAGATATAAAGGAAATGCCTTCCCGATTTTAGGGAATACGCCTTTCGGTGCTAGTCGTTAGCCCCTGGCCTATGGAAGGCGGGCTTGAGGTAGTCACAACACGGGCCCCGGGGGATGGGTTGTGACAACAATAATCACATTTTTCACTTTGAATTAGAGGAAAAAGTATTTGTTTTTTAAATTATTTGATTTAAAAAAAATGAAAGCAATGAAACAAAAGAAAGAAATTAAGAAAAAATATTGAAAGAAAATTGACAATTCAAGTGATTTAAAATAGTGATATGAGTTGGGTGATCAAGTCGGGGTTAGTTTTCTAATTATAATCTTATCTTAATACCAATTTATCCAATCCTCTTCCACTAAGACTATTAACGTGAGATCTCACAATTGTTTTCTCTCACTTCATTAGTCAAATGGTGATGGTGAGAGTATACCTTTCCAAGATATTATCTCGATCTACTCTCCTTCCTATGTGTGATAGATTTTCAGAAAATACCCTCAATTGACTGAGGCAATACCTGATCGGATCTTGTTTATCCAAAACAATCAAGAATATCCACTACCCCTCCCACATGTACCAAGGATCACCAAGTACTTCACCAATAAGGCCTGATCTATTCCATCGTATATAAACCAGAACCTAGAAAAGGGAGATAATGATCATTAATCAAAGAAAAATCAATAATAAAATCTAAAACTAAATATGATTTCACTTGATAATAAAAACTACTATTATAAATTGAAATCAACTTTGCAAAAGAGAGAGAGAAATTTATACCATGATGTTCAAGAACTCAAGCATTACAAAAAGAAAACCTCCCCTTCTCCAATCACTCAGAATATTAACCCTACATGTGAATATTATCCACGATGAAGGGGGAGGAGGAATCCAATAAAAAACTAAGAAGAAGAAAATAGGGAAAAAGAAGAACAAAAAAAATCTCCTCTAGAATCTCTCTGCCAGAGGATTATTTTTATTATGCCCACCATCAGGACAAAAATTTCCAAAATGTCTTCTTAAAAGTTTTTCTAAATTGAGTTTTCTATCAACCCTAAAATTTCAATACATTTTGACACATTTATAAAAAGTTATTCCCAAATTCTTGAAGAACACATTTTCTAGGAAAATAGACCCTTCATCTTCGTCACTTTGTCACATTTATTGGATATCTTAATGAGAGAATTTTTTATAAAATTTAATTTTCTAATGCTTCTTTGGGTACTCTTTCATTTCCAGTTGGAATCACCTCATTTAGAGATCTATAGCCTGAGTAATGCCTCATTTACTGAGGTGGGGTTCATTCTGTCATCCATAGATACTTTTCAAATTGATTGATTTGTTTGGGCCTATTTAAATTCGAATGAGATCTAGGTCTAGAAAAATAAGTTGAATCCCATAAACAAAGGAAGACGATAAAAAAGAATCACTCCATTTGGATCAATATTGAAAAAATTGTGCTCGAAATACCAAAGTGATAAAAATATGTTAAATTTTAGAATTAAGCAATTTTCACATTTTAGCCCAAAACTCACTAAAAATCCAAAAATGATGCAATTTAGTTCAAATTGTTAAATTATAAGGGATTAAATCATCGAAATAAACATGGAAAATAATGGAAATATTAGCTCTATTACAAGCCTATACCAAGAACCTGGAGGTTGTCCTCAAAAGGGATGATTAGAACCGTTATTGTTGAAACTCCTATGTATGGTGTCACGGTCCACCTCCAAGCTCACAAGAGTCTAACTATCCACTGAAATACAAGAATGGAAATAGTGGTTCTGAGATCCAAACCAGGACATCCTCCTCCTCTCTCAAAGTTTCTCTCTGAATTCTCTCTCACGTGTGCAAGGATGGAAATCTCCCCAAAATGATAACTGAGATGATGAAACCACCTTGAGAAATGAATAAGCGAAGCAATGATTGCAAGATGTGCGACACAAGGATGTGTGGACTATTGAGAGATCCCAAAATAATTGAGAAGATAGTACAATATAGAAAACTTCACATCTTGGATGGACATGTAGAAAAATACTAGACACTAAGGGAAAGTTTTGGAACATGGAAATCTATGAGGGTGAAGAAACACATAAAACACACAGACAAAACTCCATACAAGACCATTCGACCTGGCTAATCGATAGTGCAAATCATCCAAGGAGCGGCGTAAGATTAACGACCAAGACACCTAATGTCTTATTAAACAACTATTGTGTCAAAATCGGTCCACAAAATCAAAAGTGCTACGTCAGGTGAAACACACAACCCACGTAAGGTTATGTTCCTCAACCATGTTAGATTCAAAACCCCTGCACATAAGAATGAATCGGCCCAAAATTCACGTAAGAATAACAACAAGACACCTGCAATACAATTGTATTATAATAAAGCAAAACTAATAAAATGCATGTGAATTAAACATGCAATAGGGGAATATTCCGCATGGAATCAACAAACTAAATGGTAACAATTTAATTTGTAACATATAAGCATGCCAAAAAACAATTTATGTTATGTATGATGTTATATGTTATTGATGGTTGGTATTTAGTTGTGATTCCTTGCACTTACTTTATTGCTTCATATGATGATTATGTTATTGATCGTTATTGTATGTGGTTGTACCGAGAGTATAGTCTCCTCACATTGCTCAAAGACTCTCATTGCTAGTCAATAGTCTCCGACATATGGGGAGGCTTGTTTGAGGTCATGTGATGCTCCAATTAGGGTCTCACTCAAGCAACTTTAATCGGGGCATTAAAATACTTCTATGCAACCTGGTAAATAAAAAACCATACCAAAAAATACTGAATTATGAGCTGAGGAAAATTTCATAACATGGAAAATAAATATTATAATACGAGTTAATATAAAACAAAGCAATTATAGAGGCTTAAAAAATTATCAACAATACATGCAAAACATCACATGTCAAAAAATAATTAACTTATGCAGTGTGTGCATTAGAGAAAAGCTATATTAATCAAATTTATAAACATGCGGGCACTAAAAAGCTATATGAATTAAATTTATAAATGTTTTGTGCTCATATATTTAAAATGTTCTCTAAAAAAGATGTATGAATAAAATTTATGTATAAAGGGATTTAACTGTGTATGATTCAAATTTATGTGAATCAGTTATTTCATTAGGGAAAAGATGAACATTTTAACTTCATACAATCAATACAGTTGAGGGTTTAGCCAAATACATATCATACTAGAATAAAAATCAATTTAGTCAAACAGATTTTAGAATTAAAACATAAGTTGGAAACATGTAACCTTTCCTAGGTATTCAACTTCTTGATGAACAAATTGTGAGATAAATAATAAGACCACGGTAATTTTGAAGGCAAAAATTTGAAGATCATTGAAAATTGGGTAGGTGTGGAAAGTGGCCGCAAATCAATGAAAATTTATGGACGGGAGCTTGAGATTGATGTGCGGGGGAGGTCGTAGATGGGGAGCAACATGAGAATTGAATACCGGAGGTAAGGGGAGATAACTTGGATGCAAGGTGTGTAGATTGATGATAGATAGAGTATGGATGATTAGTGAGCTTGTGATCAACATAGAAGAGGGGTGGAGGTCGATGATGACGTGATACATCAGAGGAGATGCGATCAATCCATGAGAGTTGATGAATGATGATAGTCTATGGATGTTAATGATGGAAACAAGGAGACGATGATCCTAAGAGAAGAGATCAAATAAATAGTGGGTGAGATTGAGGGAAATCAGATTTTGGGGTTTATATGGAAAGTTAAGAGAAATTTTGGAGGAAATTAGAGGGAATTGAGAGGGGCGACGTGTCATGAAAGATGATATGCTTTATACAAATAAATAGATATATTGATATTTCAATGTTGCAAAAGATGAACTTGAATATTCCATCTAAATTCTTATCTAACGGTTCAGATTGAAAAAAAAACGGACCCATTTATTAATCGAGTCTGACCATACTAACTCGATCCCAAGCCATTTATTAATCGGGTCTTGAAAAAAGAATCCAAATTAAAGGACTGATTAAATTTTTTCGACTTGTTAGGGCCTTAAAATATTATCAAATCAAATAGTATTTATATATAATAATCATTAATTTGAAATAAAAAATAAAAAATATTATAGTTTAAAAAAACAATATCCTTATAATACAACATAATCGGGTCAGGCGGGATGCCTACCAGGTCACGTATTAAAGTCGGAGGATGGCATTAGGGTTTTTTATTCATACTTGGCGCTGTCTGTGTTTCATGATTCGACATTCAACATTTTCACCTCATTAAATGTTGACGTTCTGACCAGAAACTGAGAGTTCTGCTTCTCTCAGTTCCGACAGTGGTGTTTTGAAAATCCAAATATTGGCGATCAAGGATGTGAACCGTCCAATTGGAACTCCGCTGTCCCCAAGCTCTTCACGGGATTGTGGCGGAACCCCATCCAGACTGGAGTTTCGACGCCCTCTTATCAGAAACCAATTCGTTGGAGCTCAAGGTGAATGCATCTTCACCCTCTCCCTTAACCATCAACAAGTGAAGACCGCGGGAGTTTTCACCTATTAGGAAGATTGATAAACGCAAGGGTGACTTTGTGATGCGCGTCTCTAATGATGAGGAGGATGCAGATGCTGATAGTGAAGTGGTTGGCAATCAAATATTCACAGGGAAGCGGTTTGGTTGTGATGAGACTTTTGCAAGCAGTGAAGATGACTATGGGGATGGATCTGGTGAATCTTGCCTAATGGATAGAACTGATTTAGTAGGTGTGCTTGTTTAGGTGTCTCATGAACATCATCTTGGAGTCGAGGATGAAATCAGGAGCCATATATTGGCACTGGTGTCAGATTTAATGAATGAAAGTGAGAAACTCACTTCTTCTCTTAGTGAGGTCAAAAAATATACTAAATCAAGACGCGAAATGTATAGAAATCTTGACCGACAATATTAACTTGAGATGGTAGTGGCACTTGATAGTCACTTGACCACAGTCCGGAGGGACCATATTAACTTGAGATGGTAGTGGCACTTGATAGTCACTTGACCACAGTCCGGAGGGACCATGAACACCGGTCGCAAATTGAAGAAAGGAAGATCAGAAATGATGCTGTCATTGAAGATGCCAAAAGAAAAGAAAGGCCCATCCAAGAAGAAAAACTGTGACAAGAACAAGAAAAATCCAAAGAAGAAGTAGGGGCCCAACTTTTGGCTGCAAAAAAGAAAGCTGAAGAAGCAAAGAATGCAGCCTTGTAAGCCAATAGAAGTAAAAAGTTGTTGAAGAGAAGAGTGAAGCCAAAACTTTACAGCTTTGTTCCCTTGAAGTTGCTAGAACAGAACCCCATAAACAGAAGACAAATTCTACTTTGAATGTTTTCACTGCATCAGCACCTAAGGGGTCAGAGCCACTGCAAATTGCAGGTTGCTTAGTCCTCTCTATGGAGAATGCACTGAAATTAGAAGAAAATAGAATCCAGCAATACAAGGAGTTTGATAAAAGAAACCAAGCACTGAGATTAGAATCCGGCATTGATTTCCAAAGCTATGAACAAAAAAAATCATGGCAGATGAAACAAATAGGCGGCACAAAAGAAGCTGTTAGAGCAAAGGCAAACAAGCTCATTAATATTTTCAACAGTCCCATCTGTCCACAATCTATCAGCATTGTGGTATTTGCAAGAAAGGTCATCTCCGTTTGTGAGAACCGTGGCACAACAGCCTTTTCTTCAGGCCATGTCATTGTTCTTGTTACATCCAAGTTCCCACTGGTAATGGATCGATCTTATTCTTGTTGAGTTCCATCGAGCATGCATCTACACCGTGCCAAAATATATCAGCTACTCGGAGACTGAATTCAAGATAAGGGATGCATATGGGAAAGTTCTCGGTTTCTGGGAAGAAGATGGGAAGCTTGAAAGTGAGGAGAAGTATTTGGAATGACTGGAATCAAACATGAGATTATATGGAGCAGTAATCTAGACAGAAATTGAAGGAGTCCACAACTTCCATGGCCTGAAAGAGGGATGGGTATGGCTTGTGAGGTTTCTCAATGCTCTCCCACTAAATATTTATACAGCAGTGGCATTGGAGGCGTTTTTGAAGGCATGTTTCCTGCCCAATTGATCATGTACCATTTGGTTTTCTTTTGGTAGTTTTTTTTAGGAGTATAATTGAGTCTTGTTGATATAGTACACTACTCAGCTTGGGTCTGTTACCAAAATTGGAGTCAAATTAAGTACCTTTCAAGTCGTGTTCAAATAAATTGTGACCATTTACAAGTTCAAGTTTCATCTGATGATGTTAGTTCGTGCAGACGGCTGGATTCGCTCTCCACTGGAGGTACTAATCCCAGTTCAGAAAGATACTGAATATTGTTTTACGTGACTGTGTTCCTGTGCTGAGAAGCCAGAAAACTCCTGGACTGGATCCGATTGTTCCGAGGATTGAGACCTACATTAAAGAAGAACAGTTCTTGTGTGAACCAGAAGGTCAGAGACTACCAGGTTCTGCATTGTCCAGCATCTTGTTTCCATTTTAGGATTATGGAGACCCATATGGATTATGGTCTGTTTGATAGAGAGAGCAAGCGTGATAAGGTAAAAATGATGAAAACTATAATTTTAATGTTTGGTATGCTGATTGTTTGAGATAAAACCTCGCTTATGCCAGAGCAAAACCTTGAGAAATTAAAGTCAAAACCAAGACGAAGACAACTTACAGGCCCCAAATCCAAAGAATGCGCCAACCTTGAAGAAAATTATTTTCATTTAAGACACAAAAGATTTGCTGAAGAATTTTCAATCACCCGTTCTTCCATATTTTGAAAGATGATGTCGGTAACTCAAATCTATTCATCTATAGAACCATGTGACATCCACTCATAAATTACAGCATCCTGCTTTAAAATCCAATCACATTGTTCCTCCAAGAACTTCTCTAGTGGGCCGTGATCTGTCAGCTCTTGTAACACGTGTTGCAACAACTTAGTCCTAGACATGAAGCACCCACACATCATCAACATCATTAACAACATTAACTAGGGCAGCCTTATCCTCTGCTGTGGATCCTATGACTATTTGAACCAATGAGGTGCTTTTGATGGCAAAATCAAGTGAAGTATCTTGGACGACATCAACAACCACAGGTTGCGTTGGAAAGGTCGAAAGGATCTCCATTCTAGCCATGATCAATGAATCAACATCACGTTCTGGCACTACAATAACCTCTTTAGACGAAAGAGTTGAATCAAATCCAGACAAAGGTGGCGAGGCTTCATCTGCAGCTGTAACAGCGATACAATCCTGTGTTTCCTTTGTAACTCCAGTCTTAGCATCCATGGAACCAGTCTTCCCAAAACCACAACAGGGGTTGTATCAATAGCCTAACTAGTCAAAGTGGGATTCTTCAGTGGGGCTGAAAAACTATTGGGGGCCCAAGCTGGAGACGGAGCAATGAGGGCCGAAGCAACACCCGCAGAGGGACTTGAGCCGGAATGTTCGATTCGCCTACATTGAGAGAATAGTTAAGGAGGATCCTCTTAGTGAATGGATTGGAAAACCCCCCACTGATTCGTTTAGAATCCAAATCTGATGCAATTACGGATTCAAAACATCGAGTTTGGTACAAATCTGAGCAATCGATGGATGAGAGAGGTTCCTCATTGCAATGATTACACTGACAATGGTAGATAGGACTCCACCTAAAATAGATGAACTGGCAGTCCAACCATTTTGATCCAAACCAACACGACTAGAAAATTAAAGTCTATGAGTGAAGAAAGACCATTTCTCTCTAACCATTCAACATCCTTGAATCTTTCATGGACCCTGCATCCATAATCGGTAGAATTCATCCTCATGTTCACATATAATGAGAACCCTCGATTTTTCAATTATCCCTACTTTAGTGTGAGAAACCTTTGAGTTCATGCGAGCGTCTCACTACAGCTATACATGGACGAGCCTTTGGAAATTTTCTCACCGACGAGAGAGAGAACATTGATGCTAGCTTTGAAACATTGTTGTCCAAGTGGGCCATTGTTAGATAGCCTTTGTGGTGAAAGAAAGAAACAGAGAAGGATTATTTGGAGGAGGCAAGCACTCCATTTGGAGGTGGTAAGTTCTCCATTCAATGGCTTATGTCATAACTTCACTACCCATGGGGAGGAAATCGTCACCTACAGTGCAAGTAATCACACCCTTCATTGCTTAAGGTTCAACCCATCAAGTAGTCATCCTATCCTAATATTTTATATCATGCCTCCTTTACCCATGGGGAGAGGATAGTTCTTTACTGCATGGAGAATTACACATCTCAAGCCAATGACCATTAGTTTAGTAACTCATATCTTATCATCTAATGTCATGTCTCTATTACCCATGAGTAGAGTATGGATCCAACTCAATTGGTATGGGTGACCCTCGAAATTGATCATATGTGGTGGGTGCACCTCCAACTTCATTATATCACAAAATAATAATAATAAACAACAAAATTCACATCTAGGCACCATTAATTAACTAAAACTTCTCATCCCCACATAATCAAATCCTTAATAACAACATCCCTTCATCTCGTTGATTCAACTCTAGTAACTAGACCTGTACATGGGTCAGGAGACCCTCCCGACTTGATTACCTTGATCTGATAAGAAGGCTTAATATGAGCTAATTTTTTAGGCTCGATTATTAAACGAGTATAATTTTGAAGCCCGATTAATAATAAGATTGGGCTTGGGCATTGATAAGTGACCTGATATGTGACCCGTCCGACCCGATTAAGCTATATTATATATAGATATATATATTTAAATTACAATATCATGTATTTAATATTTCAGATTAATGATTATTATATATATAATTTATTAATTTAATAATTTAATAATATTTTAAGGTTTGATAAATAAATAGGTCAAAAAACTTTAAACAGACCATTAATCAAGCTTTTTTTTTTTCAAGGCCTGATTAATAAATGGGTAAGGTTAGGGTCGGTCCAGCGAGACCCGATTAATTAATGTGTTGGGTTTTTCCGATCAAAACTCAATAGGCCCAACCCATATACATGTCTATTAGTAACCATACCATGAATCCACTTCAACACATTACATTACCTTCCAAAGGAATAAATCTAGCGCGATCACATGTCACTACTACAAAATTGGGTTTATCCAGCGCTAGACTTTATCAGCGCTAAAAAAATCATTGATAAATAAGTGTCTTTATCAGTGCTAAAAAAAACGATGATAAATACTTCCCTTTATTAACGCTAAAAAAGGGTTGATAAAGGCTCCTCATTATCCGCACTTCTTTACTAGTACTGATAAAGAGTATATTTTATAAAAAAATTATATTTCGTTAAAAATAATATATTAATATATTTATATATTAATATTGATATAAATATAATATGTGTTTGTTAAATATGTTTTAGATAAGCCTAAATACACATTCACACTTAATATATAAGATATTTAGTGAAAATGACTTATAAAATAATTAAGAATTATTATTAATTAATAAATTTCTAATTATTATCAAGTAATTGTCATTTAATAATATTTAGATGACATAAAAATTAAATAAATTAATGAACGGGATAATATAAGTTGAAAACATATCTTGAACTCCAAACATACATAACTTTTGATCCGAGTGTCTGTTTGCATTCTACCACATATCAAATCGAAGTCTGTGATGAGTTTTACACACTAGTGACCCAGGGGAACCCCCTATCACATTTTTTATGCCAAAAAAGGCTTGGAAGGCCTTCTAAACTGAGTTTTTAGTTGGGGTATCCCAATTTTTTAACATTTGATGAAATTTCATCCTCATTTAAGGGGGTCTTTTTGCCCATTTTCAGTGGGGACTGAATTTATTCCCAGGTATTGCATCCATATTGATATTATGGTTTTGAAATTTTATCGTTTTTTCATAATGTAAAATGGGGGGTTTATATATATACGTACACTACAACAAGAAACAGTCTGAGGATTCGACCCCGCGACCGGTGCCCCACACCCCAGCCCCCCTACCACCCCAGCCGCTTGCGGGGATCGTTTTACTTAATGTAGTTTTGTTTGTAATTAAATATATGCATATTTTCTTATATTTACTTATAATAAATCACTTGTATAAATATACATATCAACATATTTACCTAAAAATGTATTTTTAAATATATAAAATAAATATTCATTATTCATTTTATTTAAAGTAAAAAATTATCCATTTTTTCACCTTATACAAAGGCATTAATATGTATATATATACCTATATAGATAATGTTTATATATAAACATTTGTTTGTCAATAAACAAATATATATGTATTTGTATTTTCTAATATATGTAAATAAACACATATAGTAATTATTTGTGCATGTATGTTCCAAATATAAATGTGCATGTCTGTGTATAAATATGTACATATGTGTGTGTGTGTCAGTATTGTGTAAATACAACATATATAAATATATTTTTATAAATAAATCATTATAATTATCATTATCATTAAATATAGTATATATAAATGTATTTATAGTAAATATTTATAAATACATTATAAAAAATTATATTTAAATATATATAAAATTATATGTGAATATGTGTGTGTATATATATAAAACAATATCTAACCATTTTTTACATTATATAAATATATGAATATATATATACTTATATAAATGGGTATATAATGTTTATATATACATATTTGTGTGTATTAATAAACAAATATATATATTTATACATATATTTATACCAGTATCAACCTCTAGTTTGGCCTGGATTGGAGTAGATCTAAAGAACGAATCAATGCCCTGAAAATGGGGGCATATGAGCCTTCATCTAAATAGCATTATTGATAGGAAGGAGAATGACGAAAGATTAAAAAGGATTTTAGTACTTACCGACGCAGATCCAACGAGACAAATGTCTCTTCGATCAGACTCTGGATGGACGCTCAAGGTTGATTTCTATAATAGATGGGTTTTTGGATTCAAAGGGAGGAAAATGGGAGGGGATGTCCACTGGAAATGAAAAAGAAAAAGGGGTTGATTTAAACTTAACTTATGGGGAAAATGGTAAAATTACCTAAAATTTAGCCTTCGCACGGTTTGGCCGCATGGTTTTTCCAAACCGTGCGCCAACCGTGCATGGGAACCTATAGGAAGGGGCACCCACACAGTTAGGCCGCATGGTTAGGAAAACCGTATGCTAATAGTGAAAAATGTCTCTGTAATTTGTCTACATTTTCTTGCACGACCGTGCGACTCAACTCGCACGGTTAGATCAAACCATACACCCTATACCATCTCATTGTCTAGCTTCGCACGGTTAAAACTAACTATGTGGCCTACCTCACACAGCTAGTCTAACCATGTGACAGATCTTATTCCTCCAATGGTCGGGGTTCTGCACTCCAAACAGGCTCTGAACACCCCCAAAACCTTCATGACCTCATAGGGAATCCATATTAGGTCCGTAATCAAGAATTAGACTAGAATTTAAAGGATCCATACCTGAGGTAAAAACTGGGTTTTTACAGTCTTCCCCCCTTAAAAGGAACTCGTCCCTGAGTTCACCTTCCAAGGGCGATGAAACACTGCTTGAGAAAAACTTTGGCCACTAGGCATGTACGTCAGTCTCCCACTCCCAAGCCTCATTCTGTACACAACCATACTGCCATAACACTCGTATTAGAGGGACAGACCGACCCCGGAGAGCCTTCGTGCACCAGTCAATGATGCGTATAGGATGCTCCTCAAAGGTAGCTTCAACATCTAGCTCAACTTCCTTGGGATCAAAAATATGAGACAAGTCGACTTGGTACTTGTGAAGCTGTGAAATGTGGAAGATGTCATGAATAACATGGTACCTCTGAGGTAATAACAACTGATAGGCTACTGGCCTAACTCTCTCTAGAATCTCAAATGACCCTACACAATGAGGGGACAACTTCCCTTGCCTCTGTATCCGTCTATGCCATAGCTTGGGTGATACCTGTAGGAAAACATGATCCCCGACCTCGAACTCTAGAGGTCGTCTGCAGCGATCCGCATAAGATTTATATCTAAACTGAGCAATAGTCATATGCTTCCTGATCAGCTGAATCTTCTCTGAAGTATCATGCATGAGATGAGGACCTAATAGGGCTATCTCACCTGCCTCTAGCCAGCACAGGGGTGAATGACACAACCTACCATACAAGGCCTCAAAAGGAGCCATATGAATCATTGCTTGAAATCTATTATTATAGGAGAACTCGACGGATGGAATATGCTTCTCCTAAGAATCACTGAAATCAAGGACACATGCCCAAATCATTTCCTCCAAAACCTGTATTATCCGTTCTGACTATCCATCGGTATGAGGGTGAAAAGTTGTGCTTAGAAGCACCTGCATACCCATAGTCTTCTAACACCCCTTCCAAAATCATGGCATGAAATGAGCATCCCTATCTGAAATGATATTACGAGGGACCCTGTGTAGTCACATGATCTCACTGACATATAGTCTCCCCAGTTCATCAATTGAGAAAGTCTCTTAGATAGGAATGAAGTGGGCTACTTTCGTCAGCTTGTCAATGAAAACCCATACATCGTCGCTACCTCTAGGAGACCTAGGTAAACCGACTATAAATTCAATGACAACATCTTCCCATTTCCATTTCGGGACTGGAAGCGGCTATAACAATCTTGTTGGTCTCTGGTACTCCACCTTCACCTGCTGATAAGTGGAGCACCTAGTAATAAATCCTGCTATCTGTCATTTCATCCCAGGCCACCAATACCAGTGTCACATATCTCGATACATCTTAGAGATTCCTGGATGAAATTCCCACTATGAAGCATGAGACTCATGTATCAACTCCTCTCTCATATCTGTAGGAACCTGGACACGTCCATGAATACACATAATTTCATCTCTGTCTACAGACCAATCCAGAGGCGGGTCATCTCCTGAAATACTCTCCTAGAGAATCAAGCCCTCAGGATCTTAAAATTTTCTACTCTTCACCTTCTCAATGAGGGAAGAGGTAACTATCAAGGATGAGAGATATGATTTATCGTGACTATCATGAAACTCTAGATGCATCTCAAAAAAGAGGGCCATCAATTTCCATTCATCATTGGCTTCCTGTATGACCTGTGCCTGAGTTTTTTGGCTTCATGCATCAACAACTACATTGACCTTTCCAGGTATATAGGAAAGCTCAAAATCAAAGGACTGAAGATATTAGACCCATCTTCACTGTATGAGATTCAAGTAATGCTATGAAAAGATATATTTTAGGCTCTTATGGTCTATATACACCAAAAAGCACCCACCCATCAGATAGTGTTTTCAGCAACATAAGTCACGAACAACTGCCGCTAGCTTGAGGGCGTGCATTGGGAGGTTTCTCTCATGAGGCCTCAACTGTCGAGATCCGTATGAGATCGATCGTAAACTCTACCTCTCTATTATAAGGTAAGCTAGAAAAATCACCGGTAAAGACATCCCTGGAACGATCCACTACTGGAGATAACTCAACCTGAAGAAAACTTTAATCCTCCATGAGGAGATTGGAAATATGGGCGGTCACTCCACCTAGCCCATGATGCTCTGCTCCAACTCTACTACCCCGTACATCCTAATAACCCTTGTGTAGATATCTTCTGCCCTCTGGTGATGTAAACAATACCCTGCAATGATAGCTGTCCACAAAGGTGTGATACATAACCAACCAACCCATCCTGAGAATGATATCGAAGCTCGTCATCTCGAGAACAAAGAGGTCCCATAGGAAAGGGTAACTTCCTACCTCAAGGAGACAATCCCTACATTGGTGTATTCCCTCTAACTATACTCCCAATGATATATCCAGGGTCATTACACTATAATAATACTGTATTTCAAGTTCGATACTTTCCATGATAGATAAGGAGATAGAAGTGTGTAAAAAACCTATATCAAATAAAGAAGATACTATAGTGGAGGATAATAGAATAATACCTTGTACTATATATGGTCTTACAGTCTGATCCTCAGTTATTAGTTGTAGTGCATGAAACTGGCCTAATCCACGACCCTGTGCTACAAATTAACTACCATGATCAAAACTGCTCTACTGGCGCTGCTAGTGATCAGGAACCTGGATATCGTGACCATGACCTCCTCCTCGTCCAGTCCTTCCGATGCTACTCCAACTCCTCACTCGATAAGGCATAAAAGAACCTTCCCCTGAAAGTGGAGCTGGTGCGTAACCAATTCCACTATAATATGATGGAAAGGTCTGACAGAATCTCTGAAGATTCCCCGTATGGCCACAAACCCAACACTCCAAAGGGTCTCTATCACACTAGGGCTTTAGGTTCCCCTGTTGTCACACTAATGACACACCATAGAGCTACTGGTACGGGTACTTTGTCTACCACTTCCCTGATGAGAAACCTTGAGGGAACATTTCCTGTTACCGGAAGAACTACTAGGTTGTCGCGTAAATGATCCTCTTTTCCTATTACTATCCCTGTCCCTCAGGCTGCACTTAGTGATAAGATCCTAATTGACTATTTTAGATAAAGTAAGTAGGAAAAATACATTCACCTGTGTATGGATGACATACTGTAGTCCATCCTCGAAGCGTATAGAATACGAAA
This sequence comes from Viscum album, assembly GCA_963277665.1. Taxonomy (NCBI): domain Eukaryota; kingdom Viridiplantae; phylum Streptophyta; class Magnoliopsida; order Santalales; family Viscaceae; genus Viscum; species Viscum album. The sequence goes on from OY728127.1 coordinate 703,271,753, forward strand.
TCTCATCACCAGCTAGAAGCAGTTCAAAGCACTGTAATTTTGTAAACCGTGATGAATATTCCATAACTAACATAGAAACCTACTCGAGATGCATGAAATTTATGTATTGGTCAACTCTTAGTGTATAAGGAAATAAGTAATCATAGAAAAAGGTCTAGAAATCATCCCATACCATGCCCTGATGGTGACCAGCCTGTGTAATTACATCCCACCGACACTTGGCTGAATCCCGCAGCATGTAAGTAGCAATATTGGCCCTCCGCTCTGGAGGCATCTCTAGATTCTAAAAGATAGATAGGGTGGACTCTAACCAAGACTCAACAACCTATGGACCACCACCCCCTGAGAAGGTAGGAGGATGTTTCTGCTGGAACTCACGTGTCAGGTCAGCCATCATAGGTGTAGATCATGGATCACCTTGCGTGGACTGCATCAGACGTAGGAAACTATCACAAACCACATCTTTAGTTCTCAGATTAGGTATAATAGGTGGTGCCTAAATTATCACTCCTAGTGGTAATACTGGCATATCAGGGCTCACCACATATAGAGCATGGTCGTCACCACCCTCCTGGTGCACGACATGTGGATTTCATGGTGACATTGGTCTACAAATTCCAAGAACACGCCTTAGAAAAAACATTAAACAAATAGATAGAAAAACTAACAAAATTTGAACATAAAATAAGGGATCACTACCCATGGTACACTACCCCAACTACTTGCCTAGAAGTCCAGGTATTTGTAAGTGCTCAATTATAAATTATAGAGGTTCCAATAGATAAAGGGTCAACCATACTTTGACTCATCATTTACTGCCAACCATTTCATTTAATTTCATATTTAATTACTCAATTATCTCCTTTACCCTTTATAAACATGACAATGTGGGATAAGGATGTGAAACCATTACATTTTATACCAAATTACACTTTACAATTTTCATTTTCTCATTTCCATATATCAATATTTATATAAAAATGGATCACCATTCCTAGTGAATCAGGGCCCATACTTCTTGTCACTAAAAATGACACCCATTTGATTTTAATTACTGGCTTAACTAGGTAAATTACTCATCCCAACCCATGAGGGCCCATAACACCTCATGAATTGAAATATACAATCACTCAGTCACATCCCAAGAGTAGAACAATCATAGTATAAATACCACAACATCACTCAACAATCATAGGCATATCAAGAAATGCAAGCAATGAAATGCACCTATATGATAAGGAAATATGCATGGCATTTGAATTCTAGGCCCCTATGATGATTCATGTAACAATTCTCCTTTCCCTCATATCATCAGACCATGAATGATATAAAATTCCTCAATAAAATTAATAATAATAACCACCACACAATATGTGCATCACCAAAGGGTAAAATAATATCAACTGTAATAGGAAAAAACAAAACAACAATTATAATTTAGGAAAATCATCATTTACCCTGAACATGGGTTTGTGACGCCCAAACACGACTTATAACCAAGTTCTAAGCATTCATAATCTCCAATCTATTATCTCCAAATAGTAAAGCAAGAAAGGAATGACACTAATACCACTTTGTGATGTCCCAGATCCAGATGACACTGAAGGTGCCCTGAGCCTGGTGGGCCACATGGCCTCAAGAACATCTCCCCGAACGACAGAGGCTGCCGACTAGTAGAGATAGCCTAGGGTGTGTTCATGGGGAGACTATTCCCTCATTACTAGAATGTATTACAATAGATGAATGTAAATAATTAGGTAAATAGTGGAAGAAACTTAAGTAAATTCCATAACAAAAAGAGACAAGAGTAACAAACAACTGGACAACTGATCAAAATGTACAAAAGCCGATGATGATATTTCATATATCTAATAAATCTAAAAAACATGAAAACAAAGAAAAAGGCATAACATACTATACAAAAATTACAAAAAGGAATTAAAAAAAACTATCCAAGCATCCTAAGCTCCAGCTTGGTCATCTGCTACCAGCTCCATCCTAAGCAAGCAAGAAATCAAGTGTTTGAAGCAGTACACTTCCCTTTGTCGAAACCTGCATACATATAGTCTGCTCGGGTACCATTGGCGCTTGGATAAGGTGTGAGATAAGTCTCAGCAGGCCACCACCAATGGTGTCTGTAACATCCTCTCTGTGTAATATAAACTGAAATAGTTTGCAAGCATGCATATATAAAAGTAAAATAGTACAGTAAAATAAATACCCAAGTACCTGCTTCAGCCCTCGGCTGGTGTCTGAACATGTACCCAGTTCATTAATTAATTAAGTTCCAGTTTATATAAATAGTTCATGTGAGACATAGCAGACACTGACATCACCCTGTGATAATAATAGTAGAGGTTCCAAGATATAACAAGGCAACCTAGAGCTCAAGGGTCTCCAACTCAGTAGTAAATGAAGCCTAGCTATGAGGTAAGAGTGTAATCCAAGGAGCATCATCCAAGGAATCCTACAATAGTGTAATCTTACCGAATCCAAGGAATACATCCAAGGTAAGATGAAATAAGAATTGACTAGGCCCAAGGATATAACTGAGGCACCTTGTGTCCATAGAATCCATGCTGGATCCAAGGAGTGTATCCAAGGCATCCTATAATAGTAAAGGAGGGATCCTATAGTATTATACCATAAATCCATTGATAGGTGAGGATCGGGTTCCAAGGTTGGTCTCAACCAAGGCAACCAACATCCTTGAATTGGAATGGCACCCATGAGTGATCAAGGAATTCCCTTGGGAATCCAAAAGCTAACTCGAGTTTGACCAATATTATAGTAATGATTTCATGGTCCATATATAGTTAGGCACCTTACATTTAACTCATTTAATAAATCAGGCCATTTAATTAATCATAAGGTTCAAACTATTTCCTATCATTAGTGTGACAAGGCTAATTGAGCATGAAACCATTTATTTAATCTATTTAAGTCATAATCATTTAATAAGTTTATTTGGTTCACTCTGATACCTTCCATAAGACATGTAAAGGGGTGCTACAGATGTGCAACCAAGCCATTCCATTATAATTCAATAGGTTAAGTCATATGTATACAATATACTTCACAATTTAATTGAGATTGAGTAATTAAGTGAACACTTACCTTAGGTGGGTCAAGTGTGGATAAACATGGTAATATACATTTAAAAATTCAATAGTAATTTATTATATAGAGGCTTACCATTGGAAGGGTCAAGTTGAGGAACACCCGAATGATTTCTCAAACGTGTCAAAACACTAAAAACCCAATTATGGTAAATCACCCTACATGGGATGGATGGATTTATGGACGTATGCACCAACGATGATAAGAATATATGGAAAGGGTCTTAAAACATGGTTCTAATGACTATAAATAAGTCATATAAATTTAACCGATGATGCCCGATGAAATCGGTGTGTGCCCACAACATTTTCCAAAATGGTGAAACTCAATGAATGAGTTATAGACCACCTACCTTAGGCTTGTATGACTCTCCTCATCTAGTATCAGCCTTTCCTAGATTGGATTAGATCTGAAGAAAGGATAAACTCCCTAAAAATGGGGCATATGAGCCTACTGGTAAATAGCATCACTAATATGAATAAGAATGACGAAAGATTAAAAAGGAATCGAGTACTTACCGATACTGATATAATAAGACAAACGGATCTTTGATCGGTATTCAAATGGATTCTTGAGGTCGATTCCTAGAATAGATGGGTTTTTTGGCTTCAAAGGGAGGAAAATGGGAGGGTTTGTCCATTGAAAATGAAAAATAAAAAATGGGTTGATTTAAACTTAAGGGAAAATGGTAAAATTACCCAAAATTTAGCCTTCGCATGGTTTGGCCAAACAGTGTTCCAACTGTGCATGTGCACTTATAGGAAGGGGCACCTGCATGGTTAGGCCACACTATTAGGGAAATTGTTCGCTAACCATGGAAAATGGCTCTGCAATTTGTCTGTAGTTTTTTGCATGACCATGCGGCTCAACTCGCACGGTTAGATCAAACCGTGCACCCTATACCAGCCCATTTCCATCCTCACACAGTTTATTCTAACCGTGCGACATGACTTTTTCCTCCTTTGGTTGGGGTTCTTCACTCCAAACAATCTCTGACACCCCTGAAAACTTTATGACCTCATAGGGAATCCATATTAGGCTCGTAATCAAGAATTAGACCAAAAATTAAAGGATCCATACCTGAGGTAAAAACGAGGTTCCTACACATGCCATGTGAATCCAACCTAATGTCTGAGCCCTAGGTCCTGGTTTGTAGGCGGTCACAACATTATAGATTGTATAAACCCCTATGGGGATGACCCTTAGGCAATCTATAAGGAATGATCTCCAGATCCAACTACATGCTCAGTATCCTTTCAAATAAACACCTCAAAAACCCATCCCCAGGAAGTACATCTGGGTGATGTAGTAATGGTGCATCCACTTGACCCTAGGGAGAATCTTAGGTGTTACTTGAGGAGAGTTTAATCATATGTCAAGTATATGTAAAAACTATGATGAGGAGTTCCATGTCCAACACTTTGATCAAGTAATCGATCTGGGAGAGTGTAATCATCCCCATCGCTTGAGTGTCACAGTCAACAAAGATGCCATGTATGAGTATCATAATCATAAGGATTCCATTCCCAAGTATCATAATAATAGGTACGCCATGCCCTAGAATCATAATCACAGGGATTAAATGCTAGATCCTAGGAAGTATATCCAGGCATCTCAATAAAGAAAGTCACATCATGTCAGTCTCATCTTCCAAAAAACAAGAAGCACATTTGGTAATCATTGATGCATCAACAATAAAAATTTGAATGCATAAATAAAAGAGTGAGGGTGTATGAATGCCTAACCCATCACTACTGCCACAGCCTCACAACTTACAAGTCTGGTACGAGTTCTAAGGTGACACCCGCTACCATCTCTACCTAAACTCATAATGCACTAGATTAGGTTCAGTCAAACACTGGACACCCACTAGGTACCCTAGATCAAAATTCCAGAGAGGAATCCTAATCAAGATCCTCAAATTCCATGGGTAAACAAAGGAATCCCTCTTATGGTCCTCTAAGTTAGTATTTAAGCAACACATACCTCTTGGGATCCTAAAAGGGAATAAGTAGAGACATCTCACATGGGATCCTCAATCATGGTCACAACTTCATGTCGTGGGATAAAGCTAGCTCACTGGGGTGGTTACTGACCCTAGGTTCTCATCCAATATGATATACCCATTTCATTTAATTAAACAATTCATCAAAATTAATTTAAACAGGGGGTGTTTCTCATAAGGGAAATCCCTAGCATCCATATGATACCATAAAAATGCATAAATACAAAAGGGAAGGTATGGTAGACCACCTACCTTTAGGTATATTTCCATTTATTTTCCAAGGGATGACAACAGCGGCCAAGAACCATCCAAGATCATTCGATTCATGAAGGGTCCTGTCTCACAACCAGGACATTAGAAATTAATTAATTATAATTATTCTATAATCAATTAATTAAACTTATCAATATTAATAATTCAAATGAGTTAATTTATAAAGGTATAACACCCAAAATCTCACCAATCAATCTCGTCACTAAAACCATGACCAAATGTTCACAAAAAACACGTGATGCATCCTCAACTTTGAATCCGACTTAAGCCCCAAGAAACGATATCAAAACAAACACCGAATAATTTAATTAAAATTATTAAATCATTATAAATTAACCACAATGATGTATGTTGATGAAACAACACGCAGTGAAGTGAAGATGGACTCTTGGGATTTCCTTGTCCAAGACAGAGAAAAATCCCCAACCGAAACGTTCGATTACACCATGATTTAGTGGAATTGATGAGGAAACCTAAATTGAAACTCCAAAAATCAGGAAAGACAGAAGGGAAACAACATGTAAGGATAAAGGAGGAAAATTTTACCCTCTGACATCATCAAATCGCACCAAAGATATCCTTGATCGATGGAGAACAAAGGTGGAGGAGTGTCGGCTGAGTGCCTCCCCTACGCCCTCCTATTACCTGATGAAACACCACGTCTGGACATTCAAAAAATTGTAACCTTGTTCATATTTTTGGTTCACAAGACGTCTCATCCACTAATAGAGAAAAAAAATCATTTTCTTTCAAGAATTCAACCAGTACAAAAACATGGGACCTTACACTTATCATCATTAGAATCAAAGATATCATTCGAGTTCTTATAAATAACCCAATTAGTCTTCACATCTCTATTACTTTTTTTGTTGTAGTTAAATTTATTCTTACTCTATTTTCCCTTGATAAGTGTGAAATCTAGTTAATATTCTTATTATTCTTATGTTAATAGTACCTTGATTCATTTAATGGTACAATATTTATTTTAAATATATTTTTTATTCTACTAAACACATTTATTCTTGTGTTTGTTTTTAAACCTCATAGTCATTTGGGATATCTCATATCTATCAATTGATAAATCACTTCCACCATTTTAAAAGATTAAAATTTTCTTTTCTTTATTTCATTCAAGTCTTGGTTGTTATGATTTCGAAGGAAAAGCCCTTATTTTTAATTTTTTTATTTATAAATTTCATTCTACACTTAAGATTCATACATCAAAAGTTCACAATTAAACATTTTCATTTTTAACCCCTTCACTTGTGTAAATAGTTTGATGGAATCAAAAATTCCACTTCACTTTGATACTAACATCTTGACACTTACAAATATTGTTTTGGTTGATGTAATATAGGACCTAAAATAACAATATTATTAAAAATGTTAATAATTATATGATATATATGATGAATAGTTCCATCTTATTTAATTTTAAAAGTCGTAAAATTAATTTTTCAAGTGTTTAACATAAGTTATTTTTTTATTTATGACTTTATAACAAATAGAAATGGTTTCCCATAATATAAAAATTAGTTTTTCATCAAGAATTTCGATTAAATTAAGTGTTTCCTACACCAAAAACTATTTCATATATGGAATTCAATTTTATGTCATATTTATCACTTAAAAAGAAATACAATTTGCAGGTTCAATGGTAAGGAGTATATAACATTTTTATTCTTTCTATAAACACCAAGGTTTTTGAGGTATATGGTCATTTTAACCTTTCATCACCCATATTTCCAGTCATTAAAGCAGGGATACCTCATCATTAAATTTTTTTATTTGATATAAACCACGATTATTGTTATTGTAAATGTTATAATGTTGAAGTAAATATATCTTGTGCCAATAATTTATTGATAATACCTCCACACCATCCTTCCAATAAACAATCATAAGTAGTTATCCCAGAATAATCTGGTGGAAATAGATTTCATATAGAACTCTCTCGAGTTTAATGTTCCAGAACTTGGAAGAAATAAAGGTCACCTAGATCACCACACTAATTAGAAACAACTTTATCCCTATTCACTCAAACAGATTAAAAAACATCCAAGAAATTAAAAAGTAAATGTAAGGAAGAAAAGAACACTTTGGGTTTATGTGGTTTAGACTGTAAGTCCTATATCAATGGGAGAAACATTTTATCATTTCATTTCACCCAAAAGAAAACTTTAAAACTTTACGACTAATGATTCACTTTGGATTACTAGAAAAAGAAATCACAAATTTTCACTTGGTGCCTATTTCATCATACAAACAAAGGTGGCCCCACCCTCTATTTATAGAGAGTAACTTCCTATTATCCAGTTGCACCAACCACCAAGAAATGTGGTGTTGCATCCATTACACTATTCCCACTATTGATCTCCTATAACAATCCTATCACGACCCCTTCTCCACAAAGTGTACCCCTCCTGGGCTGACAATGGGGGAAGAGAGATATTGACACTCGAGTCCTACCGCCAGTAGGCCTTGGATTTTTGACTAGCACTGGGGGTATAATAAACATGTAGATGGGATGCATTATTATAAGATAAACACATATGAAAGAGATAGATAATACATAAAACAATCAACTCCTAATTAGAATCACATATAAAAAGGAAACCCAAGTGAACATATGTAATGACATGCAATAACTGCTACAACTAAAAGGAAAACTACAAGTACCAAAAGAAAGGTAAAGATGATAGTGACCACAAATCCCAAACAACTCCTGAAAAAACCCAAAAGCTAGTAGTATCCAGTCCAATCACCATCATCCTCCAACTGGCTTGAAAAAAAATTTATATATATGAAGGGTGAGTATAACAGTACACTCAGTAGGATCCTCCCCATAGCCTCTCATGTAAAAAATAAAGAAAGCATGCTAAAGTACAATGAACAACAAGTGAAAATAACTCATCACCTAAACAGGTATACTAAGTTTCTAGCCTCACCATGACTACTCTCACCAAGTATCACATATAAGAGAATATAATATAATAAAGAATATCAAGGGTACACCGTTACCACTTCCCCAATATTTTCCCACTTTTCCCCAACGTCGCATATCCTAAGCATCTCAACCACACTATGGGTATAACCTAGTATTAGACTCAAATACAGCTAACATCTCTTGGACTCATGACTGCCACTTCTATGACCATATATCATATAAGCATACAACCATTTAAAGAGATACATTAAGTTATTTATTCCTTTTCAGCAGTTTCACTTTATGTTAATCAATTCATTAACCATTAATATTTTCCACATTACATTACATTAGCATCACAAAAATGTTCCATGCTCTCGAGGAATAAGAAAACCGAGTCCACAACTTCTAATAATTATAACCTCATCATTGCATCCCAGTAAGATCCAACCCCCATGGGTTAAAAAAATTATTAATTTATTAACATTATTACTTTCCATATTACTAGGTACTATAGGAAAACATACTAAGATACCAAATAAGGTATGAAACCAAGCACATCTATCCACCTCAAGTAGTGGGGAAAGGAAATAAGACAAATAAAAAACCTGACTATCATCCAAATAACATATTCAAATAAGCATCTAACTTTAGTATCAATGGGTAAGCCCAACTTCAACCTATTTCATCAGCTCAAACATCATACCTGACATCAACATGCATATCCTGATGCATCCCACCATCACAGGTGTCAACTGCTGCAATAACAACTGAGCCTCCCCACCCCAATACCAAAATAGATCCCTAGGCTCAGCCATCCTAGGCTCATGTCACATCCGAGCCTCCCTGCCCACACCATAGGGCTCGTATCCATAGCACATCATAAGAAGCAGGAAACAAACATAGCAACCCTGATCTCGGCCATAATAAAGACATCCAACCTTTACACATAATGAGCCATCATGTCTCCAAATCACAAGGAGTGTGGCCCTTATAAGCAAGAATGAAATTCAGTCCCTACATAGGCATTATCTTTTATCACACAACCAGTTATTATTCCATCTTGAATTAACTGATTCATTATTCATAGGTTCCAACTATGGGAAACCTAAGTAGAAAGATATCACAAGCTATCACAAATTAACTAAACAATTAATTTAACATGCCTTTAATTACTTTATAAACAATAATCAATATACTTCACATATTTATTCAATTTCATTAACACACAGAATATCAATTCATTTAAACATGCTTACACAATTAAAATCACAACACACCAGATTCATTAAACATGCCTCTTTAATCTTTTATCCAATTAATTATCAATTAATTTCAACTTTACATTCTTTATTAATTTCCATCAAGAGAAAAATTATAATCCAAGTAAGGAAAATATATTACATTATCTAGAAAAAGAATATAAAATTTTTTATCACAGTAAAAATGTAGAAACATTACCAATATGCGATAGCTATCCAATTCTTTAATTCAGTTCAAGTAATTATTAGACTAATTTCATTAGCATCCAAAGGGATAAATCATGCTCAATTTATGATTTCACATAAATTAAAAGATAAGAAACAAATCCCCTACCTCAAAGGGTGTCAACATTATTTACATGAGAACAAACCAATGTTGCATATCCTAATCGCCTCTCCTTCAATAACTTCATCCACCCGAGGATGTCTTGCCACATTCATGCCAAAAAATAGCCAATAAAAATCCATTATAAACATGGAGATAAAGCACCATCACATGACAAAAATGAATGAGAGGAAATAGATTGAAGAAACCACAATAATGGAGTTAAAACATACCTTGGATCGAATACAGATCAATGGAGGGAAGTTATAGATCAATACTTGAAAAAGGAATCCCCAAAACATCAAAGAGGGGGATTCCAATTCACCTAAAATGAGAGGGAGGCACTGTAGGACATAAGGTTTGGAAAAACCTCAACGCCATAACTTTAAAGATATAAAACATCAGGGATTTACATGACGTGTAATCCCATTTTATGCCATGTAATCCTCTGGGTATGGATTACAATGAAAAATTCATCACCACTTTTTTATTTTCAAACCATGATTTATTACATGTTGTGAATATCACTTTCATGTTGTGTAAATTTACACGTCATGAAATCTCCCTTCTTCCAGCTTCTAGTACCCAAACTCCTCTAGACTTCCTCCAAGCCTCCTCTGAGAACCTTGGTCTTTAAAAACACGCAAAGGGTTGATCCACATAGATTTGGGACCTTACATTAGATACCTATCGAAACATTATTGTCCTCAAGAATAAAAAACTAACCCATAGAGGAATAATAAAGGGGTCTCCCGAACAGACACCCCGTGAGATGCCTCTCAAGGCCCTAGACACCACAAGATCTCAACCACCTCATTAGAGGAATAGCACGAAACAAAAGAACAACCACAACCAGATCTTAAAAACTCTCCTAGGGTAGATACCTCTCAAAAGAGAGTAATCCGCAATAATAAATAAGAGAAATCCATATCATAAACCATAAAAGGTCTACAACCACAAAAGAAACAACATTACAAGAAAAGAGATAAATTTCAAATAGATCAGGGTATTGAGAATGTATCCAGGACTTACACTCCTAGGTACTCTCTTCCATGACACTGTGCCGTCACAAGACACAAACCAAGGGGATAGAATGCCCTCACAACTCCTTCCCCTGGTGGTCCTGGATCTCTACAGGCTGCTCCACTAAGGTTGTATCATCATTAATATTGATCTCACCCCAATTGATGATGTGAGAGTCATCATAAATATAATGATAAAGATGTGACATGTGAAAAACATCATGTATCTAGATCATCTATGGGGGAAGTGATATCTGATATGACACAACTCCAACATGATATAACACCTCGAAAGGCCCAAAAAATTGTGGAGAAAGATTAATCCCATGACCAAACCTTCACTTACCATGATAGGGAGTCACCTTCAGGAACACATGATCCCCAACGTCAAACTCCAAAGGTCTCCTCCTATGATCGATATAGGATTTATGAAGATCACATACTACTTTAATCCTCTCGTGAATCACTTGAACCATCTCTGTCATATTATGTACCAGTTCCGACCTGCGAACTGCGGACTCTATGACCCCAATCCAGCACAATTAATAATGTAAATGTCAGCCATACAAGGATTAAAATGGCTCCATACTGATGGTGGAGTGAAAATATTTTTGTAGGTTAACTTTACCAAGGGAAGGTGCCTCATCTACAAACCTCCAAAATCTAGGTTACAAGAGCGCAACATGTCTTCAAGAGTCTGGATGGTCTACTTTGTATGAATATCCATATATGGATGAAAATTACTGTTAATACATAGCTATGAACCAAAATAATATTGGAGACCTCTCCACACCCTAGAGGAAAAATGAGGATCTCGATCAGAAATGATCGTCCTTAGGACTCCATGGATTCTTACCACCTCCCCCAGATAATACCTTGATAAAACCTCCATTGAGATCAAATCCTTGATCGTGATAAAGTGGGATGATTTTTTCAAATGATCCACTACCACCCATATAGCATTATAGCCTCCTTGAGCATTAGGTAAACCAGTAACAAAGTCCATCAAGATGTCCCCCCACTTCCACTAAGGAACATCTAACAGCTGTAGTAAACCATTGGGATTACAACACTCAACCTTCACCTTCTAGTAGACCAAACATTGAGACACAAACATTGAAACTACATGATTTCACCCAGGCCACCAAAAATAAACTCTCAAAGTATTGCACATCTTTATCACACCAAGATGTACAGAAAAAGGCGAACTATGGAACCCTCTAAGAACCATCTCATACATTGCCAAAGGAACAATAAGCCTTCCCTGAAACAACACTTGATGTTGTTCATCCTCAGACCAACCATTAGGGGCCTCACCATAAACAACTTGGTCTCTCAAGACCTCCACCTCAAGATCCCCCAACTAGGACTCCTCCACCCACTACACCAGAGATGACTAAAATGTCATCTAAAAAAGATAACTTCTACCCAAAACTTCTCCCATATCTAGATTTAATGCTGAAAATTCTACTATCACTCTCTAGGAATCACTAGATTCACACAATGCATCAATACATGAATTACTGATTAGCGCATCGACTACAACATTCCCCTTTCTAGGTGTCTAAAAAATCTCAAAGCCATAATCCTGTAAGAATTCCATCCATCGATACTGATGCAAGTTCAAGTCATGTTGGGAGAAAATAAACCTCAGGCTCTTATGATTAGTGAAGACCACAAAACACTTTCCAATGAGGTAATGTCTCTAAAACTTTAGGGAAAACACTACCATCGCTAACTAGAGATTGTGGGTGGCATAGTTATTCTCATGGGGTTATAACTTCCAAGACCAATAAGAAAAAACAGATCTCTACTGCATTAGAACATATCCCAACCCAATATGCGAAGTGTCACAAAAAACCTCAAACTAAAATCCTTCTATTAGAAGAAAAATAACTGGATCACTGATCGACATCTCCTTCAGATACTCAAAATCTGGCCTAACACTAATCAATCTACAAGAATACACGATACTTCCTAGTCAACACTATCAGAGGAGTCACAAACCAAAAGAAATTTTCTATGAACCTACTGTAATAGCTTGTAAGAAAAATGAAACTTTGCACCACTTCCACTGTCTTTGGGGATTCCCAAGACACAACTGCTTCTATTATTTGATGGATCCATAGTTAATCCCTATTGGGATACAACATGATCTAAGAAAAAGACTTCTCAATCCCAAAACTCAAACTTTGGAAACTTCCCAAATATCTTCTCAAGATGAAGAACTCCCAAAACAACACACAGATGCTTTGCATGATCCTCCTCAGATGAAGAGTACGCAAGGATTTCATCAATGAAAACCACTATGAACTTATCCAGGAACTCACAGAACATAGAATCCATTAACCCCATGAACATAACTAGAGTATTTGTCCCACTGAACAACATTATAACAAACTCATAATACCCATTATGATAATAGAAATCAATCTTCAGGATATCCTCATCCTTCACATGCATCATATGATATCCTAACCAAAAATCGATATTGAAGAACCAACTTTAACCCTTTAGTTGATCAAATAAATCATCAATCAATGGAAGAGGACAATTGTTCCTCACTTTCACTTAGTTCAAGAGACAATAATTGATACACAACTGCAAACTTCCATTAGCCTTATTGAAAAAAAAATGGTTCACCCCATGGTGACACACCCATCCAAACAAAACCAAACCACAACAGACCATTGAACTGTATATGCATCTCTCACAACTCATAAGGTTCCATCCTATATGGAGACATTGAGATATGAGACACGACTACATGTAGTTCGATCTCAAACTTGATCTATTTTCAAGGGGGTAACTCTACAACCACCTCTAGAAAGACATCTGGGTACTCTTCTATAACCCCAAGAAATACCAATTACTGAACCTCCAATGAACTCAACATCAGTTAAATCATAAAGGATGATAAGGAAGGAACATGCTTCTGACCCATCTTAGGGTCTCACTCGCCAAAAAACACTACTGGATCTCCATCAGCATCAAAGAACACAACCTACCTCATAAATCAATCCATAATATACCACAATAAATACAACCAATCCATGTCAAGGATTATATCATATGTTTGTATCTATACAAATAGTAAATCTTCACAAGAGTGGTGCTACCTCAGCACTAGCTGACAATCTCTACATACATCAAACAAGTAAGCTCGACTTCTAACTAGCATATTCAACACCAAATGAACTGGAAGCCTCACTACCTCAAGTACCAAATCATGGACAATGGTAGGTGATATGAAGGAGTACATTGATCCTGGATCAAACAAGGCATGCGCCCAAGTAAAAAACAACCAAAGGGTACCTAGAACGATGTCCAGCTTGCCCAGTGCAGGCAATGCTAAGGTATAGAGCTGACCATGACCTGCTCCACAACCTCTCCGACCTTGCTAACAACCACCTCCATGACCAAACTATACTCTCTAAAGATGGGGAGCATCCCAGGGATGTCCTCTACCTACCCCATTTACTCTCTGTTGATCCCAAACTGGAGAAACACACTATTACTACCTCGGCTAGAACTGCCTCAGCGGAGGAGCTTGAAGCGGAACAACTGGCGCACACTGACTTCCCAGAAGGTTCAGGCACTCTCACTACTGATTAACTCAACCTCTATAAGAAAAACATGCATATGATCCCTTGGCATAGGATTGAGAGCTGCTGCTCCTAGAGAAACAATACGTTGAGGGCTGAGATCTACCCCCAGCTGATAAAAAGCTTTTCTATCCTAAAAACTGGGAACCCCAGACTACAAATATACTTCTTGAGGAATCCTGTCAACTCCCCTATTGTGATGATCTGGTTCTAGCTAATGTCCTCTCAATGACCTCTCCTCTCACCAGCACCTTGAGATACATCTTTAGCATAAACACGGTGACTTGGTGCCAGATCTCTAGATGAAAAGCTTCCTCAAAATTCCTCTCCCTAGTATCCTCATCTAAAAAAATTTCTAAAGTATATCACAGAGGGTTCTTAAAATAGATTATGAACTCTCACAAACTGGAGCTCCCCTACCAAAATGTAAGTAGATCCTAGAAACTGACTACCTTTGTGGTTGAAGAAAGAAACTCAGATATGAAATAGTATAATAAATTCTCCCACGAGACCGCTTAATACACATGATATTTAAGGAATAAGAACCACCACTACCTAACTAACCCACACAACATCGTTAAAACCAATGATACCTAGTGCTCCTTATGAGCATAGATCGAACTGAATGCTATCTCAACCTCCTCTAACCAGTCTTTCATGACTATATCTGAAATAGAACCCTCATACCTCTATAGACTATGGAACTGAAACTCTTGAAGTTCCCTTCTCCAAGTTTCATATTTGTTAACCTTTACTATTAAGAAATATGTTGGCATAATATACTAAACATATTCTATGCGAACCTGATGTGGATGTTGACCTAGATCCATGCTTGAAAAAAAAGAACAACCTGTTTTATCCCCTAAACCTTTAATATGGAAGGCTTCGATGTTAATTAATTGTTTTATTTTATTCATTTATAGGTTAACCTATCCCAAGGTCTACCCATTCGTACATAGGCGCAAAGAAGATTGATGCATGATCCTTTCTTAGGTCTCTACCCTGCAATCAATATCACCTCATTTAGTAGCCACTATAAGTTTAAAGGCCAATGCATCAGATCATAGGGGGCTCTAAATACCTATGTCTCTGTCGTTATCTCATGTTTACAATGATTTTTAAACTTATCTGAAACCATTTCACTACCAAACCATGAAACCTCACTTGTGCCTAACTCCAAACTCCATCCTATCCCTCTACCAAAGCTCTAATACCACTCTGTCATGACCCCTTCCCCACAATGTGTACCCCTCATGGGTCGATGATGGGAGAAGATAGATAGTGACACTTGAGTACCACCTATAGTAGGCCCTATATTGGCGACTAGAACCGAGGGTATAATAAACATGAATATGGGAGGAATTACCCTCTAAGAGAAACACATGCGAAAGAGAAAGATAAAATAGGAACTAGTCAACACCTACTTAGACCTACATATAAAAAGGAAACACAAGTGAACATATGTAATGACATGAAAGAACTAATACAACTTAAAGGAAAACTACAAGTACCAAAATAAAGGTAAAGACGATAGCAACCACAAATCCCAAACAACTCCAACAAAAACCCATAATCTAGTAGTTTCCAGCCCAATCACTAGCCTTCTCCAACTGACCTAAAAATCAATTCATATATAAATATAGTGAGTATAAAAGTATACCTAGTAAGATCATCCTTGGTGCCTCTCATGCAAAAAATAAAGTAATCATGCAAACCATAGTGAAAAAAAGTAAAATTATAAGCTTAAGGAAACTAAAGAAGGGTTAACCGATTTGGAAGAAAAATTAGTTTTAAATATTTATTTTGTTTACTTAGAAGATTAACCAAAGTCTTGGAATAAAGATTCCATTTCAGAGGATGGCCTTACTGATTTAAAGACTATAATTGCATCTAATTCTTATTTTATGGTAGTGATAGTAGAGTTTTTGACTAAGATAAACTTTGATTTGATGAATATGATGATGAAAATCCAGTTTGAGTTCCTCAAAGGTATTAAACCAACTCAAACAATTGTATCTTATTCTTGTTTACAAGGTATTGAAGCTCTTTAAGAAGTGTTAAAATTGTTTCATCAGATTTGGCTATTATAAATGAAAATATTGGTTCCTTTAAATATGATCTTATATCATCAGAAATCCTTTAGGAGTATAAAAGGGATACCATCTATGAATTTAAGAATATTAAGGCTGAAATAAAGAACATTTTCAAGTTGTTAAAGGAATGGGAAATCTCCATGAATAATAAATTTGAGTTTTTATTTAACAATCAAAAATATATTAAGAAAATATTTTAAAATATGGTAGTTTCAAATTTCACACCATTATCTGATGGTTCTCTTTATGAAGATCTATAATCTCTAAGAGAATCCACAAAAGTAAATGACATCATTTTTTATAGAGGGAATAAGAATGAATTTGTTTCATTGGTATCTTTTATATTAATTGCTACTAAATTACAATATTTAAAGTCCTTAATGGTAGGTTTTGTAAAGAAATAAGATCTTACCAATATGTAAGATTATTTTGGTTATTATCTTAATAAGGGGTTCATAATCATGCTTAATTTCTATAAAGATGAAATTATTCTCTAGCTGAAGATGTGTGGTAAATCCTTGTTTGAGCATAAAGGGAACAAATCACTTGGATCAATTCCTCAAGGAAGATGTTTTGTAACCAGAGATAGCATAAGTAATCTGATCCTCTATCTAGAAAGGAGGGTACTGAATTTTCCTTACTAGAACTTGAAGATATTAAACCTTCAGACCCACCAAACCTAGATCCAAAAATTGATATTATTCTATTTTTTTATTTACAATTGTTAATTTCAATGTTTTATTGATATATAAATTTCTATTGTTTATAAATGAAAATTTTAGTGTCAAATAATATTTATTTAGAGTTTTATATTCTCATAACCAACTTATTCCAGTGTGCTATATTAAATATGTTTTATCTCACTCCCTTATCTTTATTTTTTGATATCTCAAAAGTGGGAGAAGATATGAGTAAACACAAAAAAAATTCTCTTGTTCTAACCTATCTATACTGCTATATTACTATTTATTTAGATATGCTTCTTCAGTTATTAAAAATAAAAATATTAAATGGAAGACCATTTTTGGGGAAAATATTATGGAAATTAAAAAATATTTAATTTTACCTAACTAAAATTTCTATGATCTTAAAATATTTATTATTTTGTTAAAGTCTATAAAATTTTATGTTTAAATATTATGGGTTTTTTGATCATCCAAAATGGGTATATTCACAAAAATATAAGTTTTGTTCCAACATATCATGTTTAATAATAGTTTTTTATGCTCGTAAACACCTTATTACTAATGATTTTATTTGAAGTGTATACAACAATTTTATAATATTCTAAGAAAATTATAAGTTGTTTTTGTTTTGGATGAATTAATTTTGTTCTAAGTTTGAAGTCATATGACAAATTCATATGATCAAGACTTATGATCAAGTGGAGGAATTATGATAATGTAAAATCGAAATGGATTCATGTGATCAGAAGGAAAAACTTATAATGATGTATTACTATTAGTAATAAGTCTCATGATGAAATCTTATGACTAAGTCATATGATCAAATTGAAGTCATATGATCATAAGTGAAGTCATATGATCAGAAGGAACACTTACGGAAAAATCATATGATAAAAAAAAGTCATATGATCATAAGTGAATTCTTGTGATCAAAAGAAAATTCATATGATCAAATACAAAGTCATATAATCCAAATAAAGTGATATGTTAAATTATCACACTGATAAATAAGTCTTAATTTTTTTTTAAATTCATGTGAAATTAGTAAGGTTATATGAAATCTAAAAACTTGTGAGATGAAGTCCTATGAAGCTTAATAATTATGAAGCTGGGTATTTTTGATATTCAATTACTTTTTTGAAGAACTTATTATCATTGAAATTTTATGAGAGAAGTCCACTACTATTTTTTTATTAAAAGAGATGTTGCCTAAATGAGGAAAAACCAAGTTGATTAAATATTATATTTCCAAGAAATCATATATTTCCAAGGGATACTGTAGTTTCACTCAATAGTGAACAATTTTTTACTATTTTCGATGTATAAGGTCACATTAAAAAAGGATAGAGCTTAATTTTTATTATTATTATATATTTAATATTGACCATTTGAATTAAAATAGAAATTTGAATATAAAAAGGAGAAGAGTTATTGTTAAGAGAAAATATCTGACTACAAGAATAAAAACAAGCATTGCTATTGCTAAGCCACAATAACATATATTGTAGTCGAAGAAACTTTCAGATCTAAAATTTAAAGACATATTTATCCTTTGAAAGTTCTATATGTACCGTTAGTGGTTGCTTGAAACTATGTTCAGAACCAAATTTATTTTCTACATCTCTTTCTCCATAAAAGTATACACTCCCTGTACTTAGTGCAGTGAAGGTCGTGAAAAGTTCTTGTAAAGGGAGAGTCTAGTTAAAGTCTCTTAGATCCTTTATACCAAGTGACAACTACTCACACTCAACTAGGTAGCCCCTAAAAAATGTATGGTTGATTAAAAACATAAAAATCACATTGAGTGTTAGTAGAGTGGATTATAGGTAGTTCATCTTACCCTAAAGCACTATAAAAATTCTTTGTGTCATGTTCTTTTATTTATTTTTATTATACTACATATTATATTAATATTTAAGGATAGATTCTAATAATATTTTAAGAGGGTGGTTTTAAGTTGGTGATAATTTTAATAACTCAATTTTATCCACTATTGATTCATTATGAAACATTAATAGGAAAACACTCTTCCCATGCAAAGCACATATAAAAAATTAAATTTTTTTTGTTCTTTTAATTTTGGGTTTTGGTTTTTAAGTGGGTAGGATACCATTTCATCCCCCCTTCATGAGGAGGCTTCTAGAATCCACCACCATTGATTCCATCTTCCCCCACCCCTACTTTAATTTTAATCATCAAAACTCCATGTGAATGAGATATTCCTCCAAGTAAATCTATGAAAACCTCTTCTTATCATCTTTTCACATCTCATTCTTCCCTCTTTAGTCTTGTTTGAGCTTCCCTATGGACATGAAAATTGGGGTTTATTCTAATATGATTATTATTTTTGGTTTTTTATTTTTATATCTTGTAATCATCATATAAGTATCATCCTTCAAATTTTATCATGGATGAAAATTTTTCATCAATGGATTCTTCATGGTTTTTACACTTAATTTTTTATGAACTTGTTCCATGAAACTAGTGCACACCATGTTTTTTTTTCAAAATTATAACCATGAATTTTCTTGACTAAATTAAGGATAATTTCATGGATTTAATTTTTAAAAATTATAATTTTTTATTATCAAATTTTTATTATGGTTTTCAAAGATTAATGACCTGTTTGACCACTTTGGAATTGAATTATTCTGTTAAAAAAACTACATTGTAGATTTCTATCTTTTTACTTTTAAAATGTTTCAATTGTGGTTTTAAAAATTGGATTTCATACTTTATCATATGTTTTCAAAATATTGAGCTATATTTTATATGATATGGGGGTTTTATTAGTATGATTCATTATAAACCTTTCCTCTTATATTGATTGGATGAAAATAGATCACATAGTGATATATGATATTGTAAATGGATTTCATTATGGATAAGGGATAATGTTATTATTATGTTAGTAATATAATTGAAAGGGGTTATTTCTTTAAATGGGTTTGGATGTGAGATAAGGTATTTGGATTGATGTTTTTGTTGATATTGTAATTTAATATGTGAAATTTTTATTCACCTCCATTAGTATATTTCATAGGAACCCTAGGTATCTAAGAGGGGTATTCAGTGAAAATTTATATGGTAGTTATGTTTATGAACTGGATAGTTACCTTGGTTCATGATGATATTTTTCTTATAGAAAATCTATCCTAGTGAGTCTAGTTGAGAAGATGTTGGGGGTTATTTTCTTAGTAATTTATCAATAGGATGGAATATGATCCACTCAAATACGTCTAGGAACATATCATTAGAACCTATGAAGCTTCCCATGATTCATATTATATTATTTTATTTTCTAATATTATTTGTTCTTGTTTTTTTATATATTTCATTTTTAGTGGTTCTTGTCTTGTTTTTATTAATGATCAACTTTCCACTTATGTGTATATTTCTTATGATTTGTTTTTTACATTCCTTCCCAAAATTGTACAACTTTTTTCTTAAAAGGTGGTGTTGTAAAATGAAATGTATCCATGTCACTTATTTTTTCATAAAATACATATGTTACTTTCATATTTTATTTCAAACTTGCATATAATGGTTTAATTTCTAAAAGAAATGCATCAATTAATTGGTGTATTCATATTGGGTGATTTTTCTCACACCCTACATATGCCTCCAGAGGCATGTATGACATGCTTGTTTGATAAAGGTGGAAACATAATATCAATTATGGATATAGATGGTCCTTAGTTATGGTTAAATTATATTAGTGGTGGTAAGTTATGTTATCCTACTGATGTGATATGGAATTCTCAACATTTATTGTCTTTTATTCATTGAAAATACCCTAATTTTAATTCAATTCCTAGGTAAATACTAATTTTTTGTTGACTATAAAAAATTGAAACTTAGTTGGAAATTGGATTTAAATATGGGTTTTATTGATATATTAATATTTTGATATAAATTGTGAATCCATAATTTGGAAGGTAATTGAATATTACTAAATTTTCAGAGTGAATTTTAATATTTCACTAATAAAAAAATGTGAATCTTTTTTTTTCAGGTTGAAAAACTAAAATTTTTGGTAGTGAATGTGACTTCCATGGTCACTAAACTAACTATGAGAAATTATCATGTGATACCCCTATTATTGATAACCTACCATGACATATTAGGTACGACTACCATCCATGGGAACTACCACTACCTACTGTGAAGAGGAACAACTTGAGCCTTCAGTTGACCATGATGAATACTCACAATCACTTCATCACCTTACCAAGAAACCAATATCACGGTAGGAATACCTGCTATGAGTTTCCCACATTCAAACACATCTTATGGTAGGAATATCTATCATGATATTTTCCCACCTCTACTTATAGTGTCCCTACCTCTTAAGCTTTTATGTGCCCATCAACCGATTCAAATCCTCCACTTCCCCTGAAGAACTTTATCCCTATCGATTGAAGCTTGAAGATGTTATATAGGCTAGGAACCACTCCAAACATCATTTACAACACTTATCTTCCACCACAATGAGAAAAATTTGGATTCAACCTACTCAATTTGTGCCACCTTCTAGTGCCACCCATGAATTCTAGCTAACGATGGAGTGGAACTACCTTTCCAAGAGAGCCACAATTGTACAACAGTCCAATTCAAGCTCCACATTGACTGAGGATAAGATCTAGCCTAATGTTCCATGAGTGAAGATTCCCTACTTGTGACACCTCTGAAGATCTTTTGACATTCCACTAAGTTCTGAAGGAGATCGTTGTCTTTCAAAACTAGAGCTGCGCAATGAAGAACCAAGCTCCCATGAGAATTTGAAGAAAATAGTGGAGCGACATTGAAATAACAATATGAACTATACAATGATTTTGAATCTCCCTATACCATTAAATAGAATCACCCAAAATTGCAATATTTGAGCCTAATTTAAGAAAGATATGTCAAAATCCATTCTACTGAGTAATACAGTTCCACTAATAAGAGACTATTAGAATTAGCTAGCCAATGATAGAACATTCAGGTTGTAAAAACTAATAGGGTATGATGTTTTGGAGTTAAAAAATATAATTACTAGGCATAAGTAAATAAAAAGTCCCATCAACTAAAGCCTAAGCCCATTTTCCCATTGAGAAAAACAAAGACAACTGCTATAGTGAGAAACACTGGAACACTCCACTGCAAAAATGGACACTGAACTTGATCATGGTAGGAACACTGATACCTTAAAAAATTCATCCAAACCCTTGATTCAATACACATTTCGATCATCCAACATAAAGTAAACCTTCTCCAATTTGAATACATCAGATATTCATGAATTTCATGAAGAATTTCATGCCGCTCACATGGAAGGAATCATGCTCGGATGGCTAACCATTATTTTATAAGAGGAGGAGGAATGGATCACTCTAAAGAGGGGACACTCATGAAAATCTAGCTGCTCTCTTACACTCTCTATTGAAGAGAATTATCTATTTATACTCGAATGGCCCGAAAGCCTTATTTTTTATTTTATTATAGATAATCCCCCTTTTAAGGGTTGAAGGGGAACCCGTACATGACCCGTAGGCCCAAGGCACAAGGTTCGACATGACTCGCAATACATGACCCGAAGGCCTAGAGGCATACCATGGCCATTTAAATTAGTAGAGGTTTCTTCTAGATTTAGTTTTTAGTTTCTTCTATTTATTATCATAATTTCATACACAATACACTTAGATTTAATACACTTCATGCAATAGCAAGAAGTGGGAGAATTCAAGGGTATATTCTTTTGCAGTTTAACTTTTGGTGGGCCCTGTATTTTCCCCTTTTGTACTTATGTTTTATTCTGGTTTGGGTTAGATGTATGCTTCAATTTATTTTCAGTTTTTATATATCTGTGAACTGTTTCATGGAGGTATTTGTGGGTGTGTGCGTACAGTTACCTTATGTTAAGGCCTCCCATGTGTGTGATAGCCTACTCGGTGCTAGTCGTCAGCCCTTGGCCTATTAGAGGAGGGCTTGGGGAGTTGCGGCCCGGGCCCTATCAGGTTGGGTTGTGACATTCACGGTGGTAGAGGAGGAGTCAGGGTAGAGAAGGGGTTAGCGGTAGCATGAGTCGACTTCTGTGAGAGATAGAGGTGTGTGAGAGAAGAAACAGACTATTAGGGTTCATTTATAATGTCGAGTAAAGCATTTATCAGTGCTATTAAAAAAGCACTGATAAAACACGACTTTATTAATGCTAAAAAAACACTGATAAATCTATAATGTTAATAATTTATTTATATTAATATATATATTTTTTCAAAATTATATATATTATAAATAAATAAATAAATAAATAAATAAATATATATTTATAATTATCGTTATAAATAATAAAATATTTATTTATATTTATATGTATAGAAAATATATTTATAAAATTATAAATATTATAAATAAATACATATTTATTTATAATTATAAATCTATAATAAATGTATTTATTATATTTATAAATATATATAATAAATATATACTATTAATATATTTATTATAAATAATTATAAATATATATTTATTTATATTTATAACTATAAATTTATATAAATTTAATTATACAATTATAAAATTATAATAACTGTATTTCTTATATTTATAATTTTTTAAATATAAACAATCAATATATTAATTATATATATTTATAAGATTACAAATATAATAAATATATAATAAATATATAAATATATATAATTTTAATAATTATAATAAATATACACCAAAAAGGTCTAGTGCCAGGAGAGCCTGCTCCTATCAAAATTTATTAAAAAATAAAAGATAGGAACATGAAAAGAATTATATTAAATATATATATTTATAGTTATATATATATATATTTATATAATTATAAAATTATAAGAACTTTACTTATTATACTTATAATTTTATAATTATATATAATTAATATATTGATTATAATTTTATAATTATTTAAATATATCTATATTTATTTAGAATTATAATTATAAATATTTTTATTTATTTATAAATATTTGTATATATTTATAAATATATTTACTTAATTATATATATTTTTAACATTATAATTATAATAAATATATTTATTATAATTTTATAATAATTTAATTATATATATATATATATTTACAATTGTGATTATAAATAAATATTTATTTATAATTAAAAAATTATAATGAATATATATATATATATATATATTTATAGTTATAATTATAAATATATATTTATAAATAATTATAAAATTATAACAAATATATTTATTATATTTAATATTTTATTAATATACATAATAAAATATTTATTATAATATTATAATAATTTAAATATATCTATATCAATTTATGATTACAATTATAATTATTTCTATATATTTATAAATATAATTATTTAATTATATATATTTATAACATTATAAGAGTAATAAAGATATTTTTTCTAATTCTATAATTATTTAAATAAATTTATTTATATTTCTAATTAGAACTATAAATAAATAAATAATTATTTATAATTATAAAATATTATTAAATTAAATTATTTATATTTATAATTATATATATATATTTATAATTATATATATATTTATTAAAATAATTATAAAATTATAAAAAATATATTTATTATATTTATAATTTTATAAATATATATATTTAATATATTTATTATTATTTTATAATTATTCAAATATATCTATATTTATTTAGAATTATAATTATAAATATTTGTATTTATTTGTAAATATTTGTATATATTTATAAATATTTTTATATAATTATATATATAAATTACATTATAATCATAATAAATATATTTATTATAATTTTATAATCATTTGCACACACACACACACACATATTTATAATTATAACTATAAATAAATATATTGAAATACATTACAATATAATAGTTTTCTATTTTAGCAAAATAATAATGAAACCAAATCACATCATACTACATATAAGCAATAAAACTTCTTCTATTCAATGAAAAAACCATTAAAATGTCCAATTAGTGATTAAATATTTTTGATACATGAAATGAGGGTACTTCCTTTAATGAAAATAAGAAAAAAACATATATTCATATATATTTATTTAATTATTTATATTTATAAATTTATAAGCACAAGAAATAGATTTTTTATAATTTTATAATTATTTAAACATATATATATTTATAATAAATATATATGTTCTAATTTTATAATTATTTAAATATATATAGTTATAATTACAATTATAAATAAATATATTTTAAAAGTATTTATATATAACAAAAAAGTTATAATTATAAATATAATAAATATATTTATTATTTCAATATATTTATTGTAATTTTATAAGTATTTATTGTAATTTTATAATTATTTATGAGAACATAATAGATTCATGGGTATAACATGAATGAATCATATACTTAATAAAGTATAGATCATAAAAAATGAGTCATCACATATATGGAATCCAAGAATAGTAATTAGGGTGTAATGTATAAATGAACATTTATGATGAATACATAACATATGAATGTTAATTATAATCACATAGAAATATATTTATTGACCAATTTCTTTGGAGACATATATTTATTTAAATAAATAAATATATAATTATAATTATAATTATAAATATATATTTAAAAAGTATTTATATATAATTATGAATATATAATTACATTTATATAATAAAAAATATAAAAAATATAATTACTATTTCGTAAAATTTATTGTAATCATATAATTATTTAAATATATAATTATTTAATTATAATAATATAAATACCTTTTTAAAAGAATATATATATTTGAATTATTAAATAATATATATTAATTATAAACAAGCATTTTGTATTTAATATATATAAATAAACATTATTTTGGAATATAAAAATAATAATTTTATATAAAATAATAATATTATTTATTAAAAACTTTAATCAATGCAAATAATAACACTAATCGATCCTTTATCAGTGCTAATAAAGGCTACACCTTTATCAGTGCTTTTTTTAGCACTGATAAAAGTGACATTTATTAGTGATTTTAGCTAGAGCTGATAAAGGTCCCCCTTTTATTAGCGCATTTTTCTTAATGCTGATAAAATTAAGTGCTTCCATTACACAGATTTATGGTAGTGTTCCCATATAACCCGGAATACGGTCAAAGGTTCCTTGTTCGGGTCCACATGTCATAAGTTTGAGTGTATCTGCCGAAGGAGGTTTTCATGTCATAGGGTATTTTCCTGGCATATCTTGGTTGTCTGCTGGACTTGTCTTCATTGTCCGATCGACATGTTCATGGTATCAGTCTGACATGGAAGATACGTCCAAGGGTGTCTCCCTAACATGTCCAAGATGCTTCATATGATCAACAGATTTTTTTGGACGCCTTTACATGAGTGAAGCAGACATGTCCAAGATGCCTCACACAATCCAATAGGGCATGTTTGAGGTCTTCCACATGGAAATGATGACAAGTTTGACAACCTTCTGCATGATCAAACAGAATTGTCTCAATTTCTACACATGATTAAAGTTCATTGTCCATAGGTTGTCACAAGATTAATCTGTTTTATCATCAGACTATCACACGATAATGGTGAAATGTTGGGGGCTAGCACATGACAATAGATACAAACCAAAGATACATCAATAGATCAATATGAATTTTCTATGGCATGTTCAGTAATAATTTAGACATGTCAAGGGGCTGTCCCATTTTCAAAATTGATTGTCTTCAGACTGTTATATGACAATGGTGACATGTTCAACAGTTGTTGTGAGATTAACCAAATTTGTCCTAGGCTTGTATTGTGATAAAAGTGATATGCCCTAGGCTATCCAAGGATGTCACAAGATTAGTGATGAATCTTTCTATCACATGATCATAAATAAATCATGTGGTAGGATCTCGCTAACATATTTATAATATTACACTTTCCTGAATTGGTGCCGCATGTCAAATGGGATCGAGCCACAAGTCCATATGGATATTATCTCTATGGAATTGGAGTGCATGTCTAGTGGATTCATTACACAGTCACACCTCCAAGGTTCTTCATGATAATGAGTGGGCATGACCAATAGTTCTTATGTCAATCAAGGTGACATATACACATTGAGGGAAACCCCGTATGATGGATCTGTATGGATGTTCCTTGTTCATGAGACTCGCATGACCTCAAAGAGGTCTTGTGATGGATTTTACAGCCATGTGTGGGTCTATTTATTGATTCCTTATAAATGGTAAAGGGTTCACACCACATGAATATGGTGAATGACATAAGGGTCACTAAACCTAAATTTTTTCCTTAAATTAAGTAGGTTTTTGTTTGGGGTTTTCAAAATTATAATTTTGTTTTATTATCAATGAAAAATTGTGTATTTTATTTTATTATGAAAAATCTGTTTGGTGGGCTGTTATTGTTGGGCCTTCGTGTAGGCTTTCCTATTTGGTCTCAGTTCTGGCCTCTTTTTCCACAACGTGGGTTTCTTGCTCAGCCATTCAGTTGAGCCTATTTCATTGGCCCACCTGACCTCCATTTCATGCCACCATTTGAATCCACTTATCTTTCTCGATGATGATAACTGATCGACTTTCATCTGATAATTCTGGATGGTGTTGTTTGTGTTTGTTTACTGTCGTCGATCCGTGCTTCTATCATCCATCCTCTTGATTTCCATCCACATGTCTGCCTCGTCTTCTACGCCTATCAAGGCATTGCCTCATCTCTGATATTCCATTATGGTTGTGTGTGGTTGTTTTTATCCCCGGTGGTTTGTTTTCCTCATCCCCCAATCCCCAATAATATAAAGAGGACCTTTTCTGGACCTGTGATCCACCACTTGCATGTTTCTTTCCCGATCCCACTGTGGTGACCTCCGGTGGAGAGCTTGAACCTCATGAGATCTGTAATGGATGATTCAGAATCTCAAACCTTCATCCCTGGCAGAGCTATGTGTTCTTTGGTGCTTCTTTATTATGATCCCATTATTTACTTTCTTATTTATCTTATGCGTTGTATGTTTTTGATTTCTTTGTTGGTGTAGTTCTCGGTGTCTGGGGTTTCATGCATGAGTCCATACAGTTCATGGGAGCACGGTGCTAATTCTGAGCAAGAGATCACCACTAAATCTTGGGGAGATTTTGTCCCTATTCTCAGATAGTTTCTCTGGTCCATGTGCATGATTTTATTTTATTATGTATTCTTTGTTTGTATTTACTTTGTTTTCATTTTTTACAATAAATGGAAAAAAGTTGTGGTTTTTTTATCGTGGAGTAGGAGAAAAAGGTCCGATCCATTTAAATAATCATGTTCATCTTTATTTTCCTCCAGTTTCTCTTACGTTCTTTTGAATTTGTTATAAAGTGATTTCTATTCAATTGTGTTTACTTTGAATGATTTTTAGTAAACTTGTGCCGATTCCATAACAAGTGGTATCAAAGCCTATAATCTTTTTTTGCAATGTTTTTCAAATTTAAAGTTGGAAAGTTTGATGATGAAATTGATTTTAATTTGTTGAGCGTTAAAATGCATTCTTTGTTAGTTCATAATGGTCTTGGTGATGCTGTTCACAATAGCAAGAAACCCATAGTGACTATCACTACCGATGGATAGTCCACCACTTCCTTGGTTGATGTTGATCCTAGTATACACGAAAAGGATCACTATACTATTCTATTAACCACAGGAGATAAGGTTGTATGTGAAGTTTCATATGAAACCACTACCAAATCTATTTGGGTGATTCTTGAACATTTATATATAACTAAATCTCTTATTGGGAATCTGTATAAAAAAATGTGGTTATATAAATTTAAGATGACCCCTGGATTTTTTTTGCGAGCCCATATTGATGACTTTAATAATGTTTTTTTAGATTTGACTAATATTGACATAGAGGTTAAAGATGAATATTATACTTTAATTTTGTTAACTTCTTTGAATGATTCATTTAATTTTTTTAAAGATTTTATGATTTATGGTAGGGATTCTATTTCCTTAGAGGAAGTTATGTGTGCTATTCTATCTCGTGATATTCAAACTCATAGTTTGAAAGATGAAAGAAGTGTTAAGAGTGGACCTAAGATTCTATATACTAAGTGTAATATGAAAAATAAGGGGAGGAACAATAAGAACATTTTTAATTGTTTCTACTGTTTTGAGTGAGGAAATACCATCCACATAAAAAGATTATGTCCTAACATAAAAAATAGAGATAGTAAGGTGCAGTCACATGTGATATGTCCTGGTTATCACACTATGGAAGTCCATTAGTTATTTGGATCCCCTTTATTAGAACTAGTCATAGGTTATGTGCTGTATTTTTCTTGCACTCCTAGGAATGTATCCACTTGTCTTTCTAGGGTAACCCAGTTGGGAAAAGGGTTTTGGGGGCTGGTATAGGCTGTTCTGGCTCAGGTGGAGAGTTCTCCTATTAGCTTCATATTTTTATTTATTGTGAATTTTTTCCTACAACATTGATTAATTAGGAATTTTGATATTTGCTTTGATTTTATCATTCACTTTGTTTTACCCCCAAGAAAGGTTGTTTGAATTGTAGGTGTTTGAATTCTTGGGAGCTACTTATTTCAGTTAAAACAAAGGTAATTTTGGGTAAGCTATATTTAATGTGGTTTCATAGATAGTTTTTTTTCTAAGAATATGGTAGTCTGTTAATAGTAGAAGTTTAGTATGGGAAGAACACGTGCCACTACCGGAAAATTCTAGGAGATATATTCATACTGGGTGAGTACTTATAGACTTTGGGTTTTCAGTTTAAGAAAATCTTCCTACACACTTGATAGATTAAGTGTAGTTAGACTTTTTTAGGGACACCATCAGTGTTTTTATTTTCATATTGAAAAGGTGAAGATTTTTTGTTTTTGGTTTTCAAAATTAAAATTGTGTTTAGTTTCCCATTAAAAATTATGTGTTTTATTTTATTATGAAAAATATTTTTGGGGGCTGTTGTTGTTAGGCCTTCATGTGGGAATTCCTATTTGGTCTCAGTTCTATCTTGTTTCCTCACTACGTGGGCTTCCTACTAGCTATTCACTCAGGCATGTTTTGTTTGCTCACA
The DNA here is from genome assembly GCA_963277665.1 of Viscum album. Lineage (NCBI taxonomy): Eukaryota > Viridiplantae > Streptophyta > Magnoliopsida > Santalales > Viscaceae > Viscum > Viscum album. Next base: position 703,302,126 of record OY728127.1, read on the forward strand.
TAATCTCCACTGCATGCCACCATGGTGATCGACTTATCTTTCCCAATGATAACCATTGATCAGCTTTAATCCGACAGTTGTGGATGTTTTTTTTGTTTGTTCGCTATCGGTAATCTGTGCTGCTATCATCCATCCTCTTTCTTACATGCTGTGTGTCTGCCTCATTTGTTATGCCTGTCAGGGAACACCTCGGCTGGAAAATTCCATTATGGTTGTGAATGATTATTTTCATCCTCATTGGTTCTTCGTCCTTATACCCTAATCTCCAAGAATACTGAGAGGACCTTTAATGGTCCTGTGATCTGCTACTTTCACACTACCTTCCTGATACTGTTCTGGTGACCACTACTGGAGAACTCGACCCTCGTGAGCTCTGTGATGGCCAATTCAGAATATCGAACCATCAAGCTTGGTAGAGATCTGTGTTCTTAGGTGTTTCTTTATTTTAATCCCATTATTTACTTTCTTTCTTAGAATCTTGGTTGTATTTTCTTGATCTCTTTGTTGGTATGGTTCTCAATTTATGGGGTTTTGTGCATGAGTCTGTTTAGTTCAAGGGAGTACATTGCTAACTCTGAGCCAGAGTTCACCATTGGCTCTTGGGGCGACGGGGGTCCCTGTTCTTGGATAGTTTTCAGGTCTTCATGTTTGGTTTTCATTTATTCTATATTCTTTATTTGTATGTACTCTGTTTTCTTTTTTCATAATAAAAGGAAATATGTGGTGGTGTTATTTCTGTGGAGTAGGACCAAAATGTTCGAACCACATAAATACTCATGTTCATCTTTATTTTCCTGCATTTTCTCTTCTATTCATTAAAATTGGTTATGAAATGATTTCTATTCTGTTGTATTTATTTCCAACAAATTTTAGTCAACTTGTTCCAATTCCACAACAAGGGTGTTCACAGGGATGCTTCATGTTCAGGCAGCCACATCTAAAGCTGCAGGTAGACATCACTACACATAAAGGCTCCTATCATCTCAAGACAAAGGCTGTGTGTTATATCCTATTCATGGCCTCATGAAGGCATCACTTGCAGAGAGGGCATGTGTTGGGGGCTATTTATCTTGGTATCCAATAACAGGGGTGTAATCACACACGATCACATGTTTTCAAGTGTATCTTTCTATACCAAGGGATCACATGAATATCGTTTGTTCACAAAATTCTTATACCTACAAAAGGGGTCTTGTTATGGATCTGCTATCATGCCAAAAACCTGTGGTGGGTGTTTGCAGGCCCAATTTTTTTTTACTAGGTTGAATGCAAGAACCACACGATATAGGTCTTATGGTATTAGTGATATTAAAGGATGAAATTTCCACCATTACATGCTTAAATAAACTAAAATGGATGTACCATTTATCCCGGAGTCATGCATTATTATTTCGCATGAGTTTCCATGACTTATGCCATTGTGTGATCTGAGGTAAGGTATTAAATTAGGTTTTATGAATTGTATCAAGGGGTTTATGGCCGAGTAGAGACACTATTTCTTAGGGGGTTTCACATGATTATATTAATTCATGCAATTGTGTGATCTTATGATCACATGAAGAGTTATTGAGAAAATATAGTACTATAGTATTTTTTCTATAGGAGCCACCTTAATCACCTTAATTACCTAGAAATCATCTAAAAAGGAAGCTTCAATATTCATATGACTCTTTACTACTTTTTGTTCAACTCCTTAATCCCTTATTTTCCACCGCGCTCCTTCATCCCTCGAATTCCATTTTCTAAAGAGAGATTGGGTATTTATAGGCCGAGGTTGGCCAAAGGTGGATTCACTTTTCATTAGGAGGACACCATGCATATTGGTCGAGGCTGTGTAGGATTCATTGTATTAACATCACGTAATCGGGAGATGGTGTATCACGATGTCAAACTAGAAATCCCAAATTACATTACATGATCATTCTAGGGGACTCTCATGATCAGAATACATCCTCTAAATAAAATCGATTTATTCATTGAATAATCATAAAAAATATGGATGGTTCACATGATCATAAACTTCAAGTGATACATGTAGTGTTAGCACTGCTTCATACGATTGTCACCACCCTTATCACAAGATTTTTAGAGACTCTTATGATGGATTTCACAATGTTGTAGGATATAGTTTAGGTGGTTGTTCATGATGTTCATGCGATGATGCAGGTGGTATTTGATATGGACCTTGTTCAGTGTCGCATGATCCCATGATGGATTGGTGTTGTCTACACCTAATTGTGTGATCCGTTTCACATCTTGTGAAGAGAATGCATGGTCATGGATTTGAGGAATTTATTATAATTTGGTTGCCTCTGTCTTGATCAGTGGAGAAGGAAGACGTGGTAGTCGTCCAGTGTTCATATGAGCAACATTGGGCTATATCACTATGTTGAACCAGTGGCGCAGGTGAGTGGAATAAGAGAGTATGAACATGAGGTTGAATATGAGAGCGTCACACTGTGTGGGATCATATCTTTTCAAATACTCGTATGGCGGGATCACCAGACCCCAAAGGGAACTGCATGGGACTTTGATGGATGGATGAGATCAGATGATCAAATGATGTGTGTTTTTCTGTGTTTTTTATGGTGGATAAATAGTACTGGCTATATTCCCACCCCACATCTAAAATAATCTATGTAAAATTACTATGGCCCAAAACTCTACTAACCATATAGAGAAAATCCAAGCCATAGGTGAAACCTTTCAGTCCTTTGGGAAAATCTTAATGATAGTTTTTCATAGTCATAAAACATCTCAAATCCTTGATGGTAAATTTCATATCACACAATTTTTAAGGTATACATAGATCATATTTACGCATATCTGATTATTTGATAGGCTTTGATACTAAGCTTCATGAGAGGAGTTTTCCAAAGTATGTTGACTGAGTATTTTCAGGTGCTGTCAAGAGGATACTTCTAATCACGAGTGATTTACTTGATCCAAAACATCAGGCATGAATGTCCTAAAATTAGAATGTATATTAATTCTAGAATGTGACATGAATTGGGTGAAATTGAACACGCATCTTGATCCGAAGTAAGGAACTTGGACATCACTACATATCTTACTTGATTGGGAATCAAGCTATACATAGTTTCAGAATATAACACATTTTAAAGAAAACTCATGCACAAGGAACATAGGTTCATGGATGAAGAACTCTATGATGAATTTCCTTACATAGATCTAGCTTATACATTGTAAGTATAATGTCATTATATTTTGAAAAAAATCCTAGGTATGGATCCATGTTTCGGTAGAGATGTTTCATAGAGCATATACAATACCCATCCATTGTGTGTAATGCCAGATAGATCCAATAACATGGAATTGGATGCTAAAATTTCAATAGTTTTTTTGGATAAATGTTCATGAATTCCCACCAAAATGAAATTCCCATTTGATGTGCCACCTCCAGTTTTCTTGTGATCATCTCATTTAAGAGGATAATTTTGGGATAATATCCTTATCAATGGATGATGTAAAAATCATCACCTTTAGATATATTTGATCAGATAAAGCTATGATAAGGGCATTCTGATCTTTCTCATCAACATTAAGCATTTTACTATCAGTTTCAATCATAGGTAGTCCTGTTGCATCAGTGACCCGAATCTCCTATGTAGTGGAAAAAAGAAATTCCATTCCAAGGGCTCATAAATGATATCTCATCCTATTATTTTTAATCTAGAAGTTGATTCCATCAAATAGAGGAACACCCATGACACACAAAAAATTCTCCTAAAAAAAATAGAGGATAGATTTAAGTCCAGCATCCCATACGCCCTCATACCACTTGTAGGACCCCAAAACACCCCAAGAGGGAAGGTGTGAATCAGGATGTCAATTTTTGTTAAATTTAATGGATATTGTTCCCATGTTGATAGGAATTTTTTAAACCTATCTGTTGAAAATGTGTAGAAAAAAAAAATTACATGCAATGAGACAACAATTTTTTTACCTAGTTCACCAGTATGGGTTAGTACAAGGAGAATACAATGATAGTGTTCTATTAATACTATAATCCATTAATCTTCACTAGTTGTGGAATATAAGAGTTCATAAATAGTCACTCAATTCCATTCACACTGCTATAACATGATTTTAAGGATATCACACAGCCTCCCATTAGAACACTTTGGTTGACTTCCCCTAGCGTACTGTTTTGGGTGGAAACCTACTCGTTTTAACGACTGGTATGTCACCTCAGTAGGGTGGCATTTAAATATTTCCCCTTTTCTAACACGAGAATATTCTTTCACCATAGTCCTGAATTGATGAACTTTGAAAGCATTGATGCAACAAACCAGATATTCAAAACCTGATACGAGCCAACTCAAGCACTTACGCACAACACCTATTCGAGTGTGAAACTTGTATGATTGTCACACAATATTTCTTTCAAGAAACTGTTATATTTAGTGTAAATAGACCATGAGTTTTACTTGGTCTTCATAGTCACAAGGAACACTCTACAAACATGACTTACTACATGAAACTATTCTAGGTGCAATACTTTCAGACGATATAAGTATTAGACCATCTTTTAAAAAGAGACATAAATTATAGTGGGTTCTCATATATTTATATACCTATAAGAACATGTGTGGATGTTTCTTGTGTTCCTTCCCCCATGCGCACAAGCCTAATTTTGATGTTGTATTTGGTGTGTAAGATCCTTTCACGCAATTTATGATTTTTCAAGCAACTCATGCCTTGGAAATATTTTTATGTGTCAGTATTGAAAATACATATGCATGAAAGCCTAATTTTGACACCATATTTGGAGCATATGATTATTTCCATAAATTTCACCTTTTGTGTGAAACTCTTACCTCCACTATATTTTTATGTGAAAAACTCAAAACATCTATATCACTCAAGATTTTGATTAAACTTCATTATTATATGAAACTTACTTTTCCTTTAACACTGAAGTCCTATGCATTGTTAAAAAACATATCTTGAAAACTCCTTTATCAACCCATTGTGGATTGAAAACACATACAAACCTAGACTCCATTATCTTTTGTGAATGGGATTAGTTCCAACACCACCCATGTGTAGAGGGGAGAATTGTTCCCAATGACTATTGTAGATGGACCTAGGATTGGAGATCTAGGTGTCAATATGTATCCTATGATAGTAGGAATCAAGACACTTCATCATACGTCATATTGTTTAATGTCTTGCGGTAAGGGAACATGATCTGCATCATGAAAAGGGAAAATTAGCTGGGCCTAATACTAAGGGTTCAGGTATCGGAACATATCCTACGATGGTAGTAATCAATCACCCATAGTTTTGAAGAAATCTCCTTGTGTAGGTCTAACCCATACACAATGAGGGGAGTTTTTTATGTTTATTTGTTATAATTAGACATGTGGTTGGAGATCTGGGTGTTACTACCTATCCTATTAGTAAAGGAATATTTCCATAATTAGTTCTTGAATAGATATGTGGTGGTAGAAAAACACCCACAATAGTGGTCCACTTGGGTGAGGTCCATAGGAATGTCTAGTTTTATGTCGTGAAATAGACATCAACCATGCAGTTTAACATTAAATGTAAATGAATAATTTTGTTCCTTTTAAGGTCATTCATGCAGGACCATGACAACCCTATCATGATCTGGCTTTCCTTGTTCATGTAGGTAATCCCATGATGAAATTCTTATGCTCATGTGAGTTATGATTGGTGTGAGAAATAAGGAATGGAGAGGGTCCCTCTCATAAAGCAGAGGCGATTAAAGAGAGGACAAGGGAATTTTGGTATCATGCAGTGGCTGGACCAAGTTAAAGATTAATTCATCCCTGCATATGTCAATAAAAATTAAAATCAATCCATACCTAGTTCTAGAAACCAGTGTAGTTTAGTGTCATGTGTCAAGGGAATCATCCAAGTAGTTTAATGTCATGCGGTAAGGATGTGGGTGACTCGAAGTGAAAGAAGATGAATATTGGGGATATGTGAATATTTACATCATGTGGTAAGGAAACCATCTAGGAAATTTAACAACTTGCAGTGAGGGTTCCCCCTCATCCCTTGAAAGGGAGGTTATAAAAAATCAATAAAAATGAAGGCCTTCAGGCCATTCGGGCAGCGAGGAAACCTTCTATCCAGTTTAACATCTTGTGGTAAAGATGTGGGTCACCAGATGTGGAAAAAGTGAATACTGAGGCTGAACCTAAGAATGGAGGTTTGGGAATCATAATGTATCATTTGATTATATAAATTAATCCACATATAGTTCTTGGATGAAGATATTACCTATATGGATTTGACTTGCACATAGAGACATGGCCACTTCCTATTTCTTCCACACAGATCTAGTTCATGTGTAGTGAATTTCAGGCCATATGATGCTTTCTGTACAGTTTAATGTCATGCATTAGGGACTTCATCCATTAATTTTATCATATTGAATTAAGGAAGAGGGATGTTATGAAGTTTAGATCACTGTTGCTAGGAGTGGTTTCATATAGTTTAACGTCGTGTGGTTGAGATGAATTTTTTTAGTTTAACTTCATGAAACCAAGATGAACTCTATATAGTTTTACATCATGTGGTTAGGATGTGAGACATTGTGTAGTTTAAAGTCTTGCTTACATGAATATTTATGATGTTTAACGTCATGCATCCAGGATAATATCTATATAGTTCAACTTCATGTGGTTAGGATGTGAGATATTGTGCAATTTAAAGTCTTACTACTAGTACTATATGTACAGTTTAACATCATGCATCCAGTATAAACTCTGCATAACCTAACTTCATATGGTAAGGATAGGAGATTCTGTATAGTTTAAATCCTTTCTTCTAGGACTAGAGAATCATGCATTTTAATTCCTTTCTTCTAGGATTAGTTTCATACAGTTTAATTTCACGTATTCAGGATTTTATTTCCCCATCATCAGATATAATATCTTGATGGAACTCTAACAACCAGTTACAGAGTTTCTATGATGTAGAGACAACATATCACAAGTTTTTTTATCCTCTATTGATACTAAGTGTTAGGACATAGATGGTGTGACCATGTCTTTTTGGCAAAAGAATGTATTCATGATTTGGAGGTGATCCTCATGACATTGATAGTAGATGTTCCTACCCTCCAATATAGGATAATTCATGAACATATTTGGGTGTAGGCAATGCACACATCCCTTTTTGACACATTTTGGATCTCATAACTGGATGTGGAAATAGTTCTAGATAATTTTTTGATATTTCATGTGACCAATACTCTCCATATATCCATGTCATCCTCCTATTAATCAGAGCTATATGTCTTTACATAGTCAGACCATAGTGGTTTCCTCTCTAGGTCACCTACTGGTCATAGTGAAGTGATGCTAATGGTTGATGTGGAAATATATACGTTTAACCCCAGTACTTTGGGAACCTATCTATATGAAGGTGTATGATATTATTTAACTCCTCTATATACTAATTCTTCTAGGGAAAGTGAGTATTTCCTTTTCTATGTGAGATATCACTCTGTGGAGGTTGACTATGGTGGATTTCAGGAGTAGATTCCCTACGATCCATCTCTCGACTACCATGAGGAGGACTATCTTGGTAATTTTTTCTTCTAATTTATTTGAAGAGTCAAAGATCCCATGGGGTGTTCAAAATGTGTCTCAAATAACCTAAAGGATACTTAACATTGATCAAGTTGGTGGGTATGAGCCATGTAATGTCCCAGACCTCTCTGGTCCATTCCTTTACGAAAATCTGGTGTTTGAGGTGTTCTGGGAGGTCAAGGTGACTTATCCCCAATAATTTTCCAAATTTACAATACTGTGAACAGTTCCATCAGGGAATAGTTCCAACGGTAGATCATTGTGAACAGTGCAATGGTGACCTTTGGTGAACAGTGTCATCGGTAACCTTCTGTGAACAGTGCAATGGTAACCTTAGGTGAATAGTGCAATGGTGACCTTATGTGAACATTGACATCGGTGACCTTATGTGAATAGTGTCATCGGTAACCTTATGTGAACAGTGCATCGGTGACCTTATGTGAACAATGTCATTGGTAACATTATTTGAACAGTCCAATAGTGATGTTCCAATGATAACCTCTCTTTCCTTTTCCAAATTTTGAGTTCATGAATAGTGTTTCCCGAACGGTGAGGTTCCAATGGTGATGTTCCAATGGTAAGGTTCATGAACAGTGTTTCCAAAATGGTGAGGTTCCAATGGTGACCTCATTCCTTTGACAAATTTTGAGTTTATGAACATTGTTTCCAGAATGGTGAGGTTCCAACGATGAGGTTTATGAACAGTGTTTCCAGAATGGTGAGGTTCATGAATAGTGTTTCCAGAATGGTGAGGTTCCAACGGTGACCTCTTTCCTTTGCCAAATTTTGAGTTCATGAATAGAGTTTCCAGAATGGTGAGGTTCCAACGGTGAGGTTCATGAACAGTTCTTTTAGAATGGTGAGATTCCAACAGTGAGGTTTCAATGGTGAGGTTTCAACGGTGTGCTTCATGAACAATGTTTTTCCTTTTCCAAATTTTGAGTTCATGAACAATGTTTCTAGCTTCCTACAGTTTCTACCCTTTAACATTTCCTTTGACATAAAATGCATTTAAAGCCTTGTTTTAAGGACTCTAAGGTTGATTCAAAGGCCATAACTCCTATATTAATTTCTCCCAAGTCTAGGGATTTTTTTACTTGGTCAAACTGTATGGTTTAATACGATCCTCTTTCAATGGGAAATCCAACGTATCTTAAACCGCCGCTCCATTAAATCTTCTAAAGGGGATGAGATATCTTCCTCCCTAATTCTTCCTCCTTGTTCTCAGCTGTGAGACTCTCAGACCTTTCATTCCTTCCCGTAGGAGTTGCACAATAAAAATTTCCTCCTATGATTGGTTCTGCTCTCTTTTGATGCAACCAAGAAATATAGATCAATCTTCGATATAAGGTATGATCTATCTTCATTATTTCGGGTTCATATCCCTCTTTCTCCTTTCCATTTTTATGGAATTTTACCCCTATGTTCCTAATGGGATTTTCTTGGGTGTTGGCCGATGTGGTGGTGTCTATGCATCCTCGGGTGGATACATTTGTCACAGGGGAGGAGATCGTAACCCATTGTGTGGCTCGTTCTCTTATAAAGAACGTCAAGAAAAATTTGAGGTAGGGGATTCATTGCTTCTCTTTTATTTCATGTGAAACTGTATAGTTATTATGTTTCATCCAACTAGATGACAATGGAATTGACATAATAAATATTTTAACCAGATAAATAAATTGATATCGATCGTATGTTATTGCCTCTTGTTTTTCTAGATAGTGTGATATATATGATTTATTTGTTTATCTATTCATTATTGATGGAAATTGGTAAAGAATGTAAACCTAAATTAATTTATAATTGTTTGGATAAAGATAAAGAGTCATGTAAATGAATCTGGTTCTTCTTGTTGTAATTTGATGTTAATAAAATTGGTGCAGTAAACATGTTTAATTATTTGTGATGACTTACTGTTTAGGTTTCAAAAAGTTGGAAACTATGAAAAATAAATCAGTTAATCCAAGATGGATTAAAAAACTCATTGTTTGATAAAAGATAATTCCTTTTAGGGTTCTGAGTTACCCTCTTTCTTGTTTAAGGTCCAAGATCCCAATTGATATGATGTTTGTTTTCCTGCTGCTTGTGTTGTGATGTGAGCCTGGATGACTGTTGTGATATGTGGGGGTAGGGAGGTTGATGTTATTAATATTTTAATTACTTATTATATACTCCCTTTAATTATTTTATATGAAATGTTCATAATTTGTGTGAAATATTAATGTTTTAATACTAAATATAATTTTTGAGCATTTTTAGAAGTAGTCCAATTGAGTCAGTTTACTATTTTATTTATAATTATCACCATAATAATTAAAATAGTTTGGTTATTCTTTTTTAATATTCCTAAATCAATATCCAAAATTTCATTAGAAGGGATTATGGGCCAATTCTTCCATTTGAAGGCCCATATAGACCACACAAGAAGGCCTACAGAATTTGTGAAGAAACTGGACCAACCATGATGATTTAATTTATGGGGTCAATAAAGAAGTCCAAATTCCTTTATCCTCCTCCAAAGTTCGGGGGACAATGTAAGGAGTTTGGGATAAAAATTTAATGTCCCAAATCCAAAGACAATGGGCCCAAATGATTCATTTAAACTCAGCCCACCATTTTGTATGGGAATTAAAATCAGTACAGTATTCATGACATGTATCCTAATCTCACCATCAAATCAAGCTGAGATTTTTCAGTGTGAAAGAGTAGATATATAAAGCTGAATTTTTTGAATAAATAATTCAGATTTTAAGTCATATTACTATTCAAAAATCCATTCACATTTTGGGCATCGAAAAAGAATTGATAGATATGGACAGTTTAACATTGTTTATTAAAAATGCCATAACTTTGGATCCATAATTAAAAATTCCTCCATCGTTTGAGATTATCCGGCCAGAAGTATTATCTACAACTTTGAAGAAGGAAATATCTCAATATTAGGCTGTCTAGATGTCCAAATCGTCAAGCCAAGTGGAGGGACATATTGGGAATGCAAACAGTCTACTTCCTTGGGCTATAAATACAACCCCCTCCTCTCCTTCAAAGGGGTTGACATTTAAGAAGAGAGAAGAACATATTGAAATAACCAAAGACTTTCCAAGATCTTGAGAAGACCTTCCATACTCAAGTTTTCACTTGAGATACCCATCCTCCTCTCTTTGTTTCCTTTAACTTTTGTGTTCTTCATTATTGTAATCTTGTAAGTATTTTTTTTGTAATTCTGTTTTAATGAAAGTTTATTCTTCAATATCTCTTATTCTCATCCATCTTCTGTAGTTTAATATTAATGTTCTTAAAATAGTTTAAATACAGTTTCATCCCCTTCCCTTCTTTTTCTTTATCGTTCAATCTAAAGTTCGTTTTTAATTATCATCATCGTTTGTGTGTGTGTTCGACACACCACTCTTTTCTTATCCCTTTCTTTTTTCATCACTTATTAATTCATCATCATAAAATATAACCAGATTATTAACCACCCAAATGGATGAGTAAATCTACCATTGTGGTGAGTTATAATTTGGGGATATTAAGTGATTGAGAGGTTTTGCTCGATGAGTATTCTTTGAGTTAATGTTGTGTATGTTGAACTTTATGTGTCATGGATTAATGACATGTTTTGTTTAATATGTGGATTCCATGGATTATTGGAACAAAAAATACACTACCATAAACAAGTAATGATTATTATTAAAACCCTAAGTTAATTTATGGCTTGTATTAAAGCCTTAACACTTTGGAATTCCAATCAAAATCATCTTGTGAAGTGGGTATTAATTTAATGAAATATAAAGCAAAGCTCAAGGATATCATAAGATTAAATCACCAATAATGAACTCACTCCAATATTTATAAATTTTTTAAATCAATCTTAATAAATAAATCATTTCATAAGCTCTATAAACAAACCCCCCCAATTAGAATACAATTAACTAAAAACAACCGACTATTAAAAAGTATCATCGCTGAGGATTTGACCCGAGCACTGATATACACATTAGTATAGCACCAGAACCTTGACCGGTCGATAGGTGACAATAGTCCGTGCTTTAAAATAGCTCTATTTCTAGGTATGGTGCATTAATCATTCATTCATTTTTGGTTATTGTAAAAAAAAAATTTAATTTTTTTTGGAAAAAAACACAAAGAAAAACCCGCCTTCTCATAAAAATCATAAACTAAAAAAACATAAAGAAAAACTTGTCTTCCTTTTCCTTACAACATCTCTTTGAATTACCCATAGCCTCTCAAACAATCCCTCAGATTTGTTTGACCCTGAAATTGAGCGAACTCTTTTCCAACTTAAGAGGAACATTAAGGATAATCAAATAATTCAAGAACTAGTCCTTGTCCAACCAATTGAATTAGATATGGCCAATCCCAGGGAACAAACACTTAAAGAACTTACTACCCTTGATATGAATTACCAACCTCTTGGTATTCAATATCCACACATAGAGGCTGATTTTAAACTCAAATCGAGTTTGATTCATCTTCTTACTCATTTCCATGGGATATCCATTGAGGATCCATATCTCCATCTTAAAGAGTTCCAAGTGGTGTGCTCTACCATGAACCCTCAAGGGGTTTCTAAGGAACAAATAAAACTTAGAGCATTCCCTTTCTCCCTAGATGACACTGCCAAGTCATGGCTCTACTACCTACCTCATGGTTCCATAACAACATGGAATGACATGAAGCGACTCTTTTTAGAGAAATTCTTTTCTGCTTCTCGTACTGCTTCTATCCGAAAGGAAATAAGTGGTATTCATCAGTTTCCAAGTGAATCACTCTATGAATACTGGTAGAGGTTCAAAAATCTTGTTGAAACATTACCACACCACTGAATCCCTGACCAAATCTTGAGCCAATACTTCTATGAGGGGTTATTGGCTATGGAGAGAACCCTCATTGATGCTACAAGTGGCGGTGCCCTTGTTGATAAAACTCCTGCAACTGTAAGAGATCTCATAAGTAACATGGCTACAAACACACAAAAATTCCATACTTGAGAACATGCTCAAGTAAAACAAGTCCAAGACAATCAATCCATAGAGCCCAACAAGATGACTGAGTGGATGAGTGAACTTACAGGTCTTGTGCAACAACTAGTTGTGGCATCCAAATCCCCAACCTCATCTTCTCTGCAGTCAATGTTTCCTGGACCTATCAAAAACTATGGAATATACAACTCTCCATCTCATCCAACTGACATATGTCTACAACTTAAATAGGATCAATCCGATTCATCTAGACCAATGGAACTCAATGCAACATATGCTCAACGGAACCCCAACCCTCAAAAATCAGGTCAGTTTGTTAGAAACTTCAACCAACCCCATTCAAAGCTCTTCTCTTCTGCATATAACCATAACTTGAGATATGGGAATCCCATTTCTCATCCCCATCAATAACCTCATAAAAATCCAAACCAGTTTCAATATGGTCAAAGTGTTGGTAACTTCCAATAACCTTACCCTTTTGTTCCTCAACCTCAAAGGATCAATCCTCCTCTTCCTCCTCCAGGCTTCCACTATCCTAGTGAGCCTTCCCAATTCCCAAACCAATACAATCGATTTCCCAAGAACCAAAATCAAGGCAATCACAATCCATGACAAGGCTCTTATTCCAAGAAACCACGGGAAAGTGTAGTGGAAGATCTTTCCTCTTTCACTCGTTCCAGCCTCAAAAATATTGAAACCCAAATTGGTCAACTTGCATCCCACATTAGTCAGAAGCAACCATCAAATTCTTCCCAACTCCCAGATCAACCATTACCCAACCCCAAGGGTAATGTAAGTGCAATTTCACTTAGATCAAGAAAGAAAATTTCTATGCCTCAAGATATGTCATCTAAGCCACCTTTAAATGTTGACCTAGAAAATGAAAAGAAAAAGAAAGTTGAAAAGGAACCTGAATCAATTCCATCACCTCTTTCTATTCCACTTAGGAAGCCAATTCCTTTTCCTCAATCCATTTCTAAGAAAAATTAGTCCTTTAAACCTGGTCCTAAAATTCTCTACATGTTTAGACACATTGAAATCAACATTCCACTCTTAGATTCCATAAAAAAATCCCTAAGTATTCCAAGTTTCTTAAGGAATTGTGCACCCACAAGAGGCAACTTAGGACCTTCAAAAATGTTTCCACCCAGAAATCTATTCCCATAAAGTGAAAAGATCCAGGGACCTTTACGGTTCCATGCCAAATTGGGAGTTCCACTCATAGACCTAGGAGCCTCAATTAATTTCATGCCCAAATCCATCTTCTTCAACCTTGGTCTAGGTCCCTTTCACCGAAAAGGTGTTTTCATTCAGTTATCCAATCGAATCATAGCTAGTCTTGAGGGAATAATTGAGGATGTCCTTATCTGATTCAATGATCTTATCTTCCCAGCTGACTTCTATGTCCTTGACATTGAAGGTGAGAGAACTTATTTCCAATCTCCTATGATTTTAGTAAGACCTTTACTCATGACATATAAAACAAAAATTGATGTCCATGCTGGAATCTTATTCATGGAATTTGGTGACCAACTAGTCAAGTTAAATATTTTTCAATCCATGCGATACCAATCAGAGAATCAATATGTATTCTCTATCCATACTTCTGAAAGTCTCTCTGAGAGTGTGTTGAATCCCAATCAATCATGTTCTTCATGTTCTACTGATAGAGGAGTTTGTGAATATTGTATCCTAATTAACTAAGTCTTAAATGGATAAGTTTATGTTGAAATTACAAATGCAAACTCCATTGATCTAAAGGATATTAAAAACTCTTTGAAATCCCATCTCACCCATGACATCCACTACTCCAACTTGCACGGTAATGTGGAAAATGAACAAGAACATTCATTTTTTGATTCAAATATGATTATCAAACATTCAAAATTTACTATCCACGATTATGAAAATTATGTTATATGTGAGGTGAAACCTGAACCAATGTGTTTATATTGTCCCAATGGTAGTGATGTTTGTGAAAATTTTTCCCTAATTAATAAAGTGATCATTAGTGCTGTTGAAATTGACCATTATTTGGGGAACAACATTGATATAAAGGATATTGAAAAAATTATTCGGTCATATGACTCCACTGATCCTCATTACTCTACATCGGTATGTGATGAAATAAATGAGTTAAAAACAATTGGGATCTCATAATCTGGTTTCATGTTATCTGAACCTTACGTAAATTAACCATCAGAATTGAGACATCTTCTTGAATTTAAAAGTATAGAAAACCATCAATTTGTGGATAAAATCATTCCTCAAGTTGAAGACCAAAGTGAGGATACAAATATTCTCTTTCCACCCCCATTGAATTGCAAGAAAATTCATAAGTATGGGAAGAAATTATACCATGATTCACCGGGAATCCCAAAGGAGATGTTTTTCTGGAAGCATACCGGAGTTGAGAAAATACGGTGGCCACCATCAGACTATGGGTAGTCTACTGCAACTATCCAGCTGTAGACAAATAAATGCATTGCTTCTTGGGAGGCAACCCATGTTTTCTTTTAATTTTATGAAATTTTAATTTCTATCTAGTTTTTCATTAGATGAATAATGATTTTTCTTTTTCAGGTAACATCCTACATGAGGCACCTCAACTTCCACTGACCCACTACTGGATGGAGACAACGACCTGCCAAATCCAAACCAGGGGGAACCTCTTTCCCTTTAACTCTTCTTCCTCCTCTCTCTATACCTCTTTATTCTTATTCCTATCTCTTTAATTTTTTTACCACTTTATTCATCAAACCCTTTCTTTTCCTCTTTCTCTTTTGTGTGAGTGTGTATTTTAAAAAAACACTAAAAAAACTAAAAAATAAAAAATGTAAAAAAAACCAAAAGATTCATACCTACTCACCATATAGTTTTGAAATTTTGTCCAACCATTTTGGGGAGTCAAAAGACATTGTTTCATCTAAAAAATCTTGTGTTTTCATCATAAATTTGGATAAATAATATTGTGTCAAAACCAACAAATTTTGAATGCTCAATTTTTGATTTGGAAAATGATTTTCCCCACCCGTGAGGAATTTTTTTTTCTTTAATGCCAAGGCAACCTATGGCCATCTTTTTAAATTGTGTGTTTTCACCCCCATTTGTGAATCTTGAGTTTGTGGACCTTCGAGCTGAATTTCATAATTTAGTGTTCATTAATATGATAAAGTAATTTTCTGAACCACATGAGAATCACAATAGCCAAATAGCCTCCCATTTCCCTTATATTAATCCTTCTTTTGAAATCCCCTTCAAGCCTATGAAAACATTTTCTTTGATAGCCATATTTCAAGCCCAATACCTTTTCCCACCCAATATCAACATGGATTTTCATTGCATATTTTTTTTGAAATTTAAGTGTGGCGGTAATGGATTTCATTTTGGGTAACCTTTGTTGATTTTACCATATTATCATATGATTGAGGGAAAGAATCCATTTCAGTATGGGGGATAGGTTGTCATTCAGTGTGCTTTGGGGAATGTAACATACTTTTATTTATTTAATTTTGTAAATGTTATTGACAAGTGTTAAAAAAAAAATTCAAAAAAAAAATCCAAAAAAAAAAGAAAATAAAAATGGGTTGTGTCTTGGGTGCGTCAAAAATCACTCTTCCTCAACCTTTGATCTTATTATAACTATTACAATTAGTGTAATGATGAGATAAATTATGGGTTGGGTGATGATTGTGAGATCTATTTCAAGTTCAACTTTCGAAATATGAAAAAAAAGAACGCGGCCCATCAGCTGGCGTCCTCAGGCCCATCTAGTACTAACCAGCTCTGGCTGGAAAATTTCCCTTCATGGATTCATGCATGTACTTCTGCTGATCTTTGTCATTAATGTTATATGCTTCTTCAAAAAAATGTCTTATTTAAAAAAAAATGTGCATTGCTTTTTCCATGTTGGTATTTTACCCCCCTTTTTTCTATATTTTGGATATCATCTTCCTACCATCCCATAGACATAGAAAAACCACTTAAAAAGAACTCTTGATTCTTGTGAACTTTGGATTGGGAGTGGAAGCTGAGAGCTCTTTCAAACTCTTAGATTTTCACTTTTGGTTTGTGAATGAGTGAAACTCCATAAATTAATTTTATCATCTTGAGAGGAGTAAGTTTTGTGTGCCACCATTTTTCATTTCTAAATTTGAGCATGAAAAAATGAATTGTTTTTAGAAAATTTTTTCTGTAAAAACTTGTGGTGGAATTCAATATGGATGAGTGAAATTGTCTAAACCTCCCCTGATTGGGGAAAACAAAATTTTAATATTTGTTGGTGAGTGAAAGTGATTTTGTCATGTTTTTATATTTGTTGCACATGAGGAAATGATCAAGAATAAGTGTAGTGGAGTTGATGTTATTAATATTTTCCTTACTTATTATATACTCCATTTACTGATTTTATATGAAATGTTCATAATTTGTGTGAAATATTAATGTTTTAATACTAAATACAATTTTTGAGCATTTTTAGAAGTAGTCCAATTGAGTCATTTTACTATTTTATTTATAACTATAACCATAATGATCCAAATTGTGCGGTTCTTGTTTTTTAGGATTTCAAATTCAATATCCAACATTTCATTAGAAGGGATCATGGGACAATTATTCCATTTGAAGGCCCATATGGACCACACAAGAAGGCCTACAGAATCTATGAAGAAATTGGACCAACCATGATGATTTAATTTATGGGCTCAATAAGGAAGTCCAAATTCCTTTATCCTCCTCAAAAGTTTGGGGGAAAATGTAAGGAGTATGGGATAAAAATTTCAAGGCCCAACTCTAAAGACAGGGGGCCCAAATGATTCATTTAAACTAAGACCACCATTCTGCCTGGGAATTAAAATTAGTAAAATATTCATGACATGTCTCCTGATCTATTCATCAAATCAAGCTGATATTTTTCACTATGAAAGAGTATATATAGAAGGACAAATTTTTCAAATAAAGAATTTGGATTTTAAGGAATATTACTATTCCAAAATCCATTCACATTTTGGAAATCAAAAAATCATGGATAGAAGTGGACAGTTTAACATTGTTTATTCAAACTGCCATAACTTTGGCTCCAAAAGTACAAATGCCTCCACATTTTGATATTTATCTACCAAAATTATTATCTACAACTTTTAAGAAGGATATATCTCGATATTTGGATGTCTGGATGTCCAAATTGTTGAGATAAATGGAGGGACAGATTGGGAATGCAAACAGTCCACTTCCTTGGGCTATAAATACACTCCCCTACTCTACTTAAAAGAGGTTATAATTTAAGAATAGAGGGGCACATATTGGCACGAAAAAAGCCTTTCCAAGGTCTTGGGAGGACCTTTCATACTCAATTTTTCACTTGAGATACCCTTCCTCCTCTCTTTGTTTCCTTTTACTTTTGTGTTCTTTATTATTGTAATCTTGTAAGTCTTTTTTTTTTGTAATTATGTTTTAATGAAAGTTTCTTCTTCAATATCTCTTATTCTCATCCATATTCTCTAGTTTAATATTAATTTTCTTAAAATAGTTTAAATACAGTTTCATCCCCTTCCATTCTTTTGCTTTCTCATTCAATCTAAAGTTCATTTTTAATTATCATCATTGTTTGTGTGTGTGTTCGACGCACCACTCTTTTCTTATCCCTTTATTTTTTCATCACTTATTAATTCATCATCATAAAATATAACCAGATTATTAACCACCCAAATGGATGAGTAAATCTACCATTGGGGTGAGTTATAATTTGGGGATATTAAGTTATTGATAGCTTTTGCTCGATGAGTATTCTTTGAGTTAATATTGTGTATGTTGAACTTTATATGTCATGGATTAATGACATGTTTTGTTTAATATGTGGATTACATGGATTATTGGAACCAAAAATACACTAACATAAACAATTAATGATTATTATTAGAACCCTAAGTTAATTTACAGCTTGAATTAAAGCCTTAACACTTAGGAATTCCATTCAAAATCACATTGTGAAGTGAGTATAAATTTAATGCAATATAAAGCAAAGCTCAAGGATATCATAAGCTTAAATCACCAATAATGAACACACCCCAATATTTATAAATTTGTTAAATCAATCTTAATCAATCAATCATTTCATAATCTCTACAAAACCCCCCCAATCAGAATACAATTAACTAAAAACAACAAACTATTAAAAAGTATCATTACTGAGGATTCGACCCGAGTGCTTCCATACACATTAGTAGAGCACCGAAACCTTGACCAGTCTATAGGAGACAATCAGCCATGCTTTTAGAGGCCTATTGGTTGTGGCAGTAGTAGATGTTTAGAGTGATGAGATGCATCAGTTTATGCATGTGGGTGTCGAGGAGAACACCAGGGATGATGGAACAGGTTGGATGTGAATATTTGGATGCTTGCTGATTCTTTGGTTGGTTATCTACTTTAATTCCCCTACTACACAAGGCAGCTGGTCTTGCTTACCCTTATTCCTAAAGGGGAGAATATGCACGGGGTATGCTACGTGCTTTCCGTGTATATATTCTCAATGGAGGATGGTTCTACGCTCTTGCTATAGGTGGAGAAGACTTGATGGGTAGTTCATCTACTCACCGGGTTGATCCACCTTTTGTTTAGTAGAATAGATTGTTTTTCTATAATGCCTGGGAATATGGGAAGGTAATTATGTAGATAAATCATTGAATAAATGATGTTAACCCATGGGGTTGGATCTTGCTGGGACGTAATGCTGAGGTTACAATTTTTAAAGGGATAGTGGACTTTGGGTGTGTTGCTAATGAAATTTAATGTGGAATTGTTAATAGTTAATCAATGTTTAAAGAGTTAATTAACGTAAAGTGGAACTGATAAAAAGGGAATGAAGTAATGTAATAAATCACTTTAAATGGCTGTGTACTTATAGGGTACTTTGTCTTAGAAGTGGCATCCAGGAGTCTGAGAGACGTTTGCTGCAGTTGAGTCTAAGACTAGGTTATGCCCATAGTGTGGTTGTGAGCTATAGTATATTCTGTACTTTTTGTGTTTCTATACACTACTCTACCCCGTAATTAAGGGAAACTGACACCTCGAGGATTCTGATCCCTAGGGGGTGTTTTCCCCAACATTCCGGTGGGAGGATGGATGACTGACTACCCCCTTTGGCCCCACTCTCTTCTCTTGGTAGTTACTTGTGATGGATGGCACAATGGTTAGTTTTCCCCATATATGTGTGTATAGGGATGTAATGGCCTATGGTTATTCGCACACATATATTATAGATATAGTTTCCCATGTACTACTATAGGTGTAACGTGTATAGGCTGTGATGGCTTGAGGATCCTTACTCAGTGTACGGGCTGTAATGGATTGAGGTATAATACCCGACATATGATAAATGTTATACGAGATGTGGTGGCTCTTGGAAACTACATGGTTACTTTCTTGTGTGGACGTGGTGGTTTTTTTTCATGAGGTGCATGTTGTGGTGCTTCACCCAGGTGTTTGCGGGAAAGCCTTTTTGGAGAGAGATTCTTAGGACGTGCAACATTGGGGAAAAGTGGCAAACCAGTGGGGAAGTAGTAGTGGGGTACCATTGATATTCTTTATTATATTATATAATCTTGTATGCATTACTTGGTGAGAGTATCCATGGTGAGGTTGGGAACCTAGTATACCTATTTAGGTGACGATTTAGTTTCACTTGTTGTTCACTGTGCTTTAGCATGCTTTCTTTACTTTTTCACAAGGGGATCTGGGGAGGATCCTACTAAGTATACTGTTATACTCACCCTATGTATATATAAACTATTTTTCAGGTCACTTGAAGCAGGTTGGAGATCAAGCTGGTTTCTACTAGCTTGGGGTTGCAGGAGCTGTCCGGGCTTGTGGTTGCTACTGTTTTTACTTTCTTTTGGGTACTTGCTGTTTTCCCCTTCCAGTTGTAGTAGTTTTTCATGAAATTACATATTTGCACTTGGGTTTTCATTTATATTTCAGTCTGATTTGGAGTTGGTTGGTGTCTATCTTATCTCTATCTTTTGCATGTGTTCTCTTAGAGGGTAATGCCTCCCATCTGTGTGTTTATTATACCCTCGGTTCAAGTCGCCAACCCGGGGCCTACTGGAGGTGAGACTCAGGGGTAATTATCTCCCTTCTCACATTACCGGCCTAGGAGGGGTACACTTTGTGGGGAGAGTGTCGTGATATAGTGGTATCAGAGGGAGGTTGAGAGATAGGATGGAGTATGGTGTTAGGAACAAGTGAGGTTGCATGGGTTGGTATGACAACAGTGTTAGCCAAGTTTAGCAAGTGATGTAAAAACTAGAGACCGGCTAAGACATAGGCATTTAGGGCCCCCTATGATCTGATGTATGTACCTTTAAGTTTATAATAGCTACTAAATGAGGTGATACTATAAGCAGGGTAGAGACCTAGGAAAGGTTCATGGATCATTATTCCTTGTGCTTGTATTTTAATGGGTAGACCTTGGGTTAGGGTAACCTAAAATGAATAAAAGAAAACAATTAATTAATTAATGTTGAGTCTTCCATATACCAGGTCTAGGATCTCTAACTATTTTTTGTTTAATAGGTATGGCTCCAGGTCGACGTCCTTGTCAGGATCACATAGAAGATGTCCAGCAGGCTATGCCAGAAGATCGTCGTCGGGTAGAGGTTGATGACGATGACACTTGGAGGAGGACACTCTGAGAGTTTCAGCGCCAGAGTCTGCAGAAGTACAAGGGATCCATTTTAGATGTAGTCATGGAAGACTGATTGGAGGAGGTCGGGATAGGCTTTAGTTCGATCTGTGCTCAGAAGGAGCACTGGGTGTCCTTGGTTGTGATAATGCTACGTGGAGCAGTGAGGCAGTGGTGGTTCTTATTCCTTAGGGATCATGAGGATTAAACGATCTCATGGTAGGAGTTCCGAGACAAGTTTAGAGTCGAGTTTATTTCTTTGACTGCAAAAGCATCCAGTCACCAAGAGCTTCTTACCCTTCGATAGGGGAGCTCCAGTGTGCGAGAGTTTGGAATCCATTTCAGGAACCTATTACGATATTCTTCGGACCTCTTACTCGATGAGGAGGCCAGGGAGAGGCATTTCAAGGAGGCTTTGCATCCAGAGATCCAGCGCCAGGTCACCCCATTTATACTGAAGACATATCTTAAGGTACTGGCAAGGGAGGATGTTGTCGAGAGGACATTGGCCAGAACCATATCATCATGATAGGGGAGTATTCATGATTCCTCACTAAGTAGAGATATGGTCCGGGGTTACCGGTTTTCTGGGCAGAAGAGTTTCTGTTCAGCCGGGGGTAGGTCCCAGCCCTCAGCATCTCATTTCTCCAGGGGAAGCATCTCTTAGGCCTATGCCAAGGGTTCAGGTGCATGTTTTTCTTGTGGTGGTCAAGGTCATCAATAGTGATAGTTCTCTACCTTTAAGAGCAGTCATCGTGCACCAGGTTTTCGGCTCTAGGTTCCTCCGTTGATGCATTTTTAGTCGAGGCAACAACAATAGGTTGAACCAGCTTTAGATTAGTAGAGGGTAGATGGGGAAGGCATAGGACAACCTCGTAATGCTCCCCGTCCTCATAGAGAAGAACACGTCCATGGTGGTGGTCGTCATCAGGGTCAGAGAGGTCATAGAGGAGGTCTTGGTCAGCTTCATGCTTTAGCGTTGCCAGCGCCAGGCAATCCAAATGTCGTTTGAGGTACCCTTTGCTTGTTTTCTACCTTGGTGTATGACTTATTTGATTCTGGATTGACACACTCCTTCATATAACCTACCCTTGTCCATGCTTTGGGACTTGAGGTAGAGAGGCTTCTAGTGCCCTTGGCGTTGACTACTCTAGTTGGAGGTCAAGCTGACTTGTTTGAAGTATGTAGAGACTGTGATCTGGTGCTGGGGTAGCACCACTATTGGGGAGATTTCCTATGTTTACGGATACAACCATATGATGTCATCCTTGTCATGTATTGGTTGTATTTGGTGTAGGCTATCATGGATTTTTTCAGGAGGCAGGTTGTGTTCTTCGATGCATATGGAGAGCCGGTGGTGTTAGTTGGTGAGCAAGACTCTCAGATGGGTCAGAGGCATGTTTCGTCCTTATCATCCATGATGGCTGAGCTGATGCTGAGTTCTTCAAAGGTTCAGTAGTTGGCATTTCTTAGGGTCGTAGAAGAGTACCCTGATGTCTTTCTAGAAGATATTTTAGCATTACCCCCTCGATGAGATATTGAGTTTGGGATCGAGCTACAACCAGGAGAGTCTACTATCTCTATGTCTCCATATAGGATGAACCCTTATGAGTTATGAGAGCTACGCATACAGCTTTATGGTCTAATACAATGCGGTTTTGTTCGTTCGAGTGTGTCACTATGGGGTGCACCAATTTTTTTCACGAAGAAGGCTGATGAAAGTTTGCGGTTGTGTGTTGATTACCCTAACTTGAACAAAGTGACAATAAAGAATCACTATCTTATTCCATGGATTTATGATTTATTCGATCAACTGAAGGGTGCAAGTTGATTCTAAAAGATCGACTTGTGGTCAGGATATCATCAGATGCATGTGAAGGATAAGGATATCCGAAAGACTTCTTTTCATTGTCGTCATGGGCATTATGAGTTCATTGTAATGCCGTTCGGCGTGAAAAATGCTACAGCTATGTTCATGGGATTGATGAACGCTGTGTTCCATGAGTTCCTAGAAAAGTTCATGGTGGTTTTCATCGACGACATCCTTGTGTACTCCACGTTTGAGGAGGATCATGCAGAGCATCTACACGCCATTTGGGGAGTTCTTCGTCAACATTAGCTATTTGGGAAGTTGTTGAAGTGTGATTTTTGGTCTCGAGAAGTATGTTTCTTAGGGAATGTTGTGTCCCAACAAGGAGTAACTGTGGATCCATCAAAGATAGAAGCATTTGTGTCTTGGGAATCCCCCAAGACAGTGTTAGAGGTGCGAAGTTTCCTTGGTCTCAAAGGCCACTACATGAGGTTTGTAGCTGATTTATCTCGAGTTGTGACTCCTCTGACATCTTTGACTAGGAAGGATCAGGAGTTCATATGGATTGATCAATGTCAAACAGATTTTGAGTATCTATAGGAGAAGTTATTAAGTGATCCAGTTCTTTGTCTTCCAGCCGAGGGAGTTCATTTTGATGTTTTCTGTGATGCTTCACATCTGGGGTTAGGCTGTGTTCTGATGCAACAAAGATCAGTTGTTTCTCATGGGTCTCGATAGTTATTTCGTCATGAACGTAACTATTCCACCCATGATCTTGAGTTGTCTTCATGGTGTTTTCTTTGAAGTTGTGGAGACATTACCTCATTGGTGAGAGCTTTGTGGTTATAGACCTTTCATGTTTATGAGATGGTTATATTTGGTTTCTTCTAGTGGATTGCTCTCTTTTGAGAGGTATCTCTAGGGGTGGTTGTTTAAGCTTCTTTTCTATTCCCTTTTATGTTGGTTTTTAATTCTCTAGGATGAGAATGTTTTTAGAGGTATTAGATGTAATGGCTCAGACCTCTTTGGTCCATTCCTTTGTGAAAATATGTTGTTTGAGGTGTTCTGGGAGGTCAATGTGACTTATCCCCAACACATTGCCAAATTTACAATACCGTGAATAGTTACATCAGTGAATAGTTCCAATAGTAGACCG
The DNA here is from genome assembly GCA_963277665.1 of Viscum album. NCBI lineage: Eukaryota > Viridiplantae > Streptophyta > Magnoliopsida > Santalales > Viscaceae > Viscum > Viscum album. The sequence goes on from OY728127.1 coordinate 703,326,364, forward strand.
TTGTGAATAATGAAACGGTAACCTTATGTGAATAATTTCATCAGTAATCTTCTGTGAATAGTGCAACGGTAACCTTAGGTGAATAGTGAAATGGTGACCTTATGTGAATAGTGACATCAGTGACCTTATGTGAACAGTGTCATCGGTAACCTTATGTGAACAGTGCATTAGTGACCTTAGGTAAACAGTTTCATTGGTAACCTTATGTGAACAGTCCAATGGTGAGGTTCCAATGGTAACCTCTCTTTTCTTTGCCAAATTTTGAGTTCATGAACAGTGTTTCTAGAACGGTGAGGTTCCAACAGTGAGGTTCCAATGATGAGGTTCATGAATAGTGTTTCCAGAATAGTGAGGTTCCAATGGTGACCTCTTTCCTTTTCCAAATTTTGAGTTCATGAACAGTTTTTCCAGAATGGTGAGGTTCATGAATTGTGTTTCCAGAATGGTGAGGTTCCAACAACGACCTCTTTCCTTTGCCAAATTTTGAGTTCATGAACAGTGTTTCCAGAATAGTGAGGTTCCAATGGTGAGGTTCCAATGGTGCGGTTCATGAACAGTGTTTCTAGAATGGAGAGGTTCTAACGGTGAGGTTTCAACGGTGAGCTTTATGAACAATGTTTTTCCTCTTCCAAATTCGGAGTTCGTGAACAGTGTTTCCAGCTTCCTATAGTTTCGCCCCTTTAACATTTCCTTTGATATAAAATGAATTTAAAGCCTTGTTTTAAGGAATATAAGGATGATTAAAAGGCCATAAATCCTATATTAATTTCTCCTAAGGCCAGGGATGTTTTTACTTTCTCAAACCGTATGGTTTAATGCGATCCGCTTTTAATGTGAAATCTAGCATATCTTAAACCGCCGCTCCATTAAATCTTTTAAAGGGGACAAGATATCTTCCTCCCTAATTCTTCCTCCCTTTTCTCAGCTATGAGATGCTCGAACCTTTCATTCCTTCCTGCAGGAGTTGCACAGTCAAACTTTCCTCTTTGGATTGGTTCTGCTCTGTTTTGATGAAACCAAGAAATATCGATCAATCTTCGATATAAGGTATGATATATTTTCATTATTTTGGGTTTATCTCCTTCTTTTTCCTTTCCCTTTTTATGGAATTTTACCCCCATGTTTCTAATGGTATTTTCTTGGGTGTTAGCCGATGTGGTGGTGTCTCTGCATCCTCGGGTGGATACAATTGTCACAAGGGACGATATTATAACCCATTGTGTGGCTCATTCTCATATAAGGAATGTCAAGAATGGTTTGAGGTAGGGGATTCATTGATTCTCTTTTATTTTATGCGAAACTGTATAGTCAGCATGTTTCATCCCACTGGATGACAATAGAATTGACATAATAAATATTTGAACCGGATAAATAAATTGATATCGATCATATGTTATTGACTCTTGTTTTGATTGATAGTGTGATATCTATGATTTCTTTGTTTAGCTGTTCGTTCTTGATGGAAATTGGTAAAGAACGTAAACCAAAATTAATTGATAATTGTTTGGATAAAGATAAAGAGGTATGTAAATGAATCTGGTTCTTCTTGTTTTAATTTGATGTTAATAAAATTGGTGCAGTAAACATGTTTAATTATTTGTGATGGCTTACTGTTTAGGTTTCCCAAAGTTAGAACCTATGAAAAATAAATCAGTTAATCCAAGATGGATTAAAGAACTCATTGTTTGATAAAATATAATTACTTGTAGGGTTCTTAGTTATCCTCTTTATTTTTTAAGGGCCAAGATCCCAATTAATATGATGCTTGTGTTGTGATGTGATTCTGGATGACTATTGTGATATGTGGGGGTAGGGAGGCCTATTGGTTGTGGCAGAAGTTGAAAACTAGAGTGGTGAGATGCATCGGTTTATGCATGTGGGTGTCAGGGAGGACACAAGGGATGATGGAATGGGTTGGATGTGAATGTTTGGATGCTTTCTGATTCTTTGGTTGGTTATCTTCTTTACTTTCCCCATTGCTCAAGTCAGATGATCTTGCTTACCCTTCTTCTAAAAGGGGCGAAGACGCGTGGGGTATGCCAAATGGTTTACATGTCTAGATTCTCAAGGGAGGATGGGTCTACGCTCTTGCTATAGGTGGAAAAGACTCTAAGGGCAGTTCATCTACTCACCAGGTTGATCCCCCTCATGTTTAGTAGCATAGATTATTTTTTTAGAATGCCTGGGAATATGGGAAGGTAATGTTATAAATAAATAATTGAATAAATGATGTTAACCCATGGGGTTGGATCTTACTAGGACACAATGCTGAGGTTACAATTTTTAAAGGGACAATGGACTTTGGGTGCGATGCTAATGAAATTTAATGTGGAATTTTTAATGGTTAATTAATGTTTAAATAATTAATTAACGTAAAGTGTAACTAATAAAAAGGGAATGAAGTAATATAATAAAGTTCTTTAAATGTTTGTGTGCTTATAGGTTACTTAGTCTTAGAAGTGGCATCCGGGAGTCCGAGAGACGTTAGCTGCAATTGAGTCTAGGACTAGGTTATTCCCATAGTGTGGTTGTGAGCTATAGTATATTCTGTACTTTTTGTATTTCTATATGCTACTCCACCCTGTCAGTAAGGGAAACTGACACCCCAGGGATTCTGAGCCCTGGGGGGTGTTTTCCCCAACATTCCAGTGGGAGGATGGATGGATGACTACCCCCTTTGGCCCCACTCTCTTCTCTTGGTAGTTACTTGTGCCAGATGGTACAATGGTTAGTTTTCCCTATATATGTGTGTAGAGAGATGTAATGGCATGTGGTTATTCACATACATATATTATGGATATAGTTTCCCATGGACTACCATAGGTGTAATGCGTATAGGCTATGATGTCTTGAGGATCCCTCCTCAGTGTATGGGTTGTAATGTCTTGAGGTATAATACCTGACGTATGATACACTTTATACGAGCTGTGGTAGCTCCTGGAAACTACCTGGTTACTTTCTTGTGTGGATGTGGTGGTTTTGTTGCATGAGGTGCATGTTGTGGTGTTTCGCCCAGGTGTATGTTGGCAAGCCTTTTTGGAGAGAGATGCTTAGGATGTGCGATGTTGGGGAAAAGTGGCAAACCAGTGGGGAAGTAGTAGTAGGGTACCCTTGATATTATTTATTATATTATATACTCTTGTATAAATTACTTGGTGAGAGTATCCATGGTGAGGATAGGAACTTAGTATACCTATTTAGGTGAGGATTTAGTTTCACTTGTTGTTCAATGTGCTTTAGCATGATTTCTTTACTTTTTCATGAGAGGATCTGGGGAGGATACTATTGAGTATACTGTTATACTCACCCTATGTATATATAAACTGTTTTTCAGGTCACTTGGAACAGGTTGGAGATCAAGCTGGTTTCTACTAGCTTGGGGTTACAGGAGTTGTTCTAGATCGTGGTTGCTACTATTTTTAACTTTATTTTGGGTACTTGTAGTTTTCCCCATCCAGTTGTAGTAGTTTTTCATGACATTACATATGTGCACTTGGGTTTTCACTTATATTTTAGTCTGAGTTGGAGTTGGTCGGTGTCTATCTTATCTTTATCTTTCGCATGTCTTCTCTTAGAATGCAATTCTTCCCATATATGTGTTTACTATACCCTCGGTGCTAGTCGCCAACCCGGGGCCTACTGGAGGCAGGACTCGGGGGTCATTATCTCCCTTCTCACATTGCCGGCCTAGGAGGGGTACACTTTGTGGGGAGGGGGTCATGACAAGCCATATTATGTATCTTTTCTAGAATATGTTCTCTAACCTTTTCATGTTGAATAGAGATATAAGTCTTATCTATGATGTAATGGCCTGAAATTTTGAATAAATCTTGTTTCCTAATTTCATGTGTTATTTTATTTTATTTTTATACTCAACAAAAATGTTTTATTTGATAAACATGATTATAATTAAAATGAGACCATTGAGTTCTGACTGTTATATGACCATCGGTCAATATGACTGCTGTGAACAAAATGTTTTGATTATTGTCTCTAAAAACAAGTAATCTTGGTTAATTATTATAGAAAGAAGATTCGATGGCCTCACCTAGTAGTCTTGGACCGATCGAAGCCCATCTAACAGAACTTGGGAAGGAGGTAGCACCATTGGGCTTTTCTCTGGACCAAACCCAAGCCGAACTTCATCATGTGAAGCTAGAATGGAATCGCCTTCGCGAGAAGTTAAAACTGATAGAAATTACTACTCGGGCAATGTTGGCCGAGCCTCCCTCGGACTCTCTCACCTTAGCACACCTTACACTTAGGTCCTATGCTGGTGTGATAAGGGGCTATGTAATAAGACCATAACTGCCTTGTGTAATCCTTTGTTTTAAATAAAAATTGGGATTTCTTCTTATGATGATGTTTATGAATTTTCAAATGACCGGATAAATATAGTATGCATATTTTTGATGAATTTTAGAAAAAGGATATTTTAAAAATGTTTATGTAAAACTTAAATAATTAAAAATGTGTAATGATTTTAAAAAAATGGTCTTCTACAATTATGTTCAGTACAAAATTTGGAGTCTAATAAGATCAACTTGATTTTTGATGAATAGTAAATTATGAATAGTGATTTTATGATTAGGATTAGTAATATGAACAAATGGATTAGTAATCTCACTTAAAGAAAGTTTTAAAATAATCTAGGCACCTTGATTAAGTAATTTGATTCAATAAAATGGTTAAATAACGGTTTCATAAATTATTATTCAAGTATTAGTTTTTTCGAGTGAATAGTGTTTTTTAAATTAAAAATTAAATAAAAAAATATTTATAAAAATATTTTTATAAAATGGATTTCATTTTTGAACTCAGAGCACCGATATTATGTTATGGTAATTTTTGGGGTTTTTTCTGAAAAAATGAATTTTTGGTGAATAGTGTATTTATTTAAAAAATAAATTAAAAATATTTAGAAAATTATTTTTATAAAATGGAGTTCATTTTTGAAATCAGAGCATTGATATTTGATTAAGGTAAAATTTTGGGATCTTTCTGAGAAAGTTGAATTTTCAGTGAATAGTGAAAATACAGTTTTAGGGTTTCGGTATGTTTAATGACATCATAACTGTGTCATGATGATGTCATGAGATATTTTAAGGTTTGGACGGCCAAGGGTGATGAATTATTATTTTGGGGGGCCCCATGTGACCTAACTCCATGGTAAATGCCAAGGGAGAGCACATGGGTTTGAGAAAAGCACATGTGAGGTGTCCCTTGGCCATTAATGCCTTGTCCCCTCACTTTCTCTATAAATACCAAGACCTCCTCTCATCCATTAGACTCCCCACTCTTCCCCAAAGAAGTTCTGGTCTCACTACCTCCCAAGGAGTCCTCCCAAGGTTCCCCCAAGCCCTCAAGGTCCCATCCTTTGAGGTTTAAGAGTTACATTTTAAGGTAAGGGATCCGACCCCTCTCTTTCTTTTCAAGTGATCTCTTTTATGTCATTCCTTTTATTCTCCATGTTCTTATGTTGGAGGATATTATTTTATACCCCTCTTAATGACCTTTTTATGTTCATATAATGAGAGATCCCCTCTTACTCTCATTATTTCGTTTTATGAAGTTTTAAGTGGCGCCGTTAGGCTGCCGAAATTTTTGTAACAGATTCTTTCTCCCTTCTCATTTTTCAAGATCTGTTATCATGTATAGTATTTCAAGTTCCTTTTTATTATGTTGGGGTATGATCTCTAAATTTATCATACTGATCTTTTATGATCATATGATGAGAGACCCCATTTTATCTCTTCAATTCAGTATTTTGAAGTTTTAAGTGGCGCCGTTAGGCTGCCGAATTTTTAAGTGGTTCTTCACCCTTCTCGTTTTGAAGTTCTACTTTCATGTAAATTCTTTCAAGTTACTTTTTGTTATGTTGGGGTATTATCTATAAATTTATCATACTTATCTTTTATGATAATATGATGAGAGACCCCATTTGATCTCTTCAATTCAGTATTTTGAAGTTTTAAGTGGCGCCGTTAGGCTGCCGAATTTTTAAGTGGTTCTTCACCCTTCTTGTTTTGAAGTTCTACTTTCATGTCAGTTCTTTAAAGTTCCTTTTTGTTATGTTGGGGTATGATCTCTATATCTATCATACTGGACTCTTATTTTCATAGAATGAGAGACCCTATTTTATCTCTTCAATTCATTTTTGTTGAAGTTTAAGTGGCGCCGTTAGGCTGCCGAATTTTTAAGGGATTCTTTCACCCTTCTCGTTTTCAAGTTCTACTTTCATGTCAAGTCTTTCAAGTTCCTTGTTATTATGTTAGGGTATGATCTATAAATCTATCATACCGATATTTTATGTTCATATGATGAGAGACCCTATTTGATCTCATCAATTCGTTTTTGGTTGAAGTTTATGTGACGCCGTTAGGCTATCGAATTTTCATAAGAGAAATCTTATTTTTGTCTTCCTTCCATGTTTTTAATTTCAAATGGAATGTCCTTGAAATTTCATTAACATGTTCATATATCATTCTTATTCTGTTCCTCTACCTTTTATGGGTCATTTATGATTGTTTGACCCATGTCCCCTCTCTTTTCAATGTTTTCTAAAACCTTGTAACATAGCCGTTATGCTGCAGAATTTTCATCTCAAAGTGCCTCTCTCTCTTTTCTAAAAATTATTTTATGTTATAAAGTGAATACTAAAAGCTCTTATTTATATAGGGGTATTCACATATATATCAAAATGTTTATTTTAAATTCTTGTATTTACATACATGAAACCCTCTCTCCCTTTCCGTGGGTTTAAAGTGACATAAAGATCATGTCTTTAAAGCAGTTTTTAAAACGTTATGATTATGGAATGAAACCCATTTCTTTTATGCTATATGGGTTGTTTATGAAATGATTGATGATGATATATGTGGCTCACATGATAATAAAGGCAAATTTAAGGGTGCGCCCTGATAGCGCCCCATTGCATTGGATAATGATGTAACCACAAGAGATTACAGTTTAAGGGTGCGCCCAGATAGCGCTCTAATGCATTGGGTAAAGACTTAATCTCTAGAGATGACCATTTTTAACGACGCCTTGGTGAATAACCTTGGTAATTTTTAACGACACCTTGGGGATGGACCTTGGTGAAATGAAATGATTGTCAATATTAAATGTTGTAGCCACATCTTCAAGTTATGAAAAATGTTATTTTTATTATGATGTATCTCATTATTTCTTTATCATGCCTTAAAGTTCTTCTCATGTCCTTATTGAAGTATCTCAAGATCACATGTAAAATGTTTCTCTTGTTTCCCTTACTGGTCCTTCTGCTCACCCTTTCCTTTGATGTAGGTCCCCAGGTTATGAGATGTAGTAATGAACCTAGGATGAACATAAGGAGAAGCCTTTCAAGTGTTTAAGAAGAATGTTTTTTTTGTTGTTTCATGTTTTAAGTTCCTGGTTTCCAAGACACTAAACCTTAAAGATCCTCGGTTTTGTAAAATGTAATGAAAGTTTATGTGATAAAAATGCGGGATGCTATAGTTGGTATCAAAGGATGGTTTAGTTATTTGTGAAAATTAGGATATGAAAACTTTAGGAAGAAGCCTATAGAAAAGTTAAAATATAGGAAATCTTCCTGGTATTTTGGTGAGTATTGAGTAAGGGGTTGCCAAGAAAATACATCCCTGTCTGGATACGAGTAGGTAGAGGTGGCTCTGGCACAGATGTACATAGGGGTAAAAACCGAAAACACCGCTTTGAGCTAGACTCGAATGGGAACTGGTAAACGACAACGGGCCTTGCTGCACTCTTGGTTATGACACTCCCGGGGGATATGCTTTGGTAAATTCATAAGCGTAGTATGAACCATTGTTAAAGGAACAAAGATAAAATAAAATAAAGATTCACATAAGAATATATGATCATGGATAACCTAGATTGGAACCTAGGGGATCACAAGTTAGGGTATACTTTTCTTCTACAAGTTATCCTTATATGCTTTCAGTTCCTTTTCATGATTATTGGCTAAGTACTTAAGCCCCTAATTATGCTTTCTCTTCTTAGTGAATGGTGGGAAATGGAAGAACATGTACCAACAACCAATGTGATAGGAAATGCGACGATTGTCGTATTAATATGACAGGGATGATTAGGGGATTAAAATATGATTTTTATTTTGGAAGACGTTCACTATTTTGGGGACCCTATATGATCGAGGTAAATAGATTACAACGGTATTTTCATTGAGGAGTAAGGTTGACTTATATTTTGAAGAATCGATGAATTTAAGGTGGACTTATACTAATTTAGGTTACTTATGGGAATGATTAACCTATCTTGGGTTAAATATGTTTAGGTTAGATACTTTTGTTATAAGATATTAGGAGTGGTTGATGTTGTTTGGAGATGAACAATGAAGTTTATTTTGGAAGACTATGTTATCAAATCCTTCTTGTATTTGGGTTTCAATCTTAGTTTGGTTTATTTTGAGGAATTTTAAGGACCGTTATTTATGGAATGGACTATGATGAACTTTGGGTAGTACCATGGAACTTTGAAGATTTAAAAGTAGTTTCCATTCCTATGGGATTCTTTCTTTTTGAAGAGTTGTTTTACCTTACCATTTCAGTTTTTGGGAGAATGTTTAAAGATAAAAGAAATAGATAGTTAATCTTTTGTGGATTATGTGATTCTCTAGAAGATGATTCTTGTGTTTTGATGAGACCAAGTAGTTTTGAATGCTCATAGTTTGGAGAAAAGATCAGTTTTGGGTAGAAACTTATTAAAGGATGAAACTCTACATGAAGGTAGATATATTTCCTTATGTTTTTGTTCTATGTTGTAAATGAATTCCTCAAAGTTATGAAAAGGAACGTAAAACAAAAACGTTGTTGGTTTACGTTTCCTACTAGGTAATCAAAGTCCGCTTGCACACATCATAATTTTGGGATTTTCGGGTGGTTAACTTCCTCCTAATCATGTTTTCTATCACTCTCCTTTAGGACGTGACCCTTTGTTTTCTCCTCCATGTCCATGTTTCCTACATGGAATCCTAGTATGAGTAAACTCGGGTGGCCTTTGTACTTCCTTTTCTTTCTTTTAAAGTAATGGTGTCACTGACTCTTTTTCCGATGTGGGACTTTCAATGAAATTTCAAAACCCAATTTTTAAAATTGCGAGGATGCAATTTCTTAAGGGGGGAAGATTGTAACGGCCTGAAATTTTGAATAAATCTTGTTTCCTAATTTCATGTGTTATTTTATTTTATTTTTATACTCAACAAAAATGTTTTATTTGATAAACATGATTATAATTAAAATGAGACCATTAGGTTCTGACTGTTATATGACCATCGGTCAATATGACTACTGTGAACAAAATGTTTTGATTATTGTCTCTAAATACAAGTAATCTTGGTTAATTATTATAGAAAGAAGATTCGATGGCCTCACCTAGTAGTCTTGGACCGATCGAAGCCCATCTAACAGAACTTGGGAAGGAGGTAGCACCATTGGGCTTTGCTCTGGACCAAACCCAAGCCGAACTTCATCATGTGAAGCTATAATGGAATCGCCTTCGCAAGAAGTTCAAACTGATAGAAATTACTACTCGGGCAATGTTGGCCGAGCCTCCCTCGGACTCTCTCACCTTAGCACACCTTACACTTAGGTCCTATGCTGGTGTGATAAGGGGCTATGTAATAAGACCGTAACTACCTTGTGTAATCCTTTGTTTTAAATAAAAATTGGGATTTCTTCTTATGATGATGTTTATGAATTTTCAAATGACCGGATAAATATAGTATGCATATTTTTGATGAATTTTAGAAAAAGGATATTTTAAAAATGTTTATGTAAACCTTAAATAATTAAAAATGTGTAATGATTTTAAAAAAATGGTCTTCTACAATTATGTTCAGTACAAAATTTGGAGTCTAATAAGATCAACTTGATTTTTGATGAATAGTAAATTATGAATAGTGATTTTATGATTAGGATTAGTAATATGACCAAATGGATTAGTAATCTCACTTAAATAAAGTTTTAAAATAATCTAGGCACCTTGATTAAGTAATGTGATTCAATAAAATGGTTAAATAATGGTTTCATAAATTATTATTCAAGAATTAGTTTTTTCGAGTGAATAGTGTTTTTTTAATTAAAAATTAAATAAAAAAATATTTAGAAAAATATTTTTATTAAATGGATTCATTTTTGAACTCAGAGCACCGATATTATGTTATGGTAATTTTTGGGGTTTTTTCTGAAAAAATGAATTTTCGGTGAATAGTGTATTTATTTAAAAAATAAATTAAAAATATTTAGAAAATTATTTTTATAAAATGGAGTTCATTTTTGAAATCAGAGCATTGATATTTGATTAAGGTGAAATTTTGGGATCTTTCTGAGAAAGTTGAATTTTCAGTGAATAGTGAAAATACAGTTTTAGGGTTTCAGTATGTTTAATGACATCATAACTGTGTCATGATGATGTCATGAGATATTTTAAGGGTTGGACGGCCAAGGGTGATGAATTATTGTTTTGGGGGGCCCCATGTGACCTAAATCCATGGTAAATGCCAAGGGAGAGCACATGGGTTTGAGAAAAACACATGTGAGGTGTCCCTTGGCCATTAATGCCTTGTCCCCTCACTTTCTCTATAAATACCAAGCCCTCCTCTCATCCATTCGACTCCCCACTCTTCCCCAACGAAGTTCTGGTCTCACTAACTCCCAAGGAGTCCTCCCAAGGTGCCCCCATTCCCTCAAGGTCCCATCCTTTGAGGTTTAAGAGTTACATTTTAAGGTAAGGGATCCGACCCCTCTCTTTCTTTTCAAGTGATATCTTTTATGTCATTCCTTTTATGCTCCATGTTCTTATGTTGGAGGATATTATTTTATACTCCTATTACTGCCCTTTTTATGTTCATATAATGATATATCCCCTCTTACTCTCATTATTTCGTTTTATGAAGTTTTAAGTGGCGCCGTTAGGCTGCCGAAATTTTTGTAACGGATTCTTTCTCCCTTCTCATTTTTCAAGATCTATTATCATGTAAAGTATTTCAAGTTACTTTTTATTATGTTGGGGTATGATATCTAAATTTATCATACTGATCTTTTATGATCATATGATGAGATACCCCATTTTATCACTTCAATTCAGTATTTTGAAGTTTTAAGTGGTGCCGTTAGGCTGCCGAATTTTTAAGTGGTTCTTCACCCTTCTCGTTTTGAAGTTCTACTTTCATGTAAATTCTTTCAAGTTCCTTTTTGTTATGTTGGGGTATGATATCTAAATTTATCATACTTATCTTTTATGATCATATGATGAGAGACCCCATTTGATCTCTTCAATTCAGTATTTTGAAGTTTTAAGTGGCACCGTTAGGCTGCTGAATTTTTAAGTGGTTCTTCACCCTTCTCGTTTTGAAGTTCTACTTTCATGTCAGTTCTTTAATGTTATTTTTTGTTATGTTGGGGTATGATCTCTATATCTATCATACTTTAATCTTATGTTCATATGATGAGATACCCTATTTGATCTCTTCAATTCATTTTTGTTGAATTTTAAGTGGCGCCGTTAGGCTGCCGAATTTTTAAGGGATTCTTTCACCCTTCTCGTTTTCAAGTTCTACTTTCATGTCAAGTCTTTCAAGTTCCTTGTTATTATGTTAGGGTATGATCTATAAATCTATCATACCTATCTTTTATGTTCATATGATGAGAGACCCTATTTGATCTCATCAATTCATTTTTGGTTGAAGTTTATGTGACGCCGTTAGGCTGTCGAATTTTCATAAGAGAAATCTTATTTTTGTCTTCCTTCCATGTTTTTCATTTCAAATGGAATGTCCTTGAAATTTCATTAACATGTTCATATATCATTCTTATTATGTTCCTATACCTTTTATGGGTCATTTATGATTGTTTGACCCATGTCCCCTCTCTTTTCAATGTTTTCTAAAACCTTGTAACATAGCCGTTATGCTGCAGAATTTTCGTCTCAAAGTGCCTCTCTCTCTTTTCTAAAAATTATTTTATGTTATAAAGTGAATACTCAAAGCTCTTATTTATACAGGGGTATTCACATATATATCAAAATGTCTATTTTAAATTCTGGGATTTACATACATGAAACCCTCTCTCCCTTTCCGTGGGTTTAAAGTGACATAAAGATCATGTCTTTAAAGCAGTTTTTAAAACGTTATGATTATGGAATGAAAACCATTTCTTTTATGCTATATGGGTTGTTTATGAAATTATTAATGATGATATATGTGGCTCACATGATAATAAAAGCAAATTTAAGGGTGCGCCCTGATAGCGCCCCATTGCATTGGATAATGATGTAACCACAAGAGATTACAGTTTAAGGGTGCGCCCAGATAGCGCTCTAATGCATTGGGTAAAGACTTATTCTCTAGAGATGACCATTTTTAACGACGCCTTGGTGAATAACCTTGGTAATTTTTAACGACACCTTGGGGATGGACCTTGGTGAAATGAAACGATTGTCAATATTTAATGTTGTAGCCACATCTTCAAGTTATGAAAAATGTTATTTTTATTATGATGTATCTCATTATTTCTTTATCATGCCTTAAAGTTCTTCTCATGTCCTTATTGAAGTATCTCAAGATCAAATGTAAAATGTTTCTCTTGTTTCCCTTACTGGGCCTTCTGCTCACCCTTTCCTTTGATGTATGTCCCTAGGTTATGAGATGCAGTAATGAACCTAGGATGAACATAAGGAGAAGCCTTTCAAGTGTTTAAGAAGAATGTTTTTTTTTGTTTCATGTTTTAAGTTCCTGGTTTCCAAGACACTAAACCTTAAAGATCATCGGTTTTGTAAAATGTAATGAAAGTTTATGTGATAAAAAGGAGGGATGCTATATATGATGACCATCAGAATATATTGATAGCCATCTGGATTTGTGGTAGTATGATCCCACAATTGAGAAGCTACTAAAGTATGCCAATGAGCTTCTATGATAGGGATATGATCCTATACCAAGGGGTGTGATGCTCTAACATAGTGAACCTCATCTAGAAAATGGATATGAGCCTGATCCTGGGCGTTTTGAATATGATAACTTTCATTTGTTATAGGATTATGAGCCTATCCTGAGGAATGCACATACTCACTTGGTGAGCCCCAGTTTGAGCCAGAATAAGAGCTTGGTCTAAATATACATTCCCCACCAGAATATGACAATGAACCTACAAAATGGGAGAAGGGATACATGCCTCATCCTATAAGATACCAGAATATTTTGAGTACATTTTTGTCAACTGGGACATGACCCTGTCCCGAGGCATGTGCCTCTCTCATGTATTGATCCATTGTTAGAATGGTGATATGTAAGATACTAGGTTTTTCATGAGGTACATATCTTCTTTTTTGGCATAAATGTGTTTAAATTCTTTTTTGTATTAGACCCTAGGTAGGGTCATGGGCCTACTGGGTTTTTATTAGGAAAGAAAGGGGAAAACATGCTGAAATCTGGCCGTAGGCCAGGTACGCGCCTTATACTTCAAGTACACGCCGTGTACTTGGCCGTCATGACCTATAGCCAATATAGCTCAAAAAAATAAAAATAAAAGGGAAGTACATGCCATGTATTTGAGTTACACACCATGTACTCATCTAGTGGGTTTTTTTTAATAAAAGAGGCAGTAGATAATGTTTTGACTCACATAAGATTTTCTCTCATTTTTGAACCCAAAAACACCTCTAAACTAGTTTTTCATATATTAAATCCATCCAAACTTCGATTAGAGAACCGTTTGTCATGTTGGAACTATATCAGTAAGTATTTGATTCCTTTTTAGTCATTCTTGATTATTCGGAACAATGACTGCGCTATTTGGATTTAGGCTCATATTCACTAATAATCCATTCTTCGTCCATTCTTCAGATTTCTTCCAAACTGGGATGAATCGAGACACGATACTGGATGTGTAACGACCCGAGTCCAGAGCCCCTCCACTGGTTCCTCGTACCCAGTTCGCCACATGACCTCAAGCGTGTTTCCCCGAATGCCAGAGGCTACCAACTAGCAGCGAGGGCCTTGGTGGGTCGGTGGGGAAACTATGCCCTCATTTGGTAAGGTATATAAGGTAAGAAAACAACAATAAATAGTGGAAGGAGTAACAACATTCATAACAACAGAAACCAAATAGCGGAAGCAATGTAGATATATAACTATGATGACAATGATGCAGAAGGTACAAGTATCTAAGGAAAACATTAAACACAACAATGTGCTGAATACAAATGAAACCAAGTGCAAAAGAAAAACAAAGTAATCTCCTCAGCATCGCGGGCCATGGCCCGATCCCATGCTCCCCAGCTCCTGGTGCAATCAAGATCCTGAAGTAGAAGGGCACTTTCCCTTATCTATACCTGCAGCAACATAGTCTGCTTGAGCCCAAAAGCATGACCCAAACAGGGTGTGAGATACAATCCTAGTAGGAAATCACCCAAAGATTTGTGCCTAACAGTAAATGAATACATGACTGTAATAAAACAAGAAGCAATAAACAGAAAAGCACAAGCAGCTACAATCCACACTTCTAACAAGTAAAGTACACAAGTAAGCAGCCAACAACAAGAAGAAAATAGGTAACCCTATGGGTAGCTCTCACAGCCTAACCCCTATGGTTCAACCTATAGTATTAGCAACCCTCTGGGAGGCACACAGAGTCTCACCCCTCCAGTTCAGCTACGTAATTAAGCAGACTCTCTGGGGAAGCACTCACCGTCAATTCCCCCTATAGTCTCGTATCATGCTAAAGGCTCTCTGGGGAAGCACTCAACGTCAATTCCCCATGTGGCCCGCATCTTAATTAAAAGACACTCTAGAGAATCCCTTCCGTCAATTATCCCTTTGGTCTCACATCGTGATTAAAAGACACTCTGGAGAAGCCCTTTCGTCAATTCTCCCTTTGGTCTACTACTCTAGGTTCTCACAATCATGAGTATAACTAAACATGCTCAGCACGTGTATATCGTCCAGGTAAACCTCAAGAACTACTTGGCTATCACTAAGGCTCAACAGTAAAAATAAAACAACAGTTCCACTATCCTACAACTAGGCATGGCAACTGGAAAAACGCCAAACAGGAAGAACAAGCATGGTAAAGCAACCTGAGCACAAAAAAAATTACTCTAATCACAAGCAATAACCTCTACTAAAGCAATCAAGCAAATCCAGCAAGTAACAAGGGCAAAATAGGAAACACGCAATACCCCATTCAAGGGTATTGGTGGAAATTGCACAAAATATTCATCAACTTTCTACAGAAAGGCACAAACCACCTACCTAGATCCGAGGAGATCGATATACGCGAACCTCAATGACAGATTCCTCTTAGAACAATGTAGATCTGAGAAAATGCACAAAACATTCATCCCAGGATAACTTGGAAACGAGGAGGAATCAAGAAAAAAGGCTCAGACAGAAGGAAGAACTCACCGCTGCGATTCCAACGCAATCGACCATGCTCGAATTGGAGAACGGACGGCGAGGCGGGAGCCTGTCAAAGATCCGGCCATACGGCCGCTCTCGGATGGATGAAAACTGAAGAAGAAGACATATTTGGGGGTTTGGCGTGACCCCGATCCATTTAATGAAAAAAAAGAAAGTACACGACGTGTACTTCTTGAGTACACGACATGTACTTAATTTTTTTCCGTACTCCAAATTAATCGGCCTCCACCTCAGCCTTACACACCGTGTGTGTGTCCCGGGCATGGCCAGCACACGGCTTCAAGCCAGGGAAGAGTACACGGAGTGTACTCAGAAAGTACATGGCGTGTACTTCTGAAATTTCCAGAAAATTCATTTTTCTCAAAAACTGCAGAAAAAGGAAAAACGTACCTGAAAAGAAGATCCAGGTTCTTACAAACTTCCCCCCTTAAAGAAATTCGTCCCCAAATTTCCCTTACGAGTCGGAGAAGAAGAACCCCCGAACAGCTCTGGCCATTACGATCGTACATCGGCCTCCCTCTCCCTGGTCTCGTCCTGTACTCGCCCATACTGCCATAGCACTCGCACCAGAGGAACATACCGCCCACGAAGAACCTTCGTACTACAATCGACAATCCGGATAGGATGCTCCTCGAATGACGCATCTGCTTCAAGATCTATTTCATCGGGCTGAAAGATGTGAGAAGGGTCTGAAAATTAATGTCGGAGTTGAGAGACGTGGAAGACGTTGTGCATGGACCGATACCTATGAGGTAGCTGTAACCGATAGGCGACCTGCCCAACTCTCTCCAAGACCTCAAACGGTCCGACGTACTACGCTGAATGCTTACCCTATCTCCGAATCCTTTTTTGTACCAACCTCGGTGCGACACATAGGAAAACCTGATCACCGACCTCGAACTCTAGAGGTCGTCTCCACTGATCAGCATAAGACTTCTGTCGAGACTGCGCTATAGCCATCCTCTTCTGAATCAGCTCTATCTTCTCTGAAGTCTCCTGAACAAGACGAGGTCTTAGCAAAGCTGCCTCTCCTACCTCCAGCCAGCATAAGGGTGATCGACATGGCCTACCGTACAATGCCTCATATGGCGCCATCTGAATGGTCGCATGGAAACTGTTGGTGTAGGAGAACTCCACCAGAGGAATATGCTTCTCCCAAGAACCTCCAAAGTCAAGGATGCAAGTTCGGAGCATATCCTCAAGCACCTGGATCGTGCGATCGGACTGCCCATCAGTCTGGGGATGGTATTCTGTAATCAAAAGTACCTGTGTACCCAAGGCCTTCTGAAGTCCCTTCCAGAACCGAGAGGTAAAGCGCGCATCTCTGTCTGAAACAATAGAGCGCGGAACTCCATTTAGACGAACGATCTCTCTAATGTAAAGTCGTCCCAGATCATTGACACTAAAGGTATCCTTGATCGGTAAGAAGTGTGCAACCTTCATAAGCCTGTCGAAGACAACCCAAACAGCATCGTTCCCTCACGAAGACCTCGACAACCCAGTCATGAAGTCCATCACAACATCGTTCCACTTACACTCTGGAATGGGTAACTGCTGTAAGAGCCTCGCTGGTCGCTGGTGCTCTGCTTTCACCTGCTGACAAGTAGAACATCTCATGACAAAACCAATAACATCCTTCTTCATACCTGGCCACCAGTATTGGCGATGAAGATCCCGATACATCTTGGTGATTCCAGGATGAAATTCACAAATAGAGGAATGGAAATCCCGCATCAGCTCCTCATGTATGTCTGCCAGCACCCATATGCATCCCTAGAAATACAAGATCTCATCCTCTACCACTATCCATCTAGGAAGAGGGTCCTCTCCTAACACACTCTCCCGTAGGACTAAGCCTTCCGAGTCTGATAGATGCCTCATCCATACTCGATCAAGTAGCATGGAGGTAACAACTATAGAAGAAAGAAATGTCTCTCCCCGTCTGTCATGTACCTCCAGATGCATCTCAGAGAACAGAGCCATCAGCTGCCACTCACTACTGGCCTCCTGAACTGCCTGAATTTGAGTTCTCCTACTCAATGCATCTGCCACGGCATTGCCCTTTCCTGGCGTATAGGCAAGCTCGAAATCAAAAGACTGTAGATACTCAACCCACCTGCGCTGCCTCAGATTTAGATCACGCTGAGTGAAGATATACTTGAGGCTCTTGTGGTTAGTGAAGACCAAAAAGTGCTCTCCCAGAAGATAGTGTCTCCAACAGCGCAAGGCATGAACAACAGCTGCCAACTCCAGATTGTGCGTAGGGTAGTTCCTCTCATGTGGCCTCAGCTGCCGAGACCCATATGCAACGACTCCATCTCCCTGCATAAGCACATATCCTAGACCGATACCTGAAGCATTACAGTAAACAGTGTAGCTCTTTCCTGGCTCTGGAAAGACTAGTATCGGTGATGACATCAACCTCCCTTTCAGCTCCTGAAAGGTTTACTCACAAGAATCTGACCACAAGAACTTCACCCCCTTCTTGGTCAGACCCGTCAAAGGTGCTTCTAGACAAGAAAAGTCCTGAATGAAGCGTCTGTAGTATCCAGCCAGCCCTAGGAAGCTCTATACCTCAAAAATGTTCTTCGGCTGCTCCCATGAAACTACAGCTCTCACTTTCTCTGGGTCCACATATACACCTACCTCTGAGATGACGTGACCCAAGAAGTGAATCTGATCCATCCAGAAGTGGAACTTCGAGAGTTTAGCATAAAGCCAATGCTCTCTCAGTGTACTCAGAACGATCTCAAGGTGGGTGGCATGGTCGTGTCGAGTGTGAGAGTACACCAAGATATCATCCACAAAGACCACGATGAAGGAATCCAAGTAAGGAAGGAACACTTGGTTCATCAGTGCCATGAAAACTACAGGTGCGTTCGTGAGTCCAAAAGGCATGAATGTATACTTGTAAAGACCGTACCTGCTCCTGAAGGCTGTCAGAGGTACATCTAATGGTCTAACATGCAACTGATGATAACCGGACCTCAAGTCGATCTTCAAGAACACCTGGGCTCCTCGAAGCTGATTGAAAAGGTCATCAATCCACGACAATGGATATCGGTTCTTGACCGTCAACTGGTTCAGCTTCTGATAATCCACATAAAGATGAAGGGTACCGTCTGCCTTCTTCACAAACAGAATAGGCGAACCCTAAGGAGAAGTACTGGGTCAGATGAAACCCTTAGCCTGTAACTCCTCCAAATGCTTCTTGAGCTCCTGCAACTCAGGTGTGGCCATCCTATAAGGAGTAATGGACACCGGTGCCACTCCTGGCACGAGCTCAATAGAGAAGTATACCTCATGCTCCGGAGGCAAACCCAAAAAGTCCTCTGGAAAGACATACCTGAAGCGATCCACTACTGGAGGAAAGTCCAACTGTGGAGTCCCCTGATCATCCAGATAAAGACTAGAAATTTGGTCTATCACTTCTCCTAGCCCAAGATGCTCGAGTCCCGCCCAACTCGCCCAAACGTCCCATTCGACTCTATGAAGGAAGGATTCACCTTCTGGTGAAATGAAACTGACTCTACAGCGATAACAGTCAATGATTTCCTGGAAGGGAATCAACCAGTCCATGCCAAGAATGAAATCATAGCCTGTCATCTCTAGGACATAGAGATCCCATAAGAAGCGATACCCTAAAACCTTGAGAGGGAACTCTCTACACTGGATTACATTATATGTACTCGTCCTCAAAGGTGTGTCTAGTGTCAACGAGTCGGCAGAAGAAAAGATGCAGAGTCCAAGGCTCTCCGCAATAGCAATAGAGATAAAGCTATGCGTAGCACCAGTATCGAAAAGGGATTAAGATAAAACTAAGGCTACTAAAATCGTACCTCGAATAGTATAAGGCCCGAGATCCTGCTCATAATAAGTCTTCTCCATGGTGAAAGACTGGCCTGCACCGCGGCCCTGCGCCCCTGACTGACCACTCTGAGCTGAACCTCCCTGCTGGTGCTGAGGGACTGGTGGCTGACCGGCACGACCTCGACCTCCACCTCGGCCCGAACGGCCGGAAGAACTCCAATTCCCTGACTGGTGAGAGACTGGTGGGGCTGCTCCTGAATGAG
Source organism: Viscum album (assembly GCA_963277665.1). Lineage (NCBI taxonomy): Eukaryota > Viridiplantae > Streptophyta > Magnoliopsida > Santalales > Viscaceae > Viscum > Viscum album. The sequence continues at coordinate 703,345,888 of OY728127.1, forward strand.
GAGTCATGGAAGAACCCCAATCACCTACTGCTGGTGAGAAAACCTGGTAGAAACGCTGAAGGTGACCCATCTTACCGCAAGATCGGCACTCTACGAGGTCTCTCTGGCACTGCAGCCTCGTGTTCCCTATCCATCCACACTGGTAGCATGTCACCTGGCTACCTGATGATGCATATCGCTTCCTCGAATCACCGCGTGTGGGCTCCCTACAGCGCTTCTTGCTGTCATTTGGAGGAAGGCAAACTCTGGAAACAGAAACGCCCTGACACGCAGCTCCAGAGTCTCTCAGATTGCACTCCGCAATCAGTGCCTAATTGACGATGGAAGTAATGGAAGTCAGCTGGAAGATGTTCACCTATGAGCGGATCTCTCGACTGAGTCCATCCTCAAACTTCCTCACCAAGAACACCCCACTCCCATCCCGAAGGGGTGTAAAACGCTGCAGCTCAGTGAAACGAGAGGAATACTCCATGATAGATAGAGTACCCTACTCTAAGCTCATGAACTCCTGGGCTCGATCGGACCTCAGGGTCTCCGGGTAGATGTAGTCGTAGAACACGCGCTGGAACTCCTCCCAAGTCATAGCCTGCTGTTGACCTGCCCGTGAGATCACGTCCCACCACCTCTTGGTGGAGTCTCGGAGCATGTAGGTGGTGAGATTGGCCCGCCTCTCTGGAGGCATCTCCAGATGCTCTAATATAGTCAGCATGGCTTCCATCCATGACTTTTCATCCTGAGGTACTCCCTCCCCCGAAAACGTGGGAGGATGCTGTTACTGAATGACCCACATCAAGTCTGTCATAGACGAGGTAGGAGGCGGTGCTCCCTAGAAGGCCTGCATCATCCTCATGAAACCTTCCCTGAACTGCGCATCAGCGCCCGTGACTGGTACAACAACCGGTGCCAAGGCTGGCTCGGCTGGGGGATCGACAGGAAGTCCTTCATCAACCCTGTCTGGCGTCTGATCACTGCCTGACGACAGACGTACGACCGGAGGACGTCTCGGAGGCATAGCTCTGAAAGATCAAAAGCACACCTTAGATCAGGAAAACAAGGACATAGGACACAAGAGTACAAAACGGGAACATGGGAAGAAAAACACACAGGGTTGCAAAACACGACTACACGGCGTGTATAAAACTACACGGCATGTCTTCTTAAACCACTAACATGGGTGTGTACTCTCACCCTACAAGTCGTGTACACTTCAAACTACATGGCGTGTTGACCGCCACACATGGCATGTACTTGAAAACTATTCCCCTACCCGAGTCTCCTTACACGACTAACCCACACGGTCCGACTCAACCTGAGACTACATGGTGTGTTCGAACAAACATGGCGTGCACTAGGCAAGGCTTCGACGGTCCGTGTTGTTGAGTACACGGACATCTACACGGCTGGAACTTACACGGTGTTCTCCGAACAAGAACGACATTCATAGGCGAAGGCAACACCGTCCCTTGTTGTTCGTGACATGGTCGGGTACCTGGGAAAGACTACACGACATGTTCCAAACAAACACGACGTGTAGAAAGGAAGGTAACGCCGACCCGTGTTGTTCGTGACACGGCCAAGTACCTGGACAAGACTACACGACGTGTTCCCTATGGACACGGCATGTTCAACCCAAGCTTCCCCGGCCCGTGTTGTTAGTGACATGACCAGGTACACGGCTCCGAACTCACACGGCGTGTAACAATGGCACACAGTGTGTTCCCGAAGTTACTCCCACGACACCATGTTCTGCTCACATGGTCAGTGACACGGTCTGAAAACTATACGGCGTGTATCTAAAAAGTACACGCCGTGTATTCTGGTTTTTTCTGGGCAGTAGCTCAGAAACTGCGCAGAATTCCAAAAACACTAAAAACAAGGCGAAAAAGTGCCAAATTCCGATCCGTGAGGGCCCATAACACCTCAAGAACCAAATTTTTGGCGTTCCCTTTAAACAAAGAACAAAACAACAATTTTCTAACATAGCAGTAGAGAATCTATCAAGAAACTATCACAACAACATGCATAATCTACACAAAGTCTATCACAACAGCATGCAATCGCTAATTCACCCTAGATGGCATGGCAAGAATGCATGGCATGTGATTCCTAAAAGTGTCTATATGATGCATGAGATGGCATAACCTCATCTCATTAGGTTGCGACAGAAATAAAACCGAAATATCAAAACAATAACCGCACAAGTCATATGAATCACTCTAGGTGAAAACATACCAACCATAAAATCTCAAAACCAGAAAACTGCAATTAACGAGGTTGTATGGATTTTCCCTATACACGGGTTAGCTACTCCCAGGAACAACTTAATACCAAGTACCAAATCCGTCCTATCCCTGGATAAGGTCTCTAAATAGTAAAGCAAGAGAAAAGAACCGCTCTGATACTACTTTGTAATGACCCGAGTCTAGAGCCCCTCCACTAGTGCCCCGTACCCGGTTCGCCACATGACCTCAAGTGCATTTCCCTGAACACCAGAGGATTACGACTAGCAGCGAGGGCCTTGGTAGGTCGGTGGGGAAACTATTCCCACATTCAGTAAGGTATACAAGTTAAGAAAACAACAATAAATAGTGGAAGCAGTAACAACATGCACAACAACAGAAACCAAACAGCGGAAGCAATGTAGATATATAACTATGATGACAATGATGTAGCAGGTACAAGTATCTAAGGAAAACAGTAAACACAAAAACATGCTGAATGCAACTAAAACCAAGTGCAAAATGAAAATAAATTAATCTCCTCATCATAGCGGGCCACTGCCCGGTCCCATGCTCCCCAGCTCCTGGTGCAATCAAGATCCTGAAGTAGAAGGGCGCTTGCCCTTATCTATACCTGCAGCAAAATAGTATGCTTATGCCCAAAATCATGGCCCAAATAGGGTGTGAGATAAACTCCCAGTAGGCAATCACCCAAATATTTGTGCCTAACAGTCAATGAATACATGGCAGTAATAAAACAAGAATCAGTAAACAGAAAAGTACAAGCAGCTACAATCCACAGTTCTAACAAGTAAAGTACACAAGTAAGCAGCCAACAACAAGAAGAAAACAGGTAACCCTTTGGGTAGCTCTCACAGCCTAACCCCTATGGTTCAACCTATAGTACTAGAAACCCTCTGAGAGGAACACACAGCCTCACCCCTCTGGTTCAGCTATGTAATTAAGAAGACTCTCTCGGGAAGCACTCACTGTCAATTCCCCCTATAGTCTCGTATCATGCTAAAGGATATCCTGGGAAGAAATCAACATTAATTACCCCTGTGGCCCATGTCGTAATTAAAAGACACTATGTAGAATCCCTTCCATCAATTCTCCCTTGGGTCTCGCATCGTGATTAAAAGACACTCTAGAGAAGCCCTTCTTTCAATTCTCCCTTTGGTCTACTACTCTAGGTTCTCATAGTCCTAAGTATAACTAAACATGCTCAACGTGCGTATATTGTACAATTAAACCTCAAGAACTACTTGGCTATCACTAAGGCTCAATAGCAAAAATAAAACAACAGTTCCACTATCTTACAACTAGGCATGGCAACTGGAAAAACGCCAAACAGGCAGAACAAGCATGGAAAAGCAAACTGAGCACAAAAAAAATTTACTCTAATCACAAGAAATAACCTCTACTAAAGCAATCAAGCAAAGTAGGCAAGTAACAAGAGAAAATCAGGAAACTCTCAATACCCCGTTCAAGGGTATTGGTGGAAATTGCACAAAATATTCATCAACTTTCTACGGAAAGGCACAAACCACCTACCTCGATCCGAGGAGATCGATATACGCGAACATCAATGACATATTCCTCTTAGAACAACATAGATCTGAGAAAACACACAAAATGTTCATCCCACGATAACTTAGAAATGAGGAGGAATCAAGAAACAAGGCTCAGACAGAAGGAAGAACTCACCGCTGCGATTCCAACGCAATCGACCATGCTCAAATCGGAGAATGGATGGCGAGGCAGGAGACCGTCGAAGATCCGGCCATAAAGTCACTCTCGGATAGATGAAAACTGAAGAAGAAGACGTATTTAGGGGTTAGGCACGACCCCGGTCCGTTTAATCAAAAAAAAAGAAAGTACACGGCGTGTACTTCTTGAGTACACGACGTGTACTTAATTTTTTTTTTCGTACTCCGAATTAATCGACCTCCACCTCAGCCTTACACACCGTGTGTGTGGCCCGGGCACGACCAACACACAGCTTTGAGCCGGGGAAGAGTAAAAAGCGTGTACTCAGAAAGTACACGGCATGTACTTCTGAAATTTCCAGAAAATTCGTTTTTCTCAAAAACTCCAGAAAAAGGAAAAACGTACCTGAAAAGAAGATCTGGGTTCTTATAGGATGAGATGTCTACTACCAAGGTGAGGTAGGTGGTCTAATTTCTTTTATATTTTCTTTTTTTCTTTCGAGCATTTGGATGAAATTCCATTTTTCAGACATTTCGGTGAGGTCTCATTTTTGAGAGAGTAGCTTTTAGTAGCTGTAGTTGGACCTAGTGAGGTTGAAGGTGAGTTTTTTAGGTGCATTGGAACCCATTTCTCATTTCATGGTCACCCAAGTGGTGAGACTTAAGGAAATACTTTGTTTATGCCTATTAAAACCACCCAATGGGTGTGTTCTTGTGCTTTCCTAGTTAGAGGAAGCCCTTAGATGCCTTGATAGCTTGAGTAGATTGGTTAGGAGATGTACTGCCTCCTTAAATGTTGAATGTCATGTTATGAATCATCTATTTTGATAGCTTGGATTAAATGGAATGTGTTTATATGGGTGGGTATACCTATATGTAAATGAATAATGGATTGTTAAATGGTTTATATGGGAGGGTAGGCCCATATACTTATGATAAATGGTTTTCATGAGTGGGTATACTCATGGCTTGTAATTGTTGATGTGAGTGGGTATAATCACTTAGTTATAAATGTTTAAATTGAATGATTTAATTATTTAATGCTTAATTGAATGGTTTGATAGATTCCTTAGACTAATCTACTTAGATCTAGAATGCAGTAGTGGACGCCTTGGGTTGACTCTTCCCCTTGGGTCTTGAATCTGTGGGATGACTCGGGCCTTGCTACTCCATAGGATCCATGTTGCTTAGGCTCACGTAGGACTTTATATTGAATTTCTCCTAGGACCCCAACTAGTTCCTAACCAAGTTTCCACCAAGGATGCCCATGGGACTTGATGGTATGCCTTGGAAATTATCTTTGGATCCGGCCCTCTGTGGTCTAGATATTATTACTTGGATGCCTTGGTCTACTAACACCTTGGATCCGACCCTTGTGGTCTACTACTTCACTATACGACATGGTTTTGGATCACTTGACTTCACTATATAGCATGGATGTGGATTTCTTGATATAGATGGATGTACAATGTGTCCATGTGATTTTCTTGTTTACTTGGTTATATCTGCCTTGTTAGGAGCTGACTCTCTTTTTCAGGTAGCCTTGAGGGCTGTTCAATTTTACTTTACAGTAGACTTATTCCAGGGGAATATGCACTTACTTACTCTTTTTTACACTTTCTAGAACCTTGTATAATTGCTGTTAGAAATGTATAGACCTAGGTAGTTGCCTACTGGGATGTTTATCTCACACCCTATTTGGGCCTCTGTGGGGACCCAAATAGATTATATGGTTTTAGGTGATGATTGGGGAAAGCACCCTAGTACAGGTTGTGGACTGTGGATTTGGAGCAGGGGAGAATAGGACCATATAGAGGCTTGCGATGCTGGGATACCTTTTTGGCCTTTTTTTATTTTTTGGATACTTGTATTTTATTGCTATGTACTGTTCTAGCTATTTTCTAGACACTTGTACCATCTGCAACATTTTTGTATATGAGACACTTTTGGTTATTTATATTTATATTCCTATATTCCTATATTAATTTTAGTTGTCTGCTGTTTATTTCACTTCCACTATTGCATGTTTTTGACTTCCGTTGTGATACTCTGTTAATGAGGGAATAGTCTCCCCACTGACTCACCTAGGCCCTCGCAGCTAGTCGGTAGCCTCTGGCATTTGGGGAGATGCACTTGAGGCATTGTGACCAAGCAGGCTCGGAGCACCATTTCAAGTGGCATCTGGGTATGGGACATTACAAAGTGGTATTAGAGGATTTTTCTTTTCTGGTTTACCTCCTGAGAGAGAGGTGGAGTTCTCCATCGAGATACTGCCATGAGCTACGCTAGTAACCATTCCTCCTTACAAGATGGCTACGGCGGAGTTACAGAAGCTCAAGAGGAAGCTAGAGGAATTAGAGGTGAAGGGTTTTATTGGATCCAGTACTTCTCTGTGGGGTTTTCCAGTCCTTTTTGATAAAAAAGAAGACAGAACTCTTAAGCTAGGAGTGGATTATTCGAAACTTAACCAGCTGACGGTTAAAAAATGACATCCCTTGCCATGGATAGATGTCCTATTTGATCAGATTTTAGGATCTTGAGTGTTATCGAAGATCGACTAGAGTTCAGGATATCACTAGGTGCATGTTCGACCTGCAGACATACCTCATACAACTTTTCGTAGCAGGTATGGGTTATACGAGTATATGGTTATGCCGTTCGGTATCACGAATGAGCCAACGGTTTTCATGGTGATGATGAACCGAGTATTCCACCCTTACTTGGATTATTTTGTGGTGGTTTTTGTGGATGATATCTTAGTGTATTCTCACAATTGACACAACCATGCCAACCATCTTGATATTGTTTTGAATACACTAAGAGAGCATCATTTATATTCTAAGATCGCAAAGTGCCACTTTTGGATGGATCAGATTCACTTACTAGGTCACATTATCTCAGATACAGGAGTGTCAATGAACCCAGAGAAGGTGAAAGTAGTAGTTTCCTAGGAACATCCCAAGAACGTTTTTGATATATGGAGTTTCTTGGGGCTAGATGGTTACTACATGCATTTTATACAGGAATTATCATGCTTAGTAGCGCCATTGACGGGCTTGACTAAAAAGGCTGTGAAGTTTGTGTGGTCAAAATCTTGTGAGATAGTCTTTTAGGAGCTGAAAGGAAGGCTGACATTAGCACCAGTCCTGATACTACCAGAGTAGGGAAAGAACTACATATTGTACTGTGATGCTTCAAGTATTGGGATGGGGGTAGTGCTGATGTTGGGAGATTGATTAGTGCCGTACGGGTCTCAAAAGTTGAGGCCTCACAAGAAGAATTATCCTATGAAAAATCTTGAGTTATCTATAGTTGTTCCTGAGTTGTGCTTTTGGAGACACTATTTATTGGGAGGGTGTTTTATGGTGTTCACAAATCAAAAAATTCTCAAGTATACAGTGTAATTTGAATTTGAGGTAGTGAAGGTGGGTGGAGTACCTATAGTCTTTTGACTTCGAGCTTGCCTACACGCCTAGTAAGGGCAATGTAGTAGCCAATGCACTGAGCATGAGGACTCAGATATAGGAAATGTAGCAGGCTAGTAGCGAGTGGAAGCTTATGATGTTGTTTTTCTAGATGCATCTGGAAGTGCACAATAGACATGGGCATACTTTTCTTTCATCCTTAGTTGTCACATCTACCCTACTGGATAGAGTTAGGATGAGGTAGCTATTGAATTCAGAAGGCCTTGTTCTATGGGAAGGTGTGGCAGGTGAGGAACCTCCTCCTGGTTGGAAGGTAGGTGATGATGAGATCTTGCGTATCAATGGACGTGTCTGGGTTCCAGTGGATATATGTGAGGAGTTGATGTGGGAGTTTCATTATTCAGCTTGGGCAGTGCATCCCGGGGTTACCAAGATGTACCATGACTTGCAACGTCAGTACTGGTGGCCGATAATTAAGAGAGAGGTGGCTGGTTTTGTTACGAGGTGTTCCACCTATCAGCAGGTGAAGGCATAACATCAACGACCAACTAATATTTTACAACAGTTACCAATCCTAGAGTGGAAATGTGATGATTTAATGATGGATTTTATGACTGGTTTTCTAAGGTTTCCTTGAGGTAATGATGTTGTGTGGGTTTTCATTGACAAGATTATGAAGGTCATGCAATTCTTGCTGATCAAGGAGACCTTCAGTGTTGATGATCTTGGAAAGTTGTACATCCGAGATGCGGTACGACTTCATGGGGTCCTGCGCACTATCATTTCAGATAGGTATGCCTACTTTACATCTCATTTTGAGCAGAGTTTTTAGAGGGAACTGGGTACACATGTGCTTCTGATCCCAACATACCACCCTCAGAATGATGGCTAGTCAGAGCGTATGATATAGGTTCTAGAGGACATGTTGCAAGCATGCATCCTGGATTTTGGGGGATCTTGGGAGAGGCACATTACCCTAGTTGAGTTCACCTACAATAACAGTTATCAGGTGATGATATAGATGGAACCTTACGAGGATTTATACGATAGGCCATTATGTTCTACCCTATGATGGTTAGATGCAAGAGAGGTAGCTTTACTGGGACCGTGTCTCATGCATGAGACTTCTAAGTAGGTCCAGTTGATTCATAAGTGTATGACTACTGCACATCCTTATTAGAAATCATATTCCAGTCTCCCGCATATGACCTTTAGAGTTTGAGGTCGGGGATTAGGTTTTCTTGCATGTTTCACCAAAGTTAGGAAACAAGCGGATCGGGATAAAGGGTAAACTTTCACCAAGATATGTCAGGCCATTCGACATTTTGGAGAGAGTTGGGTCGGTTTCCTATCAGTAGCAATTACCTCAGAGGTACCGAGCCATGCACAACATCTTCCATGTATCTCAACTGTTCCACTATCACATAGACCCATCTCACGTTTTTCATACTGAGGAGGTTGAGCTTCAGGTTGATGTCTCCTTTGAGGAGCATCTTATTCATATCGTTGACAGAAGAATAAAGGTCCTCCAAGGATGGTCAGTTCCTCTAGTACAGGTTCTATGGAAACACAAATGTTTATAAGATGAGACTTGGGAGAGGGAGGCCTATGTACATGCTCAGTGACCGAAGTTGTTTTTAGATGAATCTTGACCATCTTTCAGAGAGAAATTTGGGGACGAATTGCTATAAGGGGGGAAGATTGTAAGATTACGAGTTTTTCTTGAGGTAAATTTCTTCTTTTTTGGTTTAAATGTGTTTACATTCATTTTTGTTTTAGACCCTAGGTCAGGCTGTGGGCCGGTTGGGTTGTTTTTGGGAAAGAAAGGGGAAAAAGGTTTAAATCTGGTTGTAGTCCAGGTACATGTTGCGTACTTAAAGTACATTCCATGTACTTTAAGTACACGCCGTGTACTTGGCCATCACGATGTGTAACCAATCTGACTCAAAAAAATAAAATAAAAGGGAAGTACACACTGTGTACTTGAGGTACATGCCATGTACTTGTCTAGTAGGGTTTTTATTTATAAAAGAGGCAGTAGGTAATGTTTTGACGCACATAATATTTTCTCTCATTTTTGAACCCAAAAATAACTCTAAACTAGTTTTTCATATATTTAAGCCGTTCGGACTCCAATTCAAGAACCGTCTATTACATTGGTACTGTATCGGTAATTACTCAATTAATTTTTTTTCATTCTTGATTATTTAGAACAACTATTGTGCTATTTGGATTTAGGATCATATGCTCTAATAATACGTTCTTCATTCGTTCTTTATATTTCTTCCAAATAGGGATGAATTAGGACACGATACTGGACGAGCTGTCTACTACCAAGGCAAGGTAGGTGGTCTATAATTTCTTCTATATTTTCTTGGTGTATTTCAAGTGTTCAGCTAAAATTCCATTTTTTCGAACTTTTTGGCGAGGTATTATTTTTGAGTGAGTTGCTTTTAGTAGCTATATTTAGACCTAGTGAGGTTGACCTTGGGTTTTGTTTAGGTGCATTGGCACCCATTGCTCATTTCAAGGTAACCCAAGGGGTTCTCCTTAAGGAGATACTTTGTTTATTCCTATTAAAACCACCCAATGGTTGTGTTCTTGTAATTTCCTAGTTAGAGGAAGCCCTAAGATTCCTTGATAGCTTGAGTAGCTTGGTTAGGAGATGTACTACCTCCTTTCATGTTGAATATCATATTATGCCTCATCTATTTTGATAGCTTATATTAAATGGAATGTGTTTATATGGGTGGGTATACCTATATGTAAATGACTAATGTCATGTTAAATGGTTTATATGGGAGGGTAGGCCCATATGCTTATGATAAATGGTTTGAATGAGTGGGTATACTCATGGATTGTGCTTGTTTACATGAGTGGGTATACCCACCTGGTTATAAATGTTTAAATTGAATGCTTGAATGATTGAATTCTTAATTGAATGGATTAATAGATGCCTTGGACTACTCTCCTTGGATATGGAATGCATTAGTGTATGCCTTCGGTTGAATCTGCCCCTTGGGTATCAATTCTGTGGGATTCCTCGGGCCTTGCTACCCCATGGGATCCAAATTACCTAGGCTCATGTAGGACTTGATATTGAATTTATCCTAGGACCGCGGATAGTGACTGACCGAGTTTCCACCAGGGATTCCCATGGGACTCTATGGGATTCCTTGGACACGCTCTTTGGATCTGGCCCTCCATGGTCTATATATTATTACTTGGATTCCTTGATCTACTGATACCTTGGATATAGACCTTGTGTTCTGCTACTTCACTATACAGTGTGGCCGTGGATCACTTGACTTCTCTGTACAATGTGGCTGTGGATTTCTTGATATAGATGGATGTACAGTGTGGCCGTGTGACTTGTTTTTTTACTTGGTTATAGCTGCCTTGTTAGGAGATGACTCTCTTTTGTAGGTAGCCTTGAGGACTATTCAGTTTTACTTTACATTAGACTTATGCCATGGGAATATGCACTTACTTACCCTTGTTTACACTTGATAACACCTTGTATAATTGTTTTTAGAACTATATAGACCTGGATGGTTGCCTACTGGGATATTTATCTCACACCTTGTTTGGGCCTCCTTGGGGACCCAAACAGATTATATGGTTTTAGGTGATGATCGGGGAAAGAACCCTAGTATAGGTTGTGGAATATGTCTTTGGGGTAGGGGAGAATAGGACCAAGCTGAGTCTTGTGATGTTGGGATACCGTTTTGTCCTTTTTTTCTTTTTAGGATACTTGTATTGTATTTCCATGTACTGTTCTGGCTATTTTCTAGATACTTGTACCATCTGAATCATTTTTGTATATGAGAAACTTTTGGTTATTAATATTTATATTCCTATCACCTGTATTACTTTTAGTTGTCTTATATTTATTTCTCTTCTGTTATTGCATGTTTTTAACTTCCAATGTGATACTCTGGTAATAAGGGCATAGTATCCCCACTGACTCACCTAGGCCCTCGCTACTAGTCGGAAGCCTCTGGAGTTTGGGGGGATGCACTTGAGGCCTTGTGACCAACCGGTCTCGGAGCACCATTTCGAGTGGCATCCAGGTCTAGGAGTTACATGATATGAGCCCAATCCTGATCCTTAGGTGTATGATGTAGGTTTTTTATAGGAATATAATCTTTTCTGGATGCATGTTCAAATCTCACTTGGGGAGCCCTATCTAGAATAGGGATATGAGCATCATCATAGTTCTTTGGAATATGCCATCAATATTTTTCAGAAGGAATATGAGCCTATCCCGAGGTATGTGCAAATCTATCTTGGTGAGCACCAACCAGAATAGGGATATGATCCTGATATTGAGCCTTTTGAATATGGTGGTAGTCTTTTTTGATAGGAATATGATCATGTACCTATGAATGTGCCACTCTCACTTAGTAATCCTTGGTTGGAATAAGGATATGAGTACATTCCTTATGTTGCATCCTTTACCAAAATAGTCCTACATTCCACCAAGATTAGATCATGGATATGCACTTTTTTCATAGTATCCACATGTTCCTACTGATCAGAGTGTTTTTATACCTTAACTGTTGGGATAAGAATATATTCACATCCATATATCTTCACTAGAATGTACTATAGGATCTCCTCTATTTCTATCACAAAGCACTATAAATTCAATAGGGTATACACATGAATATAAGCATGTACACTCTCAAATACTAGGATATGTTGGTTAAGGTATTTGATTAATGTGGGAATATACACCCACTCCTTTCCTCCTTCTTCCATCAGAATTTTCTGAAGGACTTTAGTTAAGGGGGAATGGATTTAAACCCTCTATATAATTACCTCATGGATAAGATAATATAATTCCTTTAAACTTTCAGGGATAAAATCCTTCTCCTTTTGGTCTGTATCTTTTCTCATTTGAGATGGTTCCCTTGATGCCCACATATATATATATATGTGTCTTAGGGAGGTAGCCTATCAGATAACACCCTAAGTAGCTGACTAAGGGGTATTGATTATTTTTCGATATAAATGTAATTATATTTTACTATATTGGTTGTTATTATAGAAAATATAATTTCCACATGAAGCTAATTATATCTTCCATAGATTAAAAAATCTCATAGTTTTCCATCCTGTAATTGGGATGTGTTCCACGCAGTTTATCAGCATGCGGTAAGGACGTCAATCATACAGTTTAGTGTCTTGTGTTATATCCATGAATATAGGTGGCCAAACCAAGATATAGTATCTAGGTGTCCCTACACATTTCATTGAGATGAGAATTAATTAATACATATTTCTTTATGTTTTTTTAGTTTAATGTCATGTGTTAAGGTCATCATCCATGAAGTTTAACATCTTGTGGTAAGGACATCAGATGAGAATTTTAACATCATATAGTAAGGAGGTGAATATAGGTTTATGTAAAATGATATAGGATCTGTAATTACCTATGCATATAATTTTAATGATAATTCCTTCATATGTAGTTCTTGAAACCCTTACATTTTAAAATTGTATGGTAAGGAAATCAGTTGTGTAGTTTAACGTCTTGCGGTGAGGACATGGGCCATGAAATTTAACATATTGTGTATAAGATGATTGATAATAACATTTTAGAAGAGGGGATATTTTAATGGATCTTAGATTACTCTTATTAATATCGTATGAGATTTAGGATCCTATAACTCTATCAAGACATCACTTACCTATCTTTCCAACCAATCCTTGAAGACAAAGTAGATCTCTATTGTGTTCCCAAGAAGTTGATGGTAGGGGAAATGGTTATCATGGATTTTCAACCCTACCCCACTTAGATTTATCATATTCAAGAGTTACATAATACCATACTTCATGGTAAAGTCAAAATACACGAGGAAATGATTTATTTGGAAAGTGTACTCTTCATTCAATCTTGTATTGAATGGTGGTCATCTATCCCTGGGAGGTATGTGGCTCATGCTGCATTGTACAATTTTTTTTTCCAATTCAGAGTGCTCAGATGAATGGTTCAGGGATTTAGGTGCTAGTGGTTCTAGTAGCCCCATCTCCATCTCTTCATGAAACCTATCTTTAAAGGAAATTAATCCATCTACAGTGTTCTCAAGATGCTAATGGTTTGGGAAATGGTTTTCATGACCTATCATCTTTTACCCACATGGAATTCTCATCATCAGGAGCTCTATCAAACCATTTTCTAGGATAGAGTTAAAATAACTAGGAATATGCTTGGATTTGAAGGAATATTATTTTCATTGTATATCTTCAAGAGATTGGTGAGCATGCTACTTATCTTAAGTTTTCTTGATACCCCCATTGGTGTAGTCACACTGTTGAGTTTGGATTATAGGGTGTAGAACCCCAATTTTTATTAGTCTGGGGGAAGGTACCATAGAATTGGGGATCTTAGATGATGTAGAGACTTACCACTGATTAAAACATCCCGACGAGGACATAAAAAACATTAAATTTTCCCATACCTATGGGCCGGGGAACTTCAATACAAGGTAATCCACCATATGGAGGTACTAGTACATCATTCCATGGAATATATATTAGGAGTATTAACACAATTATTTCCTAGATATTCCTAATCTTTCATTAGAGTTGAGTGATATATTATTGTTGTAGAAATTGCCTTGGATTTCTCAAGGGGATGGCTAGAAGGATCCATGAAAACTCCCTTCCCTTTGTTGGTGGAAGAGTGAGTAGATAATGACAGGAGTCCTGACATAGACCCCATAGAATGAATCCACCGCTTCCATTGGACATATGTTCCAATTTATTTATCCTCTTAAATATTAATAGGGTTTGAAGCACCTTTTGTAGATACATGAATGATACCACTGAGCCCTTCCTTTCCTATGCTAGCAGAAGACATTAGGATAACCAGCTATGACATAGATGACTGCATGAAGACATGATTGTTCTATTTAGAAGAATTCTATTTTCAGATCCGATGTGGTGTCTTCAGACCTGAATATCATATTGATTGAGACATGAAAAAGAAGGTGTTCCTCCTCAATGGAGTATCTAGTTTGGATAGTTGGTTCCAGTATACCATTTAAGGGGTTGATTACAATATTGAAAACGATCCCAGGGTAAAAAATGATAAAAAATTTGCGAACCCTATAGACTGGGGGTGCTCCCTGGGATCCCATATTCACCAATGCTAGCTGTTATGAGGTCAAATCCTCCTAACTAGTAATGATTTTGGATAGATTCTTGGCCACTCTCAGGATACAGTGATGGGCCATAGACATATTGGTGGTTATAGGGATATAATATTTCTATGGTGCTATATTAGTTGGATACCCCTGACATGCTCTCCAATTTGGTGCCACAATTTGGGTAGTTGGTGTATGCACAACTACCTATATAGATTCTTGTGTAATCATAGTCACATGTTGATGAATATGATTAGAATAGATTGGATCCCTCCTAAGAAGATATCTAAGGAAGGAGTTGATATGGTGATTGTCCTCATCCACCTCCCTAATATAGGGAAGGTATGTGTTTCTATGATTTAGGAATAATCTCCCAACATATTTGAATGTGGGAATAAGTGTCATTTACTCTACTAAAGCCTATCATTGGGAAATAAGACTAGTAGGAATTCAACCTCCAATGAATTTCATGAGATGATTTGAAAGTAGGGATGGAACTGTAGTTGTGGTACTCCTAAAGAAAGAAATTATGCAATTAGAACTAGAAGTGGTGTGTTGGTGACAACGTACGTTGGGGCTTCAGGAATAAATAAGTTTCTCCTGTGATCTCTGACTCTATTGGAACATTCAATGATGTCATTTTGATTGAAAGGAATCTAAGAAGTCATGGAGAAGAAAAAATGCACCTTATTAGTGATGCATGATATATATGTGTACATGTTCGATCAATAACTTTAACAGTTTAAATGATAAATAGGCAGACCCTTATTTTTATACAGGGTTCAGTGTAGATAAAAGAAATGTTTCAGGTTCACCATTTTATTTCAAAATGAGCAGTGAAAAAAAGGACTAGTAGAAACATGGAAATCTATCCTTTTTAAAACCATGAAATTGATTCCAAAGTTAAATAATTCCATATTGGGTTCACCATTATTTTTATAGAAAAGACATGTATGAGTTTTCCCAGATGGTTTGATTGTGGGGGGTTCAATGATTTTCTTAATCACTCAAATTAGGATTATAATTTTTTAATCTTTCTTAGAAACACATAATGGTTCCCATATCTATAACTGAGTATGGAACTACATTCCAATGGTTGGTGGTCATTTGGGGTTTAAAACCCAATGATGGTTAGGAGCTCACATTGGTCGATAGGATGGGAGGTCGAGCTCATCACACCCTTTTAAGAGGAATTGTTTCTTACCCTTGAGAATCTCTTATAAATTTTATATATGTTCATGATATCCATCCCAAGACTCAATATAGGACCAGTTACCCTTGTGTACATAACATGATTCAATACATGTATTGATAAGAACAATTGTGTTCATATAAGAAGTTATATATCACTCTCTAATTTATTTATTATGCTTTGGGTTATGTCCATATTTAGGCACTCCAAAGTCTATTTCCTTATAGGGAGGAAATTGGTTTCATGGATATGGGATTGAAACTTTATAAGGTGTCCTACATATATTTTTTATGATATGAATCAGAACCTACATAGTTAATTTGACATTATTTAAGGTCATGTGACTATACCGATATGTTCATTTTAAGGTCTTATGTTAAGGACATGAATATAGGACTTGGGCCTTTAGGTTGTGTCCTATGAATCCTATTATTATAGGAAATAATGTCTACTCAGTTCTTATTATGGGAATCTACATCATGAGTGATACGACAATAAAGGACCTTGTTGGGACTTACGCATATATGAATTCCTTGGATTGTCACATGCAGAGTATGACCCATTGAGTGAGGATGAGATGCAATCAAACTGACATACCAATGATGGGCCCACACTAGGGTCATTCTCATCATGTCATTGCTAAAATAATTTCCAACCTATAATATCGCATGAGTCATACTCAGTCTGAGAAATAAGATATTATCTAAAGATCAAACACATTTCATTAAAGAATATTCATACAGGGCTTACACATTTATGTTTTCCTTTGAGGTGCCTGATTACCCATATCATGGAGGATGTGTTACCGAGATAGGGAATTTGGAATGCATCCTACATATCATTCTTTATAATAGGGATTTGTGTAATCATATTTTGAGTCATACCTTATCCCACTGATGGGTTTGAGGTAATTTTGGTCATTGTCACTGCATACACTTAAAATGATTCCTATGAATGGGCCCACTTATCATCCACTAATGTAAAAGGAAGGATGGAAGAATTATGGGAGATGGGAAAAATTATAGAAAAGTGGATTCCAATTACAGACCAGACCTTAGAGAGGTGTGCAAAATATATTGGTTATAGAAGGAATTAATTTCTTATAGATTAGTTACCCCTTAACTCACTGATGGGATAAGGTGGGTGATCATGCTCAAAGAAATTATTGTTGTCATGGAGATTTTAGGAATTATAAGGGATTATAATAAGATGTATTACCTATTTATTATCCCTTAAACAATGGGGCTTCCCAAATATTGGGGTACATATCATATTATTTCACTGGTTGTGGCTTACACATTCAGGTTTCCCTTTGGAATACTTATTCTCTATTTTTGGACAGATAAGGAAATATGGAGAACATGAATTCTCTATAAAAGAAAATGAAATCAATAGGGCCACATGTGCATGTAACCCTATTTCATTAAGGAAAATTCTCCTATAAGGGGGAATACAACCAAAGGTTTCTAGTTGGGGTTCACAAGACATAAGTTTGAGCACATCTTTCAAATAAAGTTGACATGTTCATGGGGATCTTCCAAACTTTACTTGGATATCTACTAGACATGTCTTGATTTAATTATGGAAATTCTCAACGTGTCATTAAAAATGGTATATATGTCTAATGTTGTCTTCTGAACATGTCCATGATGCATCACATGATAAATATACTTTTCTTGGATGCCTTTTCATGAGTGAAGTGGATATGTCCAATATGATTCTCATAATCAAATCATGAACATTTGGCGTCTTCTACATGGAAATGGTGACATGTTTGAAAATATTAAAAATAATCAACCAAACATGTCTTGATGTATTCACATGATCAATGATAATTTATCATTGGCTATCACAAGTTTAATCTATCTTGTCTTAGGACTATCACATGAAAATGTTGACATGTCAGGGGATGTCATATAACAATGGAGACATTCCAATGATGCTTCGTGAGATCAATATGAATTTTTAGGGCCTTTCTTGTGATTATGTAAACATTTTAAGGGGGTATCACATGACCAAATTGGGTTATCTTCATACTATCACATGAAAATAGTGACATGTCAATGTGTCATTGCGAGATCAACCCAATTTTTAAAAGGCTTGTCTTTCAATTAAAGTGTCAGTCCCATGTTATCCAAAGAAATCATGAGATCAGTGAGGAATCTTGATATTACATGACCTTTAATTAATCATGTGAAGGGGTCTTATAAATATATTTATAATCTTATGATTTACCAAATTTTGGAGCCACATGTCAATTGTTATCGAGCCTCAAGTCTAGATGGATATTATATAAATGGAAGTTGAGTGGATGGCTAGTGGATTCATTCCATAGACACACCTACTCAGTTCTTCATTAAAATGTGAGGGCTTTACCAAGTGTTATCATGTGCATCAAGGTGACTTATACACAACGAGGGGAAACCCGTAAGATGGCTCTACATAAAGATTCCTTTTTCATGACACTCGCATGAACTCAAATAGGATATGTGATGGATTCTG
Organism: Viscum album; assembly: GCA_963277665.1. NCBI lineage: Eukaryota > Viridiplantae > Streptophyta > Magnoliopsida > Santalales > Viscaceae > Viscum > Viscum album. The sequence continues at coordinate 703,364,089 of OY728127.1, forward strand.
TGACCATGCGTAGTTTTGTTTATTGATATAGTATACATGTGAGAGAGAGAAGACTACATAAAGAGGGTGCATGGAATATTGGTCACATGTCCTCATTATTTTTTGTTCATGAAGGGGGTTACCATGGGGATGCTTCATGTCATGGCTACAACTTCCAAGGTTGCGTGTAGGCATTGTAAGACATGAAGGCTCCTAGTGTCGTAAACTAAGGGACTGTACAATTTACTATTTAAAGCCACATGGAGGCATGAAATGTATAGAGGTAATGCATAGGGGATATCTTTTCGGGTATTCAATGCCAGTGGTGAAATCCCATGTGATCAAAGGTTCGTGAGAGTGTCTCAGACTGTAGAGGGATCATAAGAAGCTTCATTGTTAATGCAATTCACATGCCTTCAAAAGGGGTATTGAGATGATATTTTCTACTTTGAAAGAGATATGTGAGGGGTGTTGTAGGCCAAAAAATACTTGTAAAATGATACATGAAAGAACAAAAAATACTAAGGTCTTATGGTATTAATGAGATGAAAGGCTATCATGTACACTGTTACATTCTTACGAATACTAACATAGTAGTCTCGTGTGTCCATGACACTTTTATTATTATGCCATATGAGATTTTATTACTCATGTATTCCCATGATCCAAAGAAAGGTCATGTATGATTTTTTGTGAACAAGATCAAGGGGTTAATAGTTGAGTGGAGACATAACATTTTATGGGGATTCCCATGATTCTATTCTATCATGTGAGCACATGATCTAATGATAATGTGATGAGTTCTTGCAACAACATCCCATGGAAGGTTATTATGATAGGATTTTCCTTTATTACCTAGAGATTATCTCCAAAGATGGCTTCGATCTTCCTCTTTCTATCTTATTTTTTCCATTATCGACCATTCTACATTATTTTCTTCTACCCACATTCATCCTTTACATGTATTTTTTGGACAGGAAATGTTGGAAGATTTTTTGGAGAGGGAGAATAATAATGATTTTCACTGCATTAATTTCATTAAAAGAGGGTGACACACTACCATTATTCCACCATTTTATTTGGTAAAATAAATTTAATTTAGGTGAGATGAAAGGAGGGTGAGGGAAGAATATAAAAAAGGATTACCTCCCAAACTTTTCAACATCAGATTCTCAAGAAACACATCTTCAGCTTTGAGTACATTATTTTGTGAGGTGTGTCTCCATATATTCAAGAGATAATTTATTTATTTATTTCTCCTTGTAATTAAGAGAGAGTTTTTACCCAAATTTTACCATACTAAGATACTTTAATTTGTCCATGGGTTTTTACCCCTTTCATTTTGAGGGATTTTCCATGTTACATCCAATGTTCATTTTATTTTTGTACTTTTTTCACTTTATTTTTTATATCACTATTATCATTGTACCAAAGGGCCAATTGTTTCTAATCCCAAAAATTGGTAATAAAGAGACGTTCTGGATCAAGAAAATTCTAGACTGATGATGTTTACAAATGGCAGCAAAATAGGGGATTGAAAAATTCAATGAAATCATTTTTCATTATGGAAAATGAAGATAGAATTAGTGTTGCAGAAAGATAATTTCCTACAGAAGATTGGAGAAGAATTGGTGGGTGTGATGGAAGGGAAATGGAGTGATATGGATGGGAATAATTTTTCGAACATCCATTTGGATTTTGAATATTGGATAATATCAATCATTGTGGATAAAAAGGTGGTGAAGGAACTTTGGGATACTCTAACAAAGCTATGCACAAAAAAGTAACTCCAAAAAAAAAATTTCTTTAAGAGGAAATTATACACTCTTAGAATAGTGATGTCATCATTGGTGAAAAACCACATAAACACCCCCAATAAACTTTTTTATCATATTACAACATTAGGATATAAAATTATGGACACTGAACATGAAGTGATTCTGCTCAAAAGATCACTAGATTCATATAATAAACTTATCATCAACCTCACCAATAATATCCTAATGGATATTTTCCCTTTAATGATGTTGTAGTTATGTTTCGTGAAGAAGTAATTCGGCATAAGAACACAGATGAAATATAGATGACTGCAATCCAAGTGGAAGCTCTATCAATGGAAATAGGAAGAATTATAGAGCATGGTTCCAGTGTGAGCCTTAATCATGTCAAGTCTAAATCATGGAGCAAGAAGAAAAATGTCAAATGTCACAATTGTGGTAAGAGGGGGGTAATTCATCAAATACTATAGGAATAAGAAGGGTGGTGAGAAAAAATATCAAGGAAATGTGGTGAGAACATCTATAAATGGAGACATACTAGCAAGTGATGAGGCAACAATCATTGAAGGTAGACAACATATCGAAAATGCATGGATTATTGACTTAGGAGAAACATGGAACATGAAATATCAATGGGAATGGTTTGATCAATATGATAATATACCAGAAGGACTTATGTACATAGGGAACGATCATACCTAGATGATCTTTGGAGTAGGAACCATCAAAATAAATATGAATGATAACATAGTTCAAACCATTCAAGGAGTATTCCTTGTGCATGGCCTCAAGAATAATTTTTTTTACATGGGAAAATTTGATGATATCATATGGAATACTTGTATAGAGAAAGGAATAATGAAGATTTTAAAGGTAGTGCTTGTGGTTATGAAGGATGATAAGATCTTAATGAACCTATATGTTCTTATGGGTGAAATTTCAAAGGAAGCATAGATAGTGGTCACATCAACTACCTCGACAGACGAGTTGACGATGGTATGAAATCAAAATCGTAGATATATGTCCAAACGAGGCTTGAGGATTATTTTTGATCAAATTTTTTTTTCCTGGGATTACAAAGGTATCATTACCATTTTTTAAAAATTGTGTTTTGTGTAAGAAACACAGGTTAATGTTTGGAACATCAGTGACAATGAGCAAGGAGAACTTAGAATTGACCCATTCTGACTTTTGGAAAGCACTGGTTGTATCCATAGGAGGAGAAAGGTACTTTGTATCATTCATTGATGACAATTCTAGGAGATTTTTATTGTTTCCAATCAAGAGGAAATCAGATGTATTTGAAGTGCTCAAAACATTCAAAGGGCGGAAAGAGATTGAATCCTAAAATAAGATCATGTGTTTGAGGAATGAAAATGGTGTATAATGTAAAAGAAAGGAGTTTGATTCTTTTTTTTCAATTAGAAGGAATCAATATGAAGTTTATGGTGTCATATACTCCTCGGTATAATGGAGAGGTAGAGCGGATGAATATAACCTAATTGGACAGAACAAGGGCAATGCTGAAGACTGTAGGATATACCAAGACATTCTAGGAAGAAGCAGTAAATACCTCCTGCTATGTGATCAATTGATCCCATTTAGTGGAAATTGATATGAAGACAGTGATGGAGATGTTGACTGGTAAACATGATAACTATTGTCAATTTCATACTTTTGGAAGTCCTGTATATACACTGTTTAATGACCAAGAAAGATCTATGTTGGACTAGAGATCCAGGGATCGTATCTTCTTGGGATACAATGATGGTGTAAAGGGATATCAATTTTCGGATCCCACTACCCACAAAATTATCATTAGTATACATGTAATCTTTTCAGAAGACAAGACGAAACTGAAAATTGATAAATAAATGGAGAAAGAGAGTACAAAAAATAAAAAAATCAACGTGAAAGACAAAACAAAGGAAGAACTAGTTTTCTATAAGGCATTAACAAAGCATGATGATTGAGTACCAGATGATACTGAACTACAATGGTAAAATCGGGAGAAAAGAGTTAAAATATGGAACTCATATTATATCACTGAGAGTAATGTTTCATATTTATTATTGACAGAATATGGAAAGACATCATCTTTTTTGGAGGCAACCCAGAGTCCAGATGTATATTCATGGATGGTGGTGATGCAAGAGGAACTTGAATCCCTATACAAGAACAAGAATAGTGATCTTGTTCCATTACCTCACATAAGAAAGACCATTGGGAAAAAATGGATATAAAAGATAAAGAGTTATGAAAGATAACATGTAGAAAGATATCATGTGAGACTGGTGGTCAAAGGATATGCTCAGAAAGAAGGTATAAATTTCAATGAAATATTTCCCCCTATTGTTATAATTATGAATATTCAGTTAATTCAAGTGATGTGGGATACATACAGTCTACATATAGAGCATCTAGATGTGAAACCAACTTTTCTCCACGGTGATATTGATGAAGAAATATATATACTCCAAATAGAAGGTTTTCCAAATAAGGTAAAGATAAATTGGTTTTCACATTAAAACAATCTCTATACAGTCTCAAATAGGTGTTGAGGTGTTGGTACAAGAGATTTGATTCAAATATCATAACCCTGGGATAAAAAAAACATAATTCAGATTCTTTTTCCTATTTCAAGGGTCCTCATGCTAATAATTTTATCATTATACTATTGTATTTGGATTACACGTTGGTTGCAGGCCCCAACAATGATCAAATCTAGGAGATGAAGGCATAATTTTCTGGGGAGTTTCAAATGAAGGAATTGGGACCCACAAACAAGATTCCTGGGATACATATTTATCGATATAGGAAAAATGGAAATATTTTTCTATCGTAGAAGATTTGTTTTAGGAATGTCTTGAAACACTTCAAAATGAAGGATATAATATAATTTATACCCCTCCTCCCATTAATTTCAAGTTATCCTCCATGATGAGTCCTAACAGTGAAGTAGAGAGGATGGAAATGTCTTGAATTCCATATGAATTAGCAGTGGGGAGTCTAATGTTCTCTATGGTCTGTACTAGACCGAACATAGAACACGTAGTGGGAGAAGTTAGTCGATACATAGAGAATCTAGGATGGGAGCATTGGTGCATGGTGATGAGGATCCTAAGATACATCAAGGAAACCTAATATGTTGAATTATGTTATCGAGGATCATATTTCACTATCAAAGGCTATGTTGATTTAGATTTTGTAGGTGATTCTAATAGGAGAAAATCCACTAATGGTTATGTGTTTACTCTTTTAAGAGGATCTATGAGCTAGATTTCAAAGTTATAGTCTTTTGTGGATTTATCTATGACCGAGGTGGAGTACATGGAAACTATATAGGACTCCAAAGGGGAAATTTGGTTGAGAAGTCTATTGGAGAAGCTCGAGCACAAATAGGATCATTTTACATTGTTTTTTGATAGTCATAATTCCTTTTACATTTCAAGGAATATATCTTTTCATTACTTTATGAAGCATATTGGTGTAAAATATCATTTTTTTGAGATGTGGCAGAGGCAGGAAGTGTGGACATATAGAAAATTCCCACTTAATAAAATATGGTAGATTTCCTAAATAAGGAAATTGGTTCTTATAAGTTCAGATGGTGTAGATCCACAAGTGTCCTTGTAGAGACATGAGAATCATGTTTTGTAGATAGAAAGGATGTGTGGAGACGTAATTGGCACTTAATAAAATCTCCAAGTGGGAGATATCTTAGAATCTATTCTAGAGATAGAAAATAAAAATTATGGTTATCTCATTCATTTAATTCAATGAGGGTGAAACCCTACCATTATTACCCCATTTAATTTGGTAAAATAAATTTAATTGAGGGGAGACCAAATGAGGGTGATGGGAGGATATAAAAAGGGATCTCCTCTAATAGTTTTCATCATCATATTCTCAAAAAACAAATCTTCAATTTTGAGTGTAGTATTTTGTGAGGTGTTTCTCAAAATATTCAATAGAGAATTTATTGAGTGTTTTATCCATGTAATTGAGATGGTGTTTGTACCCAAATTTTACTATAGTGAGATCCTTCTATTTCCCTATGGTTTTTACCCCTTTCATTTTGGGGTTTCTTCCGCCTTACATATGGTGTTTTTTTTATTTTTTCATAATTTTTAATTTTATTTTTTATCTCACAATTATCGTTGTACCTAAGGGACAATTTTTTCCCATAATAATAGGAAGCATGTGTATTTATTGTCCAAGGTTGTCTGAATGTGAAACTAATTTTCATAGGGAAGATGAAGCATGTGTTGGGTGAGGCAATGGGGGATTCCCTAGATTAACATCAAGAGACCGAGAGATGGTTTCTCACGAGGGAACACTGAATAACCACTAGACCTCTGAATGACCATTCTAAGGGAATTTCATGACCAATGGACAAACTCTTGGTAAAATAAATTTATTTAGCTAATAAATCAGGTAGAATACTAAAGGATAATTTAGTGGTAAACTTTATGTGATCCATATAGTGTTATCACTACTTAAAAAGATCATCACCACTCTGATCACATGATTTTTAGAGGCTCTCATGATGGATTTCACACAATTACATGATTGGATTTAGGAAGTGTAAAATATTTTTCATGTGATGGTAATGATTATCGTTGACATAGCCCTTTTTTAGTGCCACATGCTCCTGTGATGGCTCCATGTTGTCTACACTTAATCACTTGATCCATCGAACATCTTTTAATGGATTCTTATGAGGTGAAGATATGGACATGTATTTGATGCATTGAGGATAATACATTAGTCTCTATCTTGATTAGTTGAGAAGGATGATGTGGTGGTCATTGAGTGATCATGTAAAGACCCGTAAATTTCAAGGTAATTTTTTTTCTTAATTTCTTCAATATTTTATGAGTATGCAGTTTCTGACAGCACCTGATTCCGAGGCCCGGTGTGCCTGGAATCAATTTCCGAAGTTATGCTCATGTATGTTCAGTGAACGAATGAGCGGATTTTTATAACTTTTTAACCGGTGCTCGAAATCGAAATATGAGGGCACCGATGAAACCGCAACGCCGATAATTACTTAAGAAGACTTTCACTGGAGTTGCGTTTTCTCGGGAGGTGTTGTTAAAAATGAAGTGGTTTAATTGAAGAGTGAAATAAAATTCGTATTACAATTTTATTTCTACTCTAAGTAATTATAACCTACGTGTGGAAGTTGAGGTGGGACCCACTAAATCCTAACTCCTCTTGATAGGATATTAGTGAGGTGGGCCCCACACGAGCCCCACCTTTTCAAATTCCTCTAACCTCTCTTAAAGTTGGAAAACCCCCCATTAATTTGTAACTCACCCACTCTCCCTCTTTAATTGCATGTCAACTCTTGCATTAAATTTATTGATTAAATCTATTAAATTAATTTGATTTTGAGTTTGAGTTTTTGAAGATTTGAAAATGCATGGCATGTGTTAATAAAATAAGGAAACCCTTATTTTATCTGGGTGTTGTTTAGTTGTGTGAGGATCTTTGGAGAGAATTCTATAAGTCTTGGGGAATTCCATCATCTTAGTTGAAGAACGTCAAGAACTCGAAGAAGAACGCCGTCACTGCAAGAAGTGATCGACGAGCCGTTCCTTTCCTCTCCGCAGCCGGTGTGAGATGTCTTTCCATCCTTGGGCGTACTCCGACACCGTCAACCGCGACGCCGACTTTTGTCACCGTTGTTGAGGTTGGGGTTGTTTTCACATTCATGATTATTTTGATGTTCTTTGTTAATTTCTTTTGGCTGTCTGTTATCAATATAACGGGAGGAGGTTAGATTGCACAAACACGGCCGAACCTCCTCCCCCTTTTTATGTTGAACACGGTCATGGTTTGGAAAGGAGGGGGCGTGGTGCATCGGCACCGCGCAGGAATGAGGGAACTGCGGCCGGAGCGGGCCGCGGTGAAGGAGTGCGGCGCCGTTGCGCCGCACCAGAGAAGCCAAAGGAAGCCAGGGCCAAGGGCGGGACACGGCGGATGGTCGCGGCGCCGTCGCGCCGCGCCGGTCGGACAGGGGCCGCGACGGTGCAGAGGAGGGCGACCAGACTCACACGCCCGCCGGCGCATCGGAAGGCGGGTCCTGCAGGGGTCCTGCGGCGGGACACCGACCGACCATTACGACCGGCCAGATTTTGGAAGACCGGGGGTCGTAACCCCCGGCAGGTGGCAAGGGCGGGCCCCAAAAAGTGGGGGCCGCCGTTTTAAAACGCGGGGGGGGGGGGGGGGGCAGTGCCCCCCTCTTCTGCGTCCGCTCAGTGCACGGGTGCCCGTATCGGGCCAAACCGGCCATGCCGGACCGCCCGCGCAGGGCCGGGCCGCCCGCGTCGGGCCGGACCCCCGCCCCTGGCCGAGCCGGGCCGCACCAGCCGGGCCGGGCCACGCCCAACCAGGCTGGACCCGGACCCGGGTCGGGTCGACCCGGTTCGGGCCGACCTGGGGGGTATTGGGCTGGGTCGGACCGGGCCCAAACACCCTATTTCCGGACAAATCCGTTCAAAAACCCATAAATTGGGATACAAACCTACGATCGAAACAACGTCAGTTGAGTAGAGATCCTTGGACCGAGACAGTCGTTTTGGTATATTACACTTAGGGTTTCAGAGAACTTTGGTTATGGCCGGGTTGGTTCGAACACGAAACCAATCGGGCCCTCAGAGCGGAAACACTTATAACTTGAGCTCCGGACGTCCGATTGATGTGCCGTCGACTTTGTTGGATTCCCCTTAGTGATATGGTTCTTTTGGATTACTCCACTCTAGTTTTGTATGTATTTGGAGTATGTTTGGGTTGGTTTTAGCTTAAAAACCAACCGGGCCCCTCGGATGAAAAAGCCAATAACTCTCAGACCGGGCATTCGATTGACGCGCCGTCTGTCGAGTTGAGTTCCTTTTTAGGAGACGGAACTTTGGGATACATCAAATCCGGACTTCGTGTCCATTGATGTATCGACCCCCTTGGATCGTGGAGCGGACCCTCCCGGAATTGAGCATGCTGTGTGCGAGAATCCTAGAGTTGGATGAGATTGCGAGGACGATGACGACTGTTCTGGGATCCTCCATGGGTTCGGCAGCGACGACGACCGTACTGGAATCCTCCATGGGTTCGACGACGAAGAATACTATTGTTGTATCCTATGTGGGTCCAGAGGTACTTGACTACTGTTCTTGTATCCTATGTGGGTCCGGCAGTATTTGACTATGTACTTGTATCCTATGTGGGTCCGACAGAGTAGCTGGTCTTGTATCCTTTGTGGGTCCAACAGCTTAGCTGGTCTTGTATCCTATGTGGGTCCGATAGCTAAGATGAATCAGTGGCTACATCTGATCATCTCTATCGTCTTACGAAGTGTATTCCTGTGTGAGCTGAGTCTTAACTTACAATCAATATCATGGATATGATTATTGTGCTTTCCTTTGTGGATTTGGTTGTGCTTTCCTGGGTGGATTAGGTTGTGAATTCCTATGTGGAATGGGTTATGTTTTCCTGTGTGGACTGGGTTGTACTTGGCCTCGTGTGCTGGAGCCGATCTGGAAATGATGACTTAGGTATATGTATGGGCATATACCTAATTAGAGTTGGTTGATACTTAGTGATTGTATCTTCCCTTTATGGTTTATCATTCGTGGATTCTGGGAGACCTTCGGGGGTCTCGGGGTCCCTACTGAGTAGCGTATACTCACCCCTACACGGGCTATGCCTACACTACGTTGTGTTGGATGTAGACGACGAACAACACTGATCGAGGTGGGAGCTCGTGGAGATGGATGGTACCTGGAGGCGGATCACTAGACGGGACATACTCGGAGCGGACGACTGGAGCCGAGGAGAAGAGGAGACTATCTGTACCCACCCTTCAGGTGGGATTTCCAGAGGACGGCTCAGACTCGCTGCTTTACTTTTCAGTTGCTGTACTTTCATTTCAGTTGTACTTTACTTACAGTTAGGTTTGTATTCTGGCCCTTTTACTTTCCAGAACTTACTTTTGTACTCAGTTTACTTAGTGTTTACTCAGCTTGCGTACTCTGTGGTGTTTGTTTACTTTATAAAGGCAATGCCTTCCCTTTTTATCGGGATTTACGCCTTCGGTGCTAGTCGCCAGCCCCTGGCCTATGGGAGGCGGGCTTGGGGTAGTCACGGCACGGGCCCTGAGGAAGGGTCGTGACAAATTGGTATTAGAGGAGTTCGGTTCTTCCGCAGAACTCAGGACTCTGATCTTTCTTCTATGTGAAGTAATAATGTTAAGGGTCTTGAGTGTGGTTATCAGTCCAAGGAGTCCAGTGTTGGTGCGGCGACCGACGTATCCATACACCAGGACCCTGAATTCTGATTTCCAACTCAATGCATGAAAACATTGATTGCATGTGTGATTCTAAAGTTCTATTTGTGATTACTTTGTGTCAGCTCACCAGGTATACTATATTGACCGTGGCGCACCTGTTTCTTTTCCGGATGGCCCCACGACGACATCCAGGTAGGGTTCTGAGCTTTGTGCGAGACGGAAGCCCACCGAGCATCGAGGCCTCGGTGCAGGTCCCTATTACAACGGAGGCACCAGCGGTAACTCTAACCGCTGAGCCACCGATGCTACCAGCCCCAGCCGCTGAGAGTGCATGTCTCCTTAGTGCACTGCATGAGTTTCAGATTCAGAGACTGCCCAGGTTCCACGGGGAGATAGACCCTCAGGTAGCTGAGGATTGTCTGGAGGCTGTTTTATGAGTTTTCGGGTTAGTGGAGACACCAGCTGACCTCATGGTGATCCTTGCAATGAGTCTCCTACACGCGGCAACAGGTAGATGGTGGAGCCTGATGCTCTAGGTTCACGACGCGGAATATCTTATTTAGACGAACTTTGAGAGCCTCTTCCGCTCGGAGTTCGTTCTAGCCACCCTCCATGCGGTGCACATTCACGAGCTACTATAGCTGCGGAAGGGAAGCATGACAGTAGCCCAGTACTTGGTGAGATTTACCGATATCTCGCGCTACTCCACTGACATGGTATGAGACCCAGTCTTTCGGGCCCAGAACTTCGAGCAGGGAATGAGGCATGAGATCAGGGCTTCAATGATCTCCCTCAGCATTCCGACGCAGGCAGGAGTACTGAAGCGAGCCCTTATTGTAGAGAGATTTATTGCTGAGCCTACAACAACAGCAAGACCTACCCCCGGGTGGCACGTAGCAGAGTCTTTTGCAGCTGGCAGTCGACGGATGTCACAGGGGTCCAAGCGGACCAGACCATCGGGCATACGACCTTAAGATACTGGCTCAGAGGTGCGGGGCACACGGCGTAGAGCCAACCTTCCGAGGAGTAGACAGTGCTATGCATGTGGAGGGCAGGGCCACATGGCTCGTGACTTCCCGACCTGACATGAAAACGAGCAGTAGACCGTGGAGGGACCTCCTAGGCAGAGGCAGAGGTTCAACCATGGCGGTCCGCAGGGAGCAGGCAGACGAGGCAGAGGAGATGGCCGAGTAGCAGGTAGTGGGAGACGCTTTGAGGCTCTACCACCACCACCACCACCAGGAGGTCCGCCCCGACCACAGGGAGATGGAGGACAGAGACAGGCTCAGCTTCAAGCATTGGAGGCCTACGACCACGGCGCACCAGAGATGATTCGAGGTACTATCTGTGTCTACTCCACTCTTGCTGCAGTTCTTATAGACATAAAAGCAAGTCATTCTTTCATTGCTGCTACCCTTTTTCGGAGCTCAGATATTCCGACGGAGCTGTTGGCTCGATCCTTATGGCTAGAAACTCTTACGAGAGAAGACTCAACGATTACGAACTAGTTCCGGCAATGTGAGCTTACTCTAGGAGGCGAGAGCTTCGGCTGGGATCTTCTTGTAGCGGCGTCGAGGCCTTACGATGTCATCTTGGGCATGGATTAGTTATCTACGGTCCATGATCAGATCGACTATATTAGGCACTAGGTGCGATGTGTTCGCACCAATGGGAGCAAGTTCACCTTCACCGGTGATAAGGGAGCCTTTGCAGCATAGGGTGGACTCACGCAGAGGAGAGGACAGCCGATCACTCATCATTTGGCTAGCCTCATCTGAGGAGCAGTTGACGTGCAGAGTCCAAGTTTTCCTATAGTGATGGATCAGTATGCATAGGTTTTTCCTAACGACGTTCCAGGACTACCTCCTCGAAGATAGGTATAATTTTATATTGACCTGTACCCTAGGACACCCTCGATATCTACGCCAGCATATCGGATGGCTCCCACTGAGCTTCAAGGGCTACGAGTACAGCTGGAGGACTTGCTGGGCAAGGGATTCATTCGACCTAGTGTTTCACCCTAGGCTTCCCTGATTTTGTTCGCGAAGAATGCGGATGGGAGCTTGCGACTATGTGTCGATTAACGTTGCCTGAACCAGGTGACTGTGAAGAACAAATATCTGCTTCCTAGGATTGAAGACCTCTTAGATCAGCTCAAGGGGGAACAATGGTTCTCAAAAATAGACCTCAAGTCAGGTTATCATCAGCTCAGAGTTCAAGATGAGGATGTGCAGAAGACAGCTTTGAGGTGTCGGTATGGCCACTATGGGTTCTTGGTTATGCCTTCTGGCGTAACCAACGCTCCAGCAGTGTTCATGATTCTCATGAGCAGGATCTTCCAGCCTTACCTCGATCGATTTGTCGTTGTCTTCATCGAAGACATATTGATTTACTCGACCACCGAGGAGGAGCACGCCTACCACTTGCAGGTTGTATTGGATACACTTCAAGAGAACCAGCTTTATGGTAAGCTCTCGAAGTGTCAGTTCTAGATACGTGAGGTCCACTTCTTGGGACACATCATCTCTGAGGTAGGAGTTGCGGTGGATCCTGTGAAGATCAAGGTAGTACTAGCTTGGGAGCCACCTAGGAGTGTGAAGGAGGTGCGGAGTTTCCTAGGTTTGGAGGGGTACTATCAGAGATTTGTGCCAAACTTCTCCAGAGTTGAAGCACCACTTTCAGATTTGACGAAGAAGGGAAAACCCTTCGTGTGGTCAGATAGATGTCAATAGAGCTTCTATGAGCTGAGACAGAGATTGATCAGTGTACCCATCTTGAGGCTACCATAGGAAGGATTAGGGTACGTAGTCTACTGTGATGCATCAGGGACTGGAATTGGGTGTGTCCTAATTCAAGAGCGGGCAATGATCGCCTATAGATCATGACAGTTGAGGAAGCACGAGCAGAAATATGCTACCCATGACATGGAATTAGCAGCAGTGGTCTTCGCTCTGAAGATGTGGTGGCACTATCTGATGGGTGAGCACTTTACAGTCTATTCTGACCACCAGAGTCTCAGGTACATATTATCGTAGAAGGATCTGAACCTGAGACAACAGAGATGGTTCGAGTTCCTCCAGGAATATGACTTTGAGATAGTCTATACTCCTGGGAAGGGGAACATAGTAGCTGATTCTATCAATAGGAGGATGGGAATTCAGCTTCTTGGAGAGGCAAAAGAGTAGTTAGCCGCTTTGCAGATATCCTTCATGGATAGAGACGGGACAACCTTCCTTCAGTCGCTCACAGTTACACCTCCACTTCTTCAGCGGCTCAGAGAGGCACAACATGGAGACGTTGACTGTGAGACGCAGCGTGCACAGATTTCCACAGGACATGCAGCTGATGGATTCTCTTTAGGAGGAGAGCACGTCGTACTTTTTAGAGGACGTACCATGGTACCAGCTGCATTACAGGAGGAGGTGCTGAGAGAGTTTCATACTTCCCCTTTGACGGTACATCCAGGTGTAGCGAAGATGTACCAGGATCTCAGACGACAGCACTGGTGGCCAGGTATGAAGAAGGCTGTGGCAGAGTTCGTTTCTCGATGCCTCACCTGCCAGCAGGTGAAGGCGGAGAACCAGGTACCAGCAGGCTTGGTACAACATTTGGAGGTCCCGGAGTGGAAGTGGGATGGGATGTATATGGATTTCGTGAATAGACTTCCATGTACTTCCAGAGGACATGACTCCATTTGGGTGATCATCGACTGACTCACCAAGTCGGCCCACTTCTTACCTATCAGAGAGCAGGGCTCAGTGGAGATCTTGGGACGCCTCTATGTTCAGGAGATCGTACGACTTCATGGTGTTCCATCATCTATCGTCTCCGATCAGGATGATCTCTTTACTTCCCAGCTTTGGAAGGGGTTGTAGGAAGCTTTCAGGACGCAGTTACGCCTGAGTACCACCTTTCACCCTCAGACGGATGGTCAGACGGAGAGGACCATTCAGACTCTCGAGGACATTCTCCATGAATGTGTCCTTGACTTTGGTCGTAGATGGGAGGATCACCTACCCATGGTGGAGTTTGCGTACAACAACAGCAACCACTCCACCATCGGGATGACACCATACGAGGAATTATACGACCGACCTTGCAGATCACCTTTGTGCTGGATAGACCTTGGGGAGTCAGCACTTGTGGGACCAGAGATGGTCCAGGCCATGACAGAGAAGGTTCAAGTCCTCCAGGAGCATATGAGGACAACTCAGAGCCAACAGAAGTCTTATGCTGACAGGAGGCGGAGACCACTAGAGTTTGAGGATGGCGACCACGTTTTCTTACGGGTCTCACCTCGACGTGGATTACGAAGGTTTGGATGGGGCGGAAAGTTGTCTCCACGCTTCATCGGACCATTCCAGGTTCTCATCAGGATAGGTGAGGTGTCTTATCACCTGGATCTTCCACCTCAGTTGTATCAGGTTCACGACGTCTTCCACGTATCTCAGCTGAGGAGATTCGTGCACAACCCGACGCATATCATCGACCATGGGGAGTTGGACATTGATGACGAGGCGAATTTTTTGGAGGTCCCGATGGAGATCGAGGATCGACAGGAGCGGGTCCTATGTGGGCGGTCGATTCCTCTAGTGCGCATCAGGTGGCAGCATGGGAACCTCCAGGAGAGCACTTGGAAGAGGGAGGCTCAGATGTGTGTGCAATACCCTCTTTTGTTCCCCTAGTTTGTGATGTATCTTTACGGGGACGTAAATCCCTGAGGTGAGAGTAATGTAAAGACCCGTAAATTTCAATGAATTTTTTTTTCTAAATTTCTTTGGGATTTTACGAGTACGTAGTTTCTAACGGCACCTGATTCCGAGGCCCGGTGTGCTCGGAATCAATTTACGAAGTTAGGCTCGGGTACGTTCAGTGAACGAACGAGCGGGGCTTTCTAAATTTTGAACCGGTGCTCGGAATCGAAATTCGAGGGCACTGATGAAACCGCAGTGCCGATAATTTCTTAAGAAGACTTTCACTGGAGTTGCGTTTTCTCGGGAGGTGTTGTTAAAAATGAAGTGGTTTAATTGAAGAGTGAAATAAAATTCGTATTACAATTTTATTTCTACTCTAAGTAATTATAACCTATGTGTGGAAGTTGAGGTGGGACCCACTAAATCCTAACTCCTCTTGATAGGATATTAGTGAGGTGGGCCCCACACGAGCCCCACCTTTTCAAATTCCTCTAACCTCTCTTAAAGTTGGAAAACCCCCCATTAATTTGTAACTCACCCACTCTCCCTCTTTAATTGCATGTCAACTCTTGCATTAAATTTATTGATTAAAGCTATTAAATTAATTTGATTTTGAGTTTGAGTTTTTGATGATTTGAAAATGCATGGCATGTGTTAATAAAATAAGGAAACCCTTATTTTATCTGGGGGCTGTTTAGTTGTGTGAGGATCTTTGGAGAGAATTATCTAAGTCTTGGGGAATTCCATCATCTTAGTTGAAGAACGTCAAGAACTCGAAGAAGAACGCTGTCACTGCAAGAAGTGATCGACGAGCCGTTCCTTTCCTCTCCGCAACCGGTGTGAGATGTCTTTCCATCCTTGGGCGTACTCCGACACCGTCAACTACGACGCCGACTTTTTTCACCGTTGTTGAGGTTGGGGTTGTTTTCACATTCATGATTATTTTGACATTCTTTGTTAATTTCTTTTGTCTATCTGTTATCAATATAACGGGAGGAGGTTAGACTGCACAAACATGGCCGAACCTCCTCCCCCTTTTTATGTTGAACACCATCATGGTTTGTAAAGGAGGGGGCGTGGTGCATCGGCACCGCGCAGGAATGAGGGAACTGCGGCCGGAGCGGGCCGCGGTGAAGGAGCGCGGCGCCGTTGCGCCGCACCAGAGAAGCCAAAGGAAGCCAGGGCCAAGGGCGGGCCACAGCGGATGGTTGCGGCGCCGTCGCGCCGCGCCGGTCAGACAGGGGCCGCGACATTAGGCCGCGACGGTGCAGAGGAGGGCGGCCAGACTCACCCGCCCGCCGGCGCATCGGAAGGCGGGTCCCGTAGGGGTCCCGCGGCGGCACACCGACCGACCATTACGACCGGCCAGATTTTGGAAGACCGGGGGTCGTAACCCCCGGAAGGTGGCAAGGGAGGGCCCCAAAAAGTGGGGGCCGCCGTTTCAAAACGCGGGGGGGGGGGGGGGGGGGCAGTGCCCCCCTCTTCTGCGTCCGCTCAGTGCACGGGTGCCCGTATCGGGCCAAACCGGCCGTGCCGGACCGCCCGCGCAGGGCCGAGCCGCCCGGGTCGGGCCGGACCCCCGCGCCTGGCCGAGCCGGGCCGCACCAGCCGGGCCGGGCCACGTCCAACCAGGCCGGACCCGGACCCGGGTCGGGTCGACCCGGTTCGGGCCGACCTGGTATTGGGCTGGGTCGGACCGGGCCCAAACCCCCTATTTCCGAACAGATCCGTTCAAACACCCATAAATTGGGATACAGACCTCCGATCGACACAACGTCAGTTGAGTAGAGATCCTTGGATCGAGATGGTCGTTTCGGTATATTACACTTAGGGTTTCGGAGAACGTTGGTTATGGCCGGGTTGATTCGAACATGAAACCAATCGGGCCCTCAGAGCGGAAACACTTATAACTTGAGCTCCGGACGTCCGATTGACGTACCGTCGACTTTGTTGGATTCCTCTTAGTGATATGGTTCTTTTGGATTACTCCACTCTAGTTTTGGATGTAGTTGGAGTATGGTTGGGTTGGTTTTATCTTAAAAACCAACCGGGCCCCTCGGATGAAAAAGCCAATAACTCTCAGACCGGGCATTCGATTGACGCGCCGTCTGTCGAGTTGAGTTCCTTTTTAAGAGATGGAACTTTGGGATACATCAAATCCGGACTTCATGTCAGTTGATGTATCGAACCCCATGAATTGTGGAGCGGACCCTCCCGGAATTGAGCATGTTGTGTGCGAGAATCCTAGAGTTGGCTGCGATTGCGATGACGATGACGACTGTTCTGGGATCCTCCATGGGTTCGGCAGCGACGATGACCATACTGGAATCCTCCATGGGTTCGACGACGAAGAATACTATTGTTGTATCCTATGTGGGTCCAGCGGTACTTGACTACTGTTCTTGTATCCTATGTGGGTCCGGCAGTATTTGACTCTGTACTTGTATCCTATGTGGGTCCGACAGAGTAGCTGGTCTTGTATCCTTTGTGGGTCCAACAGCTTAGCTGGTCTTGTATCCTATGTGGGTCCGATAGATAAGATGAATCAGTGGCTACATCTGATCATCTCTATCCTCTTACTAAGTGTATTCCTGTGTGAGCTGAGTCTTAACTTACAATCAATATCATGGATATGATTATTGTGCTTTACTTTGTGGATTTGGTTGTGCTTTCCTAGGTGGATTGGGTTGTGAATTCCTATGTGGAATGGGTTATGTTTTCCTGTGTGGACTGGGTTGTACTTGGGCTCGTGTGCTGGAGCCGAGCTGGAAATGATGACTTAGGTATATGTATGGGCATATACCTAATTAGAGTTGGTTGTTACTTAGTGATTGTATCTTCCCTTTATGGTTTATCATTCGTGGATTCTGGGAGACCTTCGGGGGTCTCGGGGTCCCTACTGAGTAGCGTATACTCACCCCTACATGGGCTATTCCTGCACTACGTTGTGTTGGATGTAGACGACGGACAACGCTGATCGAGGTGGGAGCTCGTGGAGCTGGATGGTACCTGGAGGTGGATCACTAGACGGGACATACTCGGAGTGGACGGTTGGAGCCGAGGAGCAGAGGAGACTATCTGTACCCACCCTTCAGGTGGGATTTCCAGAGGACGGCTCGGACTCGCTGCTTTACTTTTCAGTTGCTATACTTTCATTTCAGTTGTACTTTACTTAGAGTTAGGTTTGTATTCTGGCCCATTTACTTTCCAGCACTTACTTTTGTACTCAGTTTACTTAGTGTTTACTCAGCTTGCGTACTCTGTGGTGTTTGTTTACTTTATAAAGGCAATGCCTTCCCTTTTTATCGGGATTTACGCCTTCGGTGCTAGTCGCCAGCCCCTGGCCTATGGGAGGCGGGCTTGGGGTAGTCACGGCACGGGCCCTGAGGAAGGGTCGTGACAAATTGGTATTAGAGGAGTTCAATTATTCCGCAGAACTCAGGACTCTGATCTTTCTTCTATGTGAAGTAATAATGTTAAGGGTCTTGAGTGTGGTTATCAGTCCAAGGAGTCCAGTGTTGGTGCGGCGACCGACGTATCCATACACCAGGACCCTGACTTCTGATTTCCAACTCAATGCATGAAAACATTGATTGCATGTGTGATTCTAAAGTTCTATTTGTGATTACTTTGTGTCAGCTCACCAGGTATACTGTATTGACCGTGGTGCACCTGTTTCTTTTCCGGATGGCCCCACGACGGCATCCAGGTAGGGTTCTGAGCTCTGTGCGAGACGACAGACCACCGAGCATCGAGGCCTCGGTGCAGGTCCCTATTACAACGGAGGCACCAGCGGTACCTCTAACCGCTGAGCCACCGATGCTACCAGCCCCAGCCGCTGAGAGTGCATGTCTCCATAGTGCACTGCATGAGTTTCAGCTTCAGAGACTGCCTAGGTTCCACGGGGAGATAGACCCTCAGGCAGCTGAGGATTGGCTGGAGGCTGTTGTATGATTTTTCAGGTTAGTGGGGACACCAGCTGACCTCATGGTGATCCTTGCAATGAGTCTCCTACACGCGGCAACAGGTAGATGGTGGAGCCTGATGCTCTAGGTGCATGACGAGGAATATCTTATTTAGACGAACTTTGAGAGCCTCTTCCGCTCGGAGTTCGTTCTAGCCACCCTCCATGCAGTGCACATTCACGAGCTACTACAGCTGCAGAAGGGAAGCATGACAGTAGCCCAGTACTTGGTGAGATTTACCGATCTCTCGCGCTACTCCACTGACATGGTATGAGACCCAGTCTTCCGGGCCCAGAACTTCGAGTAGGGACTGAGGCATGAGATCAGGGCTTCGATGATCTCCCTCAGCATTCCGACGCAGGAAGGAGTACTGGAGCGAGCCCTTATTGTAGAGAGATTTCTTGCTGAGCCTACACCAACAGCAAGACCTACCCCAGGGTGGCACGTAGCAGAGTCTTTTGCAGCTGGCAGTCGACGAATGTCACAGGGGTCCAAGCGGACCAGACCATCGGGAAGACGACCTTAAGATACTAGCTCAGAGGTACGGGGCACACGACGCAGAGCCAGCCTTCCGAGGAGTAGACAGTGCTATGCATGCGGAGGGCAGGGCCACATGGCTCGTGACTTCCCGAACTGGCATGCAAACGAGCAGTAGACCGTGGAGGGACCTCCTAGGCAGAGGCAGAGGTTCGACCATGGCGGTCCGCATGGAGCAGGCAGACGAGGCAGAGGAGCTGGCCGAGTAGCAGGTAGTGGGCGACGCTTTGAGGCTCTACCACCACCACCACCAGGAGGTCCGCCCCAACCACAGGGAGATGCAGGACAGAGACAGGCTCAGCTTCAGGCATTGGAGGACTACGACCACGGCGCACCAGAGATGATTCGAGGTACTATCTGTGTCTACTCCACCCTTGCTGCAGTTCTTATAGACATAGGAGCAAGTCATTCTTTCATTGCCGCTACCCTTTTTCAGAGCTCAGAGATTCCGACGGAGCCGTTGGCTCGATCCTTATGGCTAGAAACTCTTACGAGTGCAGACTCAATGATTACGCACTAGTTCCAGCAGTGTGAGCTTACTCTAGGAGGCGAGAGCTTCGGCTGGGATCTTCTTGTAGCGGCGTCGAGGCCTTACGATGTCATCTTGGGCATGGATTAGTTATCTACGGTCCATGATCAGATCAACTATATTAGGCGCTAGGTGCGATGTGTTCGCACCAATGGGAGCAAGTTCACCTTCACCAGTGAGAAGGGAGCCTTTGCAGCATAGGGTGGACTCACGCAGAGGAGAGGACAGCCGATCACTCATCATTTGGCTAGCCTCATCCAAGGAGCAGTTGACGTGCAGAGTCCAAGTTTTCCTGTAGTGATGGATCAGTATGCATAGGTTTTTCCTAACGACGTTCCAGGACTACCTCCTCGTAGATAGGTAGACTTTTATATTGACCTGTACCCTAGTACACCCTCGATATCTACGCCAGCATATCGGATGGCTCCCACTGAGCTTCAAGAGCTACGAGTACAGCTAGAGGACTTGCTGGGCAAGGGATTCATTCGAACCAGTGTTTCACCCTAGGCTTCCCTGATTTTGTTCGCGAAGAATGCGGATGGGAGCTTGCGACTATGTGTCGATTAACGTCGCCTGAACCAGGTGACTGTGAAGAACAAATATCCACTTCTGAGGATTGACGACCTCTTAGATCAGATCAAGAGAGCACGATGGTTCTCGAAAATAGACCTCAAGTCAGGTTATCATCAGCTCAGAGTTCAAGACGAGGATGTGCAGAAGACAGCTTTCAGGTGTCGGTATGGACACTATGGGTTCTTGGTTATGCCTTTTGGCGTAACCAATGCTCCAGTAGTGTTTATGATTCTCATGAACAGGATCTTCCAGCCTTACCTTGATCTATTTGTCATTGTCTTCATCGAAGACATATTGATTTACTCGACCACCGAGGAGGAGCACGCCTACCACTTGCAGGTTGTATTGGATACACTTCGAGAGAACCAGCTTTATGGTAAGCTCTCGAAGTGTTAGTTCTAGATACATGAGGTCCACTTCTTGGGACACATCATCTCTGAGGCAGGAGTTGCGGTGGATCCTGTGAAGATCAAGGTAGTACTAGCTTGGGAGCCACCTAGGAGCGTGAAGGAGGTGCGGAGTTTCCTAGGTTTGGCGGGGTACTATCAGAGATTTGTTCCAAACTTCTCCAGAGTTGAAGAACCACTTTAAGCTTTGACGAAGAAGGGAAAACCCTTCGTGTGGTCAGATAGATGTCAATAGAGCTTCTATGAGCTGAGACAGAGATTGATCAGTGCACCCATCTTGAGGCTACCAGAGGAGGGATTAGGGTATGTAGTCTACTGTGATGCATCAGGGACTGGAATTGGGTGTGTCCTAATTCAAGAGTGGGCAATGATCGCCTATAGATCATGACAGTTGAGGAAGCACGAGCAGAACTATGCTCCCCATGACATGGAATTAGCAGCAGTGGTCTTCGCTCTGAAGATGTGGTGGCACTATCTGATGGGTGAGCACTTTACAGTCTATTCTGACCACCAGAGTCTCAGGTACATCTTCTCGTAGAAGGATCTAAACCTGAGACAATGGAGATGGTTCTAGTTCCTCCAGGACTATGACTTTGAGATAGTCTATACTCCTGGGAAGGGGAACATAGTAGCTGATTCTCTCAGCAGGAGGATGGGCATTCAACTTCTTGGAGAGGCGAAAAAGTAGTTAGCCTCTTTGCAGATATCCTTCATGGATAGAGACGGGACAAACTTCCTTCAGTCGCTCAGAGTCACACCTCCACTTCTTTAGTGGGTCAGAGAGGCACAACATGGAGACGTTGACTGTGAGATGCAGCGTGCACAGATTTCCACAGGACATGCACCTGATGGATTCTCTTTAGGAGGAGAGCACGTCGTCCTTTTCAGAGGACGTACCATGGTACCAGCTTCATTACAGGAGGAGGTGCTGAGAGAGTTTCATACTTCCCCTTTGACGGTACATCCAGGTGTAGCGAAGATGTACCAGGATCTCAGACGACAGCACTGGTGGCCAGGTATGAAGAAGGCTGTGGCAGAGTTCGTTTCTCGATGCCTCACCTTCCAGCAGGTGAAGGCGGAGCACCAGGTACCAGCAGGCTTGGTACAACCTTTGGAGGTCCCGGAGTGGAAGTGGGATGGGATATATATGGATTTCGTGAATAGACTTCCATATACTTCCAGAGGACACGACTCCATTTGGGTGATCATCGACTCACTCACCAAGTCGGCCCACTTCTTACCTATCAGAGAGAAGGGCTCAATGGAGATCTTGGGACGCCTCTATGTTCAGGAGATCGTACGACTTCATGGTGGGCCATCATCTATCATCTCCGATCAGGATGATCTCTTTACTTCCCAGCTTTGGAAGGGGTTGCAGGAAGCTTTCGGGACGCAGTTACGCCTGAGTACCACCTTTCACCCTCAGACGGATGGTCAGACGGAGAGGACCATTCAGACTCTCGAGGACATGCTCCATGAATGTGTCCTTGACTTTGGTCGTAGATGGGAGGATCACCTACCCTTGGTGGAGTTTGCGTACAACAACAACAACCACTCCACCTTCGGGATGACACCATACGAGGCATTATACGACCGACCTTGCAGATCACCTTTGTGCTGGATAGACCTTGGGGAGTCAGCACTTGTGGGACCAGAGATGGTCCAAGCCATGACAGAGAAGGTTCAAGTCATCCAGGAGCATATGAGGACAACTCAGAGCCGACAGAAGTCTTATGCTGACAGGAGGCGGAGACCACTAGAGTTTGAGGATGGCGACCACGTTTTCTTACGGGTCTCACCTCGACGTGGATTACGAAGGTTTGGATGGGGCAGAAAGTTGTCTCCACGCTTCATCGGACCATTCCAGGTTCTCATCAGGATAGGTGAGGTGGCTTATCACCTGGATCTTCCACCTCAGTTGTATCAGGTGCACGACGTCTTCCACGTATCTCAGCTGAGGAGATTCGTGCACAACCCGACACATATCATCGACCTTGGGGAGTTGGACATTGATGACGAGGCGACTTTTTTGGAGGTCCCGGTGGAGATCGAGGATCGACAGGAGCGGGTCCTATGTGGGCGGTCGATTCCTCTAGTGCGCATCAGGTGGCAGCATGGGAACCTCCAGGAGAGCACTTGGAAGAGGGAGGCTCAGATGTGTGCGCAATACCCTCTTTTGTTCCCCTAGTTTGTGATGTATCTTTACGGGGACGTAAATCCCTGAGGTGGGAGTAATGTAAAGACCCGTAAATTTCAATGAATTTTTTTTTTCTTAATTTCTTTGGGATTTTACGAGTACGCAGTTTCTGACGGAACCTGATTCCGAGGCCCGGTGTGCTCGGAATCAATTTCCAAAGTTAGGCTCGGGTACGTTCAGTGAACGAACGAGCGAGGCTTTCTAAATTTTGAACTGGTGCTCGGAATCGAAATCCGAGGGCACCGATGAAACTGCAGTGCCGGTAATTTCTTAAGAAGACTTTCACTGGAGTTGCGTTTTCTTGGGAGGTGTTGTTAAAAATGAAGTGGTTTAATTGAAGAGTGAAATAAAATTCGTATTACAATTTTATTTCTACTCTAAGTAATTATAACCTACGTGTGGAAGTTGAGGTGGGACCCACTAAATCCAAACTCCTCTTGATAGGATATTAGTGAGGTGGTCCCCACACAAGCCCCACCTTTTCAAATTCCTCTAACCTATCTTAAAGTTGGAAAACCCCCCATTCATTTGTAACTCACCCACTCTCCCTCTTTAATTGCATGTCAACTCTCACATTAAATTGATTGATTAAAGCTATTCAATTAATTTAATTTTGAGTTTGAGTTTTTGAAGATTTGAAAACTCATGGCATGTGTTAATAAAATAAGGAAACCATTATTTTATTTGGGAGTTGTTTAGTTGTGTGAGGATCTTTGGAGAGAATTCTCTAAGTCTTGGAGAATTCCATCATCTTCGTTGTAGAACGTCAAGAACTCGATGAAGAATGTCATCACCGCAAGGAGTAATCGATGAGCCGTTCCTTTACTCTCTACAGCCGGTGTGAGATGTCTTTCCCTCCTTGGACATACGCCGACACTGTCAACCGTGACACCAACTTTTGTCACCGTTGTTGAGGTAGGGGTTTTTTTCACATTCATGATTATTTCAACGTTCTTCATTAATTTCTTTTGGCCGCCTGTTATCAATATAACGGGAGGAGGTCGGACCGCACGAACAAGGCCGGACCTCCTCCCCCTTTCTTTGTTGAACACCATCGTGGTTTGGAACGGAGGTGGCGCGGTGCATCGGCACCCCGCGGGAACGAGGAAACCGCGGCCGGAGCAGGCCGCGGAGAAGGAGCGTGGCGCCGTCGTGCCGCGCTGGAGAAGCCAAAGGAAGCCGCAGCCAAGGGTGGGCCGCGGAGGAGGGGCGCGGCACTGTAGCAACCTGCCGGTTGGATAGGGGCCGCGACCTTAGGTCGCGGCGGTGCAGAGGAGGGCGGCCGGACTCACCCGGCCGTCGGCGCATCGGAAGGCGGGACCTGCAGGGGTCCCGCGACGGCACACCGGCTGGCCATTACAGCCGGCCGGATTTCGGACGACCAGGGGTCGTAACCCCCGGAATGTGTCAAGGGCGCCCCCCCCCCAAGTGGGGGCCGCCATTTCAAAATGCGGGGGGGCAGAACCCCCCTTCCGCGTCCGCTCAGCGCGCGGGTGCCCACACCGGGTTGAACCGGCCGTGCCGGCCCTGACCGCCTGTGCCGGGCCACACCGGTTGGGCTGGGCCGCGCCAGCTGGGCCGGGCCACGCCCAACCAGGCCAGACCCAGACCCGGGTCAGGTCGACCCGGTTTGGGCCGACCCATGGGGTATTGGGCCGGGTCGGACCGGGCCCAAACCCCCTGTTTCCGGACAGATGCGTTCAAACACCCATAACTTGGGCTACAGACCTCTAATCGATGCACCGTCAGTTGTGTAGAGTTCCTTGGATCGAGAAGGTAATTTTGGTATATTACAATCAGGGTTTTGGAGAACTTTGGATATGGCCGGGTTGGTTCGAACATGAAACCAACCGGGCCCTCGGAGTGGAAACATTTATAACTTGAGCTCCGGACGTCCGATTGACGTGCTGTCGACTTTGTTGGATTCCTCTTAGTGAGACGGTTATTTTGGATTATTCCGATCAAGGTTTGGACATAGTTGGAGTACGGTTGGGTTGGTTTTAGCTTAAAAACCAACCGGGTCCCTGAGATGAAAAAGCCAATAACTCTCAGACCAAACGTCCAATTCACGCGCCGTCTGTCACGTGGTGTTCCTTTTGACGAGACGGAACTTTGGGATACATCAAATCAAGACTTTGTTTCAGTTTATGTATCAACACCCTTGGCTCATGGAGTGGACCCTCCTGGAATCAAGCATGCTGTGTGTAGGAACCCTAGAGCTGGCTGCGATTGTGACGACGATGACGACTGTTCTGGGATCCTCTGTGGGTTCGGCAGTGACGACGACCGTACTAGAATCCTCCATGGGTTCGACGATGATGAATAATTTTCTTGTATCCTATGGGGGTCCGGAAGTACTTGACTACTGTTCTTGTATCCTATATGGGTCCGACAACATTTGACTCTGTACTTGTATCCTTTTTGGGTCCGGCCGAGTAGCTGGTCTTGTATCCTTTGTGGGTCCGACAACTTAGCTGGTCTTGTATCCTATGTGGGTCCGACAGCTTAGATGAATCAGTGGCTACATATGATCATCTCTATCATCTTAAGAAGTGTATTCCTATGTGAGCTGAGTCTTAACGTATAATCAATATCATGGATATGATTGTTGTGCTTTCCTGTGTGGATTGGGTTGTGCTTTCCTGTGGGGATTGGGTTGTGAATTACTATGTGGAATGGGTTATGTTTTCCTGTGTGGAATGGGTTGTACTTGGGCTCGTGTGCTGGAGCCGAGCTGGAAATGATGACTTAGGTATATGTATGGGCATATACCTAAGTAGAGTTGATTGTTACTTCATGATTGTATCTTTCCTTTTTGGTTTATCCTTCATGGATTCTGAGAGACCTTCAGGGGTCTCGGGGTCCCTACTGAGTAGCGTATACTCACCGCAGCATAGGCTATACCTGCACTACGTTGTGTTGGATGCAGATGATGGATAACACTGATCGAGGTGGGAGCTCGTGGAGCTGGACAGTACCTGGAGGTGGATCACTGGACGTGATGTACTCGGAGCGGACGACTGAAGCCGAGGAGCAGAGGAGACTATCTGTACCCACCCTTCAGGTGGGATTTCCAGAGGATGGCTTGGACTCTATGCTTTAATTTTCAGTTGCTGTACTTTCATTTCAGTTGTACTTTACTTACATTTGGGTTTGTATTCTGGCCCATTTACCTGCCAGCACTTACTTTTTTACTAAGTTTACTTAGTGTTTACTCATCTTGCGTACTCTGTGGTGTTTGTTTACTTTATAAAGGCAATGACTTCCCTTTTTATCGGGATTTACGACTTCGGTGCTAGTCACTAACCCCTGGCCTATGGGAGGTGGGCTTGGGGTATTCACGGCACGGGCCCCAAGGACGGGTCGTGACAGATCATGTGACCAATGTTGGTCCACCTTGATGTGTTGAACCAGGGACATGGGGGAGCTGTAAAAGAGGAGACATGTGGGTGGTTGAAGATGATAGTTTTTCACTGTATGAGATTAGATTTTTTCAAATACATGCAGTGTGGGATCAGAGGTGTAAAAAGGGAACAATGTGGGACTTCAATAGATGACTAAGATTAGATGATCAAATTATGTGTGGTTTGTCCCAGTTTTTTATGGAGGAGGAAAAGTACACATTATATTACCATCCCACATTGATATTACGGAGTGCTTCAAACAAGGTTTATCAATCAAGTGGTGCAACTAGTAGTTCAAAAATCTGAACCCTCCTACTATCGTGTCACACTGAAAGGTTGAACCACCCCACTTTTTGTACTCTCTCCATATATAGGTGAGTCCTCCCACACTATATGGTCACTTTACCATTCAATCTATGATACC
The DNA here is from genome assembly GCA_963277665.1 of Viscum album. Classification (NCBI taxonomy): domain Eukaryota; kingdom Viridiplantae; phylum Streptophyta; class Magnoliopsida; order Santalales; family Viscaceae; genus Viscum; species Viscum album. Next base: position 703,390,866 of record OY728127.1, read on the forward strand.
TATGCACTAGAATTCTAGGTTATCTCTCTAGGCATAGTTGTGGAAACTTTCGCATGGGCCTGGGTCAAGATGGATAGGTCTATTTGTGCTGGATTTCACCATTATTTTGGAAAAGGGGATTCTCATTAATACTTAAAAAATAATCTAAGTAAAATGAATATGGGCCAATAAACTATTAACCTTATAGAGAAAATCCAATCGATAGGTTTAAACTTTGAGTCCTTCAAACAAATAATAATTGTAATTTTTCATAGTCTTTAAACTTATAAAATACTTTATGGAATGACATGTGTTTTTTCTGAGTTTTTTGTGGAATAGGAAAATTAAACGTGAGATTACCATACCACATCGATATTCTAGAGTGATTCCACCATGGTTTATCAATCAAGCGGTGTAACTAATAGTTCAAAAATATGAACCCTCCTGTCATCATGTCACCCTAAAAGGTGGAACCACCCCACTTACTATACTATTTCCATATAGAGGTGTGTCCTCCTCTCTTGTGTGGGAAATTTCCCATGCACCCTATGCTTTCAGGTCACTTTAAGACCATGTTATATCCCTAGGCATAGTTTAGGAAACTCCCGCATGGGATTTGGTCAAGATGGATAGGTATATTTGTACTGGATGACCCTATTATTTTGGAAAAGGGGGTTCACATAAATACTTATAAAATAATCTAGGATAAATGAATATGGACCAAAACACTATCCTCTTTATAGATAAAATACAATCCATAAGTTTATCTTTTGAGTCCTTCATGCAAAGAATACTGGTAATTTTTCATAATATTTAATCTTATGAAATACCTGATGGAAATGTGCATATACCATAATTATGGGTTCCAACAGTGAAAAACATAAGGAGGAAGACAAGAATAGAGTTAGTGAAGGTAGAGGAGAAATTAATGAGTTGACTAGAGAGAGTCTATCATATTTTATCAATCTAGAAATGGTTCATCAATCAAGTGGTGCGTCTAGTAGTTCTGAAATATGAACCATCTAGCCGACATGTCACCCCAAAATGTGGAACCAACCCTCTTGCTATGTGGTCCTTCCCCCCTGTGCGGGAACACTCCCATGCACCCTATGATTCCTGTGCACTATACAACCATGAAAACTCCTTAGGTGTAGTTGAGGAAACTCTCACATAGGCCTAGGTCAAGCTGGATTTGTCTATTTGTGATGGATGGTCCCATTATTTTGGAAAAAGGTATTTCTAATAAATACTTATAAAATAATATCAGTAAAATGAATATGGTTCAAAACAGTATTCCCTATATAGAGAAAATCCAATCCATTTGTTCAACCTTTGAGTCCTTTATGCAAAGAATACCAATAATTTTTCATATTCTTTAAAATTATGAAATACCTAATAGAAAAGTGAATATCCCAAAATTATGGGTGTCAATAGTGAAAAACCAAAGGAGGAAGACAATATTAGAGGTATTTAAGGCAGAGGTGAAATTACCAAGTTGACCAGAGAGAGTCCATAAGATTGTGGTAATCCAAAAATTGTTTTCAAGTAGCACCATCAGATAGAGGTTTCTGAATTACTCTATTGGAGAACATTCCTAATGGATATAATTTTATAAAGTCATCATTACAAAGTCCATTAGACAGACCAAGGTGGGAATTCATTCTATTAGATTAAATATTTGTATATCACTAAATAAATATTCTAAAGTTACACTAGAATAATGTGAATGGACTATAATGACCATACAACTGTTGAAAATATTTTTTTGACTAATTAAATGCCTATTTAAATCATAATGACAACGATCAAAAAAACTATACGATAAGTTCATAAGTGATATGTTCTTCATTGATCATGCATAGTGGAATGATGGTTCTAAAACATTATGAAGTGTTGACAAATTATGAACAAATTAGATAGGATAGGACTATAAAAAGATCAATATGTGATGTCAGTATGTTGAAAAGAATGAATTATGTATGTGTTGATGATGTTGTAGATGGTTAAAGGATGTATGAATTCCATAATATGAACTTGTGGAGTCATGAATAAGACTATTTTAGAAAAAAGATCTTAAATTATAATGAATATGTTTTCTAATGAATTTAATAATTAAATAAAGTGTGTGAAGATCATTAAATGAAGGAGAATCAGAATTAAGTTATCATATAGAGTTTCCTATGTGACATTTGTCAGAATGTTGTTTTTATGAATTATCATCGAACATTGGTTGCTGAGGTTTCTTAATCGATGTATCATATAGAAGTTTCCAAGAAATATCATTAGAAAATGTGTTAAAAAGGCATGAAGATGAATATTAGAGTAACCTAATGGAGTTCTAGTAACTCTCCATATATAAGGATTAGAGAAGGTCTTGAAGAGTTCACAAGTTAGAGGAAAAATCATAATAGTCTTAGAGACCATTGGCCAGAGAAAGAGAGCTGTAAATGTTATCCAAGAGGTTTCAAAGAAGTGGTCTGGGAATATTGGTCATAGTTTCCACCATATATAAGAGGCGTTTGGATATTAAACCGGACATAATGTTTGAATAACATTATAATGTTTTCATAATTTAATTAATTGTTGTGATGAAAGTCAGATATTAAAAATTTGAATAATCATGTTGTAAGACTGTTATTATAGGTATGTTTTAGAAATATTGAAGAAGATCATTGATGCTAATAACTAAGGATTCTTCCTAAGAAGATTTTTTGACTCATAACTTTTAGGATGTTTGAAGGCAGTCAAATTAAGAAAGAGAGAAGCAGGATAGTCAAATTTGGATATAGGAATAAAAAATTTCTATGAACGCCGCACCTCGAAATTATATAGAACCATTTCCTACATAAAGGGGTGATGATATGTTGAGAAACGTGTTATGATATAGACCGTTTCATGGTTGAGTGTTACGTTGATGAAATAAAGTTTTGTAAAGAAGTGTGACCATGAATCTTGAGGGCTATTCTCATCTCAGTTGATGTATTGGTCAAATAAGTACCATAAGGAGTAGGGGTATCAGATGGAGTGAAAAAAATAGAATTATAAATAATGAAGTGTTTGAAGAAGAAGATGAAGGGATCGACCACATAGTGTTAAGAGGCCACTATAAAGATAAAATTGTGTAGTGAATAGAGTTGAGGCATATTAAAGATAGATACTGGATAACAGGATAATGAACATTGTATTCCCTATCATTTGTAATTAGAAGAACATGGTGTAGAAGATGGGATATGATGAATTGTTACCAGATGAACATGTATTAGACAGATATGATCAGATGAAAGAATCAGATGGACATGTTTTGGATGAATGAATATGGGAGGGAAGATCATTATTAAGTTTTATATCGAGAAGAATAAGGGATGATTATTTACCATTATTTTACTAGTAATAAGTGAATAAGGAAGAGGATAACAACACAATAGTGTGGAATCCAACATATTACTCAATATACATAAGACATTATTAGTGTTAAAATGTTACTGAAGAAGTTAGAGACTATTGACACATGCACTATACAAAACCAGAGAGGTGAAAAAAGTTGGATGAGGTCATGAATAGTCAACGGATTCAAGATTATTACCATCCCCTCCTAAATTATAGAGAAACACACGTATTCTAAGGTTTATTTTCTTTTCATTACATTATAAACATGTATATCATTATAGTGGATAACCCATGTACTGGTCATCACTATATGTGGAAGGGATGGGCTACTCATATTGAGTAGTGAGCCTTGTAAAAATATCACATGTGATATTTTATTTTATTTCATATAATTTTATATTATAAGGAAAGAAGAATAAGATATTTGAGATCCTAATAGGTCTAATAGGTAAAGGAATAAAAATTTATAATTTGATGAAAAGTTCCCAACACTAATTCAAACCCTTTTCAGTGTGAGTATATTCTGAAGTGTTCCTTTCAAGTATTAGATATTTGTGATAATAAATCAAACCCCTAGTGAATGCCAACCTAAAACCAACCCCTAATCCCAAAATAACCCTAAACCTAAAAGCAACTTGTTTGGATTCTTTAGATTTTGTGAAGAAATCTCATTCAATAGTGGCATATTTTGTGTTTCTACTTATTTAATTATATTTTATCTAGGTATAATTCACATTATGTAACCTTTAAAAATAAAATACAAGGTAATATTTCATGTGAAGAGTTAGTAATATGTGACTTAAATCTCCCTAAATTAAGCTACACCTAACTAATTACATTAGTGATGAAACCTAATTAGATAAATTTTCTTAATTCTATTCACCATAAAAAACTAAAATTATGATAAAAAATGTCAAAATAAAATAAAAAATAATTTAGAGTGTTTTATTGATATTTTCATGTTAATAAGGACATAAGAAAATCCAAAAATCATATATAAAATTCTATAGTTTTGAAAATACAACTCATAATTTTTTTAACATTGTATAATAAAACAAAATAAAAGGAAATAATGAATATAGTAGTTAAAATTTGATTCTACCTTAATGCCAAAATAAGATACAGTTTAATAAAATAGTCATAGTTGTATGGTATTGTAATAATTATTGTTGTATATGGTAGACAACTATATATGTTAGGGAGGATCAACAAAAATTTACATAAAAATATGATTGTAGTAGGTTTTACTCATTTCCATGTGCATGATCAACACAAATCATTTCACCTACCACTAAGTGTAGGTCTATTTATGTCAAGATGGTAGAAATTAAAAGAAAAACTTTAACATTAATTACATTTTCTATCTCTATGTTAGTAAATTAATTTAATTTTACAAAATATATTTTCATTTAGAGAGTTGAAATGAATTATTGAATAAAAATATTTAAAGAAATATTAATTTTAAAAATTACCCAAAAGATGACCAACTGAATATAATTATTGATCTACCTCAAACAATCTAATAAAAAATAATTTGGGAAAATATGAAATATTATGAAAAAATATAAGATAATAAAAAAATTCTTGATTACTACTTAAATAATGATTACAAGATTGTGCCTATAGGCTTCATCTAAAATACATGTTCTAAAACATGTTGGGATGTTTCTAAATTTCTGCTTATGGTTTCTCAACTATCCCAACATAAGATACTCCTATGAAAAAATGAAGTAAAACTTATTTTTACAACACTCAACATTTTAAAATGGTAAACCCTAAGCATTTTAAAAGAAGCTTACAACTCTATAAATAATCTTAATGGTAAAATAAATGATTTTGTTAGTGTATTAATGAACCAGTAAAATAGAATCAATTAATTTCACTTTCACACCATATAACGAAACAAATAAATGGATTATTATTTTTCAAGATAGAATAAAATGTATATGTTTAATAGTTTAGTTGAAGAAATTCAAAATCATTACTTGTTAAACAACACTCAAGATACTCATATAAGAATATAAACCTAAAAACTGAACAATGTTCATGAATGAAGTAAGATAATAAATAAAATACACAATGAACAATTCTAAAAATTATTCAAAGAGAAAAAAATCCACAGGACACATCGGTTCCATATAGACAAATGTACACAAATAATTTAATAATATTAATATAATAAATACAAAAAATAAAATAAATTTAAATATAAGAAGGATTATATTTTTTCTTTTTCTAAGACACATTTTATCATTACATCACACTATTCTTTGGAGGTTCTTTATTTGATCTTATACTTACTTTGTTCCTATCATTGCATCTTGCTCCTCATTTTCATGGAAAAATAATCATGATAATATGAGGAATTTAATGAAATTAATTGAATGACAATGAAAATAATAAAATCTTGCATCTTGATCCTCATTTTCATGGAAAAATAATTATGATAATACGAGGAATTTAATGAAATTAATTGAATGACAACGAAAATAATAAAATCCTAAAAATTACTATAATTTAGTGCCTTTTCTAGATCCCTTATTTTCTTCATCAATTCAATACCCCAATAATAAACCAAATATTAATATTTAAAATAACAAATTACAGTTAAGTAATATCTAGAAGCACTCTGTACAAACAAATAGTAAGATCGATAAACAATATATAAAACATAATTCTCCAGAAAGTTTACCTGAAAGTATTACAAATTTGATTCATGAATTTCTTATGAAAACCTTTATCACATAGAAGCATAATAGAACAATATTTGGATTCAATTTTTGGGACTATATCATGATAAAATATTAATATAGTCTCATTTGCATGAGTTGTGGTCAAGAATACCAAATTGAAACCAATTTAGGAAATAATATCAAATCAAGACCAATTTCGAAATATACATGTAGAGATGACCTTATATCAATATTCAAAATATTATAGCATAATGAAACTGATTATTTAAAAACACTATATGATAACATTATATTTTAATTACTTACCAAATAGTCTTCATATCAAATTTTTATAATATTCATTATGTTATAGCATAATAAAAAATATTATTTGAGATCATTAGGTGATATGAGTGATACGATTTTATTCAAAACACTTTTAAAAAAAAAATGAAAAACTTGTGTCTAAAATGTGTAAAATGTGAGGATGAATAAAAAAATTATTCCTATATTTGTAGGTAAAAATAAATTTGAAAAAAAACCTAGACAAATAAAATTTATTTTCATGAAATGAAAGAAAATAAATTTCAACTAAGCTGGGGTATATGATATAAATAATAATAATAATATCAATTAAAATGATACATTTTTTCATATACCTATAATTAATATTAATGTTTTTTACATTTTATTTTCTATCCCCTTCAATTTTTTATAAATTTTTTAAGGAAGTGAAAAGAACATGATACCTCTAGGATATTTGAGATTAATTTTCACTATATAGTAGTGTATATGACTATAGAGTCTAAGTAAATTAATGAATATACCAAGACCTCTGATACAATAGCTACATCATGCACATTATGATATTTTTCAATATATCACAATAAACCAAAACACTTCCTGATAATTATTCAATTATTTTTCTCTTACTATGGTTGGGGGTCTAGTATGGTAATAAATAATATTTCTCACATTGACTGAATATATTTTCCTAAATATGAAGGAAAAAAAGTGTTGTGGATAGTGGACTTGAACCTTCCCCACAAATAAATAAATCTAATAACAAATATGTAAATTAAAATGATTTCAATTAAAAATATAGAAAATATAACTCATATCATGAGGAATCTATGATAAAATGATTTCATGACTGGTAACATAATAAATAAATAAATTTAGGAATTAATTTAATATAAATTTTTTGATAAATAAAATAAATAAAAATTCTAAAAATTCAAAATAACCAATAAAAAATATCATATTTTGGTATAATTTTATATTTTTTATTTTAAGAGTAACTTTTTTGGAAGATTTTCACTTTTTTATGCAATCATGATTGGGAATTGAAAATTAAAAAATCATGGTCAAGAGTACCCCATCTTGTGCTTATCCTAAAAGTAGTTATGTATTTTTATTTTAAACATTTATATTTCAAATTATCTTACATGTAAAAAGAGAATGTTGCATAATAATCCATGTGTATAATTAAAAATAAGTGACTTAAATCCCCCTATATTAATCTACATTCCCAACTAATTTCTTTAATGATGAAACATAAAGAGATAAATTTTTTAAATTTTATACACCATATAAAATTTATGTATGATATTTAAAATAGAAAAAAATAAATCGAAAAGAAGTTATAGGTTTTCATTAGGATATTTCCACATTAAGTTAAAATAAAATATTTCTATAGTATTTTTAAATTCAGGATGATAACTAGGATAGAAGAGATGATAAAAATTAAGGACATAAGATAAGTAACCCTTCGCATATGAAGTTTAGGAAATAAGAAACAATAACTCATAACAAAGAAACATTTAACATTATATACCTTAATATAAAAGAATAAAATAATCATAGAACTTGTTCAAATAGAATTTTCCCTGACACCTAATGAAGATACACTTTATTAACCTAAAAAAACTTTCAAAATTGACCTGGTAGTATGATATTATATTTATATAAAACAAAGAAATAATCATAGCACTATTTTAAGTAGAATGTTCCCTAACAAAAATATAATATATAGTGTGTTCACCTAAAATAAAACAGTAAATAATAGTTATGTTTGTATGATATTATAATAATTATTTTTCTTCAAGAAAATAAACTAGAGAAGTTTTGGAGGCTCATATAACAAATGATAATGGTATTTAGACATACTAATGAAATAATTAGTGTTTACACAACTATGTGATAGTAAAATAACATTAAAATGTGATTATAATAGGTTACATAGATTTATATGTGTATGGTAAACACAAATCACCTCACCTTCCCCAATGTGATGGTCTCTTGATCACTAGAAGGAATATAATAAAAGTAATACTTATGTTTTCTATCCCTATTTCATTAAATTAATTTTATCAAATAAAATATATATTCACACAGAGAGTTAAAACCATGTCCCAAAGGAATTAATATAATGTGAGATAAATTTATAAAAATACCCAAATATTGTTCAATTAAATATAATTCTATGTATACCATGAGAATTTTAGTACAATAAATATGGTGAAAAATATGAAAACATCTCATTTGTAAGATAAGAGGAAACAATGTTCAGATCCAACTTAGAAATATATATTAAAAGGGTATCCCAACACTGCATCTAATGTACAGTTCTTAAAACATGGTAGGAATTTTTTAGGTTTCTCCTAATTGTTTATTAACTGAAACTTCACAAGATACCTCTGTAAACTATAAAAAACATATTTTTAGGATAGTTAATTATTTTACATAGGAAGTATTGGGTATTGTTAAAGAACCCACCCATTCCAAAAATATTTTGGGTGGTAAAATAGATTTTGTTATTGTTATATGAACAAAGTGTTATAAATCATGCAGTTAATTCCACTTTTACACTATATAATAAAATCAATAAAATTATTAGTCTTTTTAAGGTGAGAAAAAATGTTTATGTTAATAGTTTAGATGAACATAGAAGAAATTAAAAATTAGTAAAAATTAAAAAACTATTTAGACACTAAAAAAAGAAACCCTACCTAAAAAAATAAAGATCATAAAATCAGTAAGGCAATAACAAACATTCATAGTGCATAATTCCTAAAAATATTAAAAGATAAAAAAAATATAGTGGATGCATCATTTATGTGAAGTCAAATTTCCATAAATAAATAATCAATTTCAATCGATGAAATACAAAGCTTAATATAAATTTAAATATAAGGATGCTCATAAAGGAAATAGATTCAAGACCCAGTTATAAGTAAATTATTTCTTCCTAGGTTAAACATTCCCTCATTATAAACATAATAACTAAACCAAAAGGTAGTCTAAAAGGGACATAAAAAACCTCAAGTTTTTTATTATTGTTATGAAGTTACCAATTTTTTATTATACCTTTTATGTCTATTATAACACATGAATGGGTTGTGGTTTAATTTTATTTTTGTTAGGATGAATTTTTTTTCATGTTTTAGTGGGTTTTTTTTGTGTAGGATCTCATCCTAGGATGTATAACTGATCCTTGTGTTTTGTTTGCTTCCCCATACTACTCTGACCTCCCATTATTTATCCAATAACTCATTTTCTTTCAATTGCATTAATAAATAGTATGGTTGATTTTATTTCTTGATCCTTCCATGACCCTGTTGATCATGGGATTCATTTTTTTCATTGTTTTGGTGCTTGGTCTATTTGGAAGTTTGGCACATTCGTGTGTGGTGCCTTCTAATTTGGTTGCCTATTTCTAGGACATCCCTATGTCAGTGGGATTTATAAACCATATTAGCTCTATCCTTCAGCATTTTAGATCTAGTTTTCCTCTTGGGTTGATATCATGTATTCTTTAGGAAATACATAGTTAGTATTACTAAGATTTTCTTCATGTGAGATATGATTACCTCCCATATTCGTCCACATATTCATCTCATATGCTATTTTTTTGTGGGGTTTTGATGAGGTGGATTTGTGGTAATGATGTGTGGTTTAATTTTAGATCAATAAGCTATTGTATTATAACCAATATTATGAATTTTTCTATACACACATGATTTCTCTTTCTTTTCACCCTAAAGGATTTATTTCTTGAAAACATGAAGAGAAAAAGTACTCTAGATATCTCACCTATCCTATCATTTAATTATTATTTTGTCATTATTATATAGCTTCAAAAATATTTTTTTAATTCTTTTTTTGTTAGACTATAATTTTTATGGATTTTCATTTTAGATTAATAAAATGTGTGTGTACGTGGTCTTATTTTCATGAACTTATTTACAAAATGAGTTGAAGATTTTTAAATCTTTTATACTCTTTAATGATTTATTTAATCATCATTATAATTTGTTTTTTTGTTTCAAATGTATTTTATGTTTAAATTCCTCTTATCAAACTCATCTTAACTTGTCACATTTACTTCTCAGTTTGTATCCGGAATCACTGAAACCATGAAATCCCTTTTGAATTCAAATACATAATTTAATATAATTTTATATCCATTGATTTTATTATATCATGGAGGTGTACGCCTAAAATATTTCCTCAAAAAGGACTTATTGGAGTTCAGGGATCGATCACATTTCTAGTAATTGCAAACATTTCCAATAATATATTCAATGATATTGCAGAGGTCCGTGTCATATGTTAATAACCTATTGATAATTTTATATTTTTCATAATCTTTAAGTTTTTTTATTTTGGAAATTAAGTAGGTATCATGTTAGAGGACGATACACCAAATATGATATTTCATCTAATGACTTTATTCTACATTTATCTTAGTGATGTTGTCATTGTTGATGGTCTGCAATAGGAGGGTACTGATTTGGAGGGTGACCATGGTTGATGAGAGAGATAGAAACACAGAGTGCATGAATTCTGGAGAATGAAAGAGAGGGAGAGAAATCATAAATTGTGAGAAAAAGAGACCAGTAATGACTAGGATTTTAATGAAGGTAAGGCTAATAGCTAGTCAGTGGATGTGAGGAAGAATTTACATGAAAATACAGAAGCTAAAACCCAATGGTAATGAAAAATGGGACGATTCTCACAAATGAAACAATACATCAATTATATAAAAATATTATATTTTTAGTTTACAATTTATTTAATAAAATTTTAATGTTTTTACATTAAATTAAAATAAATAACACCATCTCTTTACAATATAAAAAGTTGACGTGTATATATTTTTTTACCAAAGATGATGCATTTTTTTAAAATATTTTTCTCTGTTTTCTAATTAAAAAATGTATTTTATTATTTTATTAAAGACTATTTAAATTATTTTAGAAACTTAAGATATATTTTATAGGATTTAGTGTATTATATTTTCATTTTTCACCATTAACCCTTGTTGAAATTTATAATGATGACTTTATTAAGAATAGAGTGTTTTCTTTTGTCATGTATGTCTCTTTTTTAAGAATGAAATATATGGTATTGAAATATATGTGATAGTTCCATAACAACTATTATTATATGTTTAATATGTAACACATGCCATTGTAAAGAAAAATTTAAGTATACTAGAGTTTTACTTTTTTAATTAGAATACAAATTTTATGTAATAAAAAATTATACACAATATATAAAATATTTAAAGAAAGTGGAATGAACAATGTTAGTTTAGAAATCAAATTATCATTATTTTTCTATTTTAAAAAAATAATTAAATTTATAATTTAACATTATTTTGAAAATATTATAATGTATATAGGCAATATATTGGATTTTTATTGAACCATAAATGGGTTTAAACATAAAAATTTAGTTATGGGAAACATAAGGAAATGAAACGTTAATCTTAAAATTACATTAATATTTATTGGGAGTAAGACTTATTTATAAAATAAACACATTGGGAGTTTTATATTAAAAATGTAAAGGGAAAAAGAAAAAAAATAATCATTACACAATAAAGAAGCAATATTTGATAATACATAACACATATCTTATTGAGTCATTCCCTAAAAGCATACAAGTTATAATTGATTTAACTATAAGTCATATTAAACCGTCTATACATATTAATACCATATGATATGACTAATATTGGAAATAATTTGATATAAAATTAGATACTTTAATCTTCTAATAAGATGTCTTAGCCCAATTTTAACATTGTGAGATGATGTATAATAAGAGTTATAAGTATTATTTGATTAGTTGACACATATCATTGTATTTATGTATCTCAGTTTGAACTAAGAGAAATAACTATAAGGGTTATGTTTATTTTATATATATACATAAATGTTAAGGAATTATTTTAAATACATTGTAATATCTCCCATTAATTGAGACTGTATCACCCTGATACATGGTAAATAAAAAACTACAACGTTATCACATATTATTTAATTATTAGGGGTTAATAATTTTTTTAATAATAATTTATCAATGAATTTTTATATTTTAGTGTTAATGAAATCATGTAATGTCACATACATGACTTATTTTGAAGTTAAATTTCATTTATTTTCCATTCATGCTTTGTTTTGAAGGGCTTCCAAAGGTTTTATGGAGGAATAGATGAGTTTTTATGAATTGGGCGAAACCGTGAGCCCAATTCCAGATTTAAAAATAAATTTTGTTTCTTTTATAACTTTCTCATTTTTTAATATTTTTGACCCATTCCAATTCCTAAATGGTCTCCTCTGACCTATTAACACCAAAATATAAATTTGGATCCTTTATAAATCCATAATCATGGAGGATTTGGGTAATTATTTAAGAATTGGGCCAACCCGAAAGCCCATTTTTCATTTTTAAAATGTTTATTTAATTTTTTAATATATTATTAAATATAATGGTTTTTTAGGTGATTCCACCTCCCTCTCGACCCTAAGAAGTCCAGTAGCGCTCCCATTGAATTTCTCCCCTCCTTGGATCTCTTTGAAATCACGAATTAGGGCTGATCTTCATAGGGTGTCTCAAATCGGCCAGAATTGGAGAGGTAATTTCATCCCTTCTTAACTCTCTCAATTCTTACTCTTTTCCCTCCATTCCAGTTCCTAAATTACCTCCTAAATCTTGTTCAAACAATACCTGAATTTTGGCTGTTTTCAGTTTCAAAAACTATTGTTTTTGGAGTGATTAATTCAGGATACTTCAAGTAGGTGAGTCTATTTCTTTCATCTTTCAAATTGCTTAGGGTTTCTTCCCTAATTCTTGAATTATAAAAATTCCAGAAGTTAGGGTTCGTTCCCAGGTTCTAAATTACTGTATTTTGGGTGAAATATTGAGGTTTTAGGTTTCTTTTAAATTCCTTGAGGTGCGGCGGTCGTGCGGTTGATGTTTCACCCCAATATTTGAGGGTTTCGACACATTCGGTAGGTGATTCCGTGGGTAACCATTTAATGATGAGTTCGTTTGCTTGATTAAATAATTTTTCATGTTCCTTATATGCTTTTTATTATGAAAAAACCATTTTTGGTAGCAATAGTAAAACATTTGGTATTAAATTTACATTTTTATTTGAAGTATGTATTTTTCAAATGTATTTCTTGTGTTATCTCTTGTAGTAGTTTTGTAAAACGTGGACGTGATTTATTAGTTGTTGAACGGGGCTGCCAATTTTGGTTGGGTAATAATATAGTGTCATGTGGGACTAAAAATTAGGGTCTTTTAATGGGTTTTATGTGTGTAACCCTGTTATACTCTTTGAAAGTGTTTTATGGATTTGTGTGTTCTCATGTGTATCTTTTGCGATATTGTTCAAGGTGATTATATAACATTTGAAAGTGGATTATTACATGTTGATTGGGATTCCAATTCTTCTTTGGTAAGAGATTGGTGTGATTTTGGATTAAAAATAGGTTTTTGAAATGGGTTTTTTGTGCAAGACATATTTTCACCACTTGGGTTCATTTTATGAAAATTGTAAATGTTTTAGTTGGTTAAACAAAGTGGGAAAAGGGTGCATATGTACTGTTTGGTATATGTGTTCACGTATTATGGGGTTTTGAAATGTGAAGTGATGTTTTAAGATTTCAAATATTTTTAGAATGTTTTGTAAATTTCTGTAATGTTTTAGTAAATTGTGATGTTGGAGCGAAACTTGTTTATGGGCTCTTTCGTGTAAGTTTAATGATAAAATGATTTTGAAGGTAAACGGGGTGTTATGTAAAAAGTGATTGGGCTGTTATGAGAGTTTTAATATATTGTATTGGTTTTATAAAATTGTTTAATTAATTTGTGGAAGTGTTAAAGAAATGTGAAAAGTGTTGTGGGCTATTTTGGTGTGAGTCATATTTCAAAATCAATTTGAATGAAAAGTGGACTTCTGTGACTTGTGTTGTATACATGTGGGATGTTTGGTGAATTTATGATATGGAAATATTATTTTCTTGTTAATATTATATTCATTGACTTTTTGAACTTGTTTGAGCACAAAGGGAAAACTCAGGTATCTAGGTGGGTGGAATTGTACTAGTATGATAGTGAATCCGTGGGGTTTGGCCTCAGTTTCACTTAGCAAGATTGACACTTACAACTCTAACTAAATTATGATGATGATTATTGGGGACCACTAGGTTATGGGTATTTACCCTACTAGTGGCTCATGCACGAGAATGGATATTTGTGATGGTTACTCTCACCGAGATACGAGGTACCTGGGACCCACAACTAGCTAGTGCCTAGGGGTTATTTTCCATTTCTTGTGCTCACTAGATATTTTGTGCTTATCGTCGGAATACGGTATGAGTGGCTGGAAAATTCAGTAGCCTTGGTATTTATTTTAAAAGTGTTTATTCTTTAAATTAGCCCACTTGAAAACTGATTTTTTTTAAGTTGCATCTTTTAGAAATTGTAACTAGAAATTACATGTTTTTGAAAACTTGCATGCTTTTCATCTTTGAATGTTTATCGCTTGGAATATCTTAGTGGTGGTATCCTACTGGGAATTGGATCACACCCTACTTACACCTTTTGGTGTAAGTAGACTTGGTTATTTTTGTTGTCGCAGGTTGGGTACAATTTTTTTTTGTTCCAGTGGTTCGGATTTCTAGCAGGTCCTTGGTGGTGAAGTCTTGCGGAGATGGCTTGAGGGCGGTGACCCATGCCATGAGGGTTCTTGGGCTATTTCATTTTGGTTTTTTACCTTTTGTATAGTATTTTTTAGTTGTTTTAAGCTATTTAATTCAGTTCTGAATTTTTGTAAAAGATTGTTTGGTTTGAAAAATACAGATTCGTTTTATTGGATTCTTTTGTTGTTTTAAGTTTATAAACTCGGGTAAATCGTTCCCAATTCTCATTTTATGATACCTGGGAACTTGTGCCAGCCCGTGGGGATCGAGAACGCCCTTCGGGCCTTGTCACGGGCCAGGTTTGGCACTGGTTTCGGTGGTGAACAGATTTGGTTCGTGACAAAATGGTATCAAAGGGTGGTTCGCTCTCTTTGGGTCATGTTATTTGGGAACAATCAGGATAATATAGAGTTAGGTTTTTTGGGACTTTTAATTTCAGTTATGATTAGTGTGGCTGATCACCACACCTCATGAATGGATTCACATCTCCAGGGGAAGTCGGGACCTTTCAGAGTCCTTTGGTTTTCTTGGTTTAATGATGATTAGGGGAAATGAAAAGAGAGTTGGGTTAATGGTCTCAATAAGCTCACAGGGCCTGGAAAGCCATGTAGAGATGAGGATATTCCCAAGAACACTCTCTGTGATAGTGAAGTTATTGGAATATGGCCGCCAACCATATGTCCAAGTCACCCACTGAAACTAGTTTCCTCTTGCATTGTCTTGTGTTCTTTAGTTTTGAAATCTTGGAACTTTGGTTTTAAAGTGACTTGGTTTTAAGAAGTATAAAGTTTTTGTGAAATGATTTTCAAATAAATATGGAATGGTTTGATTTATGAAATATTGTAACTAAATATTCAGAATTATTTTGAAATGGAAAATGGTGTGCTTACACCTCTTTTGAAAGCAGAAACTATACTGAAGTTGGTTTTGAAAAAGTGTTTCCAATAGAGTTTTCTAATCTATCATAGGGTGTTTTGTTGGGATGAGATGTTATGAAATTGACGTGAATAACATGAAATTGAGTTCTTGTATAAATGTTTGTTTCTTTATGAAAATTTTAGTAATATTTTAATTGGGATTTGGATCCCTTGGTTAGCAGTTTTGAGAAAAAGGATGTGTTGGTTGGCCATTTTGGTTTTGAAAAGTGGAAAGAATCTTTGTTTAACCTTTGGTATTTCTGTGAGTGACCACATGCATAGGTTTATATGGGATGATGGATGGTTTATGGCATGACTGGATGAGTTCCGGGATGGATATGAGGAGGGTGCCCGGTGTGGCAGAAAAACATGCATGTGTGAGGCCCATGGGGTACCATTGGTGGATACGCTTACTGCTAAACTATTTATTCTCAAAGAATTACTTTTAAAGCAAAACATGATGTCTTGATGAATATTTTTGTATGGTTTGTATTATGGGTTTTTGAAAATGTTGATGTTGTGGGATGTTTTGAGTCCAAGAACCCCTTCTGTTTGAACTGTGTTTTGGGTTTGTGTTTGGTCGGTAAGCTGTGTTGTAGGGACGGTTAGTGGTCTCTTTTGAAATTTTTTTTGGGATGCCTTTATGGTGGTTCCCTTCATGTGTTTGGAGATGGTTTATGGCTTTTTTTGACTAATGGACTAGATTGGTTGGGTCCTTGGGTTCTCTCATTGGATAAGGTACGCCCCCATTAAAGGTTAATGCATAACTGAAGCGCAACCCAGATTGTTTCTCCATTGGAAAATCCTCCAGTTGATCAATATAAGGAATCTATTTCTTGAGCTTTTTATATTGAGTATACACCCTTTCCTTTATTGGTTTTGTGTATCCTCTTGTAGTGGGAGATTGATTATAGATGGTTGAAAGTGACCTTATCCTCTTAAGTTTCCTAATTTTTCGAAGGTGGAAGTGTTCTGGGGTTGTTAGCATGGATGAGTATTTGGATAGTGTCTAAGAGGAACTCTCGGTCTTTCATAGTCTCTTCGAAGGAGTTCATGTTAAACTACCAGTGTGTGAAATCTGGTCATGAGAGGATATTATGGCCACTTTCTAGAATTGTGTGTTGTTTGGGGATTTTGTACAAGTTCCCTCTCTATTCATTGTTTATATCAGTCACAATGGTCATGTTTGGTGATGCCTTGTGATGTCATGTGCTCGATTGATCGTAAAGGTGAAAGTTGGGCAATCATCTGAGAGTCACTATTATGTTGGGAGAATGTCTCCCTTGAAAAAAACATAAAAAAATATTCCATTTTAGAGGAAGGTGAGTATAAGTGTTCTTTACTTCTATTGTTTCTCACCCGAACAAACAAGGTGTGATGTGTGTACATCTTCTAATCCCTTGTTTCAGTGAAATATCGAGTTAGGGTAAAGTGAGTTTGGAATGTGTTATGTCTTGGAAAAACTTATCGGGGATTGCGATGTAGTTGTTGTTTGCAACGAAAGAAGAATTCTCATTCAGGGGGTTTCCAAAGCCTAACTGCGAGGCCAAAGATGCTTCAATAATTTGAGCTCCAGCCATAGGTCTCGGAGAGAAGCTGGTTCGTAGTCAGGGGAAATCACAGGGTCATTAAAACCCTTGTGCAAAGTCCTATCCTCAATATGAAAGATAAGAAGAGTTTAAACCTATGGTGTCATCATATTTCTTCTAATGTTCATGTTTAGTGGAAATAGGTGGAGGGCCTTGTACCCATGTCATCGCCCAATGTTATCCCACCCCCCTTTGGTTTCCATTGAGTTTTAGAGAAAGGTATGAAGTTTAGCTAGGCAGGTTGACCACACAGTTTGCACTTGGTTAGTAGTGACCATGCCCAAAAAAACCATGTAGACAGAAGAATCTCCACTGTTAGTTCATGGTTTCCCAAACCGTGCAGACTAACCATGTGGTTGTCCCAACACTTTATATTTTGGGGTATTTCCGTACCGGCCCATGCTTGTCGATTAAGATGGTTGGTTCTTATGGTGGGGAGCCTATTTTTTTCCCCGTACCAATAACTTAGACTTATCCATGGTCAAGGATTGGTGGTAGGTAGTCTCGTTCGGATCTATCAAGCTACCTAAATCTTCCTTGGGTAACTATTGATATTGGAGAGTGCCCAATGGTTTAGTTATATCAAGGTATGTGTAACCTTGTTCGATGTTGTTGTTTGTTTGAGTGAATTGCTTGAGTCTTGTTCGGATAGTGTTTGAGGAGTTTTCCTATGGGATAAAGCCTGAAGTGATTGATTGTTTTAGGAAAGTGGTGTCTGATTTTGTTGTGAAGTATTCCTTCCTTAATTGATCACTGGAGGTGTTTTGGCCTTTGGGGGCGAACCCTGGAAAGGGAGTACATCTTGGTTTATCAGTTGGGTTTGGCTTTCGTATCTGGCCTTTCTGTAGCTTTCCGGGGATGGAAAGTTTTCATAGTGGGGAGAATTGTCACATAAATGACTTATTTTGAAGTTAAATTTCATTTATTTTCCATTCATTCTTTGTTTTTAAGGGCTTCCAAAGGTTTAATGGAGGAAGAGATGAGTTTTTATGAATTGGGCCAAACCATGAGCCCAATTCCAGATTTAAAAATAAATTTTGTTTCTTTTATAACTTTTTAATTTTTTAATATTTTTCACCCATTCCAATTCCTAAATGGTCTCCTCTGACCTATTAACACCAAAATATAAATTTGGAGCCTTTATAAATCCATAATAATGGAGGATTTGGGTTATTATTTAAGAATTGGGCCAACCCAAAAGCCCATTGTTTAGTTTTAAAATGTTTATTTATTTTTTTAATATCCTTTTAAATATAATGGATTTTTCGGTGATTCCACCTCCCTCTAGACCCTAAGAAGCCCAGGCGCGCTCTCATTGCCTTTCCCCCCTCCTTGGAGCTCTTTGAAATCGTGAATTAGGGCTGATCTTCATAGGGTGTCTCAAATCGGCCAGAATTGGAGAGGTAACTTCATCCTTTATTAACTCTCTCAATTCTTACTCTTTCCCCTCCATTACAGTTCCTAAATTACCTCCTAAATCTTGTTCTAACAATCCCTGAATTTTGTATGTTTTCAATTTCAGAAACTATTGTTTTTAGAGTGATTAATTCAGGATACTTCAAGTAGGTGAGTCTATTTCTTTCCTCTTTCAAATTGCTTAGGGTTTCTTCCCTAATTCTTGAATTATAAAAATTCCCGAAGTTAGGGTTCGTTACCAGGTTATAAATTACTGTATTTTGGGTGAAATATTGAGGTTTTAGATTTCTTTTAACTTCCTTGAGGTGCGGTGGTCGTGTGGTTGATGTTTCGCCCCAATATTTGAGGGTTTCGACACATTTGGTAGGTGATTCCGTGGGTAACCATTTAATGATGAGTTAGTTTGTTGATTAAATAATTTTTCATGTTCCTTATATGCTTTTTATTATGCAAAAACCATTTTTGGTAGCAATAGTAAATCATTTGGTATTAAAGTTACATTTTTGTTTGAAGTATGTATTTTTCAAATGTATTTCTTGTGTTATCTCTTGTAGTGGTTTTGTAAAACGTGGAAGTGATTTATTAGTTGCTGAACGGGGCTGCCAATTTTGGTTGGGTAATAATATAGTGTCATGTGGGCCTAAAAATGAGGGTCTTTTAATGGGTTTTATGTGTGTAACCTTGTTATACTCTTTGAAAGTGTTTTATGGATTTGTGTGATCTCATGTGTATCTTTTGCGATATTGTTCAAGGTGATTATATAACATTTGAAAGTGGATTATTACATGTTTATTGGGATGCCAATTCTATTTTGGTAAGAGATTGGTGTGATTTTTGTTTAAAAATAGGTTTTTGAAATGGGTTTTTTGTGCAATACATATTTGCACCACTTGGGTTCTTTTTATGAAAATTGTAAATGTTTTAGTTGGTTAAACAAAGTGGGAAAAGGGTGAATATGTACTGTTTGGTATATGTGTTCATGTATTATGGGGTTTTGAAAGGTGAAGTGATGTTTTAAGATTTCAAATATTTTTAGAATGTTTTGTAAATCTCTGTAATGTTTTAGTAAATTGTGATGTTGGAGTGAAACTTGTTTGTGGGCTCTTTCGTGTAAGTTTAATGATAAAATGATTTTGAAGGTAAAAGGGGTGTTATGTAACAAGTGAGTGGGCTGTTATGAGAGTTGTAATATATTGTATTGGTTTTATAAAATTGTTTAATGAATTTGTGGAAGTGTTACAGAAATGTGAAAAGTGTTGTGGGCTATTTTGGTGTGAGTCGTATTTAAAAATCAATTTGAATAAAAAGTTGACTTTTGTGACTTGTGTTGTATACATGTGGGCTGTTTGGTGAATTTATGATATGGAAATATTATTTTCTTGTGAATATTATATTCATTGACTTGTTGAACTTGTTTGAGCACAAAGGGAAAACCCGGGTATCTAGGTGGGTGGACGTGTAATAGTATGCTAGTGAATCCGTGGGGTTTGGCCTCAGTTTCACTTATCAATATTGACACTTACAACTATAACTAAATTATGATGATGATGATTGGGGACCACTAGGTTATGGGTATGTACCCTACTAGTGGCTCATGCATGAGAATGGATATTTGTGATGGTTACTCTCACCGAGATACGAGGTACTTGGGACCCACAACTAGCTAGTGCCTAGGGGTTATTTCCCATTGCTTGTGCTCACTAGATATTTTGTGCTTATCGTCGACATATGGTATGAGTGGCTGGAAAATTCAGTATCCTTGGTATTTATTTTAAAATTGTTTATTCTTTAAATTAGCCCACTTGAAAACTGATTTTTTTTAAGTTGCATCTTTTAGAAATTGTAACTAGAAATTACGTGTTTTTGAAAACTCGCATGCTTTTCATCTTTGAATGTTTATCGCATGGAATCTCTTAGTGGTGGTATCCTACTAGGAATTGGCTCACACCCTACTTAAACCTTTGGGTGTAAGTAGACTTGGTTATTTTTGTTGTCGCAGGTTGGGTACAATTTTTTTTTTCCAGTGGTTCGGGTTTCTAGCAGGTCCTTGGTGGTTAAGTCTTGCGGAGACGGCTTGAGGGTGGTGCCCCATGCCATGAGGATTCTTGGGATATTTAATTTTGGTTTTGTACCTTTGGTATAGTCTTTTTTAGTTGTTTTAAGCTATGCAATTCAGTTCTGAATTTTTGTAAAAGATTGTTTGGTTTGAAAAATCCAGATTCGTTTTATTGGATTCTTTTATTGTTTTAAGTTTATAAACTCGGGTAAATCGTTCCCAATTCTCATTTTATGATACTCGGGCACTTGTGCAAGCCCGTGGGGATCAGGAATTCCCTTCGGGCCTTGTCACGGGCCAGGTTTGGCACTGGTTTCAGTGGTGACCAGATTTGGTTCGTGACATGTAATATAGGATTTTCTATTATCAAGAAGATATCGGTAATCACATTTATCAGAATGTGTTGTGTAACGCCCCGACCCTAGTTACCCAGAGTAGGTGCATTATTACATTACATTGGCATGATCACAAGAGATCAAGTCTCAAAAGACCGATTAGTTTAGTAGCCTTGGAAGTACTAGATACATACATAAGTTTTAATTTACATCAAGAAATGGATAAACAACAACATTGTGTCCCCTTTGAAAACACTCATATACCTTAGCCTATTCCTGCAGGTTAATCGTAATATAATTATTCACATCCTAGAAAAAATAAAACATATAGAGGGCTGAGCTCAGATGCTCAGTAAGGATAACAATATAGCAGAGACTATCATAAATAAGAATAAACAATTAAGGCAATGTATAAGACTAAAACACAACCTTTTAAACATAAACTTCAGCATAATATGGAAAAGATAAATCAAATAATTCCATTTAATTATTCACATGGATATTATACTATTTGAATAATCACATGTAATATCAAAATCTAATTTCATAATGATGGATTGCATAATGCTGGACATCATAACCACATAGTCAAGGCCTCGTGCCAAGAATATAAATAAGATTTTGTCAAGGCCTTGTGCCAAGACATTAGTTTATCTCATGATACCTACCAATGCATTAAGGAGCTATAGCGGGCTCCACCTGTCACTTACTAAGTCCAATTCATTCCTCATATGAAAAGTTTGAAACAAAATCTAAACATCCATATTAAAACTAACATACGAAATGTCAACATTTTAACCACAAACCATGAATGGTATAATAATAGCACATACATAGTCAAACATAAATCATTCAATACAAAATGGAATATCATATCAACCTTAATCAAGAATAAAATACACTCAAGGATATTGATATAAATGAAAATAATCGATAAAACTATTTGAGAGAAATATGCCCTTTTTCTTGAAAACATTTAAAAGTCGCACTATTTATCAAGAATCCGTTTAAAAGAGATTTTTTAATCAAAGTGTCCCATAACACTTTGAAAATTTTTAAAGGAATTTTAATTTTAAAACATTCATCTCCATATTAATAAATACTTAAATCCATTTTTAAAACATGGACATTAATGAGAAAGATTTAGAAGAATAAATCTTTAAAACATTTAAAATGATATTTTAGTTAGAGTTCCTAACCAAATGAGAGACTCTTGAATACAAATAATTGTGGTAATAAAAATGATATAATATCATGATAATAAATGGATTCATTATATACTATGTAAAAGGACAATATATACACCATACAAAAGTTAATTGGCACATAACAACAAAGAAGTATCAATGGAATGTAAATTGAGATGAAATCCCTTATAAAAACTGTATCCTTAGGTTAAGGATAAATCAATGAAATAATTATGTGCAAAAAATATAAATGAACTCAATATTATTGGATATTCAGTGTAAATTAATCAGAGGATATTCACACATATTCTTGTAAAAACAACACCAATGACTTGGATGTCTAACTCAAAGAATGGAAATTGAGTTAAGATTACTCTTATCAAGTTCATATCAATGAATTGAAAATTTATAAATGGAGAGATTATGTATATAAAAAGTTTATAAACACAAAGGAGATTTGAAATTACTACATAAATAAATAAATAGTGATTTCACACATAATCTTGGAGTAAAATAATCAATGAGTTTGCGTAAAACCTAATGAGTGGAAATCAAAATTAGAGATTCCCTTACTGATTTGGTAACTTTTGAAACATACACCCCATGAAAGAAGGATCATACAATGAAGATCTAAATAGCCATAAATTAAATTATATTACACAAAGAATAAAATTATGGACAATATATACACCACACAAAAGGAAATCGTGGCAATATAGCATGAATCTCACGGGAATAAGAAGTGAGATGAAGATCGCTTACCTTGTACTTTTCCTTGGTAGATGGTAGGTTAAACTCCTGTATAATGGTGAAATAATTTTTATTAATTTATAAAAGAACCACATAAATAAATATTATATCAAATATGATCTTCTAAGATTTCTTTGTTAATGATATTTCAGTAGTGTCATTGTTTTGGGTGTTAACTGATTCATTTTACTTTATATGTTTTGTTACATAAGTCATGTTTGTTATGGATAAGATGTATTTTATTTATATACAGAATTATATTAAGTTCTTAAAAATTATTTTTAATCATCAAATGAAAATTATTCTTGAATGGTTACGATGTGGAACGAAATCTCATCGCGTCATGGAGATGGTAATCGGTACGTACGCACGAGCGACAATATCATTATATTAATGGTGAAAGCGTATGTAATTGGATGATATATTATATATAAAGAACAATTAAAATTTTATATTTATTATTTAAATCATTTATACTCATTAATATACCCATCTAAATAATAAAGTGTTGAATAACAAACTACACCACAATGTGGCGACAGTAAGCCGTACGTACGCACGTATGTTGACTTTGTCATTCATAGGATAGATATAATAATGAATATGATTGTAACATATTTATAATAAATTCAAAATATAAATAAGGTACTGGATTTATTATTTTTTTATGGAAACAAAAATAAAAGAGGAAGTGGAAGAAGAAAAAAACTTTGAAAGAGGTGATGAAATTATTACCTCTTCTTCGGGTGCTTCCTTTGGATTTGATCAAAAGGGATCCTTAGGTTGGCTTTATGGTAAAAGTAAGGACTCTAGGTTAAATTGAGGGTAGTTGGGAAAATATTTGAGCATGGTTTGACCGTGCCAAATGGCTTTGGAGGTGTTATTTTGAGAGAAGGGGAAGTACCCTTTTATAAGAGAGGTGAGGGTCACTTTAGGAAGAGCTTGAAATATTAAATTATTATACAATAATATTTTGTTTATAATGGCTCAAAAGGGATTTATTTCTAGGATAAGGTGGTTATGGGTCGAAAAAATCTCAACCAATAGGTTTTTGAAATGTTTAGGTCACTATATTAACCATATTGTTTTTAGATTTAACTCTTAGTTAAATAGTTTAACTTTTACCATGTACTCTTGTATTATTATAATAAATGGTTAATAAACTTACTATAAAAATACAATCGAACCCAAAGTGGTTAATTAATGACATATATATCATTATATGAGTCCTTTTTCTGAACCTTATATTTTTATGAATATTATAACATTTAATAATATTGTATGTTTTTTTAAAAACTCATTTATATCAATTTTGACACTATTTAGTATTTGATTTTTGTGAAAGTCAAATAAAACATGATTACTACGAACCAAATAAATTAAATCAATACTAACATGTCATATTAACCTATAAAATTAGGTTAATTCATCAAAAGTATCAATTTACATTTATTTTTATATTTATAATATCAATTATTTTAATCTTTCATTAATAGGGTAATTATTTCATCATCATTGTGTCATAAATAAATTTAATTATTTAATGTATAAAAATTATAAATAAAATACCATTATGTAGGAAATATTTTTATATTTATAATTAATATTTATAGTTGAATTTATCTTATGTATAACCCTATATTAAAAATAGTTTAGTTATTAAACTTTGAATTTAACACTTTTAACTCTTATTTAAATATAATAATAATAAATGTCCTAATCTAATCCAGGTGGATAAAAAAGATCATATTTTATTCCTAAGGTTGATTTTGGTCGAAATACACTTATAAAAATAGAATTATTATATGTGTTAGGGTAATTATAATATCATTTTTACCTTTAATTAACCTATTTACTTTTAACCGTGGTTAATAAAATTGAAAAGTTAATATTCACCAAAAATTATTTTCATCCTATTGGACCAAATTTTACTTACTGATTTCAATATTGCCTCTAGGATTTTTGAAATTCAATTCACAGAATCAGTAAAATTACTTTTTATGCAAATTTTCAAATGTGCCTAGAAGGTGGGAAAAAGACATTAAAAAGTTCAACAAAATTTTATACATCTAATTTTATTATAAAATGACTCAAATGAATTAAATTGAAATTATATTGGTATTATATATCTATTTTGACTTAAAATAAATATAAATAAAATAAATAATTATTTAAATAAAAAGTTTGTTTTAAACAACAATAAAGTGTTTTTCACTATTCATCAAAAATTGAATGTTTTTAGAAAAATACAAAAAATTCACCCAAAGATAATTTTTATATTCCAAATTCAAAAATTATGTCTATTTTACCAAATTAAAAACATACAATATGTATTAATTAATTTAAAAAATATTCCCGTTGTCAAAACCAGAAAGCGGGTTTTTGAGGAGTAAAAACTGTTAAAAGATTGATACGTGTTTATGTCCAATTTATATGTAAAATTACTTCCAATGAACAACATTGGATTAAATGATACAAATATAATATAATTATACATCAAAACCATTCAAATGTATAATTTAATACACTAAATTATTTTGATTAAAAAAGTTGTTTTCAATTAAAATTTATTATTTTTCACTATTCATCAAAATATGAAAGTTATCAGGAAAGTAATGAAAATTTATCCGAACTAAATTTTTTTATCCCACTTCTAAATAAGAAGTTTATTTTGTCAAATTGAATATTTAAAAGTGTCAAATATTTTACTTAAAAAGGTTTCTCCATTAAAAGTCGGTAAAATTGAATTTTTTGAAAAATAATTCTTTTATCTAAAAAATTGAATTTTTTCTTACATTATGTATAAGAAAAACATAATATGTATGTTAAAATTATATGGAGTATATAAAATTCAAAATGCAGTTAATACTATTCATAACCTCTTTTTGAATGACTAGTTTGGTAAGTCGTGGTGCGCTCGAAATTGGTGTTCCGTGTAGCTTAAGCTATTGAATTACTTTAAAGAAAATAACTTATTATGAAATCTTGGGGTGTTACATTATTCCCTTCTTTTGGAAATTACGTCCTCGCAATTTTAAAATTGGGCTTGGGAACTTCATTGAAAGTCCCACATCAGAAAAAGAGTCAATAGTACTATCACTTTAAAAGAAAGAAAGATAAGTACAAAGGTCACCTGACATAACCCATACTAGGATTCCATGTAGGAAAAAATGGATATGGAATATAAACTAATTGTAAGGTTCTGATGGAGAGAGATAGAAAACATTATTAGGATGAATTTAACAATAATAAAACCACGATCTTGTGATGGGTTAAATGATCATTAGTTTCCCAGAAGAAAAAGTAAAAATACAACGTTTTTTGATTTAAGTTCCATTTTATAAAGTTGAGGAATTTATTTATGAGATTGACTAATAACATAAAGATATATACTTACTTTTCAAGTATAGTTTCATCCTTTAATAAATTTCTACCACTAACTCATCTTTTCTCCAAACGACGAGTATTCAAGATGACTTGGTCACATTTGAAGCGCTATAATCAACTTATAGAGAATCACAATATCCAAAAAGGATGAACTATATATTTACATTTTCTTTAGAGATTAACCAAAACCAAAATGGTTAGTATAAGATGAGATGATCCCCAAAATGGATAATCCTTTATAGAAAGAAATACTAATCTTAATTTCCAAAATTAAACAAATTATAATAAAGATAATTCAATAAACAATTATCCTTAAAACACTTCAATATAATCCAAACTAAGACTGAAACCCAAATGTTAGAAGAATTTAATCACATAGTCTTTCATAGTAAGTTTTAACATTTATCTCCAAATAACATCAACTAATCTTAAAGTATCATACTGAAGTGTAATTAACTAAATCACATATTCTTTATGATAGGTTAATCATTTCCATCAATAAAATTAATCTCTATAAAAAATATAAAATCGTCCAAAATAAAAATCCACTATTACTCCTAAAATGAAATCCCATAGTATTCTATTTTCCTTAGGCATATAGTGTTCTCAACAGAGTGATCATCTTCCAAAATAACATTTATCACTTAATCACCAAATCATTTTTCTATAATAAGGATATCCATTTGGTAAAAAATAAAATCCCAAATCAACTTATTATTGATCAATAATATCATTTAACTAAAAATAATTAGTCACACTAACTTGGGACTTCACGTAGTCCAGTGGTAGGCGATAAATCTCAGGCGCACTTTGGTTGTGGGTTTGATTCCCGCAGCTTCGTCCGACGCGACGAGTTGTCACATGGTCTACATGTTGTCCTTTTTGAAAAAATATATTTTATAACATTCCCAAAATGAGATAAATTAATCAAAATGACCATAACATAATTTAACCACAAATGTTATCTCATACCTCACATTTTCATCCCAAAAATTAATAACCTGTAATTACCTCAACTTCAAGGATCATATAAACCCAAATGGTTCTTTATAACTATATCCACAAAAGAAAATATAATTCTTCCTTAAATATAATTTTCACATAAAAAACTGTAGGTTTACACATACAAGAGAAAAGTCTTCCAAAGTAATCCCATCAACAAAGATCATTAACACTTTTAAACATTTCTAAATCTATTAATTTCCACATAGGTTCTTCCTTGACCAAGTGGTTATCCTATAGAATATGGCATTGACTTAGGTAATTCTCAGGTCCCTTACATTTATTGAAAATGAATGTAAATGGATTCTTAGGATCATTTTAATTTTATTCCATAGTACTCTTCATTTTCCCTAAGAAATTATTTACTTTATGTCCATATTTCCCACACATAAAACATTTCTTTATTCCATTGAGACACTTTCCTGGGTGTCTCCTTCCATATTTCTAGCATGATGGAAATTGAGATTTCTTTTCCCTATGGTATCCACTTCTATATCTCTTATCATTATCTTCCTTTCTCTTCTTTGTTGAGTTTGGGATTTGGTTAATATATATATTGCTGATTATATTTTTGGAAACCTGCTTCGGTATGAACACAATATCTTTTATGCCTATCAACATTCCATTTAGTTTCTCATAACCAACATCATGCCCACCATGTAAATCATGTTCATTGTTAATATAATTTCCTTGTATTCCAACCATTGACTAAAACCAGAAAGCATAGTGTGAGTGACAATAGTCATAAAATCATTTAGAGAATATGATGACACCTTATTTTCTATCTAAAACACCTTAGTATTAACCAAGGTTATTTATTCTCATCTTATATTAAAATCATTCAAATCATTTTGTAAATAAAATGTGAATTATCCTGATCATATCCCCTGGGAGTGTCATCTCCAAGAGTGCAAAAAGTCCCGCTGTCATGCACCAGTTCCCGTTTGAGTCTAGCTCAAAGTGGTGTTTTCAGGTTTTACCCATAGGTACATCTATTCCAGAGCCGCCTCTACCTACTCGTATCCATACAGGGATGTATTTCTTGGAAAACCTATATAATATTTATATTACCAATTTTTTTGGATGTTATTTTATACTAATCATCAAAGTCTATCTTAGGGTAGTGTTTTCTAATCAGAGTTTTTCTAAATCTATCTTCCAAGGTTTGTACTAAAATTCCTATGATACCAACTATAATTCTCTGACCCTTGTTACCCAAAGTAGGTGCATTATTACATAACATTGGCATAATCACAAGAGATCAAGTCTCGAAAGACCTATTAGTTTAGTATCCTTGGAAGTACTAGATACATACATAAGTTTTACATTACATAACCAAATGGAAAAACAACAACATTGTGTCCCCTTTAAATACACTCATATCCCTTATCCCATTCCCACAAGTTAATCGTAATATAATTATTCCTATCCTTGAAAAAATAAAACATAGAAAGGGGTGAGATTAGATGCTTAGTAAGGATAACAATAGAGCAGAGACTATCCTAAATAAGCATAAACATTTAAGGCAATGTATAAGACTAAAACACAACCTTTTAAACATAAACTTCAGCATAATATGGAAAAGATAAATCAAATAATTACATTTACTTATTCACATGGATATTCTACTTGTCGAATAATCACATGTAACATCAATATCTAATTTCATAATGATGGAATGCATAATGCTGGACATCATAACCACATAGTCAAGGCCTCATGACAAGACTATAAATAATATTTTGTCAAGGCCTTGTGCTAAGAAATTAGTTTGTCTCATGAGACCTACCATTGCATCGAGGAGCTATAGCAGGCACCACCCGTCACTTACTAATTCCAATTCACTCCTCATATGAAAATGTTGAAACATAATCTAAACATTCGTATTAAAACCAGCATACGAAATGTCAATGTTTTAACCACAAACCATGAATGGTATAAAAATAGAACATAAACAGTCAAACATAACTCATTCAATACAATATGGAATATTTTATCAACCTCAATCAAGAATAAAATACACTCAAGGATATTTACATAGATGAAAATAATTGGTAAAACTATTTGATAGAAATATCCCCTTTTTCTAGAAAACATTTAAAAGTTGCACAATTTATCAGGAAGCCATTTAAAAGAGGTTTTGGAATCAAAGTGTCCCTTAAAAATTTGAAACACTTGAAAGGAATTTCAATTTTAAAATATTCATGTCCATTTGAATAAATCCTTTAAAACATTTTTAAAACAAGGACATTAATGAGAAATATTTAGAAGAATAAATCTTTAAAACATTTAAAATGATATTTTAGTTAGAGTTCCTAACCAAATGGGAGACGCTTGAATAAAAATAATTGAGGTAATAAAAGCTCTATAATATCATGTGATTAAATGGATTCATGATATACTATGTCAAAGGATAGTATATACACCATATAAAAGTGAATTGGTGCATAACAACAAACAAGTCTCAATGGAATGTAAATTGAGATGAAATCCATTATAAAGACTGTATCCTTAGGTTAATGATAAATAAATGAAATAATTATGTGTGAAAAATATAAATACACTCAATATAATTGGATATTTAGTGTAAATCAATCATAGGTCATTGAAACATATTCTTGTAAAAACAACACCAATGACTTGGATGTCTAACTCAATGAATGGAAATTGAGTTAAGATTACTCTTATCATGTTCATATCGATGACTTTAGAATTTATCAATGGAGTTATTATGTGTATAAAAAGTATATCCTCACAAAGGGGATTGTAAATTACTACATAAATAAATAAATAGTGATTTCAGACATAATCTTGGAGTAAAATAATCAATGAGTTTGCGTAAAACCCTATGAATGGAAGTCGAAATTAGAGATTCCCTTACCAATTTGGTAACTTTAGAAACATACACCCCCTGAAATAAGGATCATAAAAAGAAGGTTTAAATACCCATAAATTAATGTATATTACGCAAAGTATACAATTATGGGTAGTATATACACCACACAAATGGAAATCGTGACAATATAGCATGAATCTCACGGGAATAATAAGTGAGATGAAAACCCCTTACCTTGTACTTTTCTTAGTAGAGGGTTGGTTAAAATAATTTATAATGGTGAAATAATTGTTATTAAATTATACAAGAACCATATACATAAATATTATATCATATATGATACTTTAATATTTCTTTGTTAATGATATCTCAGTAGTATCATTGTTTTGGGTGTTATCTGATACATTTTACTTTATATGTTTTGTTACATAAGTCATGTTTGTTATGGATAGGATGTATTTGATTCATATCCATAATGATATTAAGTTCTTAAATATTATTTTTAATCATCAAATGAAAATTATTCTTTAATGGTTCTGATGGGGAATGAAATCTCATCGCGTCGTGGAGACGGTAAGCCGTACGTACGCACGAGTGACAATATCATTCTATTAGTGATGAAATCATATGTAATTGGGTGGTATATTATATATAAAGAAACATTAAAATTTTATGTTTGTTATTTAAATCAGTTATACTCATTATTATACCCATCCAAATAATAAAGTGTTGAATAAAAAACTACACCATGACGTGGAGACGGTAAGCCGTGCGTACACACGTATGGTGACTTTGTCATTCATAGGATTAATATAATAATAAATATGGGTGTAAAATATTTATAATAACATCACAGTATGTATAAGGTATTGTATTTATTATTTTGTTATGGAAACTATAATTAAAGAGGAAGTGGAAGAAGAAAATAACTTTGAAAGAGGTGATGAAATTATTACCCCTTCTTTGGGTGCTTCCTTTTGATTTGATCAAAAGAGATCATTAGGTTGGATTTATGATCAAAGTAAGGACTCTAGGTTTAATTGAGGGAAGTTGGGAAGATATTTGAGTAGGTTTTGTCCGATAAAAAAGGCTTTGGAGGTGTGATTTTGAGAGAAGGGGAAGTACCCTTTTATAAGAGAGGTGAGGGTCACTTTAGGAAGAGCTTGAAATATTAATTTATTATAAAATCATATTCAGTTTATAATGGATCCAAAGAATTTATTTCAAGGATAAGGTGGTTCTAGGTTTAAAAACTCTCAACCAATAGGTTTTAGATAGGTTTAGGTCACCATATTAACCTTATTTTTTTAGATTTAACTCTTAGTTAAATAGTTTAACATTTACCATGTACTATTGTATTATTATAATAAATGGTTAATAAAATTAATATAAAAATACAATAGAACCCCAAGTGGTTAAATAATGACATATATATCATTATATGAGTCCTTTAACCAAACCTTATATTTTTAGGAATATTATAACATTTAATAATATAGTATTTGTTTTAAAAACTCATTTATGTCAATTTTGACACTATTTAGTATTTGGTTTTTGTGAAAGTCAAAAAAACTTGATTACTAAAAAATAAATAAATTAAATCAATCCAAAAATGTCATATTATCCTAGAAAATTATTTTAATTCATCAAAAGTCTCAATTTACATTTATTTGGATATTTATAATATCAATTATTTTAATCTTTCATTAATAAGGTAATGACTTCATCATCATTGTGTCATAAATAAATTTATTTATTTAATGTCTAAAAATTATAAATATAATACCATTATGTAGGAAAATTTTTATCTTTATAATTAATATTTATAGTTGAATTTATCTTATGTATAACCCTATATTAAAAATGGTTTAGTTATTAAAATTTGAATTTAACACTTTTAAATATTCTTTAAATTAAATAATAATAATGTCTTAATCTAATCCAAGTGGATAAAAGGATCATATTTTATTACTAAGGTTTATTTTGGTCGAAATAAACTTATCCAATAGAATTAGGACATGTGTTAGGGTAATTATAATATCATTTTTACCTTTAATTACCCGATTTACTTTTAACCGAGGAAAATAAAATTGAAAAGTTAATATTCACCAAAAATTATTTTCATCCTATTGAACCACATTTTACTTACTGATTTCAAACATTTCTCTATTATTTTTTAAATTCAATTAACAGAAGCGGTAAAATTAAGTTTTATGCAAATTTGCAAATGTACCTAGAAGGTGGGTAAAAGATGTTAAAAAGTTCAATAAAATTTTATACGTCTAATTTTATTTTAAATTGACTCCAACGAATTACATTGAAATTATATTGGTATTATGTATCTATTTTTACTTAAAATAAATTTAAATAAAATAAATAACTATTTAAATAAAAAGTAGTTTTTAAACAATAACGTAGTGTTTTTCACTATTTATCAAAAATTTAAAGTTTTTAGAAAAATACCAAAAATTAAACCAAAGATAATTTTGATATTCCAAATTAAAAAATGATGTCTATTTTACCAAATTCAAAACATAGAAGTATTATTAATTAATTTAAAAAAATATTCATGTTGTCAAAAACAGAAAGCGGGTTTTTGAGGAGTAAAAACTATCAAAAGATTGATATGTGTTTATATCCAATTTAAATGTAAAATTACTTCCAATGAAAAAAATTGGATTAAATGATAAAAATATAATCTAATTATACATAAAAAACATTCAAATGTATAATTTAACACTATAAATTATTTTGATTAAAAAAGTTGTTTTCAATTAAAATTTTGTATTTTTCACTATTCATCAAAATATGAAAATTATCAAAAAAACACCGAAAAATTATCCAAACTAAATTTTTATGTCCCGCTTCCAAAGAAGAAGTGTATTTTGTCAAATTGAATATATAAAAGTGTCAAATATTGGACTTAAAAAGGGTTCTCCATTAAAAGTCAGTAAAATTGCATTTTTGAAAAATACTTATTTTATCTGAAAAATTGAATTTGTCCTTATATTATATCTAAGAAACACATAATATAGATGTTAAAATTATATGGAGTATATAAAATTCAAAATTTAGTTAATACTATTCATAACTGCGTTTTGAACGACTAGTTTGGTAAGTCGTGGTGCGCTCGAACTCGGTGTTGTGTATAACACAAGATATTACATTAGTTTAAAGAAAATAACTTATTATGAAATCTTGGGGTGTTACATTCTTCGTCTATATTGGAAATTGCATCCTCACAATTTTAAAATTGGGTTTGGGAACTTAATTGAATGTCCCATATCAGAAAAAGAGTCAATAAAACTACCACTTTAAAATAAAGAGAGAGAAGTACAAAGATCACCCAAGCTAACCCATACTAGGATTCCATGTAGGTAAACATGGATATGGAAGATAAATTAAGTGTCATGTTCTGATGGAGAGTGATAGAAAACATGATTAGAAGAAACTTAACAACAAGAAATCCAAAATATTGTGATGGGTTAAATGGTCAATAGTTTCCTAGTAGTAAAAGTAAATGGATAATGTTTTTTGACTTAAGTTCTATTTCATAAAGTTGAAGAATTTATTAATGAGATTGAATAAGAACAAAAATATATATACTTAATTTTCAATTAGAGTTTCATTCTTTAATAAATTTCTACCACTAACTCATCTTTTATCCAAACTATGAGTATTCAAGATAAATTGGTCACACCTGATGCACTAGAATCAACTTCTAGAGAATCACATAATCCACAAAGGATGAACTATATATTTCAATTTTCTTTAGAGATTAACCAAAACCAAAATGGGTAGTACAAGATCATATGATCCCCAAAATGGATAATCCTTTATTAAAAGAAATACTAATCTTAATTTTCAAAATTAAACAAATAATTCCCAAAGTTTAATAAAGACCATTCAATAAACAATTGTCCTTAAAATCCTTCAATATAATGCAAACTAAGATTGAAACCCAAAACTTAGAAGAATTTAATTACACAGTCTTTCATAGTAAATATAAACATTTATCTCCAAATAACATCAACTACTCTTAAAGTCTCATAATAAAGTGTAATTAACCAAATCACATATTCTCCATGATAGTTTAATCATTTCCATTAATAACCTGAATCTCTATAAAAAAAAAATCTTTCAAAATAGAAATCCACTACTACTCCTCAAATGAAATCCCATAGTATTCTATTTTCCGTAGGCATATAGTGTTCTCAACAGAGCGAACGTCTTCCAAAATAACATTTATCACTTAATCACCAAATCATTTTCCTATACTAAGGATATCCACTTGATAAAACATAAAACCCCAAATCAACATACTATTGATCAATAAAACCATTTAACTAAAAATAATTAGTCACAATAACCAGAGACTTCACATAGTCTAGTGGTAAGCGATAAATCCCAACTACACTTTGGTTGTGGGTTTGATTCCCACAGCTTTGTCCAACGCGACAGGTTTTCACATGGTCTGCTTGTTGTAATTTTCCAAAAAAATCTATTTTATAACATTCCCAAAATGAGATAAATTCCTCACAATGACCATAACATAATTTAACAACAAATGTTATCTCATACCTTTCATTTTCATCCCAAAAATTAATAACCAGTAATTTCCTCAAATTCAAGGATCATATAAACCCAAATGGGTTTTTATAACTATATTAAAAAAATAAAACATAATTATTACTTAAATATCATTTTCACATAACAAACTATAGGGTTACACATACAAGAGAAAAGTATTCCAAAGTAATCCCATCAACAAAGAACATTAATACATTTAAACATTTCTCCATAAATTTATTTTCACATAGGTTCTTCCTTGACCTAGTGGTCATCCTATAGAATAGGGAATTGACTCAAGTAATGCCTAGATCCCTTACATTTATGGAAAATGACTGTAAATGGATTCTTAGGATTATTTTTATTTTCTTCCATAGTACCCTTCTTTTTACCTCAAAAATTATTTACTTTATGACCTTCTTTCCCACACATAAAGCATTTCTTTGTTCCATTAAGACACTTTCCTAGGTGTCTCCTTCCACATTTCTGACATGATGGAAATTGAGATTTCTTTTCTCCATGGTATACACTAATAGGTCCATTATCATTCTCTGCCTTTCTCTTCTTTTTTGAGTTTTTTATTTGGTTAATTTATATATTGTTGATAATATTTTTTTGAAACCTGCTTTGGCATGAACACAATATCTTTTACACCTATCAATATTCTATTTAGTTTCTCATCCCCACCATCATGCCCACTATGTAAATCATGTTCATTGTTACTATGACTTCCTTGGAATCTAGCCATTGACTAAAACTATAAAGCATAGTGTGAGTAACAATAGTCATAAAATAATTTAGAGAATATCATGACACCTTATTTTCAATCTAAAACACCTTAGTATTAACTAAGGTAATTTATTCTCATATTATATTAAAATCCTTCAAATAGGTTTGTAATGAAAATTTTAATTATCCTAAGAATATCCCCCAGGAGTGTCGTAACCAAGAGTGTAGTAAGATCCATTGTTGTGCACCAGTTCCTGTTCGAGTCTAGATCAAAGTGGTGTTTTCAGGTTTTAACCCTAGGTACATCTATTCCAGAGCTGCCTCTACCTGCTCGTATCTAGACAGAGACGTATTGTTTGGAAAAACATCATAATATTTACATTACCAATTTTTTTTGGATGTTCTTCTATACTAATCCTCAAAATATATCTTAGGGTAGTATTTTCTAATCATTGTTTTTCTAAATATAGCTTCCAAGGTTTGTACTAGAATTCTTATGATACCAAATGTAACGCCCTGACCCTAGTTACCCAGCGTCGGTGAATTATTACATAACAATGGCATGATCACAAGAGATCAAGTCTTAAAAGACCGATTAGTTTAGTATCCTTGGAAGTACTAGATACATACATAAGTTTTACATTACATCACAAAATGAAAAAACAAAAACATTGTGTTCCCTTTGAACACACTCATATCCCTTAGAATATTCTTGCAATTTAATCGTCATATAATTCTTCGCATCCTAGAAAAAATAAAACATATAAAGGGGTGATCTTATATGCTCATTAAGGACAAAAATATAAAGGAGACTATCATAAATATGTATAAACATTTAAGGCAATGTATAAGACTAAAACACGACCTTTTAAACATAAAATTCAACATAATATGGAAAAGATAAATCAAATAGTTCCATTTACTTATTCCCATGGATATTATACTAGTTGAATAATCACATGTAATATCAATAGATAATTTCATAATTATGGAATACATAATGTTGAACAACATAACCGCATAATCAAGGCCTCATGCCAAGACTATAAATAAGATTTTGTCAAGGCCTTGTTCCAAGACACTAGTTTATCTCATGAGACCTACTGATGCATCGAGGAGCTATAGCGGGCTCCACCCGTCACTTAATAAGTTCAATGCATTCCACATATGAAAAGATTGAAACATAATCTAAATATTCCTAATAAAACTAGCATACGAAATGCAAATATTTTAACCACAAACCATGAATGGTATAAAAATAGCACATCCATAGTCAAACATAACTCATTCAATACAATATAGAAGATTGTATCAACCTCAATCAAGAATAAAATACACTGAAGTATATTGACAAAGATTAAAATAATTGGTAAAACTATTTGAGAGAAATATCCCCTTTTTCTTGAAAACATTTAAAAGTCGCACTATTTATCAAGAATCCATTTAAAAGAGATTTTTGAATCAAAGTGTCCCATACCACTTTGAAAAATTTGAATGGAATTTTAATTTTAAAATATTCATGTTCATATGAATAAATCCTTAAAACCATTTTAAAACATGGACATTAATGAGAAATATTTAGAAGAATAAATCGTTAAAACATTTAAAATGATATTTTAGTTAGAGTTCCTAACCAAATGAGAGACACTTGAATACAAATAATTGAGGTAATCAAAAGGCTACAATATCATGAGAATAAATGGATTCATGATATACTATGTCAAAGGACAATATATACACCATATAAAAGTGAATTGGCGCATAACAACAAAGAAGTCTCAATGGAATGTATATTGAGATGAAATCCCTTATAAATACTGTATCCTTAGGTTAAGGTTAAGTCAATGAAATAATTATGTGTGAAAAATATAAATACACTCAATATGATTGGATATTCAGTATAAATCAATCATAGTACATTCACACATATTCATGTAAAAACAACATCAATGATTTTGATGTCTAACTCAATGAATGGAAATTGAGTTAAGATTAATCTTATCAAGTTCATATTGATGAATTGAGAATTTATCAATAGAGTGATTATTTGTATCAAAATTATACACAAACAAAGGGTAGTATAAATTACTACATAAATAAATAAATACTGATTTCACACATAATTTTTGAGTAAAATAATCAACGAGTTTGCGTAAAACCCAATGATTGGAAATCGAAATTAGAGATTCCCATACCGATTTGGTAACTTTCAAAACATACACCCCATGAAATAAGGATCATACAAGGAAGATTTAAATACCCATAAATTAAATTATATTACACAAATAATATAATTATGGGCAATACATACACCACAAAAAGTAAATTGTGGTAATATAGCATGAATCTCACAGGAATAAGAAGTGAGATGAAAACCCATTACCTTGTACTTTTCCTTAGTAGAGGGTAGGTTAAAATCTTGTATAATTTTTAAATAATTTTTATTAAATTATAAAATAACCACATATATAAATATTATATCATATATGATCTTCTAATATTTATTTGTTAATGATATTTCAGTAGTATCATTGTTTTGGGTTTTAACTGATTCATTTTCCTTTATATGTTTTATTATGTAAGTCATGTTTATTATGGATAGGATGTATTTGATTCATATATAGAATTATATTAAGTTCTTAAACATTATTTTTAATCATCAAATGAAAAATATTCTTGAATGGTTACGACGAGGAACAAAATCTCATCGCGTCGTGGATAAGGTAAGCCGTACGTACGCACGAGCGACAATATAATTCTATTAGTGGTGAAATCATATGTAATTAGATGGTATATTATATATAATGAATAATTAACAGGTTATAATTATTATTTAAATCAGTTATAGTCATTATTATACCCTTACAAATAATAAAGTGTTGAATAACAAACTCTACCACGACGTGGAAACGATAAGCCGTATGTACGCACGTATAGTGAATTTATCATTCATAGGATGGATAGAATAATGAATATGGTTGTAACATATTTATAATAACATCAAAGTATTTATAATGTATTGGATTTATTATTTTGGTATGGAAACAATAATGAAAGAGGAAGTGAAAGAAGAAATGAACTTTGAAAGAGGTGATGAAATTATTGCCTCTTCTTCGGGAGATTCCTTTTCATTTGATCAAAAGGGATCCTTAGGTTGTCTTTGTGATAAAAGTAAGGACTCTAAGTTCAAGTGAGGGTAGTTGGGAAGATATTTGAACAGGGGTTGTCTGAGCCAAATGGCTTTTTAGGTGTGATTTTTAGAGAAGGGGAAGTACCCTTTTATAAGAGAGGTGAAATTCACTTTAGTAAAAGCTTGAAATATTAATTTATTATACAATAATATTCGTTTTATAATAGATAAAAAAGATTTATTTAGATTATAATATGGTTATGGGTAGAAAAACACTCAACCAATAGGTTTTAGACAGGTTTAGGTCACCATATTAACCTTATTATTTTAGATTTAACTCTTAGTTAAATAGTTTAACTTTTACCATGTACTCTTGTATTATTATAATAAATGGTTAATAAATAAAATATAAAATCCAATAGAACCCCAAGTGGTTAATTAATGACATATATATCATTATATGAGTCCTTTTTCCAAAACTTATATTTTTAGTAATATTATATCATTTAGTAATATAGTATTTGTTTTAAAAACTTATTTATGTCAATTTTGACACTATTTTGTATTTGGTTTTTGTGAAAGTCAAAAAAACGTGATTAATTTGAAAAAAATAAATGAAATCAATCATAACATGTCATATTAACCTATAAAATTAGTTTAATGCCTCAAAATTTTCGATTTACATTTATTTGGATATTTATAATATCAATTATTTTAATCATTAATTAATAAGGTAATTACTACATCATCATTGTGTCATAAATAAGTTTACCTATTTAATGTATAAAAATTATAAATAAAATACATTTATGTAGGAAATATTTTTATATTTATAATTAATATTTATAGTTTAATTTATCTTATGTATAAACCTATATTAAAATTGGTTTAGCTATTAAACATTGAATTTAACACTTTTAACTCTTCTTTAAATAAAATAATAATAAATTTCCTAATCTAATAAAAGTGGATAAAAAGGATCATATTTTATTCCTAAGGTTTATTTTGGTAGAAATACAGTTATTAAATAGAATTAGGACATGTTTTAGGGTAATTATAATATCATTTTTACCTTTAATTACCCTATTTACTTTTAACCGTGGTAAATAAAATTGAAAAGTTAGTATTCACCAAAAATTATTTTCACCCTATTGAACGAAATTTTACTTAAAGATTTCAACCGTGTCTCTCGTATTTTTTAAATTAAATTCACATAAGTGGTAAAATTGCATTTTATACAAATTTATAAATGTGCCTAAAAGGTGGGTAAAAGACTTTAAAAAGTTCAATAAAATTTTATACATCTAATTTTATTATAAAATGACTCCAATTAATTACATTGAACTTATATTGGTATTATTTATCTATTTTTACTTAAAATAAAATAAAATTAAATAAATAATTATTTAAATAAAGATTAGGTCTTAAACAATAACGTAGTGTTTTTCACTATTCATCAAAAATTGAAAGTTTTTAGAAAAATACTAAAAATTCACCCAAAGATAATTTTGATATTCCAAATTCAAAAATGATGTCTATTTTACCAAATTAAAAACATATAAGCTGTATTAATTAATTTAAAAATATATTCCCATTGTCAAAACCAGAAAGCAGGTTTTTGAGGAGTAAAAACTATAAAAAGATTGATATGTGTGTATGTCCAATTTAAATGTTAAATTACTTACAATGACCAAAATTGGATTAAATGATAAAAATATAATCTAATTATACATAAAAACCATTAAAATATATAATTTAACACTGTAAATTATTTTGATTAAAACATTTGTTTTCAATTAAAATTTAGTATTTTTCACTATTCATCAAAATATGAAAGTAACCAGAAAAGCACTGAAAATTTATATAATGTAAATTTTTATGTCCCTATTTTAAAAAAGAAGCTTATTTTGTCAAATTTAATATATAAAAGTGTCAAATATTTGATTTCAAAAGGGTTCTTCATTAAAAGGTGATAAAATTGCATTTTTTGAAAAATACTTCTTTTACTTGAAAAATTGAATTTGTTCTTATATTATGTCTAATAAACACATAATATAAATGTTAAAATTATATGGAGTATATAAAATTCAAAATACAGTTAATACTATTCATAACCACTTTTTGAATGACTAGTTTGGTATGTCGTGGTGTGCTTGAACTCGGTGTTGCGTGTAACACAAGCTATTGAATTACTTTAAAGAAAACAACTTATTATAAAATCTTGGGGTGTTACATTCTTCCCCTATTTGGGAAATTGCGTCCTCAAAATTTTTAAATTGGGCTTGGGAACTTCATTGAATGTCCCACATCAAAAAAGAGTCAATAAAACTATCACTTTGAAAGAAAGAAAGAGAAGTATAAAGGTCACCTGAGATAACCCATACTAGGATTCCATGTAGGTAAACATGGATATGGAAGATAAAATAAGTGTCACATTCTGATGGAGAGTGATAGAAGAAATGATCAGGAGAAAGTTATCAACAAGTAAACCACAAACTTATGATGGGTTAAACGGTCCTTAGTTTCCCAATAGGAAAAGTAAACAGACAACATTTTTTGATTTAAGTTACATTTCATAAAGTTGAGGAATTTATTTATGATATTGACTAATAACATAAAGAGATATACTTACTTTTCAGGTAGATTTTATTCCTTTAATAAATTTTTACCACTAACTTATCTTTTCTCTAAATGATGAGTATTCAAGATGAATTGGTCACAACTGAAGCGCTAGAATCAACTTCTAGAGAATCACATAATCCAAAAAGGATGAACTATATATTTCCCTTGTCTTTAGAGATTAACCAAAACCAAAATTGTTAGTACAAGATCAGATGATCCCCAAAATGGATAATCCTTTATAGAAAGAAATACTAATTGTAATTTCCAAAATTAAACAAATAATACCCAGAGTTTAATAAATATCATTCAATAAATAATTGTCCTTAAAATACTTTAATATAACCCAAACTAAGATTGAAACCAAAAACTCAGAATAATTTAATCACATAGTCTTTCATAGTAAATCTTAACATTTATCTCCAAATAACATTAACTACTCTTAAAGTCTTATACTGAAGTGTAATTAACCAAATCACATATTCTCTGTGATAGGTTAATCATTTCCATTAATAACCTAAATCTATATAAAAGACATAAAATTTTCCAAAATAAAAATCCACTATTACTCCCCAAATGAAATCCCATAGTATTATATTTTCCTTAGGCATATAGTGTTCTCAACAGAGCTAACGTCTTCCAAAATAACATTTATCACTTAATCACTAAATCATTTTACTATACTAAGGATATCCATTTGAAAAAACATAAGATCCAAAATCAATTTATTATTGATCAATAAAATCATTTAACTAAAAAGAATTAGTCACAATAACCAGGGACTTCACATAGTCCAGTGGTAGGCGACAAATCCCAATCGCACTTTGGTTGTGGGTTTGATTCCCATAGGTTTGTCCAACACGACGGGTTGTCACATGGTCTGTGTGT
This sequence comes from Viscum album, assembly GCA_963277665.1. NCBI lineage: Eukaryota > Viridiplantae > Streptophyta > Magnoliopsida > Santalales > Viscaceae > Viscum > Viscum album. The sequence continues at coordinate 703,433,316 of OY728127.1, forward strand.
TTTCCCTTTCTAAAAACTATATTTCATAACATTCCCAAAATAAGATAAATTCCTCAAAATGACCATAACATAATTTAACCACAAATGTTATCTCATACCTTGCATTTTCATCCCAAAAACTAATAACCTGTAATTACCTCAAATTCAAGGATCATATAAATCCAAATGGTTCTTTATAACTATATCCACAAAAGAAAAGATATTTCTTCCTCAAATATAATTTTCACATAAAAAATGTAGGGTTACACATACAAGAGAAAAGTCTTCCAAAGTAACCCCATCAATAAAGAGAATTAATACTTTTAAAAATTTATCCATCCATTTATTTCCACATAGGTTCTTCTATGACCTAGTGGTTATCCTATAGAATAGGGAATTGACTTGGGTAATTCCCAGGTCCCTTACATTTACAAAAAATGGCTGTAAATGGATTCTTAGGATAATTTTTATTTTATTCTTTAGTACTCCTCATTTTTCCTAAAAAATTATTTACCTTATGTCCTTTTTTCCCACACATAAAGCATTTCTTTATTCTATTGAGACACTTTTATGGGTGTATCCTTCCACATTTCTAACATGATGGAAATTGAGCTTTCTTTTCTCCATGATCATCACTACCGGAGCTCTTATCATTATCTTCCTTTCTCATTTTTTTTGAGTTTGGGATTTTGTTAATGTATATATTGTTGATCATATTTTTGGAAACCAACTTCAGCATGAACACAATATCTTTTATGTCTATCAATATTCCATTTACTTTCTCATCTCCACCATAATTCCCACAATGTACATCATGTTCATTGTTACTACGACTTCCTTGTAATCCAGCCATTGACTAAAACAAAAATCAAAGTGTGAGTAACAACAGTCACAAAATCATTTAGAGAATATCATGACACCTTATTTTCAATCTGAAACACCTTAGTATTAACCAAGGTTATTTATTCACATCTTATATTAAAATCCTTCAAATTGGTTTGTAAAGAAAATGTGAAGTATCCTAAGAATTTACCCCAGATGTTTTGTAACCAAGATTTCAGCAAGGTCCGTTGCCATGCAACAGTTCCGGTTCAAGTCTATCTCAAAGTAGTGTTTTTGAGTTTTACCCCAAGGTACATCTGTGCCAGAGCCACCTCTACCTGCTCATATCCAGACATGGATGTATTTCTTGTAAAACCCACATAATATTTACATTAACAAAATTTTTGGAGGTTCTTCTATACTAATCCTGAAAGTCTATCTTAGGGTAGTGTTTTATAATCAGAGTTTTTCTAAATCTAACTTCCAAGGTTTGTAATAAACTTCATCTGATACTTACTGTAACACCCCAACCTTAGTTACCCAGAGACGGTGCATTATTACATAACATTGGAATGATCACAAGAGATAATGTCTCAAAAGACCGATTAGTTTAGTATCCTTGGAAGTACTAGATACATACATAAGTTTTACATTACATCATGAAATGAAAAAACAAAAACATTGTGTCCCCTTTGAACACACTCATATCCCTTAGGCTATTCCTATAGGTTAATCGTAATATACTTCTTCGCATCCTAGAAAAAATAAAACATAGAAAGGTGTGAGCTCATATGCTCAGTAAGGATAACAATATAGCGGAGACTATCTTAAATAAGCATAAATATTTAAGGCAATGTATAAGAATAAAACACAGCCTTTTAAACATAAACTTTATCATAATATGGAAAGGATAAATCAAATAATGCCATTTAATTATTCACATGGATATTATACTAGTCGAATATCACATGTAATATCAATAGATAATTTCATAATGATAGAATGCATAATTCTGGACATCATAACCACATAGTCAAGGCCTCGTGCAAAGACTATAAATAAGATTTTTCAAAGGACTTTTTCCAAAACACTAGTTTGTGTCATGAGACCTATCAATGCATTGAGGATCTATAGAGGGCTCCACCTGTCACTTACTAAGTCCAATGCATCCCTCATATGAAAATGTTGAAACATAATCTAAACATTCGTATTAAAACTAGCATATGAAATGTCAATATTTTAACCACAAACCATGAAGAGTATAAAAATAGCACATCCATAGTCAAACATAACTCATTCAATACAATATGGAGGATTGTATCAACCCCAATCAAGAATAAAATCTACTAAAGGATATTGACATTGTCACAACCCTACCAAACGAGGCTCAAGCCGTGCCTTCCCAAGCCTGCCTCTAATAGGCCAGGGGTTGTCGACTAGCGTCAAGTTAGCTATCAAAAACATGGGAGGAATTAGGCTAAGGTACCTGTACACACACACCCACATACACCTCCATGCAATAGTGCAGAGATATATAAAAAAAATGGAAATAAATGCATGCATACATCTGACCCACAACCAAAGTACATCAAAATTACAAAAGGGAAAAACAGGGCCCACCAAAAGGAAACCACAAAGAATCAAACCTTCTCATAAGGAGGGAAACACTGCCAAAAGCACCACTGGAAATCTCCTCAGCACAGCTTCAGTAAGACTCCATGGTCAGTCCCGCTCACTCAGCTCCACCTGCTCCGGGTCCTCCTGGGACACCGTCGAAAGGCGTGTGGCCTGCACAAGACACAAAAATGTGCGGGAAAATCCCGTGCAGGGGTGAGTATAACAATAATCAGTAGAAACCCCAAACCCCCCCCCCCCCCAAAAAAAAGAGAGCAAATGAAAGGAAACTTTCCACTCATCCCAGCCAGAGGGAACCCAGATGAGAGAGAAACTCCATCTCGTGACCATCCTCGGCTAAACACAACTAGTCAGCTCAATCCAGGTGTATGCCCATACATACACCTTGAACATATACTCAGGTATACGCCCAAACATATACCATGAACATATTCCAAGGTATACACCCATACATATACGATGAACATCCGCTCAGATATACGCTCTTACGTATACCAAAAACATCCAGATATACTCAGCTCATACACCAAGCCACATGAGGTACCGACCTCATCACCAGAAACAATTCACAACCAGGAGAGCACACTCCATGATCACTATCATCCCAGATGACACTTCTCCTAGAGATACACTCCATAGGGTCCCACACAAACATCTCATATGCTCACCCGAGAGATCATGCTCATCGGATATCGTCATTGAGGAAACCTCACTGAAACAATATAAACACCAAACTCCTCAGATAGGGGATCGCTCCTAGGGTCTTCTAGGGGATACTAGAACCCACACCAATATAAGAAGATCTCACAGATAGGGGATCGCTCCCAAGGTACGTTGGGGGATACCACAACCCAATCTGGCATTCATAGATCTCACAGATAGGGGATCACTCCCATGATCCACTGGGGGATACCACAATCCAATCTGGCACTCGATGGAAACACGTCACTCAGATAGAGGATCGTCACCTGTGTCACGATGGGAAAGATGATACTGAAACCATATCTGGTACATCTCATGCTGTAGGGGATCAAACTGACGATGTTGCAACCCTATATAAACCACACGTTGAGTAGGGGATCATATAACCAACGATACTGCAACCCTACTATAATCTTCATGCTGAGTAGGGGATCATATACCCAACAATTTTACAACCCTACTGAGCATGGCCCACTACGTAGGGGATCATATTCCCCATGATGCCACATACATGTGGATAAGCGGTCACAACGATACCAATAACTCAATCTAGGGAAACGATGCTAGAGGATACCGCTATGGGCCCACCGAAGAGATACTAAAAATCTAACAGATTAAACATACCATAGAGAGGATCAAAAACCTATACTAAGGTTGTGATGTTGCATGAACCCTCATAGGAACGAACCAAGGGAGTACCCTCAACCACTGCTGGTCCAAACATCACTAACCCGAGCGACCCGCCACAATGCCACACCGCGCACCTCCAAGTCTGATACCGAGTCCACCATCGCGATCTACACGAAAAAACACACAGGATAGGCTTTTTACTCTCCTGAAATGGACAACTAGTGGAAAATGCACTATTCACTATAGCTATCCTGTATAGGGCCAACACTACGATCCCAAAACTCATCAAGAGGATCATGCCACTGCGATCCCCTCGAAAAAACACACAGGATTGACTACTCGATCGTCCCAAACGGACACCCGGTGAAAATGGTACTATTCACCGAAGCTAGCCCTGGTGGGGCCCACACCATGATCTAGAAACTCATCTGGAAGATGACACCATTACGACCCCCTTGGAAAAACACAAGGGATCGACTACTCGTTCGTCCAAAATAGACACCTGGCGGAAAAGTTGTGTTTCTCTGAAAACGCCAAAACCCAGCCTCATGGGCCCCACACTCTATTCTTGGTCAAAACACTCGAAAACCATCAAGAAAATTTCGCCATACCATCAGGGTCTCAACACCACTGACGACACGTCAATTGGACGCTCCAGGTAGAAGATACAATGGCCCGAAGTCGAATAATAATAAAATATTATTATTTCAGCATTTCATAGCCCTGGGATATGAACCTGACTCATAAAATTCCCAAAGTGAGTTGAAAAGGTCCATCTCGACGCAAGGAATGCGTCTCCGCAAACGATTTGCAAATCATAGTTACGGTTTTCGAGTTACAGGAGTTTAAAGAACCCCTAGAAAAATATGGCCGGACCACCGCAGGGTTGCTGGAAACCACCACCTGCCTGACCGGACCGCCGCCGCCGGAGTCGCCAGAAAACTGTCAGAACTGCCGAAAATCTACCAGAAAACTTCTGCGGGTCACCACGGTCACTCTGGTGGTCCAAAACGCGATCCGAGACCAGATCTAGAATCCTTGGGACGACACCTTTACAACGCTTGCCACCGCTCAATGATCTGTCACCGTTTCAGCGTCACAAAAATTAACCACCACTTCTTCTCACCGCTACGCTTTCTCTGGCACTCGAAACTTGAACCCAAGCATATATCAGGACTCCTCAGGTCGATATCTTCACAAACATATGCTTTTCTCCTCGCTTCGTTCATGATCTGGAGAGGTGAAAAGTTAATTGACGAAGAAAGCGAAGAACAGACGAAGAACATGAAGAAAACGCAATCAAAAACTCAATATGATGATGGCTGTTGTTGGTTTTCCAATCTAGAGAGACAAGAAAAGCAGCAGAAGTGGAAACAAATAAAAAATGACAACAAAACCTCAATCGGGGAGATGCATAATCTGAAAGAAGTCGCCTACCTCGAATCCAGATCCACCGTTGCATTCCCTGTGCCCTGGTCTACCAGTACCTGAAGTTTCATCACAATCCAATATCGTTTGGAAGTCGAATTGCCATCGGTTAGAGATTCGTCATCTGAGAGGGGAAATGAGCTAGCCCTTCTCATTTCCTTAACTCCCTATTTATAGAAAACACCCGGCAGACGCGAAATCCGAATCTCCTGCGCCCTCTCAACTGAGGTCACCCCTAGGGTAAACGCGTCGTTCTAAACGCAATGGCAGACTCAGATTTTTGATCTGAGACTCCGTTCAGAAGTTATTTGATCTGACCCTCATAAATAAACTTTTCTATTTATTTACGAAAATACCCCTAGTGGTTTTTTTTTCACAACAGGCCCGCGCCCGCAAAGTTTACACCCGGCCTAGGGTAAAAGGCACACTCCGGACACAACTGTGCCCTCAGATTTCCGATCTGAGCTACCATTTAAGAGATAACTTGTTCTTTCCTTGAGAATTTTATAAAAATACTTAATATTTTTATAAAATTAATTCTGGGCACACCGAGCCTCGGAATTGCATGCCGTCTTCGCGCCTAGCTCTGGAATTATTCATAGGAATACACCAAAGTCTGACCAGGCCAAAACCCAAGTTGGTACATCCTCCCCACCTTAGAACTTTTTGTCCCCAAAAATCCATAAGCATAAGGAAAGCAACTGAACTCTCAACTGGGTTTACCATGCCAGCGATTTCGCCAACAACACCCTGACTGAACACATAAGTCAGAGGGACTCATCCACCACACCTCAACACTATCCAGTTTGGGTGGCACTGACTCACCCTCACGATTTTGATCACATCAAAAAAATGCTTCTCGGCTGGGGAATGATCCCTCTTCCTCACGCATTCGAAGCATGCCGAACAACACCCACACAGGGTCTTACCAACGCCCTGAACAAAACTTGAGAAAACAATGGAAAGGGAATAGTACCGCTAAACAATTTCTATCAAGAGTAATGTAGAAAGTAGAAAGGAAACAAGGAATACCTCTATCCATCCACAGAACCTCTGGGTCAACAGCCTCTATGGCATGCTACTATCCTTGCCGTCGCCCTCGAGCTCCCTGAGCTTGACATGGACCACCTTGGGGTGGTGGTGGTGGCATCTGATACCGCCTACCACATCCCACTGCTGCACCAGCTCCATCGCCATGTCCGCTGCCCTACAGACCTCCAAACTTGAGACGTTTCCGCTGCCAAGGTGGCCTATCGATCGACTCCCTCTCAGTAGCATGAAGGGTCATACAATATCTAGCAAGATGTCCCCGACCGTTGCAAGCGTAACATCGTCTCTCCTGTGGCTGACCCAAACTGGCCTGCGATCCCTTTGATCCTTGAGCCTCAGATCCTCCATCCTGGGGTCGCCTCCTAAAACGTCAACCACGTCCAAACCCTTGCACCTGACTCCTACTACCAGTTACCGACATCTCAGCTGCCACGCGCCCAACACCGACGGGCTGAATCTGTTCAACCAGAAATCTCTCCACCACCAAGGCTCGTTCTAGCACTCCAGCATAGGTGGGCAGACATAAGGAAACCACACCTGCCCAGATGTCTATGCGTAGGCCCTTCTCGAAGGTCCGATCCCTAAATAACGGGTCCCAAACCATATCCAGGGAGTAGCACGACAGGTATGTAATCCTCACTGAGTACTCTCACACGATCATGCCCTCCTTTTGAAGCTATAGAAGCTCCTAGATCCGCACTGACCTCAGCATCACTGGATAGAACTCTTCCCTGAAGAACTGCTCAAACTTTTCTCACGTGAGAATCTCCTCATCGTGGGACTACGTCACTAGGATCCACCATCGCCCGACCGAACCATGCAGAAGGCTCGCCGCTATGACCACCATCTAATTTAGAGGTTTCCTTACCAGGTGGAAAACTCGGGTGACGGCTTCAAGCTAGTCATCAGCTACCTGAGGGTCTGGATCACCCCAGAACCTCAGAGGTCGCTGCCTCTAGAACTCGTGCAGCACACTCAGCCTGTGCGCAACCTCATCCTGCACTACCGGCACAACCAGCTGCTCAACAGGTGATGGATCAACTGGTGGACGACCTGGAGGTGCAGCCTCAGAACCTGGACCCTGGTCCACAACCTCTACATGGGGAAGATCTTCACCACAGTCCCACTGCAGAACTCTCGCTGGCTATCGTCGTGGAGGAATCCTGAAATAAAATCAAGATGCTCCATAGTCAAAGAGTATATCTAGAGAGCTTACTCAAGAAGAACAAGGGAAACCCAAAAACCCAGTCCTATACGATGCATGTACCGTTATTTCCCTGCAACTAGTGTCCAAACATCCCGAGTTGAAAGGTAGTGTAATAGAGTCCTAGTGAATGGATACGTCGGCTGTCGCATCAACACTGGAGTCCCTGGCCTGAAAGACGAACTCAAAACATCTTAACACTTCCACTATGTAACCCAAACCAATCTCACTGCTAGACCAGCTATGCTCTGAGATCCCAAAGGTGGAACCTCATCTAATACCACTCTTTCATGACCCGACCCAACGTGGCTCGAGCCGTGCCTCCCCAATCCCGCCTCCAATAGGCCAGGGGTTGGCGACTAGCACCGAGTAGGCTATCACACACATGGGAGGCATTAACCTAAGGTACCTTTACACATGCACCCACATACACCTCCATGTAACAGTGTAGATATATATATATATATATATATATATAAATGGAAATAAATGCATGCATACATCTAACTCACAACCAAAGTACAACAAAAGTACAAAAGGGAAAAACAGGGCCCACCAAAAGGAAACCAAAAAGTGTCCAACCAGCTCAGAAGGATGGAAACGCTGCCAAAAGCACCACCAGAAAGCTCCTTGGCACAGCTCCGGTAAGACTCCATGGTTAGTCCCGCTCACTCAGCTTCACCTGCTCTGGGTCCTCCTGGGACACCATCGAAAGGCCTGTGGTCTGCACAAGACACAAACATGTGCAGGAAAATCCCGTATAGGGGTGAGTATAACAATACTCAGTAGGCACCCCAAAAACCCAAAACAAAAGAGAGAAACTGAAAGGAAATGGTCCGCTCATCCCAGCCAGAGGGAACCTAGATGAGAGAAAAACTCCATCTCGTGACCATCCTCGACTAAAAACAACTAGTCAACTCAATCTAGGTGTATGCCCATACATACACCTTGAACATCTGATCATGTATACACCCAAACATATACCATGAACATATTCCCAGGTATATGCCCATACATGTACCATGAACATCCGCTTAGATATACGCTCTTACATACACCAAAAACATCCAGATATACTCATCTCATGCACCAAGCCACATGAGGTACCGACCTCATCACCAGCAAAGGTTCACAACCATGAGAGAACACTCCACGATCACTGTCATCTCAGATGACACTCGTCCGAGAGATACACTCCATCGGGTCCCACACAAACATTTCAGACGCTCACCCGAGAGATCATGCTCGTGAGATATCGTCACTAAGGAAACCTCATTGAAACAACATAAACACCAAACTCCTTGGATAGAGGATCGCTCCTAGGGTCTGCTAGGGGATACCAGAACCCAAACCATTATACAAAGATCTCACATATAGGGGATTAATCCTAGGGTCCGCAGGGGGATACCACAACCCGATCTGGCATTTGTAGATCTCACAGATAGGGGATCACTCCCAGGATCCACTGGGGGATACCACAACCCGATCTGGAACTCGACAGAAACACGTCACTCAGATAGAGGATCGTCACCCGTGTCATGACAGGCACAACGATACCAAAACCTTATCTGGTACATCTCGCACTGTAGGGGATCAAACTGACCATGCTGCAACCCTATAGAAACCACACGTTGAGTAGGGGATCTTATAACCAACGATACCACAGCCCTTCTATAATCCTCAGCTGAGTAGGGGATCGTATACCCAATCATGCCACAACCCTAATGAGCACGACCCACTGCATAGGGGATCATATTCCCGATGATTCCACAAACCATATGGGGTTAACCTGCTTGATAGGGGATCACCGCCCGTGGATAAGCGATCACAACGATACCAAGAACCCGATCTAGGGAAACGATGCTAGAGGATCCCGCTCCGGGCCCACTGGAGGGATACCAAAAATCTAACAGATTAAACATCCCATCGAGAGGATCACAAACCTATACCAAGGTTGTGATGTCACGCGAACCCTCGTAGGTACGAACTAAGGGAGTACCCTTAACCACTGCTGGTCCAAACATCGCTAACCCGAGCAACCCGCCACAATGCCACACCACGCATCTCCAAGCCCGATACCGAGGTCACCATCGCGATACATGTGAAAAAACACACAGGATAGGCTGTTTACTCTCCTGAAATGGACAATCGGTGGAAAAGGCACTATTCACCATAGCTAGCTCGTGTGGGGCCCACACTACAATCCCAAAACTCATCAAGAGGATCATACCATTGTGATCCCCTTGGAAAAACACATGGGATCGACTACTCGATCATCCCAAACAGACACCCGGTGAAAATGATACTATTCACCGAAGCCAGCTCGGGTGGGGCCCACACCACGATCCCAAAACCCATCAAGTGGATTACAACATTATGATCCCCTCAGAAAAACACAAGGGATTGACTACTCATTCATCCAAAATGGACACCTGGAGGAAAAGTTTCGTTTCTCCGAAAATGCCAAAACCCGGCCTCGTGGGGCCCACACCCTATTCTTGTTCTGAACACCCGAAAACCATCAATAAATGTCTGTCGTACCATCAGTGTCACGACCCATCCTCGGGGCCCGTGCCGTGACTACCCCAAGCCCGCCTTCCATAGGCCAGGGGCTGGCGACTAGCACCAAGGCGTAAATCCCGGTAAAAAGGGAAGGCATTGCCTTTGTAAATTAAACAAGCACCACAGAGTAAGCAAGCTGAAAAGTAAACACTAAGTAAAAACTGAGTACAACTGAAAGTGCGGAAAGAAAGTGGGCCAGTATACAAACCCAAACTGAATGTAAAGTACAACTCGAAAAGGAAAACAACAACTGAAAAGTAAAAGCAGCTACGCCGAGTCGTCCACTAGAAATCCTACCTGAAGGGTGGGTACAGATAGCTCCACAGCTCCTCGGGTCCCGCCGTCCGCTCCGAGCACGTCCCACTCAGTGGTCCACCTCCAGGTACCGTCCTGCTCCGCAAGCCTCAACCACGATCAACGCTGTCCATCGTCTGCAACCAACACAACGTAGTGCGGACATAGCCCGTGCAGGGGTGAGTATAAGCTACTCAGTAGGGACCCCGAGACCCCTCGAAGGTCTCCCAAAATCCACAAAGGATAAACCACAAAGGAAAGATACAATCACGAAGTAACAACCGACACTACTTAGGTATATGCCCATACATATACCTAAGTCATCAATCCCAATACACTCCAACCTCCGAGCCCAAGTACAACGCAGTCCACACAGGAAAGTATTCGTATTCCACACAGGAAAGCAAAACGTAATCCACACAGGATAGCACAACACAATCCACACAGGAAAGCAACAGGATTTAGCTCACACAGGTATACATCTCCGAAGACGATAGAGATGATCACTGATCCATCTAAGTCATCGGACCCACAAAGGATCGATAGGTACTAACCCCCGCAAAGACCCACACAGGATCTGTAGGCACTGGTTCACACAGGACCGCTGAGCGCTGACCCACACAGGATCAGACCCACACAGGATCGGTAGCACTGATCCGCACAGGATCGCTGAGTGCTGTAGTCGTCGTCGTCGAATCCACTGAGGATCTCTGCACAGTCGTCGTCGCAGTCACAGTAGCAGTCGCAGCCAGCTCTAGGGTTCCCGCACACAGCAAGCTCGTTCGGGAGGGTCCGCTCCACGAGCCGAGAGGCTGATACATCAACTGTCACATAGTCCAGAGTTGATGTATCCAAAAGTTCTGTATCGTCAACAGGAACTCAACGCAACAGACGGCGCGTCAATCGGACGCCCGGTCTGAGAGTTATTGGCTTTTTCGTCCCAGGGGCTCGGTTGGGTTTTAAGGCAAAACCAACCCGACCGTACTCCACCTGCGTCCAAACCTCGGGCGGAGTATGCCAAAAGATCCGTCTCACTAAGAGGAACTCAAAAAAGTCGACGACACGTCAATCGGACGTCCGTAGCTCATGATATGAGTGTTTCCGCTCCGACGGCCCGGTTGGTTTCGTGTACGAACCAACCCGACCGAACTCAAAGTAATACGAAACCTTGAGTGAAATATACCGAAACGACCGTGTCGATCCAAGGATCACATCGCCGCTGACGACGCGTCGTTTGGAGGTCCATAGCCCGAGTTATGGGCATTTGAACCCAAACAGTTCGGTAACGGGGGTTTCGGGCCCGGGCCGACCCGGCCCGAGACCCCCTGGTTAGCCCGAACCGGGTCAACCCGCCCCGGATAGGGTCGGCCCGGCTCGGCACGGACCGGCCCGGCCGGGAGTGGCCCGGTTCGGCGCGGCCTGGCGGACCGGCCAGGCGCCGGTCCGGCTGGACGCAGCGCGCGGGGCGCGCTGCCAGCTCGGCCTTCGGCCGAGCTGTTGGAAAAACGGGGGGTGCCTGCCCCCCCTTGTGAAACCGAAACCCCCCCTCATTTATGGGGGGCCGTTGACTGCTGGCCGGGGGAATTTATTTTCCCCGGTTTTCTTCCATTCCGGCCGGCCCGACCTGGCCGGCCAGTTCCTTCTCAACAGGACCGGAAAAGGCCGGTCCTCTTCCGGCTTTCGACACCGGCGGCCCTGCTGGCCGCCGATCACCTTGTTACGCCGCGGTCTGGAACCGACCGTGACCTTTGTCGTCCGGCGCGGTGCGACGACACCGCGCCCCTCCGCTGCGGCCCCATTCCGGCCGCGGCGTCCTCGGTTTCCTTCGACGCGGCGCGACGGCGTCGCGTCCTTGAATTCCTTTCCACGACGCGGCGCGACGGCGCTGCGCATATGTTACGCATGAAACCGCGTGGTGCGACGGCACCACGCTCCCTCGTACCAACCACAAAGAAAAAATTTAAGAAAAAAAGGAGGAGGGTCGGCTGTGTTTGTGCGGACCGGCCCCTCGCATTATTCGATAACAATTAGTCGAAAACCACGAAATTCGACATGCCAGAATCAAGAACGGAAATAATTTAAAATAAAACCCCTACCTTGGTTCAGGAATGATGTTCGTCAACGACCCGCAGAAGACAAGCGTCGCGGAGGTCGGGCGTTGTGGAAATCGAACGTCGATTCCGTTGACGTCGAGGTGCGTCCGAAGAGGTAACGTCGCTGGAGAAGCTTTGTAAGCTGACGGAGGAAGCCTGAGGAGGAAGCGGCGTCTCCTTTCGTTTACACAGGAAGAAGATCGAAAGAAGCGGCGTCGTCGATCTTTGGAAACACACCGGCTGCGAAGAAGGGAAGAGACGACACGTCTTTCTCTTCTTATGGTGACGGCGTTCTTCGTCGGAGCCTAAGAGTTCTTCGCGTTCTTCGTCAAGGTTGAAGAAGATGAAGAATGCTTCCCAAATCCTCTCAAGGTGGCAAGAGAAAACTAACCAAAATAAAATAAGTCTAAGCCTTATTTTATTTACACAACTTCACCTCTTTGAATTTCAAAAGTTTGAAATTAAAATAACTCATCTCAATTAATAACTCAAGTTGTCAAAATTAAAAAGAAGAGGAGTTATTGGGAGTTTAAAGGGGAGTTTAAGAGTTAGGGTTCGTGTGGGCCCCACCACACTTAATCCTCTCAAGGGAGGTTAAGTGGATGTGGGTCCCACCTCTAACTCCCTTTGGGAGGATATAATCAACATGGTTTAAAATAAATTGTGTTCCACAATTTATTTAACTACATCCAACTTTCCCCAAAACTAACTCTCAATCCGCATAAAACGTAACCTCAGAAAAGGTATCCTTAAGCGAAAATCGGCGCTGCGAGTTCATCGGTGCCCTCAGAATTCGATTCCGGGCACCGGTTCAAAAGTTAGAAAATTCCCGCTCGTTCGTTCACTGAACGTACCCGAGCCAAACTTCGGAAATTGATTCCGGGCACACCGGGCCTCAGAATCAGGTGCCGTCAGAAACCGCGCTCTTGTAAAATTCCAAAGAAAATTAAGAAAAAAATTCCCTTGAATTTTACGGGTCTTTAAATTACTCCCACCTCAGGGATTTACGTCCCCGTAAAGATACATCAAAACTAGGGAAACAAATGAGGGTACTGAGCACGCATCTGAGCCTCCCGCTCTCAAGTGCTCTCCTGGAGATTCCCGTGTTGCCATCTGATGCACACTAGAGGAATCGACCGTCCACGTAGGACCCGCTCCTGTCGATCCTCGATCTCCACCAGGACCTCCGTAAAAGTCACCCCATCATCAACGTCAATCTCCCCATGGTCAATGATGTGCGTCGGGTCATGCACGTATCTCCTCAGCTGAGACACGTGGAAGACGTCATGCACCCGGTGCAACTGAGGTGGTAGAGCCAGGCGATAAGCCACCTTTCCAATCCTGCTGAGGACCTGGAAGGGTCCGATGAAGCGCAGAGATAACTTGCCGCCTCGGCCAAATCTCCGTATACCACATCGAGGTGAGACCCGCAAGAAGACATGGTCGCCATCCTCGAACTCTAGTGGCCTCCGCCTCCTGTCAGTGTATGACTTCTGTCGGCTCTGAGCTGTCCTCATCCGGTCCTAGATGACCTGGACCTTCTCTGTCATGGCCTGGACCATCTCCGGTCCCACAAGTGCTGACTCCCCAGGGTCTGTCCAGCACAAAGGAGATCTACAAGGTCGGCCGTACAACGCCTCGTACGGTTCCATCCCGATGGTGGAGTGGTAACTGTTGTTGTACGAAAACTCCACCAAGGGTAGGTGGTCCTCCCAGATACTACCAAAGTCGAGGAAACATCCACGGAGCATGTCCTCGAGAGTCTGAATGGTCCTCTCCGTCTGACCATCCGTCTGAGGGTGAAAGGCTGTGCTCAGACGTAGCTGCATCCCGAACTCCTCCTGCAATCCCTTCCAAATCCGGGAAGTAAAGCGAGCATCTCGACCAGAGACAATAGATGATGGCACACCGTGAAGCCGTACAATCTCCTGAACGTAGAGACGTCCCAAGCTCCCCACTGAGCCCTGCTCTCTAATGGGTAAGAAGTGAGCCGACTTGGTGAGTCGGTCGTCAATCACCCAAATGGAGTCGTGACCTCTGGAAGTACATGGAAGTCCAGTCACGAAGTCCATCGATATGCCATCCCACTTCCACTCCGGAACCTCCAATGGCTGTACCAAGCCTGCTGGTACCTGGTGCTCAGCCTTTACCTGCTAGCAGGTGAGGCATCGAGAAACGAACTATGCCACAACCTTCTTCATGCCCGGCCACCAGTGCTATCGCCTGAGATCCTGGTACATCTTTGCCACTCCAGGATATACCGCCAAAGGAGAAGTGTAAAACTCTCTCAGAACCTCCTCCCGTAAAGCAACTGGTACCATGGTACTTCCTCTGAAAAGGATGTCGTGCTCTGCTCCAAAGCAGAAACCATATGGTGCCTATCCTAAGGATATCTGTGCACGCCGTGTCTCACAGTCAGTGTCCCCACGCTGAGCCTCTCTGACCTGCTGTAGAAGTGGAGGAGTGACTGTGAGAGACTGAAGGAAGGCTGCTTCATCTCTATCCACGAAGGATATTTGCAAAGAGGATAACTGCTCCGTCACCTCCTCAAGTAGCTGAATGCCCATCCTCCTACTGAGGGCATCATCTACCACGTTCCCCTTTCTAGGAATATAGACTATCTCAAAGTCATAGTCTTGGAGGAACTCAAGCCATCGCCTCTGTCTTAGGTTCAGGTCCTTCTGCGAGAAGGTGTACCTGAGACTCTGATGGTCAGAAAAGACTGTAAAGTGCTCACCCATCAGATAGTGTCGCCACGTCTTCAGAGCGAAGACCACTGCTGCTAACTCTAGTTCATGGGTAGCGTAGTTCTGCTCATGCGGCCTCAACTGATGTGATCCATAGGCGATCACTGCCCGATCCTGCATCAGGAAACATCCAAGTCTGGTCCCTGATGCATCGCAGTAGACTACGTATCCAACTCCCTCCTCAGGCAACCTCAAGATAGGTGTGCTGGTCAATCTCTGTCTCAGATCCTAGAAGCTCTGCTGAAATCTGTCTGACCACACGAAGGGTTTCCCCTTCTTTGTCAAAGCTGAGAGTGGTGCCGCAACTCTAGAGAAGTCTGGAACGAATCTCCGGTAGTATCCATCTAATCCCAAGAAACTCCGCACCTCCGTCATGCTCCTGGGTGGCTCCCAAGCTAACACTTCCTCGATCTTCGCAGGATCCACTGCAACTCCCGCCTCAGAGATGACGTGTCCCAAGAAGTGGACCTCACGTATCCAGAACTGGCCCTTTGAGAGCTTACCATAAAGCTGGTGCTCTCGGAGTGTGTCTAGTACAACCCGTAAGTGGTAGGCGTGCTCCTCCTCAGTCGTCGAGTATATCAAAATTTCATCGATGAAGACCACAAAAAATCGATCGAGGTATGGCTGAAAGATCCTGTTCATGAGGGCCATGAACATTGCTAGAGAATTGGTTACACCGAAAGGAATAACCAAGAACTCATAGTGGCCATACCGACATCTGAAGGCCGTCTTCTGTATGTCCTCGTCTCGAACTCTGAGCTGGTGATAGCCTGACCTGAGGTCTATCTTCGAGAACCACCGTGCTCCCTTGAGCTGATCAAAGAGGTCATCAATCCTCGGTAGCGGATACTTGTTCCTCACTGTCACCTGGTTCAGGCGACGATAGTCGACACACAGTCGCAAGCTCCCGTCTGCCTTCTTGGAGAACAAAATCGGGGAAGCCCATGGTGAAACACTGGGTCGGATGAACCCCTTGCCCTGCAAGTCCTCCAACTGTACCCATAGCTCTCGAAACTCAGCGGGGGCCATCCGATATGCTGTAGTCGATATCGGAGCTGTCCCAGGGTACAGGTCAATATAAAAGTCTACCTCTCTGCGAGGAGGTAGCCCTGGAACATCGTCGGGGAAGATGTCCACAAACTGATCCACCACTGCAGGAAATCCAGGACTCCGCACGTCAACTACTCCTAGGATGAGGCTAGCCAACTGATGAGTAATGGGCTATCCTCTCCTGTGCGGAAGTCCATCCTGTGTTGCAAAGGCTCCCTTCTCGCCGGTGAAGGTGAACCTGCTCCCGTCGGTGCGTACACATCGCACCTTGCACCTAAAACTGTCAATCTGTGCATGGACCGTAGATAACCAATCCATGCCCAAGATGACGTCGTAAGGCCTCGACGCTGCTACAAGAAGATCCCAGCCGAATCTCTCGCCTCCTAGAGTAAGCTCACACTGCCGGCACCAGTGCGTAATTGTCGAGTCTGCTCCCGTAGGAGTCTCTAGCCGTAAGGATCGAGCCAACGGCTCTGTCGGAATCTCCGAGCTCCGAACAAGGGCAACGGCTATGAAAGAGTGACTCGCTCCCGTGTCTATAAGAACTGCAGCAAGGGTGGAATAGACACATATGGTACCTCAAATCATCTCTGGCGTGCCGTGGTCATAGGCCTCTGCTGCCTGGAGCTGTGCCTGTCTCTGCCTGCCAGCTCCCTGTGGTCGGGGTGGACCTCCTGGTGGTGGTGGTGGTAGAGCCTCAAAGCGTCGCCCACCACCTGCTGCTCGGCCAGCTCCTCTGCCTCGTCCGCCTCCTCCCTGCGGACCACCACGGTCGACCCTCTGCCTCTGCCTCGGTGGTCCCTCAACCGTATGCTGCTTCTCGGCACGGTGGGTCGGGCAGTCACGAGCCATGTGGCCCTGCCCGCCGCACGAGTAGCACTGCCTGCCTCTCGAAAGTCTGGCTCCACGCTGTGTGCCCCGCACTGCTGAGCCAGTGTCCTGAGGTCGTCTGCCTGAAGGTATGATCTGCCTGGACCCCTGAGTCATCCCTCGACTGCTATCTGCAGAAGACTCTGCCACGTGCCGCCCTGCAGTGGGTCTCGGCGCAGGTGTAGACTCAGCTAGAAAGCTCTCAATCAAAAGGGCCCGCTCTAGTACTCCTTTCTGAGTCGGTATGCTGAGGGAGATTAGCGATGCACTGATCTCGTGTCTCAAACCCTGCTCAAAGGTCCGGGCCCGGAAGAATGGGTTCGTACCATGTCGGTCGAGTAGCGCTAGAGATCGGTAAATCTCACTGAGTACTGAGTGACCGTCATGCTGCCCTGCCGTAACTGAAGAAGCTCCTGAATGCGCACCGCACAGAGGGTGGCTGGGACGAACTCCGAGCGGAAGAGGATCTCAAAGTCCGTCCAAAGTAGAGATGCCTCATCGTGCACCTGGAGCATCAAGCTCCACCATCGGCCCGCTGCTGCGTGCAGTAGGCTCGCATCGAGGATCACCATGAGGTCTGCTGGTGTCCTCACTAGCCTGAAAACTCGCACGACTGTCTCCAGCCAGTCCTCGGATGCCTGAGGGTCCGTCTCCCCACGAAACCTGGGCGGTTGCTGGCGCTGAAACTCATGCAGTGCGCTGAGGCGACGTGCATCGTCAGCGGCTAGTGCTGGAAGTATCGGTGGCTCGGCGGGTAGTGCTACTGCCGGTGCCACTGCTGACAAAGGGCCCTGCACTGAGGCCTCGTCACTCGGTGGGTTGTTGTCACGCTCGACTCTCGGAACCCTAGCTGGCTGCCATCGTGGGGCCATCCTGAAAAGGAAACAGGTGCTCCACGGTCAGAAAACTATACCTGGTGAGCTGATACAAAGTAATCACAAAGAAAACTTGAAACACACACGCAATCAATGTTTTCGGGTATTATGTCGGAAATCAGAAGTCAGGGTCCTGGTGTACAGATACGTCGGCCACCGCACCAACACTGGACTCCCTGGACTGATAACCACACTCAATATGCTAAACATTATTGCTTCACATAGAAAAGATCAGAGTTCGCGGTAGAACCGAACTCCTTTGATACCAATTTGTCACGACCGGTCCTCGGGGCCCGTGCCGTGACTACCCCAAGCCCGCCTTCCATAGGCCCGGGGCTGGCGACTAGCACCAAGGCGTAAATCCCGGTAAAAAGGGAAGACATTGCCTTTGTAAAGTAAACAAGCACCACAGAGTAAGCAAGCGGAAAAGTAAACACTAAGTAAAAACTGAGTACAACTGAAAGTGTGGAAAGAAAGTGGGCCAGTATACAAACCCAAACTGAAAGTAAAGTACAACTCGAAAAGGAAAACAGCAACTGAAAAGTAAAAGCAGCTACCCCGAGTCGTCCACTGGAAATCCCACCTGAAGGGTGGGTACAGATAGCTCCACAGCTCCTCGGGTCCCGCCGTCCGCTCCGAGCACGTCCCACTCAGTGGTCCACCTCTAGGTACCGTCCTGATCCACAATCCTCAACCACGATCAACGCTGTCCGTCGTCTGCAACCAACACAACGTAGTACGGGCATAGCCCGTGCAGGGGTGAGTATAAGCTACTCAGTAGGGACCCCGAGACCCCCCGAAGGTCTCCCAAAATCCACAAAGGATAAACCACAATGGAAATATACAATCAAGAAGTAACAACCGACACTGCTTAGGTATATGCCCATACATATACCTAAGTCATCAATCCCAATACGCTCCAACGTCCGAGCCCAAGTACAACCCAGTCCACATAGGAAAGTATTCGTATTCCACACAAGAAAGCAAAACGTAATCCACACAGGATAGCACAACACAATCCACACAGGAAAGCAACAGGATTCAGCTCACACAGGTATACATCTTCGAAGACGATAGAGATGATCACTAATCCATCTAAGTTGTCGGACCCACAAAGGATCGATAGGTACTTACCCCCGCAAAGATCCACACAGGATCGGACCCACACATGATCTGTAGGCGCTGGTTCACACAGGACCGCTGAGTGCTGACCCACACAGGATCAGACCCACACAGGATCGGTAGCACTGATCCACACAGGATCGCTGAGTGCTGTAGTCGTCGTCTTCGAATCCACTGAGGATCTCTGCACAGTTGTCGTCGCAGTCACAGTAGCAGTCGCAGCCAGCTCTAGGGTTCCCGCACACAGCAAGCTCGTTCGGGAGGGTCCGCTCCACGAACCGAGAGGCTGATACGTCAACTATCACATAGTACAGAGTTTATGTATCCAAAAGTTCCGTATCATCAACAGGAACTCAACGCAACAGACGACGCGTCAATCGGACGCCCGGTCTGAGAGTTATTGGCTTTTTCGTCCCAGGGGCCCGATTGGTTTTTAAGACAAAACCAACCCGACCGTACTCCACCTGCGTCAAACCTTGGGCGGAGTTTTCCAACAGATCTGTCTCACTAAGAGGAACTCAATAAAGTCGACGGAACGTCAATCAGACGTCCGTAGCTCAAGATATGAGCGTTTCCGCTCCGAGGGCCCGGTTGGTTTCGTGTACGAACCAACCCGGCCGAACTCAAAGTAATACGAAACCTTGAGTGCGATATACCGAAACGACCGCCTCGATCCAAGGATCGCATCGCCGCTGAAGGCGTGTCGTTTGGAGGTCCATAGCCCGAGTTATGGGCATTTGAACCCAAACAGTTCGGTAACGGGGGTTTCGGGCCCGGGCCGACCCGGCCCGAGACCCCCCGGTTGGCCCGAACTGGGTCGACCCACCCCAGTCAGGGTCGGCCCGGCCCGGAGCGGCCTGGTGGACCGTCCAGGTGCCGGTCCGGCTGGACGCATGTTGGAAAAACGGGGGGCGCCTGCCCCCCCTTGTGAAACCGCGACCCCCCCTCATTTATGGGGGGGCGTTGACTGCTGGCCGGGGGAATTTATTTCCCTCGGTTTTCCTCCATTCCAGCCGGCCCGACCTGGCCGGCCGGTTCCTTCTCAACAGGACCGGCAAAGGCCGGTCCTCTTCCGGCTTCCGACACCGGTGGCCCGGCTGGCCGCCGGTCACCTTGTTCCGCCGCGGCCCGGAACCGGCCGCGGCCTTTGTCGTCCGGCGCGGTGCGACGACACCGCGCCCCTCCGCCGTGGCCCCGTTCCGGCCGCGGCGTCCTCGGTTTCCTTCGACGCGTCACGATGGTGTCGCGTCCTTGAATTCTTTTCCATGGCGCGGCACGACGGCGCCGCGCATATGTTCCGCATGAAACCGCGTGGTGCGACGGCACCACGCTCCCTAATACCAACCACAACGAAAACATTTAAGAAAAAAAGGAGGAGGGTCGGCCGTGTTTGTGCGGACCGGCCCCCTCGCATTATTCGATAACAATTAGTCGAAAACCACGAAATTCGACATGCCAGAATCAAGAACGGAAATAATTTAAAATAAAACCCCTACCTTGGTTCAGGAACGATGTTCGTCAATGACCCGCGGAAGACAAGCGTCGCGGAGGTCGGGCGTCGCGGAAATCGAACGTCGATTCCGTTGACGTCGAGGTGCGTCCGAAGAGGTAACGTCGCTGGAGAAGCTTTGTAAGCTGACGGAGGAAGCCTGAGGAGGAAGCGGCGTCTCCTTTCGTTGACACAGGAAGAAGATCAAAAGAAGCGGCGTCGTCGATCTTCGGAAACACACCAGCTGCGAAGAAGGGAAGAGATGACACGTCTTTCTCTTCTTATGGTGACGACATTCTTCGTCGGAGCCTAAGAGTTCTTCGCGTTCTTCGTCAAGGTTGAAGAAGATGAAGAATGATTCCCAAATCCTCTCAAGGTGACAAGAGAAAACTAACCAAAATAAAATAATTCTAAGCCTTATTTTATTTACACAACTTCACCTCTTTGAATTTCGAAAGTTTGAAATTATAATAACTCATCTCAATTAATAACTCAAGTTGTCAAAATTAAAAAGAAGAGGAGTTATTGGGAGTTTAAAGGGGAGTTGAATAGTTAGGGTTTGTGTGGGCCCCACCACACTTAATCCTCTCAAGGGAGGTTAAGTGGATGTGGGTCCCACCTCTAACTCCCTTTGGGAGGATATAATCAACATGGTTTAAAATAAATTGTGTTCCACAATTTATTTAACTACATCCAACTATCCCCAAAACTAACTCTAAATCCGCATAAAATGCAACCTCGGAAAAGGTCTCCTTAAGTGAAAATCGGCGCTGCGAGTTCATCGGTGCCCTCCGAATTCAATTCCGGGCACCGGTTCAAAAGTTGGAAAATTCCCGCTCGTTCGTTCACTGAACGTACCCGAGCCAAACTTCGGAAATTGATTCCGGGCACACCGGGCCTCGGAATCAGGTGCCGTCAGAAACTGAGCTCTTGTAAAATTCCAAAGAAAATTTAGAAAAAAATTCTCTTGAATTTTACGGGTCTTTACAATCAGGGTCTCAACGCCACTGATGACACGTCAATCGAATGCTCTGGGTAGAATATACAACGGTCCAAAGTCGAATAATAATAAAATATTATTATTATTTCAACGTCTCGTAGCACTGGGCTATGAACTTGACTCATAAAATTCCCAAAGTGAGTTGAAAAGGTCTATCTCGATGCAAGTAATTCATCTCCATAAACGATTCACAAATTAGAGTTACGGTTTGCGAGTTATGGGGG
This sequence comes from Viscum album, assembly GCA_963277665.1. NCBI lineage: Eukaryota > Viridiplantae > Streptophyta > Magnoliopsida > Santalales > Viscaceae > Viscum > Viscum album. The sequence goes on from OY728127.1 coordinate 703,455,095, forward strand.
TTTAAAGAACCCCCTGAAAAATATGGCTGGACCACCGTAGGGTCACCGGAAACCACCACCTGCCTGACCGGACAACCACTGCCTGCCAGAATCCACCGCCGCCGGACCACCATGGAAGATGCCGGACCACCGCCAGAGTCACTGAAAAACCGTCGGAACCACCAGAAATCCGCCAGAAAACTTCCGTGGGCCACCACGGTCACTCCGGTGGTCCAAAACGCGATCCGAGACCATATCTGGAATCCTTAGGATGACACCTCTACAACTCTTGCCTCCACTCAACAATCTGTCTCCGTTTTAGCGTCACGAAAATTAACCACCACTTCTGCTCACCGCTGCGCTTCCTCTGACGCCCGAAACTCGAACCCGAGAATAGATCAGGACTCCTTAGTTCGAGAGCTTCGTAAACATATTCCTTGCTCCTCGATTCGTTGATGATTTGGTGGGGTGAAAAGTTAATTGACGAAGAACGTGAAGAACAGAAGAAGAACACAAAGAATGTGCAATCAAAAACTCAATCTGATGATGGATGTTGCTGGTTTGTCCATAGAGAGAGACAAGCGAAGCAGTAGAAGCAAAAACAAATCAAAAACGACTACAAAACCTCAATCAGAGAGATGCATAATCCGAAAGAAGTTATCTACCTCGAATCCGGATCCGCCGTTGCGTTCCCTGTGCCCTGATCTACCGAAGTCTGAAGTTTCGTTGTGATCCAATATCATTTGGATGTCGAATCACCGTCGGCCGGAGCTTCGTCATCCGAGAGGGGAAATGAGCTAACCCTGCTCATTTCCTTAACTCCATATTTATAGAAAACTGCCTGCAGACGTGAAATCCGAATCTCCCGCGCCCTCTCAACTGATGTCACCCCTAGGGTAAACACATTGTTCTGAATGTAACACCGGACTTGGATTTTTGATCCGAGACTCCGTTCAGAAGTTATTCAAGCCGACACTCATAAATAAACTTTTCCATTTATTTATGAAAATGCCCCTGGCAGTTTTTCTCACAGCAGGCCTGCGCCCGCAAAGTTTACACCCCGCCTAGGGTAAAAGGCACGCTCTGGATGCAACTGTGCCCTCATATTTCCAATTTCAGCTACCGTTTAAGTGATAACTCATTCTCACCATGCGCATAGTATAAAAATACTTAATATTTTTATAAAATTAATTCCGGGCACACTAGGCCTCAGAATCGCACGCCGTCTTCGCGCCTAGCTCTGGAATTATTTATAGGAATATTCTAAAGTCTGACAGGGCCAAAACCCAAGTCACTATAGATATAGATGAAAATAATCTGTAAAACTATTTGAGAGAAATGTACCCTTTTTCTTGAAAACTTTTAAAAGTCGCACTATTTATCAAGAAGCCTTTTAAAAGAGATTTTTGAATCAAAGTTTCCCATACCACTTTGAAACTTTTGAAAGGAATTTTAATTTTAAAACATTCATGTCCATATGAATAAATACTTAAATCCATTTTTAAAATGTGGACATTAATGAGAAATATTTCGAAGAATAAATCTTTAAGACATTTAAAACAACATTTTAGTTAGAGTTCCTAACCAAATTAGAGACGCTTGAATAAAAATAATTGAGGTAATCAAAATGATATAATATCATGAGAATAAATGGATTCATGATATACTATTTCAAAGGACAATAAATACACCATATAAAAGTTAATTGGCGCACAACAATAAAGAAGTCTCAATGGAATGTAAATTGAGATGAAATCCCTTATAATGATTATATCCTTAGGTTCAGGATTAGTAAATGGAATAATTTTGTATGAAAAATATAAATACACTCAATATGATTGGATATTCAGTGTAAATCAATCAGAGGACATTCACACATATTCTTGTAAAAACAACACCAATGACTTTTATGTCTAACTCAATGAATAAAAATTGAGTTAAGATTACTCTTATCATGTTCATATCGATGACTTTAGAATTTATAAATGGAGTGATTATGTGTATAAAAATTATATCCACATAAAGGAGAGTGGAAATTACTACATAAATAAATAAATAGTGATTTCTCACATAATCTTGATGTAAAATAATCAATGAGTTTGTGTAAAATCCAATGAGTGGAAATCAAAATTAGAGATTCCCTTACCGATTTGGTAACTTTAGAAACATACAACCCATGAAAGAAGTATCATAAAAAGAAGATGTAAATACCTATAAATTAAATTATATTACACATATAATTCAATCATGGGTAGTATATATACCACACAAAAGGAAATCATGGAAATATAGCATGAATCTCATGGGAATAAGTAGTGTGACGACAACCTCTTACCTTGTAATTTTCCTTAGTAGAAGGTAGGTTAAACTTCTTTATAATGGTGAAATTATTGTTATTAAATTAGAAAAGAACCACATACATCAATATTACATCATATATGATCTTATAATATTTATTTGTTAATGATATTTCAGTAGTATCATTGTTTTGGTTGTTAACTAATTCATTTTCCTTTATATGTTTCATTACATAAGTCATGTTTGTTATGGATATGATGTATTTTATTCATATAAATAATGATATTAAGTTCTTAACCATTATTTTTAATCATCAAATTAAAATTATTCTTGAATGGTTATGATGGGGAATGAAATCTCATTGCGTCGTGGAGACGGTAAGCCGTACGTACGCACGAGCGACAATATCATTATATTCATGGTGAAATTGTATGTAATTGGATGATATATTATATATAATGAATAATTAACATGTTATATTTTTTATTTACATCTGTTATACTAATTATTATACCCATCCAAATAATAAAGCGTTGAATAACAAACTACACCACGACGTGGAGACAGTAAGCCGTACGTATACACGTATGGTGATTTTGTCATTAATAGGATGAATATAATAATGAATATGGTTGTACCATATTTATAATTACATCATAGTATATAGAAGGTACTGGAGTTATTATTTTGGTAAGGAAACAACAGTGAAATAGGAAGTGGAAGAAGAAAAGAACTTTGAAAGAGGTGATGAAATTATTACCTCTTCTTCGGGTGCTTCCTTTTGATTTGATCAAAAGGGATCCTTAGGTTGGATTTATGATCAAAGTAAGGAATCTAGTTTCAAGTGAGGGTATTTGGGAAGATATTTCATTAGGGGTTGTCTGAGCCAAATGGATTTGGAGGTGTGATTTTGAGAGAAGGGGAAGTACCCTTTTATAAGTGAGGTGATAGTCACTTTAGGAAAATCTTGAAATATTAATTTATTATACAATCATATTCAGTTTATAATGGATTTAAAAGTATTTATTTCAGGGATAAGGTGGGTATGGGTTGAAAAAATCTCAAAAAATAGGTTTTATATAGTTTTAGGTCATCTTATTAACCTTATCTCTTTAGATTTTACTTTTAGTTAAATAGTTTTACTTTTACCATATACTCTTGTATTATTATAATAAATGGTTAATAAAAATACTAAAAAAATACAATAGAACCCCAAGTGGTTAATTAATGAAATATATATCATTATATGAGTCTTTTGGATGAACCTTAGATTTTTAGGAATATTATAACATTTAATAATATAGTATTTATTTTAAAACTCATTTATGTGAATTTTGACACTATTTAGTATTTTGTTTTTGTGAAAGTCAACAAAACTTGATTACTTCGAAAAAAATAAATAAAATCAATCATAAAATGTAATATTAACCTATAAAATTAGTTTAATTCATCAAAATTCTCAATTTACATTTATTTGGATATTTATAATATCAATTATTTTAATCTTTCATTAATAAGGTAATTACTGCATCATCATTGTGTCATAAATAAATTTAATTATTTAGTGTCTAAAAATTATAAGTAAAATACCATTATGTAAGAAAACTTTTGAGATTTAAAATTAATATTTATAGTTGAATTTATCGTATGTATAACCCTATATTAAAAATGGTTTAGTTATTAAACATTGAATTTAACACTTCTAAATCTTCTTTAAATAAAATAATAATAAATGTCCTAATCTAATCCAAGTGGATAAAAAGGATAATATTTTATTTTTAAGTTCTATTTTGGTTTAAATACACTTATACAATAGAATTATGACATGTGTTAGGGTAATTATAATATCATTTTTACCTTTAATCACCCTATTTACTTTTAATCGTGGTAAATAAAATTGAAAAGTTAATATTCACCAAAAATTATTTTCATCATGTTGAACCACATTTTACTTAATGATTTCAACCGGGTCTCTCAGATTTTTTAAATTCAATTCAGAGAAGCGGTAAAACTACATTTTATGCAAATTTGAAAATGTGCCCAGAAGGTGGATAAAAGGCGTTAAAAAGTTAAATAAAATTTTATAAATCTAATTTTATTATAAAATGAATCCAGTGAATTACATTGTACTTATATTGTTATTATGTATCTATTTTGACTTAAAATAAAAATAAATAAAATAAATAATTATTTAAATAAAAAGTAGGTTTTAAACTATAATGCAGTGTTTTTCACTATTCATCAAAAATTGAAAGTTTTTAGAAAAATATCAAAAATTCACCCAAAGATAATTTTGATATTACAAATTAAAATATTATGTATATTTTACTAAATTAAAGACATATAATTTTTATTAATTAATTTTAAAAAATATTTCCATCGTCAAAACCAGAAAGTGGGTTTTTGAGGTGTAAGAACTATCAAAAGATTGATATGGTTTTATGTCCAATTTAAATTTAAAATTATTTTCAATGACCAAAATTGGATTAAATGATAAAAATATAATCTAATTTTACATCAAAACCATTAAAATATATAATTTAACACTCTAAATTATTTTGATTAAAAAATTTGTTTTCAATTAAAATTTATTATTTGTGACTATTCATCAAAATATGAAAGTTATCAAAAAAGCACAAAAAATTTATCCAAACTAAATTTTTATGTCCCACTTCTAAAGAAGAAGTTTATTTTGTCAAATTGAATATATAAAAGAGTCAAATATTGTATTTAAAAAGGGTTCTCTATTCAAAGGTGATAAAATTTCATTTTTTGAAAAATAGTTCTTTTATATGAAAAATTGAATTTGTTATTATATTATTTCTAAGAAACACATAATATGGATGTTAAAATTATATGGAGTATATAAAATGAAAAATGAAGTTAATACTATTCATAAATTCTTTTTGAATGACTAGTTTGGTAAGTCATGGTGTGCTCGAACTCGGTGTTGCGTGTAACACAAGCTATTGAATTACTTTTAAAAAATAACTTATTATGAAATCTTGGGGTGTTACATGTTGTGAGTCGTGTTTTACTGAAAATGTGTCCAAACATTCATATATTTTTTATGAATTCATCATGCTTTTAATGGATTGTTGAAAAATAGTAAGTATGAAATTATTTAAATATAAGGATATATAAATATGAAGTTATATATATTAGAGTGTATTTAATAGATAATTAAAAAAATAAATATTCATTATTTTTAGTACTAATATTATTATTATCATGCCAAATGGTCATATGTTAGTTTGAATGTAATGGAATTTATTCAAGAACCAAGGTCTATAAATTTCCATTGAATTGGGGAGGTTTAGTCGTTCTAATTATCATATATACGGTATCAAAATTCTATATAAAACTTTTAGTGATGATATACTATCTAGACCACATGAGGGTGATTTCACAACTATTATGTGATTATAAGGATATATACTATTTTTGGTGATGATAGAATGGATAGACCACCTACGGGTTTCATAATAATAATAATAATAATCATTATCATCACCATCATCACCATGAAATTAGACTTGAGTGACGTAAAATCCCCTACCACTATATCTTCCATCTCTAACCATGATCATCAGTAGTTGATCCTTATTTTAGGTTCAAGGTATGATTATAAAAATGTATTCCCATTTAAGAAAATTTCATCTCCACCTAGATTCAGTTTAAGTGTTTGATTATTTAATATTAAAAGGCACAATAAGATGTAGAAGTGTCTATAATAGAGTGAGTTTGAGCTTCAATAACATGATAACATTTGGTAGTATGAGACCATTGCATTGTTTTGTTTTAATGGGTGATATAAGAGTCCCTAAAAAGTGCATTTCCCAATTTCTCTAGATTATAATAATCTTAATGACTTTAAGAGTGTGTGTTATTGTAAATATGAATTTATTTAGTTTTTATTAATTTTTATAATCAATATTCCACATAAATAATATATTTATTTTAATATATAATAAATTGAAAACCTAGTTTGGTCTTGAAAATGAAAATTTAAATTTATTTAATAGTTTTTAATTATTCTGAGTCCCAAATATTTAGAGAACTGTTTTTCGATGATCACTTATTGTTTTTATTTGAAGTTAGAGTAGCATAGGTAATTCAACAAGCATAGATTCTATATTTAAGAATCATTTGATAATTTTTTATAGAAATGTATTAGCAATACAAATTGGGGGACTTATTAGATAATTATTTAATATTTATTGTTATTCCTAAAATATTTTATACTTGAATGGGATAATTTATTGAAAATTTAGTATTTTATACACTAACAATACTAGTGTTTCTTCCATGAAAACCATTCTATAGAAGATCATTACTATTTGTAATGAAATTTTATTAACTTATGATAAACAGATAAACAAAATTATTGGAATAAAAAAATAATGATGTTAATAATAAAATAAATTATTAATTATACATTCTCCGATCAAAGAATCAGTTCTAGAAAACAAATATATTGATGAGAGTTTTTCTTATATGTTTTTTATTCTTATATTTTCAATATATTTTTTTAGTTATAGGTTAAAAAAACTCCAGTAATGTTTATTTATTTGATGGCTCCCTAGGATGGAATACTATCTTCTAATTTTGTTTATATATTTTGACAGTTGATGAAATGAGAACATATCCCACAATTTTTTCATAGGAACATGATACTTGTACACTCCATGTAAATTATGAGGAGTAAAAATTTATTCTCCTTATACCCAACTATCAAATTAATTATTGGGATTAATCATTTATTTTGTTACCATGGTTTGAAAATCATGAGATTGAAAAATATATCCCTTATGATTTGTCTATTATTGAGAAGGTACACATATGATATTTTTGGAGGGTTTGAAAGGATCATATGAAATATACACAACATAATGAAGACAAAATAATCCCATGAAACAGGGATCAATTATATGACAATATCATAACCATGCATTTTAAAATGAATAACTCTAGTTTAACTTTCAACGATGAACTACTGTTATATTTATCATAAGTGGTTGCTAATTATCATTCATCACATAGCTAAAGAATTTCCCTCCTATGTGGTGCATCGACAAGAATATTGAATCACTTGACACTCAATGGGTACCACATTATCTTTATGATATATTAGTATCTATTCAGGAAAGGGAGAATTATGATGAGAGCAACAAGAGAGAGGTAATCATCCAAGGCTTCATATGAACTCTCACTACCCATTGTATTGGTGTGGCCATTATGTAGGTCTCTGGACAACATATCAGTTATTGAAGGCATTTAGTCATGCATTATAACATAAGATTAAATTTATTTCATCCACTCAAACATTTATCAAATAAATGCCTCTTGTATTAATTTTATCACTTGAAATAGTTATATTAACGATATATCAATTAGGTGATTATTTTAATGTCAACTCACTAACACTCATTTAGTAGTAGCATGATATCATTTATCATGTAGTTATGGAATAGCCAACACAAAGTCATACAATATTCCTTGCATGCATGTCATCTAATATTAAAGAAAACATATTGTACAATATAATACAGATTTATGGAACACTCCTACCCACCTCACACTAGTTCTGAAGCCACTTAGACTTCAAGCTATTTCACTTTATGTTATATTATATACAATTAATTGCGAAATAATATTCAATTTTATTTGGATATATTCCATAATTATTTTTTCAATTTATCATTGAGATAACAAGAGAACATCATATATAAAAAATAATTCATTGTATCTCATAATTAAACACACCCCAGAATCTATAACATTAGTGTCTTTGGAGGCGAGATACATAATAAAATTATTTTTAAAATGATTCTTTAATATATTCCTAAAATATTCTTCACACATGATACCCTTACAGATATATCATATGTACTAATTTACTTTATAGTGTGGGGAAGTGGAAGAATAAGAATGGTTGAGATAAAATTATTAGTAACCATGGAATAGAAGAGATATAAATCAAAGATCATAAGTGATAATAAGATAAGCATATGACTATGAGGACATCAAAAAGGTGAATGGATAAAACATAAGAGAATCATACCCAATAAAATAGATATCATAAATCATGATTCATGGATTACGGTTCTTGACATAACATATGATACGAGTCATGGGAGTGTAGAAACTTGAGTCAGTAAACATTATCTATTTAACACAATTACGTTTCATAAAAATGTGAAAAAAAACATAAGCATAGAAATAATGACATATTTCAAGGTTTACCACTAAGACTTTCATATCAAAATGAACTACGCTAACCATTTACCCATAACATAGTGGACTTGTGCTAACTTATAATGACCACGACCCTAATAAAATGGAATCAGTGTCTATTTTATAATATTATAATATATATAATGGATCAAATCTCCAAGGACCGATATATTTAGTAGTTTTGGAAAACCAGATACATAAATGATACCCATTTTATATTGTAAATTGAAAATAAAACATAATACTTCATAATAGAAAACATACTACATTCTTGAAAACCCATTCAATGATCTCTTCATTCTATCCTGGGGAATATAAAAAAAATTATACTGTGATCAAATGCTCAATAATGATTATGTATATTAAATTATATCATGAATAAACTAGGAATTATAAATATAGAAAGTACAATGACTAAACACACATTCTATTTAAATAACTTAACTACTCAATTAGATAAGGTATATTAAATATTTCAAGGTGAATAATAGAGCACGCATTTAATTTAATCAATAATATGAGAATTAATTGTATCCAAAGAAAATATCACTTTGAAAATATCATCGATAATAAGAATAATTATATTATCAATTATGGAGATGATTAATTATTATAATTCATGATCTCAATAACCATGATACCTCTACCATCATGACATTTTACAATATGGATTAAAATTATAGGTAGACAACCATTTAATTTGGAAAACTGATTTTTCCCATGTGACCTACCGATAAATAGAGGTTCTATATAATTCTAGGACCCACCAATAATTTCATGTAAAAATAATTACTCAAATATCGAATAATTTATTTAATTCTTGAATTAATATTCCTTATACTCAAAAATATGTATTGAGTAATTGATACATATTTATCAATATTTCCCCAATATTGAATAACTATCATTGAAAACACTATATATAAAAATGGTACACAATTTAGGAAATAATCATATCCATAATACAAGAATATATATTAATGATATATGTAATTTATAATGAAAAATGATCAAAGGAATTGATTGTTTAAAGATTAAGTTAATAATCAAAAAATAAATTGAGTTTTACAATAACATTTACCAATTGGTAATTTTAAAGTCAAATAACCTTGGATAAAATAATTTAAATTGAAACTTATATTACAATGAATTATTAAATAATCATGATATTACATTTAAAGGGGTATTATATACACCATATAAAAGAAAATTGGTTTATAAAATTACAAAAAACTTTAATAAAGGTAAATTGGGATGAAGTCCCTTATAATGATCATCATATTGAAGTGATAATTAGTAAAATAATACATTATGTGTGTCAAATTGAAAATTCACATGAAACCGGTGGAAATAATACCTAATATAGTCAAAAATTATTTTAAACATAATATTATAATATCAAAGACATTGAATAAGTAATATAACCCAATGAAAAGAAATTGAGTCATGAAATTATTTACCACTTGATAATTTTAAATTCTAATCACCATGGATGAAATAATTCAAATCGAAAAAAATTAAACAAATAATTATATACTAATGATATTAAATGTCATAGGTAATCATATACACCATATAAAATAAATAGGTCTATAACATTACAAAATGCCACAATGAAGGTAAATTGAGACGAGGTCCCAAACCACTTGGTAACATTGATATAAAATGAACATGGATAAAATAAGACAAATTAAAACATAAAATACTATAAATAATGAATTATTAATTATATCAAATGTAAAAGGGGTATTATTTACACTATATAAATTAATTTAGGTGCACAATAATGGAATATTCCTCAATAGATGAAAATTGAGATGATGTCCCTTACAACATGGTAACATTAAAGTAAAACCCCACACACAATAAAATGTAATAATTTATATATTATGAAATGAATAAATTTGTATAATTGTATTATAAATATCATATATATACTATATATCCAATATAATAACCATTTATGAGAGGTTTAAATGGAAAAAACAAATGACAATGGTTTACAAGGCGATAATCCTTCATACACACAAATGATGATTGTGTAACCCATTTTATAAAAGTGGGGATGGTTATAGGTTGTTATCATAACATAAAAAAATCTCATTATATTTAAGATACTTATTTTATTATATCCACATTTTTTAATAATAATTTATTGACGTGTAAGAAAAAATAAATTAAAAACATTTGTTGAAGAGCGTTACCTCTTGTTGGGGAAATAACCTTAGCTTTGCACAAAAATCCATCCTATGATGGATTCATTATAAAAAATATAGATTATAAGATTATTTATTGGATATTGGGAAGTGATTTGGGTTGTTAATAACTGACCAAAAAATGGTTTTAAGGTGTGAAGCGAAGAGTAGAGCGGGTGGACTTTTAAAAGTGAGTTGAGTGGCACACTTGTATTTTTAGTAAAGAAATATGTGTAACCGAATATATCCCTTGTTAAAAGGGTAATAAATAGATTTTTATTTTCTATTAGACATGATAGAGTATAAATATTCCATTATAAAATTTTTAGACAAGGTTTTAGGTCATTGTAACCCTTATATTTTTAGTTTAACACTCATTAAAACCATTTTACCTTTACCACGATAAATAATTGTTATAGTTGTTAATAATCACAATGGTCACAAATTAATTTTACTTTAATATATTATATAAATTAAACCTATTCCAAATATGTAATACTTTTTAACAAATTCCATTTACAGTTTTGTTGAAATATAATTTAAAAATAAAATCACATACACGATGAGAAAGTGAGTTTTTAAAGAGAAAATGTCTAAAAGAATATAATGTTTTTATATGAAAATTTAATTTGAAAATAGTTAATAAGAAAAAAATTGGATTAATTATTATATAATTTAAATAATACCACTTTAAAAATATTTATAATAAAAATTTTCTTTATAAATAATTTAAATGAAAAGGTAGTTTTCTATCAGATTTCTGTATTTTTCACTATTCATCAAAAAATGAATCTTCTCATAAAAATATCTAAAACATTTACCTTAATATAATTTAGATATTATAATTTATAAAATTATGTGAATTTTCTCAAATAAATTTTCCTTATTTTGGAAAAATTAATTTTAAATTATGTTCATAAATCACGACTTAACTGTCTTTTAGAAAAAATAAAGTTTTATCAAAAAATTAATTTTTATTTGAAATTATTCATATTTAATTTGTAATAAATAGATAACCATAATTTTAATAATCGATTCAGTACTATTCATTCCTTTTGAATTAATATGTAGCATATAAAGTTCATCTTTAAATAATACTTTAATAGAGTATCACATATTATTTGAACCCGATGTTTCAGGAATCAAAAAATATCGAAGAAAATTAAATTATTTTAAAGGAAATAACTTTTTAGGTCATGAGGTGTTACATTCATCCCTCCTAAAAAAATTTCATCTTCAAAATTTTATGGATATTACATTTTAAACAAATTAGGGTAGTTAAAATTCTTAACATCTACATGTTTCCACATTTCATCCTCTATTTTATGATTCCTATAAAGTTCCATTACCATATGAATCATCTTATTATTGAATAAACTCTCTATAGTGTCCGGGATCTAGGTGGATTCTTTATAGTAATATAGATCAGGTTATAATTATATTTTATTTAATTTGAGAACATGTGTTGGGTCTATAATGTACTTCTTTAACAATGATATATGAAATATATCATGTAATTTTGAGTTATTTGGAGGCATTGATAAACAATAAGTGAAAAATAAAATAATTTCAAGGATTTTAAAGGATTGAATGAAGATGAGTAAAAGTTTACCTTTATTAAAAAACCTTATAACACCCTTCTATTGAGATTATTTCATGAAAACATGTCCTCTAATTTTGAATTCCAAACCATACCTCAGATTATCGACATAACTCTTTTTCCTACTTTGATCTTATATAATGCGAGCTGTAATAGTATTTAACCTTTTTTTTCTCATTAACATGTCATGGACCTATGACATTACTTTTCCAAACATAATCCCAACATGTTGGAGTATGAAATTTGTTTCGATAAATTCTTTATATGACACCAAATGAATACATGAATGTAATCTATTTTTTTGGAAAACTCTTCCAATGGAAAATAATGATCCCACATACCATGAAATTCAAGTGATCATGATCAAAAAATTTCTTCAATTCTTTGAATCATCATTTTAGACTATTTATCTGTCTGAGGATGGTAGGTAGTGAAAAAATGAAGCTTAGCATCAAGAGTATTCAGAATACTTTTCTAAAATTTTGAAGTAAAATGGGGATCTTGATCAGACACAATTTAAAGAATTGGGCTATGAAGTCTTAAAAATTAATTCATATAAATCCCTGTGAATAACTCAAGAGATAAATATTATCTTATAATGAGGAAATATAATGATTTAGTTAGGTTATCAATGATAACCCATATTACATCATTCTCCCTAAGAGTCTTTGGTAGTCCCATATCAAATTCCACAGTAATGTCATACCATTTGAACATAGGAATAGGTTAGGGTTTCATGACTCCTCTATAATTATTTCTAACACATTTCCCTTGTTGACACAACAACCATCTGGACAAAAAATCATCATTTCCCCTCTTGAATTTATCCAACCAAATATATTCCCTAAAATACATATACATCTTTGTTATACGATGATTTATATAGGAATTTTATCTATTATTATCATAAAAAAATTTCATTTTTATAAAAAGTATGGATAGAACACATAATCTCTTTCATATTTTCATAACACCATCTTCACAGAAAAAGTTTTCTAATTTCATATCATTATGTTTCTTCTGAATGTACTCATCATCAAATTGATAAATTTTTATCATTTATAATAAATATGGTTTCCCAATAATTTGAAAAATTATTGATGTATTCATTTCCTAAATAATTTCCATATCCATCTATACTAGATCTATGAATATATGAACCCTCTCAATCTACATTTGGGTCATAACTCCTTGATTAGTCCTACTCAATGCAAATTATACCTTATTTTCTTTCCCTAGGTGGTAGTGTACTTATAAATAATTATCAACACATAGCTCAATCCATAGACATTTCTTTATGTTATGCTCTTTAAATGAAAATATGTATTTTAGGAATTCATGATCCGTGTATAATTCACATATTTCACCATAGAGATAACTTATATATATCTTCAAAGAAAATATTATCACTTCCAAATCAAGATTATTTTTTGAACTTTTTTTTGAGTCTTCAATTATTTCAATTATTTTGAAATAACATTATTATTTTAGATTAGGACATAACCACATCTCTTTGTTAATGCATCACTATATACCACAAACCCATAATTTCGATATAGTAGTTTCAAAATTAGAGCATTGATCAGTATCCTCTTTAGTTCACCAAAACATTATTAATATTTCTTTATCCAAACAAACATAACCCCTTTATGTTTTATCTTTATTAATGGGTTATGAAATTGGAAAAAATTATGAATGATTTATCAATAGTACCCTACCAAACCATTAAGAATATGTACCTCATTCATGTTCTTTATTATAGGCTAATTTCTGACTACCTTTGTCTTTAAAAGGTCAATTGATATTTCATTTGTAGAGAAAAAATATCTAATAAAACTTATTCCTTATAAGAGTATTAAGAAAATTCTGCAAGTGATTCTCATGGTTCCCATAGAATTTAGAATACATCAAAGTATCATCAATGAATACCACAACTAAATCATCAAGATATTCCTTCAATAATCTATTCATTAGATCCCTAAAAATAGAGGGTTCATTAGAAAATCCAAATGGGATTACTAGAAACCTGTAATATCAATACTTATATTGAAAAGTAGTATGCAGAATGTCTTACTTATTTACTCACAATTGATGATACCCAGAATGAATGTCATCATTTTAAAAATATTGGTGTCCATAAATTTGATCAAATAAGTCATAAATGCATGGAATAAGAAACACATTATTTATATTATTAGATTTATATTTCTTTATAACAATTGACTAACATCGTGGAACTATATTTCATCTTATCAAAGAGAATATGGGATCACAATGAAGAAAAACTAGGGGAAATACACCCTTTATCACACGAATCCTCTAGATTTTTCTTTAACTACACTAATTAAAATGCGTTCATTATATAGGGTATTATTGATATTAGTCTTGAGTCTGGGGATAAATCAATGAAAATCTAATCTTCATTCTTTGGGGTATGTACATGTAATTCCTCAGGAAATACATTAGTGTATTACTCTATAATAGGACTATACTTATTTGATGATTACCTTCACTATCCTTCGATTTTTTCTATTAATCCTCGTAAATCTCATTCAATAGGGATAGAAGGGGTGGACCTATATATGAGTTAGTTTATGAAGTCTCTTCTCTAATGATATTAAATTCTTCAACTTCATCAAAAATTTTAATGTAATTCTTCTTATAATAAATTTATGAATCATATTTTAAAATCCATTACTTACCAAGGATTATATCGAATACAACCAAAGAAATTATAATAAGGTTAGAAAACATTGCACATTTCTTTATCATAACGGGGACTTCCTAACACATCCTTTTTATAGTGAGGCTTCCCCATGGTGTTTTGACTAAAAACTCCCATATTAAACTAAAAGGGAAAGGTCTAATTTTATTAGGAAATTAGGTTGATATAAAAGAGTTCAAGGATCCATAATCAAATACTACATTTTCAATTTTTTATAGGATTAATGTACTATCCACCACCTTATTGGGTACTTCCACCTCAACTGTAGTGATCTTATAATCTTGGCCTTCTCCCCTAATCCTCTTATATGGTAGGTTCCCTTAACACTTGGGGAATTATTTTTAGTAATTTCCAATTTATTTACAACTAAATTAGTGTAAAATATTTATTTGTTTCTTTCCCTTTAATTAATAAGCCTTGTTACCATTATCTCAATACATATATCAAGCTTCTAATCCCATAAAGCATTTACTAAGGTGATTCTTTCCCCTATTTCCATAAGGTGGAAATCATTGTATTGTCTTCTTCTCAATTGAAACTTCCCATTTTGATGGGATATCAGGTGAAATCTTCATCTCTTTATTCCCCTTGAATTGGATCTCGAAATTTTAATTACTATTTTAATGGCACATGAAAATATCTCATCATCTGATTTTTTTGAGAGACCAACATCTTTTGAAGACTTGGCTTATGAACTTCAATGAAAAATCCAATTATGAACTTAGTTTTGTTCATGTAACCTATAAAATACATAAATAATCATGTAAAGCTATCTTCATAATATGAAACACTTTAATCTTCCTTTTTATTTATGCTAAGGAATATTCTCTTTATATTATTCAGTTTCCCATGAGGGAACTGTTTATCAAATAATTTTTACTTAAAATCTTTCCATTCCTTGATTTATATTTCCTCTTACTCTTTATTATTTGGGAACAATTACCACCATTTATCATCATCAAATTTTACACAATACACTTCAAGTGAAACCTTTTCCTATTCACTGGATCCCAAGTCCATAAATATCATATCAAGAGACATAATTAATTTCTCATCTAACATTGGATTATTAGTCTCAAAAAATGACGAGGGATTTTATCCCATAATGTTATCTAGTATAGGATAATATCAAAATGTAATAGGTTTCTCCATATAAGAATGTTTATTTGTTATAAAATTATTATGATTCCATAATATAGCCATAATTTTCTAAATTCCAATACCAATTATATTGGATTCATTATCACGATAATCTCTATATTGTCCATGAGTATTGATACCATTATTCATTCTAGAAACCATTTCTAAATAATTTAACATATGGTATGATCTCATAAAATTAAGAATTTTAAATCATCATACATAATTATATATATAATGTATAACTTAACATAAATTTAGAATTTACACACTGTTAATATTAGAATTATAATATTGGTTTCTTCTAGGATATCTTTATTTTCAAACCCTTAAAAATAGTTTGTAATGAAAATTTAACTTGTCCTAAGAATATATTCATTAGGATCAAACCATGTGCACAGTAACTCCCATTTTTGTGTACTATGTTATTAGTGATTCAATAATAATGAATGATTTTTAAATTTATTACCCCTATGTACCTCTATTCCAGAACCATGTCAACTTTTAGTAACCATAAAAGGATATAATTATAAGAAAAACCATATAATATATTCCTTGATTTTTTTGGATGTTCTTATATAATTTTCCTTAAAGTCTATCATAGGTTTGTGATCTCTAATTTATGTTTTCCTAAATATTATTCCCAAGGTTTCTACTAAACTTCCTATGATACCAACTATAACAACCCCATCCCTAGTAACCTGGAGTTGATGTCTATTTTATTATATTGACATAGATAAGATGGGTCAAATCTCAAAGGACAAAACAATTTAGTATTTTTGGAAAAGCATATACATAAATTATACCCATTTATATTGAAACTATAAAATAAAACATAATACATAATAAGAACAAATTAATAACATCTTTGAAAACTAATTCAAATATCTCTTCTTAATATCCTATGAGGAGGAAAAAAAATAAGGGAAATATAAAATACTTAGTAAGAGTTATATATAGTGGATGTTATCCTGAATCAACATTGAATAAACATTATAAAAATTTAAATAACTAAAAACACATTCCATTTAAATTAATATACAAAATGAATAGATAAGTCATAATAAATATAGAAATGTAAATAATAAGTAAGACATGCTTGAAAATATCATGCATAATAATAATTAATATATTTTCAATTAAGGAAATTATTATTTATTATATGTCATGATCTTAGGAATCATGATACCTCTACCATCAATACCCTTCACAATATTGTTTAAAACCGTAGGTAGTAAACTATTTAATATAGCCAAATAATTTTTCTTATATATCCTACCGATGCATCGAGGGGATATATAATTCAGGTTCCCACCCATTAATGCATGTATAAATAATTACTCATATAAATAATAATATATTAAATTCAACAATCAATATTCCTTAACATAAAATATCTATAATGAGTATATAATATGAACATATCAATATTTTCCCAGATAATCAAATAACCATTCAACATATGAACCATAAATACAAATGGAATATGGTTTATGAAATAATCATATCCATATAACAAGAATATAGAAATTTAGTATAAATTTAATATCTAATGAAAAATTATCACAATGAACTGATTGTTTCAAGAGAAGGCTAACAATAAAAAAATAAAGTGAGACCGTACAATAATTTTTAGTACATGGTAATTTTCATGTCAAATCACCATGGATGGAATAATTAAAAAAATATAATATAACATGAATTATTAGTGAATCATGATATTACATGTTAGTGGTTAGTATATACACTATATAAAAGGAAATAGGTGTATAAAATTAAAAAATTCCTCAATGTAGGGATATTAAGACGAAGTCCATTTCAATGATCATAACATTGATGTGAGAATTAATCATTGAATATATTATGTGTATAAAGTGTAAATCCACATATAAAAAGTGGAAATAAAACATAATATAGTCAAGATTAATTTCAAACATAATCATAGAATATCAAAGACAAAGAATAATTAATATAACCAAATAAATAGAAATTGAGTTATGAAATTATTTACTAATTGGTAATTTCAAAAAATACCATTGGATATAATAATTAAAATTGAAACATAAAATACCATAAATTATTAATGAATCATAAAATTACTTTTAAATGGGTATTATATACACCATAAAAAATAAAATTTGTGTATATAATTACAAAATGACATAATGATGAGAAATTGAGACAAAGTCTATTACCACTTGGTAATGTTCATATTAAATCCACTTGGATGAAATAATTCAAATTTATACATAAAATACCCCGAATTAGGAATTATTAATGATAGTGAATATAAAAAGGGAATAAATTACAATATATAAAATAAATTATTTACACAATAATAGAAAATTCCTCAATAATGAGAAATTGAGACGGAGTCCCTTACCACTTGGTAATGTTCAAGTGAAATCCTTGAAAGAATGGAATGTGATAAAGGTATATATTATATAATGGATCTAGGGGTATAATTGTGTTATAAATATCATATTTAATCTTTATATCCATCATCATTCCAAACTGTTATAGGTGGTAATGAAAAAATGAATGACATTAGTTCGCGAGGTGGTAGTCCGCCGTACACACAAATAATGATTTCATAACCTATTTAATGGAAGTGGGGATGGTTGAAGATCATGAAAATAAAATAAAAAACCTATGAATATAAGAGATAATTATTTTATTTTATCATAATGGTTTAATAATAATTTATGAATGTGGAGGAATATATAAAATAATAACACAATTTGAATAACATTAGTTTTTTTTTCATGTAATCTCATTTGGATTGCACAAAATACTTTATGGGTTGGAATTTTACCCAGAATAAAAAATATAGGATGAGGTAATTGAATTTTTTAATTTTTTTTTCAGGTTTAGTATAATCCAAAATTGTTTTAATGTTTTAAAATGAGAGGGGAGGCAACAACCTTTTATAATTGTGATGAGTGTCACACTTATAATTTTGGAAAATAAAGATGTGTATCAATGTTTTACAAATTAAAAAAGGGTAAAAAATAGATTAATATGGATAATTATATTCCTTAGGGTCTATTTTTGAAAACAAAATAGAATATAGACACGTTTTTATGTCATTTTAACACTTATATTTTTAGCTTAACTCCTGATAAACCTGTTTTTACCTTAACCATGGTTAATAAATATTACTATTTTTACTATTAATTATTGTAAAAAACTATGTTGAACATATTAGTTAATAGAAATTAGTATGATTTCAAATATGAAATATATTTTTAAAAATTACATTCATAGAACTAGAGAAAATAAATATTATATTAATGCCACAAACGTGAAGAAAAATCATTTTTAAAGAGAAAATGTTCCAATGTTTACAAAATTTTTATATAAAAATTCAATTTGAAGATAATTAATATGAAATAATTTTTTTTAATTTATATATAATAAAAATATAATTAATTTAAAAACAATTTAAAATATAATTTAACATTATATAAAATTTAAATGAAAACGTTGTTTTTAATTAATATTCAGTATTTTTCACAATTCATCAATAAACTAAGCATCTTATTAAAATAAAAAAGATTCACCCTAATCAAATTTTTATATTATAATTTAAAAAATTTATATTATGTTATAAAATAAATTATCTAAAAGTGGAAAAAGAAAAATTATGCGATTGAAATGTGAATATACTTTCTTTTAGAAAAAAATTAGTTTTTCTAAAAAAATTATTTTTATTTTGAATGATTCTAATTATATTTATAATGATTATATCACAATAATTTCTATAATTTATTTTGTAGTATTAATAATTTAAAAGATAAATTCTAGGTTATAATGGTCCTGTTTAAATAACATCTTAATAGAGTATCACATTTTGTTTAAATCAGGTGTTGTGTGCATCACAAGGTATCATAAAAATTTAATATATTATAAAGGAAATATAGTGTAAAGTCTTTGGGTGTTAAATAAGCACTCTTTCCCTGTAACATTTTAGATATAGGCTTACCAACAATGTCCCATCATGATCTGATGGGATATAAAACTTCACCCATAATATTTAAGGATATATAGGGACCACCTATCAAAAATTGATATACTATATATATATGTGCTACATGAACATATAAAAATTCATAATATCATCAAAGATTTATTATTACATGAAAATAAAATAGGTTTTAATAATTTTCAAAAGAAAAACATCATAATAAATATAGTTAAATAAGGTGGATTTTATCACCACTGAATACCTCATGTGAAGTATTAGAAAGATCAGAGGATACTAACATAGATGGAAATAACTTTTTAAGAGAATTAATAATTTCTTTTATTAATAAGAAGAAATTCCCTTTAGAATTTTGATTAATATTATTTTCAAGAAAAATAATTTATAAAGAAATTTGAGTATAAAATACTTTGTAAAATCTTGAAATCATGGAGAGTACGATTCATAAGGAAAATTGATAAATATGGAGAGAAAATATGTTTATGTGTAAAATACTAAAAAATTATTTATTTTACCCTTTTATATATAAATTCTAGGATAATAAAAATAACCTTTTTGGAAAACATTAAAAATAAATTCCTTTCAGTATTTTGTAAATAAATTCAAGGATAATAAAAAATACACTAATGAAATTATATAATTACAGTGAAGGAAATATATATAAAAATAATGAATATGAACATGGAAGTAAATGATTCTCAACCAAAATGGTGATATAGGGATAGATGTAACCACCTATACAATCATATTATGTTTATTATTGATATATAGGAAATAACTTTTCATTTATATTTTACTTATTATATTTGATTTATAATTACTTCATTCTGATAACTTAATTTTTTATTTTTAGAATTAATATTCATGTGTGAATTGTTGCATTAGTCCATACATGATTTTGTTTAGAGGTTCTGGTATTTGATCCTTTAATATGTGTACATAACCACCAGAATTTTCATGGTGGTCACATAGGTGTTTTTGATATAGTTCTTAAGTCCAATGGTCATTTTATGGTTGTTATGGTGATGATTTGTTGAGTTATTGAATTCCCCTTTATTATGATTTTTAATTAGTAAAAATTTCTAATTCTATTAATGAATATAAATATATAAAATATAATTATAGAATTTTGAAAATATATTAAATTCATTAATATTACATTATGTTACCAATATTTATGCTTTCTTAATAATTCCTGATATAAAAATTATAAGACAGTTGATCTTGGTGGTAGAACTGACCCCAATAAGAATTCCTTATAATGAATAAATGACTAAGAACGTGTGACCGTATAGTTATAATGTCACCATTATAGAATTATAATGGTTTAAAAATAATTTTAACAAAGTTAGATGGATAATATAGAGAATAAATGATTAGAGAGTGGATAATACTTAAATTGAAGACTTCAATCATATATTTGATAACCTCCTAGAAATGAGGTATTTTAGACTACATATAACCATAGATTTTTAAAAATTTGATAAGATTTTTAGGGATAAAATATGGGTAGTTATTAAATAGTAAACCATTGAAATTATATTCTATGAGTTTGGTAGATGATGGGTCATTTTTCTTGTGAGCTTGAGTGGAATTTTTGCAGATACTCATTACTTCATGAATAAGAAATGAATTTTGTCATGGAAAGTGTATCCAAAGTGGAAATAATATTAACATAATATAATTTTAGGTTTATTATTATCCATAAAATCATATATATATATATTTTTAATATATTATTGGTCTTTACCCCTTAATTTAAACCATTTACCATATATTACATTTGCCATGGTAAATCATATATCTAGCTTGGTAAATTATTTTTTATTCCTCAAAATGATTTTGAAATAATTTTCTAATTTTTAAATTATAATTTTAAATATGAAATCCATTTTATTAGATTTATTTTCTAAAAGTAATAAATATTAATTTTAATATAAAATTCACAGTGTAAAAGAATATTAGTGAAATGTTTTTTAACCACAAAATAAAATTATTGTTATTCCATGATATGTAAAAATATTTAGATAAATTTTAATATAAATTTTATGTATAATATAAATAAATTTCATTAAAATAATTCAATATTAGTGAATAATTTAATTTATCAATCTAAAAAAGTAACTACAAACAAAAATAACATTCCTTAAAAAATAACATTTTATTACACGAAATTATTTTATTATTACCTCTAACAAATTAATAATAATTCCATGAATGTTAATTCACACACACATATATATACATAATATATTTAATTGAATTTATTACTCTAAATAAGTGATGTTTATCTTTCAAATAAAAACATATAATACATATTCAAATATTGTTTTTAAATAAAACATATTTTATTGGTCATGAATACTTAAACAAGGATTCCATATAGCTCTGTAATTATTTCCTGGATGTCATTTATTTAATTTAGTAATAATTAATTTTTATCAATGCCTATTATTGAAATAATTCATTAAAAGTATGTAGTTTAACAAAAAATGTATATTTTATAAAATTTTTTATTAGAATAAAATGTATTTTTAGACAAGGGTTGATATATTTTAAATTCTATAGAAAAACAATATATTTTCTAACATATATTATTTTAATGAAATTTATTGATTTTTTAAAATATAAACAATATTTATGTATATTATCTACATATATGTCATTCCAAACTAGTAAAATGTTTACTCATATATAGCCAACAATTATATACCCTTTAATTTTAGTTATATAATTACTATATTACCCATATTGTATCCTATGAGTTCATTCCATTATAAATTCCAAAAATACCACCCTCATTCCTTTAGATATGATTTATATTGTACAATATTATTTCTACTTTCACAATTTTTTTTACTCACTGTAGGTAGAGTTTCACTAAAAGTGATGGACAATGTCCTTGGTGAACCATGATATTTAATAACTCTAAATATATTATTCAACTATATTTATTTCTCAATTTTAATTTATGAACTTTTAAGTGATGCAATAATCTATTGTATGATATAATCCATCGTATGATATACCTGGAATCATGTATTTTTTTGTAATGTTCCACTATGACAGAATAACATATTTTTATTTTTAATCTTGTCTTGTATGATTTATTTTCAATAAAGTTTTTATTCAATATAAATAATTAAACAATTAACATTGAGAAATAAATTCATAATCCTATTTGAGTTGTTATATTCCATTACTTCAATAAAGTTTGTCCTCAAAATTTTAATTATCACTCACTAATGAAAATAGTTACGAGTATCAATAAGACAAACATTACTCAAGATATAATTTCTAATGAGGTATCACAATCCATATATTAGTAAATACAAAAAAAATAATATTTTCTTTTAAAATTGGAATATATTTAATTTTTCATAAGCCTCAACCATTTTCTCCATATATTCGTCTATAGTTGGTTACAAGACATATTGGTTTATATAGACATACCATTCACAACTTCAATTCCTAGATAATGTTTCTAAATAAAAACTAAAAAATAATGGTTGTATATAATCAAGGTAAAATTATATAAAATAAAATTATACCATCATATGAATATGAAATATTAATTTTATGATGCCTTATTATATGACACCTTCATACCAAAGTTTGATACTTTTTCTTAAACTATGAAATTTTCAAATCAAACCATAACCCCATAAATTTAACCTAGGATTACATAAATTTTAAAATAATTACATCAATAATCTATCAAAAAAAATAATTTAACTATCTATAATACAAACCGAGACAACCCAAGCCTGTAATGCATACATAATATATCATTTTACATGACTTTTCATAACATTTCACAAATAAACACACGCCTAGAACCTATAGGTTTAGTTTCATTAAATGTTATATGCATAATAATCATATTTTACAACTATTAATCAACACACCCCAAAAATATTCTTAACAAATGATACCATTATAGTCATATAATATTAAATAATATCCTTTATAAAATGGGGAAATAGAAATATTATAAAGGGTAATCACAGATTCTTAGCAAGGGTCAGACATTATAGATTTTAATCAAATATCATTATTAATAAAAATATTAATATATGGGTATGAAAACATAAAATTTTCTCATGGATATGTCATAATAGAATTCTAAAAAATAAAATATATATAATAAATTATGAGTCATGTTATAAGACTTTATGAATAACATATTATATGAGTCATATGAGTGTGGAAGCATGAGTCAATAATTTTGAGTCATATAATATTGGTACGTTAAAAAATAATGTGACGCAAACATAAAAAATAAAAATCATGAATTGTTTCAATGTTAATCATCATTTATTTCCTTTCATAATGGTCTAGGAAAAATTCCTTCCCATAAATTCGTAGACTTTTTCTAACCACCAATGTTCTATAACATTTTGGAAATATGATAACCACCCACGTACAATCCTTATCTCATGAGATACAAAACATTACCAAATACATTGGATAAATTAATATGAATGATCCATCAAAAAAATATCTATAATTAATATATCTATAACATAAACATTAAAATATTCACAATCCCATCAAATCTTAATTGAATCTAGAGAAAAAACCAGTTTAAAGAAGGTTCCCAGAAAACATAGTCATAAGATATTCATAGAAATAAGATGGATGCTATCATTAGAGACTATCCATAGTGAATCAAAAGAAATATTAAAAAATATACATTTATGAAAAACAATATTTTACTGTATTAAGAAATACATTTAAAAATAAGAATAAACATGCTTTATATTTTTGATAACATTAATTTTAAAAGAAATTAATTTTTAAAACAAAAAGCTTAGAAAATAATTTATAAATCCATGAAATCATAGAGATAAATATTCATAAATAAAACTGAATAAGATGATATGAAAATAGGTTCATGCATAAAACCTTAAAAAACATTTCTTCCAAAATTTTGTAAAAAAGCCAATTAAAATAAAAAATGACTAATGTGGAAAACATTAAAAAGATATTCATTTAATAATTTTATAAATAATGTCAGGGAAAATAGAAGAATATCCAATGAAATAATATTATTAGAGAGAAATGTATTTATAAAATAAAATAATAAATAATGAATATAGATGTGAATTATTTTTGACTGAAGAATTGAGATATGGTCAGACCCACTAATAAAAAACAATTTGGTTAAATTGTGAAAACATCAGTGGTGAAATTGTATCAAGACATGAAAAACCAAAATATAAAAATATGTTTAGAGAATATATGGGGTTTTAGTGTGAAATAATAAATATTTTCACTAAATAGTAATTCCCCTATATAAAATCTTGATTTCCATGTGAGATTGAAAAAGAATGCACTATAACTTTGGAATCCTTGGAAACAGAAGAAATTGAAAGATAGAACATGAAATGGAACATTAATTACCGTAAATAAAAAGATAATTAAGATAAAATATTCCAAATTTTATGCATGTACTCAATATAAATGAAAATTGATGCATAATATGAAACATTTCACAAAAAAGATTTTGAGATGAAAGCCCCTTACCTTGGATTCCCTCTTGGTCAAAGACACACTATCTTCTTGTATAATAAATTTAGTTTTAATTTTTATATTATTAGAAATATTTTTTCATATATATTTTACTTATTATCATTCATTTATAATCATTTATTTATCATATATTAATATAAGATTGTTTAAATTATTATTATAGTGTTAATTGGTGTATTTTTTAATGCATGTTTGGTTTGAAAAATTTTTCCTCAAATTTTAATTATGTATCAATCAACTTAAGAATGGTCATGTTGGTTACATAGGTGTGTTTTATATATTTCTAATGTATTGAGGTTATTTTTTGAAATTTATAGTCACATTTCATAAAAGTCGATTTAAATCCACCTTTTTGGGATTTTTAATTTAATAAAAATAATATATTTTACAAATGAATACAATTATATATATTAAAATTAAAAATTATCAAATAATATCCAATTAATATATATTATACTATTTTTCCATTATTTATGTTTTCTTAATCATTAATGTTAAAATAAATTAGTATTTTTCAACATAGTGGTAGAACCAACCCAATCAAGAATACATTATAATGATTGAATGAAGAAGTTAATGTTATTTTATGTCTATAATATCACATTTAAATAAAAATATTGAATTAAAAATAAATCTACTAAAATGAAAAATTATATTTTATAATATAGAAGAAAATGATAGAGAATAAATGAATAGGTAGTGGATAATACTTATATTGAACATTAGAATATTGTCTTGTAGAACCTATTGGAAATGATTGTAAATGTTTTAAATGTTTTGTATGGACCCATTTAATGTTATAAGTGTTTGATAAAATTCAAAATTGGATTTTTTAAAGGCATTTAAATGCTTTAAAGGGGTTGTTGATATTGGTTTGGTCTTTAAAGGGGTGTGTGATGTTTTGAAGTATTTTTTTGGGGAATAATGGGAGATGAGATTCAATCTATTTAAATGTATTTGAAACCATGGGGTCCCATTATAGATTGTAATGCCTTTGAATGAGGAAGTGTGGTCATGTGAAAGGGTTGTTAGAAGAATTTTACTTCCTTAAAAAAGGGGTGTGTCATTTCAAATGTAATTTTATTGAAATAGTTGGACTTAAAAATTGAAATTCAACAGGAGGTTTTGAAAATGGTTTTCAAATGATATTTAAAATGTAGTTTTCAAATGATGTTAATATACCTTGGAATCTTGAAAATTTTTATCAAAACTACCTTGAGACTTTGTGTAAAGTGTTTTAAAAATGCATGAGATTCTCTTTGAGCCATGTTAGATGAATGTTTTTACTTATGTGGCTTGGGATATCTTGTGGTACATTTTATATAATTTTTATTATTATATGATTCATATTTATATAGATAATGTTTTTTGATTCATATAAATGTGTAGAAGGTGATGCGTGAGTTATTTTTGGATATTTTATATTAGATTAATGTGATGGTTTATTTATTCTGACTTCCTTTTTATTTTTTCATGGGAGTGTAATAATGATAATAAGTGACATGTTTGAGAGGAATCCATTTTTTAAAATAGTGGTTTGAATAGGCAATGTTTCTCAGCTACACCTCATCAATTAGAGTTAGAGGGGTTAAGTTTCATTTAAACCATAATCCCACTTTATACCTATAGTAGCAAAGGAGGTCCTAGGAAATTTATTTTCATATAGTCTGATTAGGATAACAGGGATGAAGAATTATTTAGTATTACTAAACTAGCTACAACCCATTGGTGTCCCTCCCTACCCTTTCAACACCAGAACATAGATTTATGACTTCCATTTCATACCTTGATAAATTGGAATCACTCTCCTCCTTGGCTTCTTAATGTTATGTTAGACCAGAAAAATCAATGTTACCACTCATATTCTACAACATGTTTATAAAATTCTACAGCTTGACCTATAACTCATATAGATGCACTATGAACTGAAAATTTATCTTATAAAACACAAAAATGTTTGAAACTCCAAAAAAATCTCTTATAATCCCCACAATGTTCACTAATTAGTTGTAATTACATTTTCAAATAGTCAACAAGTTCTATTAATTGGCCGCCAAAAGATAGTACTTATTTTCGACAATTGAATAGAACTCAAATTTCCCCCCCCAGTGTTTGGAATGTTTTGATCATCAACATATCAGTCATCCAGTCATCCCATAACTATTTAATTGGTTTCCTAGTGATGATCACATCTTATAATAGAATATAGGAGAAACCCATACAACAGAATTAACATCCCTTGAGTTTGTTTCTTTATCATCATCCTTTAGGGATCTAGTATCTCAAATATCATTATGTAAATTATGTGTATATAGTATAAAATGTGACACATAAACATAGGAAGTGTCTCTCAATGAGAGAAGTTAAATTGATGGGACTATTTTCTAACAATGGATGCTTTGTAACACCTTGGGATTTTAAAAGAGGAACAACCTATTTGATAACTTGTATGACATGAAGTGAAAAAAATATAATAGAATATAATAGTACAATACATTATGATATATTTATTATTAAATAAATTCAATCTCATCGACATATTTCAATTCATGCATCATCATATTTGAATGAAACATGATACTCTATTAGAATATTATTATTTAAGCATAACTATTGTAACCTAGCCATTAAGATGGAAGGTACAGATAATGATAAATAAATTATGAAAATCATATTGTCTAATCATGTATAAAATAAATTCAATTTTTATCTATGGATTAGAAATAAAATAAGAACCATTTTATAGATAATTAAATGTTTTGTTAAAAAAATTATTTTTCTAAAAGGATGACTAGTCATTATTTTCACACATAAAATAAAATTAATATTTTCCAATTTTATAAAATATATTTGAAAAAAACATAATTTTTGAAATTGAAATGTCAAAATTATCTTTGTGTGAATTTTTTATAATTTTACGAAAAGAATATTTTTTATGAATATTTTAAAATACTTATTTTTATTGAAAACTTCTTTTTTTGTTTAAATTATTTACAAAGTAAAACTTTACTTGAAATTTGGATTATTGTAAAAATAGTTAAATTTTAATAAAATTTTACTATTATAGATCATTGGAATTATTTTCTTATTGAATTTTATATTAAAAAATTTAATAATTATTAAAATTATCTCCTTGGAAAACCACTCTTTCATCACATCTACGACATAATTTTTAATTTAATACTACTTATTATATAAATAGAATATGAAAAAATGGATTCCATATTTCTAATAACAATAATTTAGATTATATAATGAGTTTAATATAATATTTGACCATAATATATTTTGAGAAAATAAAAAATAATTATCACAGTTATGGTAAAAATTTATTTTATGGGGGTAAAACTATAAAGATAAGGGTTAAAAATGTTTTTTTTTCAAAAACCCATTTTAAATAAATATTTAAACACTATATTAAATATTGATCATAAATGTACCATTTTTTGGGATTTAGCCTTTTGAAATACATTGTTATCACTTTATCTTTTAAAAAATTCCATGTGCCTCCTCTCCCCCCTTCTAAAAGAAAACCCCACCAATAATCCCTTATTCACACATCCAAAACCATTTGATTCATTAAAAATATTTAAAAATAAATTTATTACATAAATATCCACATATGAGAGTCCATACTTTTACTTGTATTCTATCCTAATATAGATTTAGGTATAAACCAAAATAGTCTCTCTAAAGAAGAGGTAAAATTATTAAATGTGTGGATATGTTGTATTTCTTCTTCCACCTCCTTTAGAAAATCATAAACTATGATAATATAATAAAACCATTATATTATATATAATTAGATACTATAATTTAAATTTAATAACCTAGATCAATATACACTTCCGTCAAATGGAAAAAAAACCCATCCATCGTGTGTACGGTGAACCATCACCTCACAAACCGATGTAATTCATTTTATATAAACACCAATAAAATATATATAAATGATCGATTTAAAATATATGTATAATACTTATGAAAATTTTAAACTTCTGTAATTATATATCACTTACACCTTCTTATATTCCACTCCCTCGAGAATTTGAAAACATCGCTCGTGTGTACGACGAACTACCACCTCACGAAGTGATGAAAGTCGTTTTTTTGTTACGCATTACATAAATGGAATTGTGGATAATATTAATGAATATATGTGAAAATTATTATCTAAAAATATTTCAAGAAATATAATATCTCATATAACATCTTACCTTTCAATATATTGTAAAATAGTAACCTTGCTTATGAATACGCGTGGAATACCACATCCACGCAGAGATGAAAATTGTTTTTCATTGTATTTTTACATTGATGGTAATAAGGAATCATTTAATTAAAATAAAATATATATATTAATTTTTTTTAGAAGTTAATTAAAATATATTTTCCCATCATTCCATCCATTTAGAAAATTGGAAGCAACGTTCAAGCGTACATATGACATACCATCTCCATGAATGATATAGTCCATTTTATATCTCTAACTTTAATATAATATTATAAATACATATATAATGAATATATATTATATTTATATCATTTTTAAAAATATATATATTATTTAACCATGATCTAATTAAAATGAGAAAAATTAGCAAAATAAAACACACATGAAAAATAAATTATCACCAGAAATTGTAATTTTAACAAAAATTTGTAAATAAACATGTGAAAAAATACTTTAAGTAAATCATATATAGTATAAGATATATTATTGTGGATCTATAATATAATTATAAAAAACAGATAATTATTATACCGGAGGTTTAAATACACACGAAAGGAGTGAAACCAGACATAAGGGTCTCTTGTATCACTTTTCCTTTCATGAGAGATATTCCATATTCACCACATATTTACTAAAGACTCTTTTTACATATTTTTATTTGATAAAATTATTTTTAATGGAATATTCATGTCATTTTCTAAATAATGACTATTTTTGATTTTACAAAAAATGTGAATGGAATCATTGTCTTAACATGTATGGTATAAATTAAATTTTCCACTATCATGACCACTCAATGTTTTAAGGCTTATTTTAAAAATTATTAAAAATTATTTTTAAATAAAATTATTTTCAAAATATTTTTTGAAATTTATCTTTTAAAATATTATTTTTAAAGGGTAAAGAATATTTTCTTAATGAATATTTTTAATGATATTTTTTTTGTTTATTTATATTAAACAAAGACAAAAAAAATTACTGTATTTATGATCCACTGGTGTTATTTTCTATTGATATAATCCTCATTATTTATTTGGAAGGTTTATGACTAGTTTGGATAAGGATGTTCAATTTTATAACTAGTTACCAAATTATTATGGGTGGTTTATAATTATGTCCTTTTTTATTATGGTAAGTATTAATATTTAACATGTTAGTGTTTTAATATTTTTTTTATGTTTATTATGTTTCATCGATTTAATTTATATAATTCATTAGACTGATTAAGTGTTGGGTAGGGCATAGTTATAGAGAGTTCATCAATGCATCAAAAGGTCTAATGAGAATATTTAGTAGGAAAAATTATATTGGATTCTCTATAAAGGATTAAACTATCTTGTTAATGTAATTAATAGTTTATGATGTCTAGAATTATGCATTCACTAATTATGATATCAATAATTGATGTCTATGTGGTTATTTGATTTTTTTGAATATCCATGTATAATATTCAAGATGATTTTATTATTTTTATGTATTTATTTGATAATAATTTTTTTATTTACATATTATATATAGTTTAATTTTAAATGGTATGTGTTTTAGGTTTTAATCATTCCATATTAATTATTATTATTTATTCAAAATATCTTACACAAAAAACATAACATTATTGAGTTTCTTAACTCACCCCTTTATTATATTTCATTTTCTCTAGGATACTAAGAAATGTTTTGTGATTGATATGAAAATATAATCAAAGGGGAAGAATGGAATTCTCAAAAAAAAATACACTGGACATTTTATAATTAGAGTGTAATGTGAATTTCATTTATGTATCGAGTTTACCAATACTACTAAACTATTAGGTCCTTCAATACGTGATTCCTTTTATCTAGTTTAAATTTTATAATATAGACACAATCTCTATGTTACTGGAGTCAGTATTGTTACAGTTTTTATCATAGAAATATTATTAAAAACCTTGGGGCATAGATTTAGGAAAATATAGATTAGGTAATATTAAACTAGGCTCGATATTGAGGATGTGTATAGAAAAAAACCCTATAATTTTGGTATGGTTAATATTATGTGGTTTTTTAGAAATAAATCTATTCCTAGATACTAAAATTAGACATGGTTCTAGAATATATGTACCTAATGGTATTGAAGCCCAAAAAGGAACACCGGTCTTGACTCGAGTGTTAACTGGTACATAAAATAGGGTCTTACTATGTACCTGGATTGGGAATTCTGAGTGATATTTCTATGACAATTCACATTTTTTTTCAAATCATTATGATGTGCTTGAAATTTTTTATAAATTGGAATCATTTCTAACGAAAACATGTTTTTGATTATGATATTGGTCATGCATAAAATTTTTAATTTATCATAGGCGTTTCAAAAGTTTTGAGATTATACATTTTGATACATAATGTTATGATCTAATCTAGTGTATGCAATTGTTTATAAATGGAATCTAGTAGAATGAATGATAACTTTATCAATTCACATAATCAAAAGTGTAATAATGATCATTTCTTTAATGGGAATAATATAATATTTCTAAGGGTACTACTGTCCCAAAAATTCTCACCATATGAGGACATAACATTGTGTTCTATAGAAATAGAGAAATAACACTCTAATTATTATGAATTTTAGGGTAAGTAAGAGAAGAATAGGAATAAATAACAACAATTGGAAAAGGGGGTGAAGGGAAAAAAGGTCTTCCCATATGTAATAATTGTGTATAGAAACACCCAGGTACTTAATTGAAGGTAATTGGAGTTTTCTACATGTGTGGAAGAAATACCACCATGCTCATAATTTAAAGGGAACAAAAGAAATTTCTAATGTTCAATGCTTCAACTATAAGTATATGAGGCACTATGAAAAAGAATTCCCCAATAATCAAGGTAATATACATCAAAAGAAGCTAAGGGATCATGGTAAGATTACTTTATTATAATAGAAAAAGTGGAATGATTAGTATTCTATTTTTGATTCAATAATTATCTTATAAGATAAATTTATCAATGATATTATTATTATAAAATTCATGAAATATATAAGGGTTGCACTATAGTAATATTTCATAAATGATTTGAGTGCATAAGTTGAATGGTTTAGATAACCAAAAAATTTATTTTGTGATAATTCAAACCTATTTGAAAACACATGAATAAGTTAGGATAACCATTAATATGTGTCCAATGTTGTGATAATAATGATATCATTAAGGGATAGTCTTTTTGACCAAGAAATTAGTTACATGATTGATGTTTTTTTCCATCTTTATTGGCGTTTAATACAATTATTTATTTATGGAATTAATTTATCAACCTAAGATTTTATTTTTTGAAACATGCATGTTTTCATTAAGGATTTAGAGTGAGCATCGTATTCACATATTTGGAATGTTACATTAAGAGTCACTTTATATTTTATAGGGAATATAAGGTTTATTCAGTGACCATCCTTTAATTTTTTTACATTGAATTTTGATAGATATATTGTGGATGAGTGTCAATACTAACTATATATGGAATGGAATCTGTTGAAATTTGGGTATCATAGGATTAATTGTGATTTTTGTTGAAAAACATATAGAGAAAGGATATATTTCTTTTGATTATAATGATTTGTAAAATATTTTTTAGGCATGAAAATTCATTTTGGGTATTAATTTAATAGAGAAAGAAATGATGTGATAACTTATCGATGTGTAACAAAATGATGAAATTGTGCTTGTGAAAAATAATGATATCAATTATGTATATTTTAATATGTTCTTAGTCTAGATAGTAAAATAATTACTCAACCTCAAAAAAAGGATCTTGATGTAAAAAATTTATCCTATCACCTTCGTTTCCAATAAATGAAATGGTCCCTTAACTCATCATAGATTTATGGTTTTTGGATGTCAAATTTCTATAGATCAGTTAATTTTAGTAGATCAATGACCTTGATCACCCTCCATTATTATTTTAGAATTATGATTTTCTTCTATGTCCATATCTTCAGTTCCCACAAATGTTCTCATACTTGGAAACCTAGTTATGTGATTAGTCTATATTACCATTATAATTCCCTTTCTCTCATATCAATAGGATGTTTCTTAACCCTTACCAAAATTTGGGATTTCAAGAAGGGTATTTTAAAATGTAAAGGCTTGATTATTAAGATCAAGATCAAATTGTTAGGATGCAATTTATTTAAGGGGGTACAATGTTACACCCAAATATTTAAAAATAGGAACACCTTGTTTGATATCATATATACTACGAAACCCCAATATTATAATAGAATATAACACACTAATACATTATGATATATTTATTAAAAAAAAATTTTGTACGATAACTTGCACTGCAAGATATAGTAGGTTAGAATGAAACATGATACTATATTGAAATATTATTACTTAATCATGACCAATATAACCTAGACATTAATATGATATGAATGAATAGAAATCACTAATTTATGAAAATAATATGCTCTAATCATGTATAAAATAAAATAAATTATTATATTTTTATTATAAATAAAATAACAACCATTTGAAGGATAATGAAATGTTTTCCAAAAAACTATAATTTTATTAAAGGTAGATTAGTCATTATTTGTGAACATAACTTAAAATTATTTTTTTCCACTTTTGGAAAATAAATTTAGAAAAAATAATCTTCATTTCTTAATCTTATATGTAAAAATTACCTCTATTATAATTTTTGAAAATATTATGAAAATATTAATTTATTGATGAATATAAAAAAATATTGATTTTTATTGAAAAAAATATTTTCATTTAAATTTTTTACAATTTTACATTTAATTTTAAATTATTCTCCAAGTAAAATTAGTTTTTTTTAATAAAATTTCACCAATTAAGGTCATTAGAATAAATTTAATATTCAATTATTATATTTAAAAAAGCCTAAACTCCTGATTTTTTCTCTTTGGAAAACTAATATCTTGTTGTGCCTATGATGTAATTTTATATTTAATTCTTACATTTTAGTTAATTGAGTTTGTAATAATGGATTATATGTTTTAAATATGAATAATTTATACTATAAAATATTGTAAACATTATTTTTTTCCATAATGAATAGATAAAAGAGTAAAAATTAATTACAACAGTAAAGGTAAAATTTTGGTTTATGAGGGATAAACTGAGAAGATAAGGATTAAAGAAGGCCTAAAAATTTTCCAAATAAAATTTAATTAAAATATTTATAACCTATAATATATAAGGGTAAATAATGACCCATTTTGAGGTTTTTGAATTATAAAAATGTGGGTATTAATTTTTCTTTTTAATAATTCCATATATGCCCTATCTCGCACTTATTAAAGCACACCCCTATCCTCCCTTATTCACACTTACAAAAAACATTGGTTAATACAATACCTTACAAAATCCCTTTATTAATTTCCTCGACATATCCTATAGTCCTTATTTGGATTAGGTAAAATTACTATACGTGTGTGCTTGTTTTATTTTTTCTTCCACCTCATAAAAACCATCTTCAACTATGGTAATATAATTAAACCAGTATATAATATATAATTATATATACTTATGTTAATATAATAACCCATATTAATATCCATTTCCATCAAATTGAAAAAATGAAACTACAGATCGTGTGTAGGACAGACTATTACCTCACGAACCGATGTAATTTATTTTCCATCACCACCTTTCAAGGATATATATAATGATAAATTTAAAATATTTATTTTATATTTATGAATTTTTTTACATGTTGAATTATTCTGTCACATATACCTATATACATTCCATTCAGTGGGAGATATGATAACATCACTCGTGTTTATGACATATTACCTCATGACGACATGATATGGTTTATTTTTTTACTTTCAATCTACATGATAGTAATTAAGGTTAAAATTAATGAATATTTATTATATTTAGGATATTAAAATACTTATATAATTAAAATATAAAATTTAATATCTTACCTTCCAATATGTTGGAAATCAATAAAGTTTCTTATGCGTACGTGTTGACTACCGCCAGTACATAGCGATGTGAAATGTTTTTCATTTTATTTTTACACGGATTATAATAAAGAAGTATTTTGTAAATAAAAATTATATATATGAAATTATAATTGTTATTTAAATCTTAATTAATATTTATTTTCCTTTTATTCCATTTTTCGAGAATAATGGACAAAACTTTCATGCTTACATACTGCCTACTGTCTCTATGAACAGTGTAACCCATTTTTCATCTCAAAAATTAATATATTACACTTAAGAAATTTATAATAAATATATATTATATTTATATAATGTTTAAAATTATAAAGGTATTGTAACCATTATCAATTTAAAAGAACCAAAATTACTAAACTAAAATATAATAGAGAACAAAGCAATTATCACCCTAAATAGTGATTTTAACAAAGAATTGTTAATAAATGGTTGATAAAAGACTATAAATAAATCAATTATGGTAAAAAATATATGACTATGGTTCTATAATATATTTATAATAAAACTATATTTATTATTTAGGAGGTTCAGACACATATGAAGGAAGTCGAACTTGAGGTAATGGTTTGTCGTCTCACTTTTACGTCAATGAAACAAATGTCATGTTCACAAATTATTGCTTATTTGTAGTGTACATACATCCCCTTTAATATAATATATCATGAAATTTTTTATATTAATTTTATATAATGTTTCATTTGATTTAATTTCTTTTAAGGGGCTTACGATTTAAAATTTACAAAAGTGCTATGGGCTTATTTTGGAAACTCATCATTATTCATGATTATTTTTGTGTATGTATCTCTTGGCCAAATTATTTTATATTTATATCATAAAATAAATATATTTTCATATAATATATTTTTTATATAATATTTACATTTTTAATGTCTTTGGCATATAAAATTATTTGTGAAAATATTCTTATGAAAATCAAACTTTATTTCTCTATTTAGTGGAAAATAATTTTTCATCCAAATCAATGTTTTCTAAAATGGTTTTTAAATTTTTTTAGCTTTTCATAATGATTTATTAATTAAATTTTTACCTATATTTTACTTTTGACATAAATTTTTTAAGGGGGAATTCATGACTTTTTCAGAACAAGGAACATTTGGCTTTTAATGAAAATGTGAATTGAATAATTGTTTTTTCATATATGCATTGAATCGAATTTTACACTATCTTGAACATTCAGTATTTAAAAGATTATTTTAAAAGTTTTATAAGTTTATTTTAAATTAAATTATTTTAGTAATTTTTCATGACCATTTTGATTTGAAATTTTATTTTTAAAGAGAAAAGGTTATTTTATACAAGAATATTTTTAATGATTCTATTAGGGTATTTCAATTCATCAATAACATAAGGCATTTATTCAACATATTATCCACTAGGGATATGTTTAATTAATATCTAAATTATTATTTATTTGGATTGTCTTTGAAAATTTGACTGGGGTTATAAAATTTTACTACCATTCACTTAATTATTCAGGATGGTTTATGGTTATTTTTATTTTATTGATGTGAGTATTAAAATTATATATGTTAGGTTTTCAATAAAAATGTTTAGATTGATTATTTTTTACCTCTTTCATATGATTAATTCATTGGACATAGTAGGTGAAGGGTGGGGATTGGTTATATATATTCACATGATGTATCGATTGGTCTTATGAGACAAATCCATTGGAGAAATTAGATATGTTTCAATCCATAGATTTATACTATCTTGCTAAAGGTCTTGACAGTTTCACTTGTTACACATTATGAATTCCCTCTTTATGAGGTCAGTTTTTTATTTCCATATGATTATTTTATTAGATAGGATATCATTGGATAAGTTTTAAGTTCAGGGGATTATTTATATCTCTTTATTTGAACATCATTAATTTCGACCATATTATGCCCAGTTTATTGATTAAATGAAAGATTTTTCAATTAGTTACCATTATATATTTATTATTTGTACTTATTCATGATGGAATAAACTATATGAATACCCTTATTTAACATCTAACATCACCCCTTTATTATGATTTATTTTTTGAACGTAAAAGGAAGTGTTTTAGGATTAACATGAATGGATATGCTAAGGGAGAAAATGGGAATTTTAAAGGAAACAATTTTTGCATTTTATGATTAAAATTTAATATAGATTTCAATTATGCATATATTTTTTAAATACAATAAAATATTCATAATATTGAGATGCGATTCCTCGTATCTAGTTCCAAATGTAATAAAGTATACACTAGTCCAGTGCTACTGCTGTTAGTGGTTTTAGATTCTTGGAAAAATTTATGTCAAATAAAAGAAATTATAATACTATATTAGCCTTTACAAAATCTATGTGAATGGAATAAAATTATAAATTTAAATGAAAATAAGATTTAGAATAAGAATTAATCCGTGAAAAGATAACCCCACGGAAGAAGACCACTCCTATGATCAAAGACAATTACCTTATAAGGGAAAATTTGGTGTTTTATCAGAATAACGTGAAATCACTGGAAAATAACCACTATATAATTTTTTATATGTAGGAACATTCCACACATCAATTAAATTTTATTTTTATTATAATTACCAATCATGTCTTTTTATTAATTTAAAAGATAAAAAATTATCAACAGATAAAAATATTGAAAACAATATCTTATTAATTTGAGACCATATGATAATGATCATTGAATAATTTTTAACATGTAAAAGTATTCCACATATTAATATGACATTCCATGTAGTGAAAATAAATAAAAAAGATGCTTTTTAATATTTATGTCCTTAAAAATATTCTAAAGAGGATCAAAACCTAGAGAACAACCCTAGATTACTTTGAAATCATAGGATAATGACCTATGTTTAATTTATGGAATATAGGAATATAATATATGCAAATCAAAATAGTTGTTTTCTTCATTTAACTAAAATTATATTATGTAGATTTGAAATTAAAAAAACATGTGTCAAAATTTAAAAAATAAGAAAAAATCCTCGAATTTTCATGAAATAACAGAATAATGATCATAAATTAATTTTTAACATGTAATAATATACCTCACATCATTATAATATGTATTGTGGCCAAAATGACCATATAAGTAGTTTTATTTAGTTTAAATGTAATAAAATACATGCCTAAAATAGATAGAATCTAGAAAACTATCTCGGATTTCCATAAAATAAATGAAAAAATACAACTATTTATTTGATAACATGTATTAATAGACCATATGTTAATCTATCTCACAGATTTTTGATAATAACCAAAATATTATTTTAATTGATTTTAAAGACAAAAACATCCATCAAAATGTAAAAAAATTGAAATAGATTTCAGATTGTCTTGAAATAATAAGAAAAAATCTAGTCATTAATTTTTGATATGTATGAATACACCTCACATAAATACGATATGTGGTGTTGTTATAATGACGGAAAATGTTTTTTATCATATTTAAATGTATTTTAAAACATGTATCAAGTGATCAGAACCTATAATGTTATTGTAAAATCCCATAAAAATGATCATTAATTAATTTATAGTAGGCACAGATTGACCCCACACCAATCTATAATTTTATGTGGTTAAAATGAATTAAAAGGTAGTTTTATTAGATTTAACAGTCCTCAAAAACATGTTTCATATAATCCAATCATAGTAAATAACTATATATTTACATTAAATCATAGAAAAATAATTTCCATTTTATTTTGGACTTGTAGGGACATATCACACATTAATATTATATGTGGGTTTGTCATAATATCAAAAAGTCTGTTATTATTGATTAATTTTTTTTAAGAATGATAATCAAAGTTTCAGAATGTTTTAACTAACCACAGATTATCATGAAATCATATAATAATGAATATGTAAAAATGAAAAAAAGATGAATTGAAATTTTCTTAAATACATACGCGAAAGGGTGAAAAGCTATAAAACCACCATGATTGTTGTTCAATCACTAGAACATAATCAATTTCAAATTTGTTAAATGTATTAATAGGACACACTTCAATCATCAAATTTTCAAAACCTAGAAAGAAATCCATGATATTTTATGAAATCATAAGACATTGTTTAATGATCAATTTTTGTTAAGTAAAACTTGACCGCACATTAGTCCAATATGTGATGTGGTTTATATGAAAAAATTTGTTTTATTAGATATAATTTTCATTAAAAATATTTTTAAAAGTATAAAAACATATAAAACGACCTTATATTTTCATGCCATTATAGGATAATGACCTCCATTTAATTTGAGGATTGTTGGAAGGAAACATACATTAATCCAAAATGATTTTTTGTTAAATTAATTAAATGTTCATTTTTATGTATTTAAAAGTCAAAAAGGTGTATTATATGGTCAAAACATATTAAATGACCTCAAGACACCATGAATCCTTGGGAAAAAAATTATCAAATAATTTGTGACATGTAAGAATTTATAAATAAGTATTAAAGGGTCAATAATTAGAAAATAACCAGAGATATAAATGATAATAAATAAATAAAAAATATTTAATTTATGATATGGAAGAATATAATGAACGTCATTCCAAGTCACTATGTGGTAATAATGATAGTAAAAATGGTTTTAAAATAAATATTTTACAATTATTTATATGATATAAAACTATAAAACCACATTATATTTTCATTAAATCATACGACAAAAACCACCAAATAATATATGACATGTAGGAATACATCACATGTCATTTTGAATTACAGTTTTCTCGAAATAATATAAATTAAATTTTTGTTGATTTAAAAGTTTAAAAACAAGGATGAAAGGATAAAAAATTGGAGAGATACCTCATATTATCATAAAAACACAATACAATGAACATTGATTGATTCATTAGATTTAACAATCCTTAAAAACATGCGACCAATGGTCAAAACCATGAAAGTGACCTGATACTATCATGAATTGAAAAATAAATTGATACCATTTAATTTTTGTTATTTCGAAAAATGTGTCACTTCATACCGACATGATATATTCTCAAAATAACAAAAAATTTGGGTGTCTTCATTTTAAAGTAAAAAAATGTCTGTCAAAAGACCACAACCTTGAAACAACATCAGATTTCCATAAAATCATAATACAATTATTTATAATTTATTTTTCAACATGTATTAATAGTCCTCAAGTAAATCCTATAAATTGTAACATGTAATCACAAATGACCCATTAAACTGACCTATAGTGCATTAAGAATAATTGAAAAACTAGTTTTGATAGATTTAAATCATTTAAAATAAGTCTAAAAAGTGTAAAAAATGGAAACATATTCGAATAAATGTGATATCATAATAAAATTATTTTAGATTCAACTGTGACTTGAAAAAATAGAAAAAATTTTAATTTAATGTCTGATGTGGTCAAATTAACCAAAAAACATTTTTATTTGATTATAAAATTAAGAAGTGTCTATAAAAGAATAAAAAACATGAGAACAACATTATATTGTTTTGAAACTATAAGACATATAATTCCATTTAATTAAAACAAGTTTGAATAACATTACATCAATATGATATTTTGTTTAAGAAGAATGATAAATAGAGTGTTTTTAATAATTTGTGGTATAATTATTATAACATTGTTCATGTTGGTGGTAAAAACAGACCCAAAAAAGAACATGTTATATTGATCAATTTAGTTATAATAATTTTTTGAAGAGTGATATTATCAAATTTAAAAAATATTATTTAATTAATTTTGTTTATAAAAGTGAAAATTATGGTTCAATAATATATATATTAGGAATAAAAATTAAAAATGAAGGAAAAAGGTGACTAATTAAAAGTGTACTAGTAAGCTTGTTTTAGGTGTTTAAACTTTGTGATGATCATTTACTAAAAATATTATAAATTGAATGAAAAAATTATCTTTAAACTTCTTAATCATGTTTTAAATTTATTATTTATTTATTCATTATATAAAGAAAAATTTTCATGTAAGTTTGAAATGAAAAACAAATTAGATCTCTTTGTGGAGGCAGTAGTCCGAACATACAGATGAGCGATGATTCCATTTTATAACGGAAGGGATAGTAAAAAGTTAAATAATATATTATTATTATAGAATTATAATTATGTAATAATTATTATATATTTCAATTAAATCAATATGTATAACCATCCATGTGTGGTGGTGATGAAAACCAAAATATATCATTTCATGGAG
Organism: Viscum album; assembly: GCA_963277665.1. NCBI lineage: Eukaryota > Viridiplantae > Streptophyta > Magnoliopsida > Santalales > Viscaceae > Viscum > Viscum album. The sequence continues at coordinate 703,497,213 of OY728127.1, forward strand.
GTGGTAGTAAACATGTACATATGAGCGACATTTTTTCTATACCATGGAAAAGAGGTAGAATATTTTTTTACATTAATATAATTATATATTAGTGAATTAAATATGTTCATTTAGTTATATTAGTTTTCCTATAATAAATTTCATGGATTTAGATGAATTAATAAACATAAATGAATTTGCTCAATCCTTATAACTCTTCCATGGGTATCGTCCTTTAACATTCACCTTAAACCTTCTAGGATTCATATTTTGGTGATACAAGGGCCTCTAGGAATATATAAATTCTTTTTGGAGGTAAGAAAATATATCATCTTCAATATATAGTACTCAAAATGTATAGATAATTGAGTAGAGGAGGTCTCTTTTTATAAGTGAGTGGAGTATGTCCCTTGTAAATATGAAGAACATTAAAATATAATAAATGTATTTATCATGGATAGTGGCACAAATTTTGATAAATTGGCAACATAATATATGTTATACTTTAAATACAATCATAAAATCATTTTTAGAAAATTTTTATGGATATTTATGACTTATCCCTTAGTTTAACCTTATCTTTAATGATTTCTTTACTTTTATCACGATGATTACCTTTTACCATAATAACTATTCATTAGAAATGAATGGAATTGAACCCAATAAAAAATTAGAACAAAATGATCCAATATATGAATCATATTTTCTAATATTCATATTATAATGGCGTAAAAAAAAATAAGTCTTAAAACTAGTACACATAACATAACAAAAAAACATTTTTTAGAGAAATTCTTTTTGAAGAATAAAAATGATATTGTACCAAAATAAATTAAAATAAAGATTAAAATATAATTAATTGTATTATATTTAATATAATGGGACCTATTTTTATTTTAAACATAACCAAATATGAAAGTGACTTTTTTAATACTTGATTAAAATAGAAATACCATTTTTTTAAATTTGAATAAAAAATTTCCACAGATTTCTAAGATGTCAAGCATTTATTTATAATTACAATATTAAATTTCATACATGTATTTATTAAATATAAATATATACATATGGACTATAAATTTTTTTATAAACATTCACTCCATTATAATATCATGACAATTTCATAAAAGTGATAATAATTTCAGAAATCTGTATTTTGTATTATTCACAGAAAAATTAACCATTTTAGAAAAATAAAAATAAAAATTATTAATTAATTTTAAAATGTTGAATTATAAAAATAATTTTGTATAATAAAATTTATATTATAAAATTCATAAACATATCATTTAAATAAAAATAGAAAATATAATGAAATCCAACATTCATAGAAAAATGAACCTTTTAAACATTTAGTGTTCTTAAACTTATATCATTTAAATTACCAATGAGTGTTATTTTTTTTTTCAATTTTCATTTTCCTAATATGTTTAAATTTTAATTTAATAGAATAATGCATTATTCTTTTTTGTTTATTATTTTGTCTAAGATAAGATATCAATCATATTATAATTTTAAGGAAAATAAATTTTAAAATATCAGGGTTTAATATATATAGATATGAATGAAAGGAAGGTTAGAATATTTTAGTGTCAATGAATAAATAACATTTAAAAAAAAATTGAAATGGAAAATATATATCTCATATTCAATTGTTTATGGAATATAATAATCAATACATTACTTAATCTATGATAGTGATAATAATACATAATGATAATATTCATGTTTATAGTCTAATTAAGTACAAAATATATCTTTAACATTATTTGGTTAAAGTAAAAGATTCAATGAATAATATAGTTAGGGTTTTGTTAAGGTAATATAAATTGATAATTGGAAGTGGTCGTGTAATAACAAATAGATATACATATGAAATGATATTTAATTTTTTTTTATGTTTTTGATGCCAATTATTAATATAACAACCCTTGAAAAGATGTTTTTCCCAATGGCAATTTCTTAAAAAATGTATGAAACCATAGAATATAATTTTATTACATTGGTTATATAATGAAGGATGTTATAATCCATTAATAAATTTCATTAAAATTAATTGATTATTTAGAGGCATCATTTTAAACATGTTTTCTCATAAGGTAGAGAATCATTTTCATTATCACTCCATGGTATAGTATTTTATTATCATTCAAAATGTGTATTCATTAAATTAAAAAACACCATGTTTAAAATATGTTATCAAATGGAAATATAAAATTAAAGAAAAAATTATAGGTTTAGATCACATCTAATATAATGAAATCTATACCATAATACATCATGTCATTTTTTTGGTAGATATAATATAATTATTCTATTCAAAGATGAAATTATTAATATGAGTTCCTCACAAAAAATGATTGATGATTTTAAAGTGAAGTTATGTAAAAAGGTTATGATGAGAAATCTTGGAGAAGCTAAAATGATTTTAGTGAAAAAAACCAGGAGAGACTATCCAGCCAAACATTGATGTCAACATTATTTGAATATATAAGAAAGTATTTAATTTTTTTTACTATAATGGATGTAAATATATATTATTTTTGAAATACCCTAAAGGTAAAGGATCACTAAGAGGAGAGGGGTGAATAAATGATCCCCAGATAAAATTTTCTTTTTATGAATTGTTCCCTTTCATTTTCAATTCAACCTCTATGGATGGTTAAGGCCTATATTTACACTTAAAATGATGTTGTAACCCAAAAGCATAGAACATAGGGATTTACAAGGTTTGGTACAAAGATCTACTCCTTTCCGTGTTGGTTATTCTCCCCAACAAGGAATCTTCACTATACCAGAATATGATTACAAATGTTAATTGGTTAAACTCACTAATTACAAGCTAGTTAAACCCTCTAACTTCATTGAACCTTCTTTTTCATTTAGAAACTACTTATTCTACCTAGCTTAAAATTCTTCTTAAAATGGATTGTTTCATTGTTCAAGTCACTTAATCAAACTCTGATAGAATCTGTCATCCTTACTCAACTATTTTGATCACAAATAATGATCAGTTGCCTCAGTGCAACAAATGCTCAAACTTAGAGTTTTTTCTTCTGATTGAAGTCATTGCCTCACTTGGACGTGTGAAAGTGGTGCAAACACTTTCTTTAAAATAATAATTATGTAATAATGGAAATACAAAATTTTTCCACTTTTTTTTCTCTCAAATCACACACAATTTTCCTCTTATTTATATTCTTTTTCTCTTTCTATTTGTCCTTTTTGGTTCATAGCACACACACAATTATTCCTATTTAGTTTTTATTCAATGTAAGTGTGTTATTATTGACATATCTATATTATTAAATGGCCTCAGGTTTCTTATCCTTCACATATTTGGTTCACGTGGATATCCTTCACAGAATCATGATGGAGTTCTTGGTTCTGTCTTTACAAATGTACAATAAGGGTGACAGGCACTAGTTGTGTACCCATGAGATAACTTCTCACAAAGACACACAAGGGTTCAAATGAACCTATCGTGTTCTTGTGTATTTCTTTATTCACATATAGGATGAATATCTTCTCTTTAGTGAATCAAGATGGTTCACAGTTCTCCTTTTCTAAAGAGATGCGCAACACTTTATTCTTCGTGTATCAATGCTGCGCAGAAATCTCCCTTTCTCATAGTAAGGATGCAAAAAACCCATGTTTTTTGGTGCTATGTTTTTCAAAAAATGAGTGCCTCTCTCAATATTTGCAAAAAACCTTCTCATATCGGTGCTCATCTATTTATAGGTAGAGTTTAGTCCTTTTGATCGTTCACATATTGTGTGAAACGCTGTAGGATTCAATTCTTTGAATAGATGAGATCGTTGGCTTTGAATATTTCAAATGTGGGATAATAGGTATACCACAAGTCTCAGGTGTTTCCTTTTTTACTGCGGACTCCTATTTCTCGGTGTCATCCTCTCATGCATGAAAAGAGGAATGCATGCAACACATATTCCTGAAGGCTTCCATCTCCATGATGTGGACTTGAAACTCCATTTTCTTCAGCCACGTTCGAATTATTTATATCAATCCATACATGAAAACGTAGTTGCATGCATGGTATCATGTAGCTCAGTGGATCATAATGAAAGGAAGTACGAGCTTCAATGGTGGCCAGAGTTCGATCAAGGAGGTGCAGGGGCTTCTCTGGTGCACTGATTCACATCGAGTGGCTATAGGTGTCCATAGGTTAAAGAAAACCTCGGTGGATGAGATCAGATGGCCATGGTTCAATACTGAACCGTGGAGATCAGATGGACGACCTAGATGTGTGCGATCGATCCCGTGATTGATCGGACGGTGGACCTCGTGTCAGAGATGTATCAGATGGATGACATCACTTCATGATAATTTAAGGTCATCCCACATTGAAACTAACACATAGTATGAGTTCATTTTATCATTAAACTCTCACAACCTTGATTCTAGATTACTCCTCTCCCCCCTCTGGTGCTACCCCACACCGGTTCTCTGCGGGCGAGCTCTTAGCACCCACTCTGCCTCCGCAGGAACACACCTATCTCCCACTATGCACACCCGAGGGCTTATACATAACCCCCATTATCCTCTTGCGGGTAGGCTTTTAGGCCTTCCCTTTGGGCGCGGTAGACCCTCAGGTCCCGCATATGTCTTGAGTGAGGGATTCAGCTGGCCAATATGGTTGGCCCTATTTTTTTTGGTAAATGCATATACAAAGTACTTATATAAAAACTAAGTATGATTTCATTCTTAATATGCCAAACCACCCTTCTCCATTAAAATCAAATTCATGGGAAATGCATGTAGTAGATTCCAAATAAAAATATTAAGCCCATGCATGCTTCATTTCTCCTTCATATTCAAACATCATCCTTCTTTTCTTTTTGGAATAACAAATCCAAGATCTTCAACATTCCTTTAATCCAATCATGTATGATGGATGGATCATTTCTTCATTCCTCATGAATTAAAGCATAATACATGGCCTTATTATTTTGAGGGATGTGTTATCCATTAAAAAATGTATTAAACTTTGAGAAACAAATCAATCAAACGTCTAATTTATTAACTTCATCCATTTAGATTCAATGGATGGATCTTTACTTATTTCCTCAGGAAATCAAGTATTGCATGGACTTCTTCAAGTGTTTTAACTATGTATCACCTTGATAAAAGTATTAAAACTTAAGACCAGTTCTAAAATTGTCATATTTAGATTCTCCAATATTCATTACTTCAATCATTCAATCATTAGGCACACATTGACATGTTATTGACAACAAATACAATCACTGGGCACAACAATCTCCCCATTTTTATTTTGTTGTAAATATCTCATAAGCACACTCTGGCAGAGTCAATATGTGTGAAATGATGTTTTCTCCCCCTTATTAGAAAACAAATGCAAAGGGATGATATCACATGGTTCACATATCAAAGAGCTTGTAGTTAATCAACTCTAAGTATATGTGGGATAACCCGGTGTAGAAAACAAGAGAGATATAACCAAGATTTTCAATGCTATCTAGAGGCAACCATACATGTGAAATCATTCTTAGAATGGATCAAATCATATCTAAGGGGATATAAATAGACAAATTATTCATTGAACTACAATAACCTTGCACAAACATTCAACAAACAATGCTCCCCCTCAAGGGATGCATTCATCTCCTTCAATTCCCTGAAAATTAGTGAAAATAATGTATATAGATTTAGGGAAGAAGTAGGAACCTTTTCTTGGTCTTCAAGTGATAGGATAAGGATGAACATGATGTTTTATCCTAAGCTCAACAAACCTATCTGTCGACATTTATTTGGTGAAAATATATGCAACTTGATCTTGAGTAGAGATGTATTCAAGATTGATGTCTCCACTTTCCACCTTTTATTTGATAAAATGATATCTGATATCTATATGCTTGGATCTCGAATGTTGTATGGGATTCTTAGATAATCAAATGGATCTTTTATTATCACATAAAATCATTAGAGGGTTCTCAGTTTCAATTCTCAATTCGGCTACCTGTACTTTAATCCAAATCATCTGTGTGCATGCATCTGTGGCTACAACATACTCTGCCTCAACTGTGCTCAAAGTTACTGAATTTTGTTTCTTTCTAAACCAACTAACACATCCTTCTCCCAAAAAATAAGGTTCCACCGGATGTGGATCTCCTGTTTGTACAATCACTATCCCAATCAACATCTATAAACCCCAAAAACTTCATGTCTCCCCTATGGTTGTATAATAACCCATAGTTCAAAGTTCCTTTCACATATCTCAAAAATTATCTTAGCTGCTAATAAGTGAGATTATTTTGGATTACTCTAATATATGGAATATAGAGTTACTACGTAAGTGATATCTGGCCTTGATACTATGAGATAAATTAGACTGCCAATGATTCTTTTGAAAGCTTTATGTTCAACACTTATTCCATTTTAATGCTTAGATAATTTGGTTTCAACTAAAATGGGTGTTGAAACCTCTTTTTCATTCTCCATTCCAAATTTTTTCACCAATTCCCTTCCATACTTCACTTGTGATATAAATATGGATTTTTTTTGTTCAACCTAAAATTCTAGAAAACGTTTCATCTGACCAAGCATGGAAATTTCATATATTCTCTTCATTTTCTCAATAAATTCTTCACATAGACCTTCCTTGTCACCAGCAAAGATAATTCCCTCTACATATATAATGACTATGAGAGTACCAATGAAAATGTATCTGTCATAAAGATTACTATCAATTGTACCTTTGAAAAACTTCATATCCCTTATACAACTATCAAATTTAGAGTACTAGCCTCTAGGGGCCTATTTTAAGCTATACAGATCTTTCCTCAACCTGCATACCATGCTACCATCTTTTTCCAAAATAAAACCATCTGGTTATTCGATATATACCTCTTATTCAAGATATCCATTTAGAAATGAAGATTTCACATCCATTTGATAAACCTTGTAATGATTGTGTGCAAAAAATTCTAAGAACATTCTCATGTTTCCATGTCTTGATACTGGTGAAAAGGTTTCTTAAAATTCAATTACTTTCATTTGTGAATATCATTTTCATATAATCCTGGCCTTGTTTCTAGAGAATTCCCCCTTTTCATTTAGTTTTTTTCTTCTGAAAATCCACTTGGTTCCAATAATATTTTTTCCTGGGTCTAGATACAAGATCCCAAGTGGAATTATTCTCAATTTGATCAAGCTCCTCATGAATATGTTGTACCCATTACTCATGCTCAACTACTTCAGCCAATATATGAGGTTAAACTTGAGAAATAAGTGTAGCATGATCTTCTATTCTAAATCTTCTTCTTGATTGAACTAAATAATGTTGATTACCAATGATATTTTATGTCTCAAAATGTTTCCTAAATTTATTGTGTCATCTTATTTTATTCACATAACCTTATTCTTCATTACTGGTATGTTCAGAATTGATATAAACATTGGTTGGTACTATCTCAACAGCTTCATCATTCTTTTGTTCCACAATTATGCCATATTTTGAATCAGTATTATCAGCAATGTTTATTTTGACATTATTTTCAATAATTTTTACATCACTTCAATCAACAAACTTGTTCATTCTTTTATTTCAAAATCTGTAGACTTTACTATCAGGTAGGTATCACAAGAAAATTCCTTCGTATTCCTTTTATTAAAACTTTCCAAGATTAAAGTTCTTAATTTTTATTATACATGGGCTACCAAAAACCCTGAAGTATTTAACATCTGGTTTTATGTTGTACCACATTTCATAAGCTATCTTTTGTATTTCTGGTCTTAGAAGAAATCTATTCTGTATATGTATGGCAGTACATACAACTTATCTCCAATAAAACTTTGAGATGTTGTGGTCAACCAACATAGTCCACCCCATTTCAACTATGCTTTTATTCTTTCTTTAAGATACCCCATATTGCTGTAGTGTATATGGTGTGATGTATTGATGCTTGATTCCATTCTTATAAAGATAACTTTCAAAACCATCACAAGTATACTCTTTACCATTATTTGATCTCACCTTTTTGATGAAGAGACCCAGATCTGTTTTAGCTTGTCTTCTGAATTTTTTGAACATTGTGGTTTCCTCTGACTAGTGTTTAATAAATATGAAATTATTCATTCGAGTGTAATCATTACTGAATGTTATGAAATATAGATCACTTATTGTGGAATTTTGTCTCATTGGACCACATATGTCTGTATAAATGAGTTCAAGAGGCCTAGTAGATATAATATCCACCCCTTTGTGTGAACTTTGGGTTAGTTTTACCTCCTGAGATGTTTTCCAAATTTCATCTCTTTATCTCTTCAATTTGGGAAGATCTCACACAATGTTATACTTCATGATTTTACAAATACTCCTCTAACCAGGATGTCCATGTATTTTGTGCCAAAGGCTGTTTTCAACCTTGAAACTCAAATAATAGGAACTAATGGGCTCAATAATTTGAAATATGTTTCTAGTGGTTCTTCTTCCTTGAGTGACGATTTTTTCATCCTTTGAACTCTAGATTATACAGGAATACTTTCTAAACAACACCTTATGTATATCATCACATAGTTGGATTAAACTAAGAAAATTATGATTTATCCCTTTGACAAATAACACATCATTAGATTTCAGATTTTTTACTTCAGTCATTGCTTTCCAAATTCCCTTTATTTCCAGAGAACAATCATTTCCAAAGATCACAGATCCTCCCTCATGACTTTCTATGTTTCTTAGAATTTTTGTATCACTATTCATGTGTGATGAACATCCACTATCAAGAATCCATGACTTGGTTTTACTACTGGATTTAAAAGAAACTTCAGCAAAGAATGAGTTTTCTTCATTTATTTTTTGAATTCTTTTTCCTTTAATGACTTTGAGGGTTTGTTCAGGATGAACAATCATGCACTTTTCAGAACTATGACCTTACCAATAACATCTTCAACAAGCTTCATCCAAGAAGATAAATTTGTTCTGAGTTGGAAGATCAGTTGATTTCTGCATTTCCCTTTTGTTTTCAGAATAACTCCCCCTTGATTCATGCCTAACTTTTGGTAGAGATATGTTATACCATCATAAATATGATTTGTGCTTAAACACACCACAACACCAGTAGTATCCTCTAAAACTTGATATTCCCCACTGATACGAGTCTTTTCTGGAAGAATTTTGTTTTTTTCTTTTCAGAACCTGAGTAAATATTCATGGAGGATTTCTCTCTTCATTTAGATTAAAATAATATTTGTCAGAAGACTTTGTGCTCCAAAATTGTATCAGATTTGTTTTGGAATATGCATTGTTAGAAATAACATATGTATTTTGAGATTTTATTAGTGTTGAATTGACCTGATTCTTTTCACCAGTGTGTTATGATTCTTCCTTGACCTCAACAGTCTTGTTAAATTCTTAATTGGTCTTCTTCAAGCTATTCTGTGATTCAAGACACTTAGAACGAGTCATTGATTGATCTTTTTATTTGAGGTAAAGTTCCTCCTCAAGTTCTTTTACCATATTTTCCATTTTTTCTACCTTTAGTTTGTGTCTTTTGATTTCTTCATTGTAAAATGTTTCCTTCTTTGTACAATCTTCCTTTTGTTCATTAATATTTTTTATTTCTTTGAGTAAAAACTTCTTATCTTTCTTGAGATTTCTATTTTTCTCAAGACAAGGTTCTAATTCATTTTTAAAATTTTTTCAAGATCTTTCCATTCTCTTTTATCATCTTCACTACTCAAATTATCAAACCCTTTTTCCACACGATCAATGAAATTAGTTTCATCTTTTTGTTGGATGTGTAATGATGAGTCTAAATCTTCTTCTTTTCTCACATAGCTTCGTCTTTCAACTAGAAAGAACTTTTTCTTTCTTATACCAAATTTTATTGAGTCTTTTTAGCTTCTACCCCATTTCTTCTTTTTTGGTTTCTCTTCTCCTATCTCAAGTGCAACAATCCTTTTCGTATAATAATTAATAGCGAAGTTTACAATGTTATTGCAGTTCTAACACCTTGGTGGTAGTTTTCCTTTGAACTTAAATTTTTCTTTCTTGAATATTTTAGATATAAGAGAAATAATTTTGTTATATTCTTCATCTTTATCTTCATCATCAGTTTCCCTTGATTCTAAAGCTTCATCATCTTTGATTTTGTGTTTTTAATGGCCTCAAAAGCAATCTCATATTTGATCTTCTTCTTAAAGACTAGGATATTTATCATTTCATATGAAATTATAATGTTATGTAATTCATCAAGATAAAGATAATATATATCTTCAAGAGCAGAAACATTAGGATCAATCCTATTAGGAATATTTTCCACGGGTTTTTAAAAATATTTGAATCAACTAACTTCTATACAAATCCCCGAATATTACTCACAATATCATTGACTATTGTGAAATAATCATCAATGTTTTCCTCTTCTCCTATCTTGATATCTTTGAATTTTCTCCTCCAAATTTTCAATTTGGATTCCTTGACTTTCATGTTGCGTTCATAGATGCTTTTCAATTTATCGTAAATTTCATTGAAATTTTTGAGTCCCATAACATTTGTGTACACTTTTTCTAAAAGATACATCAAGATTGAGTTTTGATATTTTCCATCTACTTCCATATTTATTTTATCAGTGAAATTCATAAAAAATTAATCCACATTAGGAGGGAATCCCAAAGTAACTACATCTCTAACTTCAAGGCCAAGGGATAGAAGATAGGGTAATTCCTTATTCTTCCAACTGTGATAATTATTGCCATCCAAAGTCGATACACCCTTAATATTAACAGAATTTAGATTGTCCATTTTCTCAATGTAGTAGATCCTTATAGAGGGAACCTAGCCCTGATACCAATTGAAATTCCCTAAAGGGTACAAGATCACCGAGAGGGTAGCAGTGAATCTGTGCTCACCAGATAAAAATTTCTATTTATGAATTGTTCCCTTTAATTTTCAATTCATCCTCTATGGATGGTTAAGTCCTAGATCTACACATAAAATGATGTTGCAACACAAAATCATAGAACACAAGGATTTAAAAGGTTCAGTACAAAGACCTAATCCTTCCCGTGTTGGTTATTCTCCCAAACAAGAATTATTCACTATAAAATAAGATGATTACAAATGGTAATTGGTTAAACCCCCAATTACAATCTGGTTAAACCCCAAACTTCTCTGCACCTTCTTCTTCTTTCAGAAACTGGTTATAATCCCCAGCTTCAACTTCTTCTTAAAATGGCTTGTTTCACTATTCAAGTCACTTCAACAAACTATGATAGAATCTTTCAGCCTTAATCAATCATTCTGATCACAAATAATGATTACTTGCCTCAGTGCAAAAAAATCTCAAGCTTAGAGTTCTTTCTTCTGATTGAAGTCCTGGCCTCACTTGGACATGTTCAACTGGTGCACAAACTTTCTTTAAAATAATAACTATGAAAGAATGGCCTTACAAAATTTATCCACTTTTTTCCTTTCTCAAAGAACACACAATCTACCTCTTCTTTATATTATTCTTTCTCATTCTCATTATCCATTTTGGTTCTTAGCACACAAACACACACACTTGTTTATATTTAGTTTAGATTAAATGTAAGTGTGTTATGCTTTAGTTCTCTTTATTCTTCAATTTCCTTGGGTTTATTACCCTTTAGGTATAGGGTTCATGCAGATCTACTTCACAGAATAATGATGGAGTTCTTGGTTCTGTCATCAAAAAGGTACAAAAAGGGTGACATGCAATAGTTGTGTACCCACATGATAGATTCTCACAAAGACGAATGAGGGTTCAAAAGAACCTATCGCGTGCTTGAGGATTTATTCCTCCACACAGAGGGTGAAGATCTTCTCTTTATTAAACCAAGATGGTTTGTAGTTCTCCATCGCACAAGAGATGCTTGAAACCTTCTTCTTTGCATAGCAAGGCTGCACAGAACTCTGCCTTTCACATAGCAAGGCTATGCGGTACCCAAGTTGATAAGTGCTCTATTTTTTTGTAAAACGAGAGCCTATCTCAATATTTTCAACAAACCTTCCTGGATAAGTGATTATATATTTATAGGTAGGGTTTAGGGCTTTTGCGCTTTTAAATATTGGGTGAAACACCATAGGATTCAATTATTTGAATAACCGAGATCATCGACTTTGAATATTTCAATTACGGGATAATAGGTATGTCGCAAGTCTCGGGTGTTTCCTTTTCAACTGTGGGCTCATCTTTCTCAGTGTAATTCTATCATTCATGCGAAGAGGATCACATGAAAATAATATTCCTGAAGGCTTCGAGATCAATGAAATGGCCTTGTAACTCCGTTTTCTTTGGCCACGTTCTAATTCTTTATATCGATGCATGCTTGAAAATGTAGTTGCATTCATGGTATCGTGTAACTCAGTCGATCATAATGCAAGGAAGTAAGAGCTTCAATAGTGGACAGAGTTCAATCAAGGAGGTGCAGGGGCTTCTCTGGTGCACTGGTTCACGTCGGGTGGATACGGGTGTCCAGAGGTTAAAGAAAACTTTGGTGGATGACATCAGATATCCATGGTTAAATCCCAAACCGCGGAGATTAGATGGACATACTGGATGCATGAAATCGATCCAGCAATTGATCGAATGGTGGAACTCATTTATGTGATTCATCATACGACTGACATTGTTTCTCAATAATTTAAGGCTGCCCCACATTGAAACAAATACACAGGATGCATTTGGTTTATCAATCAACTCTCGGCTCCCTGATTCCAGATTACTCCTCTCCCCCCTCTGGTTCCACCATGCACTGGTTCTCTATGGGTGCGCTCTTAGCTCCCACTCTGCCTCCTTGGGCACACAACTAAAACCCACTATACACACCCGAGGGCTTAAACATGACCCCCTTGCACCTCTTGTGGGCAGGCTTTGAGGCCTTCCATTTGGGCGTGGTAGACCCTCGAGTCCCATATATGCCTTCGGTGAGGGCTTCATACAGCCAGCATGTTTGGCCCTATTTTTTGATAAATTCATATAATAAGTACTTAGTATAAAAACTAAGAATTAATTCATGCTTAATATTCCAAACTACCCTTCTTCATTCAAATACCATTCATGGGAAATGCATGTAGTAGATTCCAAATAAACATACTAAGTCCATGCATGCTTCCTATCTCCGTCATCTTCAAACATCATCCTTATTTTATTTTTGGAATAACAAACCTAATATCTTCAACATTCCTTTAATACAATCATGGATAATGAATGGATCATTTATTCATTCCTCATGCATTAAAGCATAATGCATGTACTTCATGTTATGAGGGATGTTTTCTCCATTCACACATGTCTTAAACATTGAGGAACAACTCAAAAAATCATCTGATTTATAAAGTTCATCCATTTCGATTCAATGGATAAATATTTACTTGTTTCCTCAGGAAATTTAGTATTTCATATACTTCTTAAAGTGTTCTAACAATGTATCACCTTGATACAAGTCCTGGAACTATAGACCAATTCTACAATCATTATATTTAGATGCTCCAATATTTGTTGCTTCAATCATTAAAACATTATGCACACATTGACATGTTATTGAAAACAAATGCAATCACTAGGCTCAAAAATTTTACTTATTAAAGAAACATTATTTATTCAATGAAGAAATCAATAAATTAATAAGAACATGGTTAGTACCTAATGAGGGTTCCGTATGCAGATATTTTTGGATCCTTGATATAATTAATGGGTTGTGATTGACTATATATTTATCATATGATAGGAATTATGAGAAGTTAAATATATATCATATAAAAAACATTATGATGTTGTGGATTGGATAGTAATTTATTTTATGGTAATGAGAGAAATATCTCTGTACATCGGGAATGTAAATTTTCTATTGATGTGTATGGATTTGACATTAAAATTGAAATCAATAGTGGACGGAGTACCGCAAATGATCTATTTACTTTTTGATGGATGATTTTATGATGGTCACCTAAATTGATGAAGTTGGAATTACTATCCACCATAGGGAAAAATTATGTCATTGTGGATTTGGATGGAAATTACCTAGTTTGGCTAAAATAAAAATTTTAGATAATATAGGCATAATGTTTAAGAGAAATGTATTACACTATGTTTGTAAAACTGTGATAAATAATGAAAGTAACATATTAATTTCTGATGGTTTGAAACATATTTTGTTAAATTACCACTTCATTAAAGGTTTTATATAATATTGTATAATATAATTATATATTATCCAAGAAACCAAAAATCTTGAAAATATGCTGAACAACCAATGTTAATTAAAAATTAAAAGAAATTTTGTGCATATATTGATCTTCAAAAATGAGAAAACATTCAAAATCTTATCAATTAATGTACATTATGATATTTTGGAAGGAGGATAACCATTATACTAGTTTCTATGTCTATGATTTTTGGAACCGTGGAGCCTCTTATGTTAGATGGAGTCAGGATAATTATAGTAAACCTATACATAAAAACAAATCTGATGACCTATGTGGGTGAAACTTCATATTTAATAAATTTGTGGCTATAAAGGGTATTATTAATTAACTCTAAGGGCCTAAGGGAAAATAATCCATGGACCAAATTTTAGAGAAACATAATAATTTTTAACACTATTTTAGTGCTAATCAACTAGACTGATGTGGTGGTAATATGACAATATAGACTACTTTGTGTTTATAGAAAGTATAGAAACTTGATATAATATAATAATAATTGTTCACATTAGTTTCATATATTTGATATATTTTTCACTCTATGTTAAAATTTTTCTCCCCAAAATTAAGAAATGACTTTTCCTCTATTTGAATATTAGGAATTCTCAACCCATGTAAATATCATTTGCTTGATTTTTTTCCATTTTATAGAATAATTTTCTTCTCCATTTAAATTTATATTATAAATTAATTATTACATAATCCACACTTATTAAATATTTATCATATATTTTCCTCTTGGTGGTAACATTTCTTATTGATTTATTTTCGGTTGATTTCAAATTAAGTAATTTTTTTATAAGGGGAAAAGGGTAGTAAACCCATAGAGGTTGTAATATGGACTAATGAGTACGATATGATATGTTATCACAATTATCATTGGTTATTTTTTTATTTAAATGTAGTTAGGATTTTGTTTAATTTATTCTTACCCTTCTTATGAAACGAGATGGGTTTTAATTATTTTTACATATTGGCCCTCTTCCTACCAGTATAAGATGAGTTAATTTTGTAAATTTTTATGTAATTAACGTTGTATGATTATATTTATTTATATTCATATGACATAAATTCATTAGGTTTGGGTAATGATAAAATATTCTATAATAACATTCATTACAATATATATGATGTATCATAGTCACTTGTGGAAAATGGAGTCCATATTGGGAAAATCATAGTCATTTATTCACTTTCACCCCATAATTATGCATAATGTGATTTCAATTAGTGCACTAAAAAACATGTTATATAATGGATATCAATTTGTAGAGTTATGTGGGTAAAGTTGTTAGTTGGAGTTATCTTATATTGGTACTAATCTTATAATGCATAATATTGGTTTTAATGAGATAATGCGGTCATATTGTTTTATTTCATGGGAATTGATTTGTAACATATATATTGTGTATAAAAATATCATTTCATATTTGTAGTTATCATATTCTGATTATATAATATTATTTCAGATATAGTGGGTAATTTTGTGTGGTATTTTCACATATTTTTTATTTTGGACATGTCAAGAATATAAAATTACGATTCAAGATTTTTTATATAAGTATGGTATTTTATTTAAAGAGTGTAAAATAAGAATATCATTTCATAATTATTTATTTTATCCAAAATTTTAATTTTTATCCTCTTTTAATAAAAAAACACATTGAATGTCAATGATTGCTTCATTTGGGATTCAAGGTATTCTAGGTCATATCATTACAATATATCTCATGAGAATGTCAATTATATCATCTAATTTTTTTTATCATAATCACTCTCGAAGGATAAGAAGGTAAATATTATATCTCCTAAAAAATGAATTTCTAATTTCATTATTAATATATATCATATTCCAAATAAATTACCACTCAATTATATATAAATATCACATATAAAATTTATAATGATATTTGTATTATTTATCCACATCATGTTTATATTTATATTAATACTCCATATAATTAAAATATAGATATTTCATATTTATAATTAAAATGAACTATTACTTGATATTATCTAAATATCACATATTTAAACTTATATAAATACTTTACATCCAATGGAATAAGATTAAATTTCATTTGGACATCCATATTTTTATTAATATCAAACCTACTTGGGTTACTATTTAAGAAAACATATTAAAATTACAATAATATTATCAATCGAAGGTTGTTAAAATATGTAATATTTAAATTATTTTTATGTCACATTAAATGGGATTGATAATAATAATGTTCAAATCCAATTTTATTTTTCAGATACAAAATTAAATCTATTATATTCTGATTTATACACTAGTTGAAAACACAATAATCAATCAACATGTTTTATGTATAACCATGAGAGATTTTTTTATCATTAATAATGATTGTGAATTAACAATTAATAATAATAAATAAGGATATATTCCATTAATAAATTAACAAAACTCATGTTATAAAGGGTTTTATTTGATCTTTTCCAACCACATGTATACAATATATTACATTTTTATAATGTTGTTCAATTATGTCATAAGACATGAAACATGTCAATATTGTGTAAATCAAATTCTCAACTATTGATTTGTTGAGTAGAATGACTAAAATAGTTAAACATAACACATTTCATTTATCTAATCATAATTAGTGTTTTTAGTAACACTCAATAAAGTGTCCAAATGTATTAAATCATTATATAGAATGAAAAATATAATATTTTATATAAAAATATTCTTTCATGATCAATATTGTATTTATGAATCCTTTGTTTAAATATTCTACAAATTTAGGTATTTTTTACATTAATACATTATAGTTCACATGTAGGTACCCTTTTTAACATCAAGTCAAATGACTATTATATATTAGACACTCCAAGTATCACAAAAGATATATAAATATGATATTTCATTTGGGGTTCTAAAAAAATATTAATTCAACTAGAAAAATAACCATTTATTATCTCTAACTGGACTTTATATATCCATACGAGCACTAACTCACATTAATCTTAACATACAATTACTACTACTTTTTCTTCTTTCCAAAAATTGATTTAGTATATTTAGGTTACATTACATTGTAGGAATTAGTATCATACCACGTTTCAGGTAAAACTTTTAAAAATATAAATAAGTGATTAATTATTCAATCATAAATAATACAAAATGAAATAATATCATTATGTCAACATTACATGACTTGATTTAGGAAATATACACCAGGTAGTTTCTCATTACACCCATTGAACATATTATTTATTTTTAAAAAATTAATAATATTTTCGATTCTTCTCATTTCCTCATCACTATAATTTTTATCCTCATAACATTCTACTTTGATTTATTTCATGATATATACTTTTCTCTCCATTTACCACTAAAAATATTTGTTCTTGTGAGCTTGAAAATAATTATTATCTAATAAATTATTTGAATGAAGGTGAATCATGATTTCATGATTCCTCAATGTTCATGATAATTTACTCCCACTCATCTATATATTTATGAAAACCATTTCAACTATCTTATCATAAGAAATATCATTTTTTTGGTATTTTTGATATTATTTATTAGGGTTGTAAAATGGTTATCCATGATAACAATGTTCTCTTTAGAGAGAATTTACAATCTTTCATACAATAGGTAAAGTATGCTATACATTTTTCCATTATTTATTCTATAAATACATGTATAATATCTAAAATATTATTCATATTAGTTGATATAATGAATATATATATATATATATATCATGATTGAAATAAGTATCCTTTGACTAATAAAATTTATTTATGACTGTATATCTTAACAAACAAAAACCCATTTTTGATAGTCCATTTTTATCTTCCATGTATTAAGATTTCAATATAATCTATTATAATATCCCAAAAATAAATTCTCGTATTCTTGACATAGACCATTACCCGTATCCTTAAATACATATATTGTAACCTCTAAAAAAATCTAGATCATTTTATTAATTCCATGGTCATATTTATACCCTTATAGGAGGGGGTGGGGGATCAAGTATCAAGGTGTTATATAATTAGAAACCTAAAATTCTAAAATTTTAATAAAAAAATAATATTCCAGGGTAATTAAGAGTTCCAATTTAATTTACTATTTATTATAATGGACATCCTAATAACAAGAAAGTAAAATAGAAAGCACGTGAACACATTGATTTTATTTGGTTCACTCAAATTGGAAATATCTAAGTAGTATAAAACTAAATTATATAAATTTATGAATAATCAGGAATAATTATATGAATAAAATATTTATTCTGTAGTAACTCCATCCTAAGGATCACAAAATATTGAATAATTATAGGGATTATTCACTAGACACTCAAGGGTCACTCTCTAATCCTCACTCTCTACTCACTGTTTCAAGGAGGGCCATAAATTAATTTATAGACATAAGGCTTTCCTCCATAATAGTAAATTGAAATCCCAATATTTTATCTATTAAATAATGAATAAAAAAGTTTGTCCTTTATTAATAAGTCAGAATCAAATTACTCTAATTAAAGAATCATCAATTGAATTCCATTCTTGTTATTTTTAAATAACCACTATTTTTTTTTGAGAAATAAGTAAAATATAGGTTCTAATAACCATAAAACCATGTTAAAAAAATAGACCACTATTATATGAAATGGAAATAAAGATAGGTATCAATAAAGGTTGGGCCACACAGATGTGTTTCACCTCCCAAATGCAAGGATAGTGGGGGACCAGGGCACTATAAATGATATTGACATCCGATACATGGTGTGATCTGATGGTTCAACACATGAACATGTAAATAATTTCATAGAAACCATGGCACATAATTGATCATTAAGTTTCATGAACTGAGGGATCGCCAAACCCAATATGTGATAATAAATCATGACACATAGGATGCTTATCTGTAAACCAGACAAGAACCACTGACTAAACCAATATGAATACCCTATTTCCACCTTAGAACCAAGATCCATAATTCCATAGAAACCAAATGTTAATACTCAAAAATATAAACCGTCACCATATATTCACAAACCACTAAATAAAAAAAAACAAATTTAATTGGTAACAACCAATATTGACTATGTGTTATGAATCACCAAACATCACCTCGATCCATGCACATTGTGTTTACTTATCATCATTGGTGTGAAACTTTCCCCCTTAAAAACTACAACAATATTACAGTGCATCATCTATTAGACCATAATTTTAGAAAACCACCAAAAATCCATAAATGTTGAGACCAATAGAATATTAGCTATTAAAAAGACACCTTCACACCACATACAAACTACACCATTATGAATCATTAACCTATTAGGATTCCTATCAAATATAATAACTATAATAACTACATTGAAGTTGAATAATATTGATAACCCAATCAAAAATATTCCCTACAATAGTATCATAAAATCATGGAGAAAAGGATTAGTGAGAGAGAACAAGAGGACCAAGAGAAAGTTTATAATTCACCACAAATTAACCAAAGACCGAACAAGGTGAACAAAAAATAACCTAGTATAACATATATTCCATAGATAGACCACAATCACAAAAGGAACTCAAAAGCACCATGAAGGTAAACCAACCAAAAATAAAAAAACATAGCTATTCTACTCAAAAAAATTATTATAATAAATCTAGATCATGAAACATTCTCATTTTATCAGTGATATTTGACTAGTATGAAATAACCCTAAGAATAATCATCCATAGAAGCATGTCAAAGCCCTGAGTCACCACTAAGAATGGGATGTTAGTAAAACTACACTATGGGATATAAATAACACCACTAAAAAAAAGAGGGTCCCTTGAGAGTAGGATAAGAAACAATAAAGGAAGGTAACTACCACCCAAGGATTACTACATTAACCAAAAATAAAATAAAATAACTTCACATATGGATGATATAGAGAAGTAAAATACCCAAATAAATGAAAAATATAGGTAGATAGGTATAACTAAACAATGAGATGACGAGGAATAGAGAATAATGAGAAATACCTACAAAGGGAGACTACATTGGAGAATAACACCAATTTTGGAAATAAGTGAATGTAAAATATAGGAATATTATAGTGATTTGACTTCAAATATCAAATGGTCCTCCTAGGGAAAACCATATAATTCAAGAGTGGGATTCCTATTAGTAAGTACAAAGCCATATATGATTCTATACTCTAATCCTTAAGAGTTAATATTCATATATTTCCCAAACCACCTTATTCAGGATAAATATTTCAAACCATAGACATTGAGATATAATGTAGATTTATTAATGAGTTATCATAGTGGGATTTGATTCCATAAATTGAGATTTGGAATATTATATTTATTTTTCAAGATAAATGATCTTATGAATCTTTCAAAAATATATTCCTTATATAGATATTTCAATGATATGTCAAAATGATCACTTTTTCTTTTTAAATATATATATCAATAATATTCACATATCCATTCTTTTTATTTATGTTAGAAAAATATATTTATATTTCTATGTATTATTACCCCTTCAAGAAGTCATTCATATCTTCTTATTTGAATATTTTGATGATGTGGAAACATGATATAAATAAAATTAATTTGGGATATCCATTTGAATTTATTCCAAAAAATGAAAAAATATTCAAATATAAAATATAGAAATAGATATAGGTGTGGGAATTGAACTGAATATATCAAATAAATAAAAAAGTGTATATTTATAATTATATTTTTATGTTTTTATAATTTAGTTAATTCTCCTTTTAATGGTTATTTTGGTAAAATCGATTGATGCTGTACTTTGGTATTGTTAACTAATATATATAATTTAACTTATAATATTAGAAAAATCCTAAAATACCCATTTAATCTCACTGTTCAAAAAAATGATTCTCTTATTTAAAATATAATGATAATGGAGAATTTTAAGGGAAAATGAAACATTATTTTCTTCACATGTATGGGAATACCTCCCTATAACAATATCTTTCTTCTTACATCCTCTACCACAATCCATCCTTAACATTTCCTTAATCTCATCTAGATCCCTATAAGAATTATAATCATTTTCCCAATCTATAGGTCCTCGACATCAACACTAATAAATTCCACCACCTCATCACTCTAGATATGGGGTGGTGATTACATAGTTCCCCACCCCACCATCCTCACCAAGGGTTAAAATACATTTTCCCCATATCCCAGGTTAATAAATTCTTATATTTCCATCAGACATACTACATTTCAAATTATTAACCCACTACATATGATACTTTTCCATTAAGAATTATTGTCATAAATTAGTTGATCAATTACACAATCATTATCATCTACCCTAAAACTAGAAAGCACATTTCCATAATCATTATTTACCAAATTTATCTCACACCTAATGTCATTGATCCATATTGTTCTAAATACTATTTCCATGTCTTGAGGTAAAGGGAGAAACCACAATTACATTAAACTATTCCTTATTTTCTATTCGATTTAATATGCGTGGACATTTTATTTGAATTTTCACATTTTTTTAATCGGGGTTTTTATTGTCATTAGTTTGAATAGATTGGATATATTATAAATTCACATCTATAAAAAAGGTTTTGAAAAAATGTTTACCGATGTACCCAAACTAACAGATTCCCACTTCTACCAGTAATGATGTGTTTTGGGTCTAGATAGTGGAGCGTTTAGTATTATCTAACTAGTGTGAAATTTTCTTTCATATATTATCGATATATTGTGATATAAAATAGTTTTCAAGAGTGTGAGGATAATATAAGAGTTTATATTCCTTCTAGATAGTAATAATACTCAAGTTCTTCATATGATGGGAATCCCACATGGGTATGGTGTGATAATATTTTGGTCTAGGGATGAGGTATTCCATGGGTCATTATGAAATGTAGATCATGGTTTCTAATTCATTATATAGGTTATTAACATGATAAATATTCATTATTGGTTGATTTTTAATGTTATCCAAGTATTTTTGGGACATGAATATTGATAGAATGAGTTTATTTCTACAGAGGGATAACACTAGGCCGCTTTCATACTTTACCAGGGGTGTGATTAAAAATGGTGGCTACTTTGATTTATTGTGAGGTTGGTGTTTTGGAAAATTTCATTCCATGGGAACAATATAGGTTGTTTTTATACTATGAAAATATATGGTGGTATATTATTACCCATGAATGACTAGGGATAAATGAGTTTAGAGTGGTATGAGAATGAATGACTTTGGATAACATGTTTAATTTTGATGGGTTTTGATGGGTGATAACTAATAGATATGACCGATAATGGTATGAATATTATAAATCTTTGGGGATTTTTTGTTTTACTTTAATGTAAATGGATAATGGATATTTACATTTTAAAATGATGGAACACATGGGTGAGAGAAGTTGAAGATGAAGAAATGATAAACTATGGAATGAACAGTAATGAATAGTGAGAAATGATGATTCAGAGTAAGGCGTATTTAGAAGGTGGGGCCTATTTGTCTTGTTCATTCAATGAAAAATGGTTCATTATATATATATGGAATTAGGATAATGAACCCATGTGATTATTAAGTTATTACATGATATATGTGAGGTGTTAATAAATGAATACCACTATGAGTTATTAAAATTTGAGGGACAAGGGACTTGATGGGGTCTTGTGGGTCCTGAGGATTATTTTAATCATGGAAGGTGATTCCTAAAAGGACCCATAATTTTTTTACATAAGGAAATCATGTTTTATGATGAATAATCAATACATTTCATCAACACATGCCCAAGTAATGTAATAGTTTATTATTTTTAGAGACTGGAAACACAATCTTATTATTCCAAAACATACCTTCAGCATCTCCCACAAATATGTTATCACATATTATTCCACTTAGGAATACCCTACCTAAACCATTATTCATCTCATGGGAAAGGAAACACATGAAATGGTGAGCTCAGATGCTCAGTAATGGTAAAAATTGAGATATAAGTCTATGATCATCTTATATAATAATATAGACATAAGGGTATGTGATGATGAGAATATCTTTTGAAGTTAATACCCAAAACTTCATATAAAATAAAAAAGATTCATTGCATACAAATTTATCATTTCAAAAAACATGGCCCATAAGAGTGAGAAATCATCAAAAATTAATGATTAACCATAATCTAATTTCATTAGATTGTATTTACATCATAAAATTGAAAAACCCATTTCATATTCTAGGGTTTAGTACTAAGACCATCAATATTGTAGATTAGGAATTATCACTTGTTTTCCATTTTTGGTTTAGGATAACCCTATTTCCCTTAGTGGATAAAGATGAACCTTTTTCCCATAGTTGATCAAGCCCATAGACTTTTTTACCATTTTTATATATTAAGATATAAAGTTTTAACCAATTAATTTGATGGAGATATAGTTCCCACCCATATAATAATGATAAGCATATTTATTTCTAGAAGAATGTTATAAAACATTCATCATATCATCACATCATGATCTGTGTAAGGAAAACTTTTTTGATATACATTTTATCAAATAAACATATAATAAACCCAGAAATATAAATGTGATTCATAAATATTTCATCAATATAAACATTAGAAATCCAGAAAAATAATAGGAATTGTATCTATTAATATTCACCCCAGTAAAGCATAAGTAACATCAAAGGATATCATCCAAGATAGAAAATGATTTTGAAAGATCATTTTAAATATTTCATGAGTAACATATCCTTCCAACTTTGAAAAACAATTAATAAATAATAAAAAAAATTTATAATAATTTTATTAAATAAAATAGTGGAAACTTATAAAGGAAACTTTGAGTATCATTTAAAACATTTCTTTAGTAAAATATCCTTTTAACTTTTCTAATCATATTTTCAAACTAAAAATTCATAAAACACTATGGAATTAATTTTAACTAGAAATATAATTTAAACCTATAAATATGGATTTAATCAATGAATTTTTCATTAAAAAAGGAAATACCATTGTATCCTTACATGTTAAAACAATTATTCTTTCCACATTTTTGGTAAAAGAAAAACAAGAATTGTTTGAAAAAATTCATAAAGATTCCATTAAACTTAGAAAGGTAAAAGATGATTTAATTTTTTTATTAAATATTTTGGAGTATTTTAAAACATTTTTGAAAAATTTATTAGAATATTTGATTTTGGAAGAAAATAGACTTTCATCTGATGAGATAAAAAATGCTTATTTTATTTAGAAAATATTCTTTTCAACTCTTAAGTACATAAAGAAAGTAGTATTAATGGAAAAAAATTATTATAATGACATGAAATTAGAAAAATAGGTTTTTTTAGTTTCATGAGAGATTTAATAGAATATTTCATCATAAGAAGTGTAAACATAAACAATCCCGATAAACCATGAGATTTTATCATAAAACTCTTACCAGTTTGGTATCTTTTGTACTATAAAACCCATGAAAGAGAGATAATAAACTGGATATATGAATCTAAATAGTTTTCAGGATAATTATTTTAAAATAAATTATTGGGAATTATATACAACACAAAAAAGAAATATGTTGTGGATATGAAAAGTGTCTCACATAAAATAAATTTAATTAGGAAATCCCTTACTGTAAGTATCGAATTACATTGTACAAGATAGAACCTCATATATTGTAAATATAAGTTAAATATAAAAATATTAAATAAACATACATCTATATATCATATCATTTATGACTTACTTATGGCCTTTTATTAACCATTTATTAACCATTCCATGCTAATGCCACGTTTCGGGAAATAATTTATTTTTTCATGAATATTCAGATTTGTTAGTCCTTTTATATATATATCATGTATTTATCATATCCATAATGTTAAAAATTATATAAATATAATATTCATTCAGTATACATGTATTTATAGGGTTCCATAAACGTTATATATAGAAAATTAAATACATTGTTCATGGAGATGGTATGATGTATGTACACATGTAGGAAGTTTCAATTTTACTGATGAAAATAAATAAATAGAGGTAAATAATATATTACCATTTTAGGATAATTTTTATTTCATATATTTCCTGTGTGTTCATTAAAACATTCCTTATTTCCATCAATGTAGATCATGAATAAATCACATATCTACTCAAAGAGGTAGTCTGTCGTACACACAGACAACATTATCATATTTACAGATAATGGATGTTAAGATGTAAAATGTTATATCATTAATCCATAAGGGTAATAATATTTTAAATATAATATATAAAAATTAAATCCATTATTATATCAATCCATGAGAGGTGGTGATTGATAATGAATAACATTAGTTTGTGAAGCGGTTGTCTGCTGTACACACGAGTGATGATTTCATAACCCATTAGATGGAATAGGTGATGAATTTATGTTATTATATTAACATAATATCATTTTAGTACATGAATTATATTTAGGTTATTATATAAGTACTATTTAATGAGAATTTAAGGAGGTGTACAGATAAATAAAATAAAACACTCGGTTTGAGATGTTATATTTTCTTTAAACAACATCTTTTTGGATTGCAACAAATGGATTATTAGCATAGATCTACAATCAAAATATGGATTTTGGGATATGAGGAGAGAACTAAGGAAGTTATTTGGTGAGTGTAAATACCCCAACCATAGTATCTCCAATTTATAGGTTACTTTATTACATTTCACAATATTCAAAGGATCACATACCGAATGATCAAACAGTTTAGTAGTTTTGGAAAAATAGATACATACATTGACATTACATTATAATTTGAATAATAAATAAGACATATTTAATCCTTTTAGGAAGACATTATTCTTCTAGTTTAAAACTACATATCAATCATAATAAACATATGGGAATCCTAAGGAAAAATAAAACATAAGAAATGGGTGAACTGAGATTCTCAATAATAGTTAAGTTCATTAGAAAATATCATAAAAAATAATAAACAATTATGTAAAGGTAAATAACTAAATAAATCCATTTAATATAAAACTTGAGCATAATATGATTGCAATAAAATATGATGAAAAAATACCCTATAAATAATCACATTAGATTGAAAACATAACAATGGATATTCTACCAATAAAATAATATATTGAATGAAACAACTAATATCATAATGAGGGAATAAATAATTAAGAACATCATAAGATACTAACAAGTCATTGATGGAGACACCATACACCAACAGGCAAGACATTAGCCAATACCCAAATAGGTTTGAATCATGAGACGTACTGATTCAATAAGGGGAAATAGTGGGCCCCACTAATCACTTACTATGTCTAAGGAATTAATCATATGAAATGGGAAAAAAAGAATAAAATTATATATTTTTAATTAAACTAGAATATGAAATCATAATATCCTTCCCCAATCAGTAAACATAATCATAAACCATCAAGAGTAATAAGGTTCATGATGTTAAAATATTATACTCCTAGTTATAATGATCATAAACCATTTTATAAAATATGGTATATAACATCGTAATATATTATCCTCAATAATGAATAAGATTAATGAAATGGAGGTGATATAGATGAAAATATGTTATTAAGATCATTGAAAAATTCTAAAGAAAAATACCCCTTTTCAATTTGAAAATCACTTATTTTTATAGCACTGTGCAATTTTAAAATAAAAAGTTTCCTTTAAACATAACCATGAAATATTTAAAAGGAATATATAAATTATTAATTCATCATGATGATTGGTAAATTATCTCATACTACATAAGACAAAAAAATCCCTTCCATATTTGTTTTTGGAAAAGTCTCAAAGATCATTGTTTAGAGAACAAAAAAAATACAACTTTCAAACTATTTTTAAAAAGTAAAAAAAGAGAAAAAATGGCTTTATACTATAATAATAAAATTGAGAAAACTTTTTTGGAATAAATTTTAGAAAACATGGTTGTGGATGAAAAATATTGTTTTAAGGGATAATTTAAGATAATAATTTTTTAAAGAAGGTCTCTTAAAAAATATCATGTCATTGATGTGAGAATTAATCAAATGATTTTATTATTTTTATCATCTATAAATTCATATAAATCAAGTGGATTCAAAACATATGGTAATAATTATTCATTTTAAACATAATCTTAGAATGAAAAAATTGATGATGTAGATGTTTAACCCAATGAATATAAATTAAGTTAATTTGTCATTTAGAACTTTGTAGTCAGTGCAATCATATGCCCCATAAAAGTAATGGCTATAAAATTTATCATTTAATAAAGTTAATAAAATTAGATTCATGAGATTATATATCAATGAAAAATATACATGCACTATACATATGAAATAAGTGTTGAATAAGGTAGATATCTCACAGAAGTAAAAGTGAGATAAGAAACCCTTACCACACACTTCAATCTAGTTTTGTAAAATTTATCCTCTTATACGAAGGTTTAAATAACATTATTGATTTATTAAATAAAAATAAAAATATTTATAATACCTCATGTGATAATTTTTAAACATCTTACCACCAATTCATTAATAATATTTCATTATTTTCATTGTTTTGAGAGCATTTATTTAATGATTTCAGGATTGGTTCACTTGTGTATAATTTTGGATTTTATTTTAAAATGTAAATAAACTAAAAAATTTAAATGCAATTTCATTAATTAACATCCATAATTTTAAATGGACCCACATATCATTTTTTTACATAAAACTGATTCATTTGATAAAGTGTTAATCATAATTGTTTTTTTATTTTGATTGTTTTAATGTCCATCATAAACTAGTTTCATTGTATTTATTATATATATATATATATATAATAGATCGAGAATATGAAATATGTTATAATATACCTTTTAAAATATTATTTAACCTGAATAATACTTTTATGATGAGACTTGAAGGTTGTAATGGAAAATAATTTTTTTATTCATACAGATGGATAGCCTCTATAAATTGGAAAATGGTTTTGTTTATTTTAATAATATAAGGTAATAAGAGGTATTGTTATTATATATTCTATTAGAATAATATAATTCCATTATATACCTGATATTGGAGTTATTATTCCTTGATGGATGAAGGATTTTATAAGAATGTATAAAAGGAAAAGAAATCAAAAGATGTTGTCTGAGAAAGTTACCACTTGTGCATCACTTCTTTGAAGGACAATTTATGGACCTTGGAATTAGTCTTTGGTTGAGACAAAGGAAAAATGGATGTGGTGAGTGTGGGTATTATATTATTTTTCAAATATTTTAAAATATTCATTCATTTCAAGGAGAAAGGTTGTGGTGAGGGGTGGAATTTATACTTGAGGAACAATGGTATTAAGTGAGTAAATAATGATAATTTTATATTTATAGCCAACCACAATTTTTTTGGAATTAATTACAAATTTGTTTTGGTAATTAATGTTTTAATTGATGGTTTTGAACTATAAAAAAATTAACCAACAATTTACAATTTTATTTTTTAGGCATTTTATGCTTTTAACTTTTAACATTAACCCGTTACATTATCTAACCTATACTATGGTGAATATTTTTTTTACAATATAACATTTTTGTGTGAATAAAAATGAAAATGATATTTTTACCTAATTTCAACATAATGGGTCCAAATATGGATTAATGTTTTACCTAATTCAATTTATAAATTTTTTAAAAATTAATTCAAATAGGTTATGAGTATAAATTTTAATTTTTTTTTAATATGTTAAAATCGTGGGTTTTTACAAAGTTCTATGAATGTGTTTCTAAATGGAAAAAATTATGTATTATGTAATTCAATAAATAAATTTTTATCATCAAGAATCATTAATAATTTTTTAATCATGATCATATAATAATTATTTTATAAAAATTATGGTATTTCTTAAAAACCATATTTCCAGTTTTTAACAAAAAAGTATTTTTTTATAAAATTCCCAAAAAATACCTTAATATAAATTTGACATGAGATGTTCAAAAATATAGTTTTTTTTCAAATAAATTTTCTAAATGTCTCAAAAATTAATTACATTAATTTTCTCATAGAATCAATAAATATTAATTTTTTATGATTACATATATTAATAGAATAAAACACCTTTACTTAAAATAATATGTTCGTTTCCTAAGAATAAGAAAATATGTATTGAATATGAAAGTTATAACTATTTAATAGTATATTTAATCTTATTAAAACCTTCCAATTTAATTTAGAGTTTATAATATTTGAGTTAGGATAATAATATTTTGGAGTTTCTTTTAGATCGATGTTCTGTGAAATGTAAGATGTCAGACATTGCGTTCTTTTAAAATCTCAGTGTGTTACATTCTCTCTTACTTCAATAAATTGTGTCCTAAAAATTTAAACAAGTGATTTTATATCATAGAGTTTAGATTTTGAAATACCCTTGTGTAAATCACACATGATTAAAAGGGTTAATGAAACATCATCTTAAAAAGTGGGAAATGGAAAATTTGAAGGTCACCACAAAAAATACTTTCCATAGTTGGACCAAAAACTAATTTCCACAGTCGACCCATGAAAAAAATGTTATGCACTGCCTAAGGAAATAATTTCCTCACAAGATCAATGGTGGAATCATATTTCCAATATAATTCACTATTCATGAGTTTTAAGGATTTGAAAAGTAAAATAAATTTATTTAATTATTTTATTTACGGTTATTCCATTTTTGGGTTTTCTCACTGATGGCCTGTGATGACTAAAGTTAAGTTGCTCCTAGGGTAAATAAACCATCCTAAACACAAAGTTTACCTTAGATTTCTTATCCAGGAACACATTTAATAGTTAATAAACTTTTTCAGGAAAACCGATCACGAGTGCTATTTAAAAACATAACATTTTTTGACCGACCATTCCAGGCACACCGGGCCTCATAATTGCACACCTTCTCAGTGCCCGATCTCTAAATTTTACCATAAAATTTCTAAAAATAAAACTAGATTAATATGAGTCATTAAATTATCCCTAACATAAGGATTTAAGTCCCCAAAAGCCAAACCATGGGATTCCCAAATAGATGAAGTATGAGCACGAAATTGAGCTTCCCGCTCCCATGTGCTCTCCTAGAGATTCTTATGCTACCACTAAATTCACACTAGATAAATCAATTTCCCATGGAGGGTCCTCTCCTTTCGATCCTTGATCTCTATAATAAACTCCAAAAAATTTGCCTCATCGTCAACATCCAACATTCCCTAATAAATGACGTGTGATGGGTCATGTACATATCTTCTCAACTCGAATACATGGAAGGTGTCGGGCACCCACTCTAACTACAGAGGTAGAGAAAGATGTATGCCACATCTCCCACTATAGATAGTATAAGAAAAGGTCCGATGAACCTCAGAGATAACTTGATACCTGACCAAATAATCATATCCCATGTTGAGGATAGATACAAAAAAACACATGGTCTCCCTCCTTGAATTCCAAGGGTCTCCATAGCCTATCAGCAAAGGAATTTTGACAGCTCTGTGCATACTCCATCTACTCCTTAATGACCTGCACCTTCTCTGTGGAAGCCTTCACCAACACTGGGACCATGAGCGCTAACTCTCTAGGGTCAGTCCAGTAAAGTGGAAACCTATAGGGTCGCCCATACATGGCCTCAAATAGTTCCATACTGATGGTGGATTGGTATTTATTATTGTATAAAAACTCCACCAAAGGTAGGTGATCCTCCCAACTATATCCAAATCGTGGATGTAAGTATGTAGAATGTCCTCTTGGACATGAAAAGTCCACTCTATTTGGCTATATGTCTTGGTTAGAAAGATGTGCTCAAGCACAGCTAAGTCCCAAACACCTCCTGCAATCCTTTCAACAACCGGGATGCAAAGTGTGCACCATGATCTGAGACTATCATTGATTGGACTCCATGGAGTCGAAATATCTCCTATACGTATAGGCATACCAATATCTCTATAGGTATATATTCCCAAAAAGCTAAAAAGTGACTGACATGGTGAGTTGGTCAACGATCACCCAGATGGTACTGTGTCCCATGGACTTATGCAATAAACCCATAAAAAATACCATCTATATCCTTCCTCACTCCCTTATTGGCACCCCAAGGAAGAAAAGAGAAATCCCTTCCAAGCGTAGGGGATC
The DNA here is from genome assembly GCA_963277665.1 of Viscum album. NCBI lineage: Eukaryota > Viridiplantae > Streptophyta > Magnoliopsida > Santalales > Viscaceae > Viscum > Viscum album. The sequence continues at coordinate 703,528,530 of OY728127.1, forward strand.
GACACGGTGTGTTGACAAAGCATGAAACAAATTAAACAATCACTCAAATTTTATATGAATAGGTAATCCCAACATCAACCTGTTCCATCATATCCAGTGTTCTCCCTGAAACCCTCATGCATATCCTGATGCATCTCATAACTCTAGGCATCCCATGCTACTACTGTACATCCTCTAAAAGGAATGATGTGCTCCCAACCTTTCAAATATCCCCCGGGGGTATTCCATGTGGACAACTGAGCACTTAAAGGCTCAAGTTAGTATCACCGAGTTGTGCCTCCCTAACCCACTTTAAGAGTGGAGGGGTAATAACCACTGATTGGAGGTAAGATTTATTATATCTATCCATGGAGGATATCTTTAATGAGGCCAACTGATCTATTTCCACATTCAGAAACTACAAACTAGATCTCCTATTAAGATCTTAGACTACCACGTTTCCCTTACTAAGAGTATAGAATAATTCAAAGTCATAGTCCTAAAGGAACTCCATCCATTATCTCTATCTCAAGTTCAAACCCTTCTAAGAGATGATATACTTTAGACTATATTTATTTGAGTAGAAGGTAAACCGTAAGCCCATAAGGTAGTGTCGCCACATCTTCATTACGAAGACCACCGCTCTCAACTCAAGATTATGGGTCACGTAGTTGTACTCAAGTAGTCTCAATTGAAGTGAACCATAAGAAATAACCACTTGAATTTTCTTCAAGACAGAACCAAGTTTGATCTCTAATGTATCTCTGAACAATATTTAATCAACTCCTTCCTCAGAAAAATCATGATCGGGGCACTCTTCAAACACCATCTTGACTATTGAAAAGCCTACAGGCACCTTTTCATCTTCATGAAAGGCTGTCCCTTTCAACTGATTGAAGTGTTCATCAACCCTTTGGTAGTAGATAATCGTTCTCCAAGGTCACATGGATAAAGTGATGGTAATCTACACATAACCTTGAACACTGGGTCTTACTAAGCCCTTCCTCTACAAGTCCTCCACATGCACCCTCAGCTTGCGAAGCTCTATGAAAGACATAAAATATACTAATGCTAACATTGTTTCCATCTAAGCGTGTTGAACAATGTTGAAGTATACCTACCTATGGGGAGGTAAAACGGGAACATATTTTGGGAATACATCTTCATATTCCACCACTACTAATGGGAACTGAAAACTCATATCATCCACTACCCTGAGGGTAAGGCCAACCGACTCAAGAGTGATCGGTTGCACCCTCCTATGCATGAGTCTATCCCATTATTCCTGGGTTCTCTTTCTCACCGACCAAGAAAAACCCAATTCCTTTATTGTAGAAATACCACACCCTTTTTCCTAAAATATTCAATCAGAGTATGAACTATGGATGACTAGTCCATACCCAAACTAACATCACAAGGCCTCGACCCTTCCAACAAGAGGTTCCAACTGAAAATCACACCTCAAAGGTCAAATCACACTATCATCATAAGTGGTATTATCAAGTCTCCTCCCATAGGTATCTCCATATATAAGGGTTAATTCAAATATTTAACTGGAAACTCTAGGTCTTGAACAAGATTCATGACAATAAGTAATGATTAGTACTTGTGTTTATTAATACAATAGCTAAGTGTAGACACATACCATACCTATAATCATTCTTGGATCTATTGGGTCATATTCCATGACCACATGAAGCTACTACCTTCCCTAATCCTCTAGATCCTTGTGCCTGGTGTGTATTACATTTGGGTGGTGGTTGTAACATGTCAAAATGTATACCACATATTACTGTTATCCCATCTCTACTGCCACATATATCACCCTACATATACATCTGCTAATATTACTGTCTTCGTCCCAATGGACCATCCAATGTTTCTTGTAATGTCTCACATGTCCAAGTCTCTGAAACTGATGTCATCTTCCTACATTCCCACTAAAGACATCCATTGGAGGTATCTACTCAGCCAAAGGACTTTGGACCACAAATGTTCTCTCTATCACCTAATTAAAATTAAGAGTTCAGAGAGTATTAGTGTTGGTTGGGATTTACCTAAACACACCTCACTCAGAGGTCCGAGCCCTGAAGCAATGGTCCTATAGTATTCATCAAGTACTTGGAAAGGTCGGTATGCATTGATGAATACTTAAGCTACTATCATGTCATCCTACTGAAGTTGTAGAATCTCTTGGGAAAGTACATCCCTTAGTTTTTATGGTGAGAGACCCTTCTCTGAGAAATTTTCTCTAACTCTATCCATGGAAGAGTCAACTCATCATAAGATCAGGTAATTTAAACCCCACGATCACCCTACTGATCCATGTAGAAGGCTCACTGCCCAGACCACCATTTGATTTAATGGTGTCCTGACTAGGTGGGAAACTTGGTCACTACCTCAATCCAGTCCTTAGACACTTTTGAGTCAGGCTTTCCTCAGAAATTGAGGGTTCTCTGTCACTAAAACTCACAAAGTTCACTCAGCTTGCACATCTCATCCACTAGTACTACAAGTACTATGTTCTACTCCACCGGTGGTGGTATATCTAGTACACCACCCGATGGTGATGTCTCTGGTAAGAACCCCTGTGCACATCTCATCACCCCGTAAATCATCCTCATGATCTTGCAGTGGAATCCTTACTAGCTGTATACAAAGAAGTATCTTGCAACAAAACAAGATTTACCATGATCAATAGAGTATACCTAGTGAACTAATATAAGAAGGACATGGAAAAATCAACCCATTCCTATATGATTCATGTACCATCGTTTTTCCCTACAACTAGTGTTCTCATGTACTAAAGCAAAAAAGAAGAATTTAGGGTCATAGTGTATGGATATGTTAGCCACCACACAAACACTATATTCCCTAGCATGAAAGATGAACTCAAAACACTTAACATCGTTTCCCTAAATCAAACTCATTGACTCTGGGTTCTTAAGGTAGAACCAACCCCCTATGATACCAATCTATCATGACTCGTCCCCCGAGGCCCATGCCCTGACTACCCCAAGCTGACCTCCCATAGGCCAGGGGCTAGAGACTAGTGCCGAGTAGGAGTATCCTAAAAAAATGGGAGTCATTTTCCTAAGTAATTGTACACACGCCCACAACTCTAATCCATAGATGATGGAAAGAGAAAACAATAAGTAAACAAAACAAGGTACGACAGTAGAAAAATGAAGGTAAATGAGGCCGGAATACAAGCCCAATTAAAACAGGAAATTAATAGTACATGTCACTGGAAATCCTCCAAATAAAACTCTACCTAAAGGGATGGTATAGAAAATAGTTGCCTGATATTGCAGAATAAAGTCTCGTCTATTGGGTCACTCTAAGAACCACCTAGCCTCAGTCAACCATGGACTCTGCCAAAGCGTCGATAGTCTGCACAAGACATGATACATACAGGAGAAGCTCGTCTAGGGTTGAGTAAAATAAAACACAATAGGGACCCCAAAACACTAAGGTATACCACAAGAAATACACAAAGCAGACTACCAAAGAGGTACACAAAGTGTAGCCTCTAATAAGTACAATCAAAAGAGTCACTAGAGTCAGATCACATAGGGGTAACCTAGATTATGGAAAGAAATACTATCAGTCGTAATGATGAGAATCTTGTACTTCCAAGGGAATCATCCCCAATGTGTCACCATGTTCTGCTGGGCCATTGAGGTCTGCTCATCTGCTGGGCCCCTGAGGTCAGTGCGTCTACTGGGCCACTAAGGTCTGATCGTCTACTGGCTCACTGAGTTCCATTCATCTGTTGGGGCACTGAGGTATTCTCATATGCTTGGCCACTAAAGTCTGCTCATCTAATGGTCCACCTAGGTTTGCCCTTTGGTTGGGCCATTGAGGTATGCTCGACTACTGGGCCACTGAGGTCTGCTCGTCTACTAGGCCACTCAGGTCCCCTCATCTGCTGGGCCATTGAGGTCCGGTCCTCTATTGATTAACTAAGGTTTTCTAATCTACTAGTCCGTTGAGGTCTGATCGTTTGCTGGGACAATGAGGTATTCTTTATTCTCGCTTGTAGCGATCTTGATTCCGAGGGAACCTACTCCTCAAGAAATCAAATGTATTTAAACTTCTATGAACACTCACCTAGAGTATGTCAAGAGGGCCGTCTAAGTATGAGAGTCCTAAAACCGAAAAACGACTCATTAGGAGGAAACATTGTTTGGAATTTATGTATGTTTTACTGAAAAGGGGATGATTGGGTCTGGGCCCGGTCCGACCCGGTTAGACCGACACGACCCTCTCGGACAAACACAACCTGTTCAGACCAACCCGACCCGACTCAGTTGGGTTTTGCTGACCCGACTAGGTTAGTTCTGGGCTATAACGTCCCAGTTCCGAAAGCCACCCAGAGGCACCCCATACCTGATTGGTCACATGGCCTCAAGTGTATTTCCCCAAACTCCAGAGGCTTCTGACTAGCAGTGAGGGCCTCAGGTGTGATAGTGGGGAAACTATGCCCTCATTTGTAGAGTAACATAGCGAAAGAAAAAAGATAACAATATGGGAAGTAGTAAACAAGAAATAAGTAGATAGGGAAAGTAATAAATAACTAGATCTCATATATAAAATTATCCATGATACATATGTCTAGGAAAACAGCCTAAAAAATCACAATATTGAATATAGTACGAATCTAAAGCATCAAAGAAAAACAAGTAAAAACTCCTCTGCATCGCAAGCCATATCTTGGTCCCATGATCTCCAGCTCTACAGTAATCAAGCACCTGAAGTAGAAGGGTGATTTACCTTATCTATACCTACAACAATATAATCTATTTGGGCCCAAAAGCATGACCCAAATAGGGTGTGAGACTAATCCTAGTATTAAACCACCAAAAGATCTATGACTAACAGTCAGTGAATAGATATGGCAGGCAATAAGTATAAGAGAAGTAAACAAGGAAGTACTCAGCAGTAAACAATTCCACAGTTTCAAAGCATTCAATTCCACATATCAAGTAAGCATCTAATCAAAGTAGGTAATCCTCTGGGAAGTACATATAGCCTATCCTCTCTGGTTTAGTTATAAGGATATAACAAATACTCTCTGAGGAAGCACTCATAGTCATTTACCCTTATAGTCAGACGTGATTAAAGACTCTCAGAGGAAGCTCACATGGTCAATTCCCCTTTTAGTAAAAAGTGATTTAAAGACTCTCTGAGGAAGCTCACACGGTCAATTCCCCTTATAGTCTACTACACCAGATTCTCACGGCCTTGTGTAAGTCAAACAAGCATAACAATGCAATACAACCAAAGTAAACCTCAAGAACTACTTGGATAAATAGTCCACAACATATCAAGCATGTTAGATAAAATGATCACTCCATCCTACAATAATAGTAATGGGAAAAACATCAAGGAGGCCTAACAGGATAAACAGGACTAAACGGTCATAAATAGAACATGCATGGGAAAACACATCCAAAGCATAGCCATCAACCCTATTAACATCCAATTCACCTCTACTCATGCATACTAGCATAACAGAAAATTAATATGGTTAAAAAGGTAAACACACAACACCCCGATCAAGGGTATTGGACAAAATTGCACATATAACTCAAATAAATTCAATGGAAAGGCACAAACCACCTACCAAGGTCTTGGTAGATCGATATATGGGAACCTCAAACCTTGAATCGCCCAATAACACTGTAGATATAAAAAAACCTCTAAAATTTTCAATGGAAGCTAACTTGATAAACAGGATAAATCAGGAAATGAAGCTCCATAATAAGTAAGAGCTTACCAAGGCGGTCCCAATTCAATCGACAGCGGTTGATTCGGAGAATAGATGCTCTTTCGGGGGCTCAGAAAAGGATCGCGACTGTACGGGTGCTCTCAGACGATCTAGGTTGAGAAGTAGATGGTTCTGTCCGCCAGAAAAAACCCTGGTACATTTAATGAAAAAACAAAATACATAGTGTGTACTTTTTAAGTACACATTATGTACTTTCCCTTACCAATCCCCACTTTAGGCAGCCTCCAGGTCACCCCACACCGTCGTGTGCATGGCCGTTACACAGCCAATACATGGCTACCTACGGTGACAGAGTACATGGTGTGTACTCATAAAGTACACGATGTGTACTTCAAAAATTTCCAGAAATTCCACTTTTTCTCAAAAACACCAAAAAAAGGAAAACATACCTGAATATAAGATCTGTGTTCTTAAAAACTTCCCCCCTTAAAGAAATTCATCCCCGAATTTCCCTAGCAAGGCTGCGTAGAAGAAGAACCTCCGAACAGCTCCGGCCACTGCGATCGTACATCGGCCTCCCTCTCCCAAGTCTTGTCCTGTACTCTCGCATGCTTCCATAACAATCATACCAAAGGAACATACCAGCCAGATAGATCCTTTGTACTTCGATCAACAATATGGATAGGATGCTCCTCGAATGAGGCGTCCACCTCTAACTCAACCTCCTCATGTTGAAAAACATGAGGCGGGTCTGAGAAGTAACGTCGAAACTGAGAAACGTGGAAGACATCATGCATATCCCAGTACCTCTGAGGTAACTACAACCGATAGGTAACCAGCCCAAATCTCTCTAAACACCTCAAACGACCCGACGTGCCTTGGCGAAAGCTTACCCTGTTTTCTAATCCTCCTGTTCCCTAGCCTTGGTGTGACACATAAGAAAACCTGATCTATGACCTTGAACTCTAGAGGTCATCTCCATTGATCTGCATAAGACTTCCGTCATGACTGTGCATCAACCATCCTCTTCCGAATCAACTCTATCTGCTATGTGGCCTCCCAGACAAGACGAGGTCCCAGCATAGCTGCCTCTCCTGCCTCAAGCAAACATAAGGGTGATCGGCATGACCTACCATAAAAAGCCTCATAAGGTGCCATCTGAATAGTTTCTGGAAAACTATTATTATTGGAAAACACCACAAGAGGTGTGTGCTTCTCCCAAGAACCTCCAAAATATAGAATGCATGCTCTGAGCATGTCCTCAGGCACCTGGATCATATGATCGGACTGGTCATCTGTCTGGGGGTGGTAAGCTGTACTCAAAAGTACCTTTGTACCCAAAGACTTTTGTAGACCCTGCCAGACCCAAGAAGTAAAAAAATCACCCCTTTCTGAAATAATGGAGTTCAGAACCCCATGTAGATATACAATCACTTGGACGTACAACCGTCCCATCTCATCAACACTAAAGGTCTCCTTGATCGGAAATAAGTGAGAAACCTTCGTGAGTCTGTCAATGACAACCCAAACTGCATCATTACCTCAAGGAGACCTCGGAAAACCTGTCACAAAATCCATCACGATGTCATTCCACTTCCACATGGGAATGGTTAACTGCTGAAAAATCCCTGCTGGTCGTTGATGATCTGCCTTCACTTGCTGACAGGTGGAAAACCTCATGATGAAACCAGAAACATCTCTCTTCATACCTGGCCACCAATACTAATTGTGTAGATCACGATACATCTTGATGAGACCCTAATGAACTGCCCAAACTGAGAAATGAATGTTCCGCATCATCTCATCGTGTATGTCTGATAGCACACATACACGTCCATAGAAACGCAAGATCTCATCCTCACCTATGGTCTATCCAGGAATAGGGTCCTCTCCTAACACACTTTCCCATAGGACTAGGCCTTCTGAATCAGATATCTCCCTCATTTGTACTCAATCAAGCAGAGTAGAGGTAACATCTACATAAGAAAGAAAAGTCTTCCCTTGTATGTTGTCCACCTCCAAATGCATCTCAGAGAACAAAGCCATAAGCTACCACTCACTGCTGGCCTCCTGAACTGCTTGTACTTGAGTCCTCCTACTCAGCGCATCAACCACCGTGTTGCCTTTCCCGGGCATATAGGCAAGCTCAAAGTCAAAGGACTGAAGGTAATCAACACATCTTCATTGTCTCAAATTCAGGTCACGCTGAGTGAATATGTACTTGAGACTTTTGTGGTCGGTGAAAACCACAAAATGCTCTCCCAGAAGATAATGTCTCAAACAACGTAAAGCATGAACAATAACAGCCAAATCGAGATCATGCGTCAGGTAATTTATCTCATGTGGCCTCAACTGCCGATACCTGTACGCAACAAATCCCTCTCCCTGCATAATCATAACTCCCAACCTGATACCTGATGCATCACATTAAATAGTATAGCTCTTGCTCGGATCTGGCAAGAATAGTATCAGTGCTGAAGTCAACCTCCCTTTTAGCTCCTGAAAGGCTGACTCACAAGAATCTGACCACAAGAAATTTGCACCCTTCTCAGTTAGTCCCATCAGTGGTGCTGCTAAGCGTGAAAATTCCTTTATGAAACATCTGTAGTATCTAACTAGCCCTAGAAAACTCTGCACCTCAAAGACATTCTTCGGCTGCTCACAGAAAACTACTACTCTCACTTTCACTGGGTCTACTGATACTCCTATCTCTGAGATAACATGACCCAATAAATGAATATGGTCCATCCAAAAGTTGCATTTTGAGAGCTTATCATATAACTGATGCTCTCTTAGTGTACTAAAAATGATCTCAAGATGGGTAGCATGGCCGTGTTGAGTGTGAGAGTACACCAAGATATCGTCCACAAAGACTAACACAAAAGAATCCAAGTATGTATGGAACACTCGGTTCATCAGTGCCATGAAAACTACAGGTGCATTCATGAGACCGAACGACATGACCAAATACTTGTATAGACCATACCTCCTCCAAAAGGCTGTAAGAGGTACATCTAATTGTCTAACGCGAAAATGATGATAACCGGATCTCAAGTCAATCTTCGATAACACCTGGGATCCTCGAAGCTTGTCAAAGAGATCATCAATCCTTGGAAATGGATATAAGTTCTTGATTGTCAACTGGGTCAACTTTTGATAATCCACACAAAGTCTGAGGGTACCATCCTCCTTCTTCACAAACAGAACTGGAGAACCCCAAGGAGAAGTACTGGGTCAGATGAAACCCTTTTCCTATAACTCCTCCAAATGATTCTGGAGATCCTATAACTCCAGTGTAGCCATCCTATAAGGAGGAATGGACACCGATGCAGCTCCTGGCACAAGCTCAATAGAAAATTCTACCTCTCGCTATGGAGGAAAACCTGAAAAGTCCTCTGGAAAGATGTCCCTGAAATGATCCACCACTGGAGGAAAGTCCATATGTGAAGTCCCCAGGTAATCTAGATATAGACTAGAAATTTGGGCTGTAACTCCTCCCAACCCATGATGCTCGGGTCCTATTTTGCTCGCCTGGACATCCCATTCACCATTATGAAGAAAATATCTGCCCTCTGGTGATGTGAAACACACCCTATGATGATAGAAATAAAAAAATTCCTGGAAGGGAACTAACCAGTCCATTCTGAGAATGACTTCATAGCCGGTCATCTCTAGGACATAAAGGTTCCATAAGAAGTGACACACACCAATCTCAAGAGGTCACTCCTTGCACTGATGTACACTAGCCGTTCTAGTCCCCAACGAAGTGTGTAGCATCAAGATATCATCAAAAGGAAAGATATAGATCCCAAAGATCTCTATAATAGAAACAGATATAAAGCTATGGGAATCCCTGGTATCGAAAAGGGTAGAAGCTAAAACTGAGGCAACTAGAATCATACCACGAGCTGTAGAGGGTACATGATCCTTCTCCTGTTGGGTCTGCTCCACTACAAAACTCTATCCTACACTGCGGCCCTGCGACCCTGCCTGACCACTATGAGCTGATCCACCCTATTGTCACTGAAAACTAGGCGATTGGCTACCACGGTCACAACCTCCACCTCATCCCTAATGGCCGTAAGAACTCCACTTCCCAGACTGAGGAGTAACTGGTGGTGCTACTCCTAAACGCGGAGTCATAGAAGAACCCCTGTCACCTGCTACTGGTGAGAAGATCTGATAGAAGTGCTGAAGATGCCCCATATTTCCGTAAGATCGGCACTCCATTGGGTCTCTTGGGAAATTTGGCCTCGTATGCCTGCTCTTCCCGCACTGGTAGCACACCACCTAGATACCAGAAGATGTATCCCGCCTAATCGGATCTCCTCGTTCAGTCTGCCTGTGGTGCTTCCTGCTATCATCCAGAGAAGCACTAACCCTGGATGTTGAACCTCCCTAGCTCGCAGCTCCAGAATCCCTATGATTACGCTCTGTGATCAGTGCCTTCGAAGTCAACCTGAAGATAATCACTTGGGATCAGATATCCTGCCTGATACCATCATCAAACTTCCGTTCAATGAACAAATCATCTCCCCCTAAAAGGGTGTAAAGCACTGAATCTCGGTGTAGTGAGAAGAATACTCCATAACAGAGAGAGTACCCTAATCCAAACTCATGAACTCTAGGGCTCGATCAGCCCTCAAGGTCTCCGGATAGAAGTAATCATATAAGGTGCGTTGAAACTAATCCCAAGCCATATTCTATTGGTGTCCCACCTGTGAGATCACATCCCACCACCTCTTGGTGGAGACTCTAAGAATGTAGGAAGAGAGCTTGACCCTCCTCGATGTAGGCGTCTCCAGATGCTTGAAGATTGTCAACATGGATTCCAGCCATGACTCAGCAGCCTAGGGTCCTCCATCCCCTGAGAAAGTGGGAGGATGCTACTGCTAAAAGACCTGCGTAAATTCTTCCATTGACGGGGTAGGAGGATACACTTCCTGGAAGGTTTTCATCATCCATAGAAATCCATTCCTGAACTATACATCAACACCTATGTCAGGTATAACTACTGGTGCCAAGACTAACACAACTGGAGGATCTGTAGGAAGTCCCTGATCAGCCATATCCAATGTCTGATCACCGCCCTATAACTGGCGTACAACCGAAGGACATCTTAGTGGCATGACTCTGCAAGGTAAAGTGCACACCTTAGATCAAGATTAATAGGGGATTAAAACATAGAAATAAAATAATGGAATAGGAGAAAGAAAGCATTGATGTTTTTACAAAACATGAATACATGGCGTGTATAAATCCTATATAGCGTGTTCCCTTAATCCTTCCACATGGGTGTGTACTTCTGCCGCAACTGGTTGTGTAACACCCCCAACACACAGCGTGTTGTACAAAAACATGGCGTGTGCTTGACTTCTCTTCCCCTACCCGAGTTCTTCTACATGGCTAAGCCTCACTGTTCTCCTAGAGAAGAGTACACAACGTGTTTATGCCAGACACGACCTGTACTAGAAGAGCTTCTCCAACCCATGTTGTTAGTGACACGACCGGATACACGGCTCAGACTACACGACATGTTACATCCAAACACAACGGGTACTAGGAAGATTTTGCTGACCCGTGTTGTTCATTACACATCCAAATATACGGTTAAACTACACAGCATGTTCCAGAAAGACACAACGTGTATTATAAAGGAATAAACCGAACCATTTTGTTAGGGACACAACCAATTACAAGGTTCTTACAACACGAAGTCTACATCCGGTACATGGCGTGTCCTACCAAAGAATCCAAACCCCGTGTCCCCGCCCACAGAGTCTGAGACACGGTTAGAGACTACACAACGTGTACATGAAGTACACGACATGTACTTATGAAAAATAGTTTCTTCCCGAAAATAAGAACACATGGAATGTATTTAACATTACAAACTAAGTATTCTAGGTTTTTCTAGACAGTAAGCCACAGAAACTACTCTAGAACCCAGAAAAAACTGAAACAAACATTGAAAGTTCCAAATTCTGATCCGTGAGGGTCCATACTCCCTGCAAATCAAAATATGGTTTCTTAAACAAGTTATAAACAAATGTAACAGGAAACGATACACCAAATTCCAGTCCATGTGGGCCCATAACCCATAGGTCAGAGGATCGAGACCTCCCTCCAATACCACTTTGTAACGTCCCGATTCCAGAAGCCACCCAGATGCGCCCCGTACTTGGTTGGTTACATGGCCTCAAGTGCATTTACCCAAATGCCAGAGGCTGCCGACTAGCAGTGATGACCTTGGGTGTGATAGTGGGGAAACTATGCCTTAATTGGTAGAGTAACACAATGGAAGTAAAAAAGATAACAATAGAGGAAGTATTAAACAATAAATAAGTAGACAACGAAAGTAATAAATAACTGGAGAACATATATAAAATGATGTATGATACATATGTCTAGGAAAACAGAAAAACAAATCACAATACTGAATATAGTAACAATCCAAAGTATAAAAGAAAAACAAGTAAAAATTCCTCAACATCGCAAGACATAGCTTAGTCCCATGCTCTCAAACTCTACTGTAATCAAGAACCTAAAGTAGAAGAGCGCTGGCCCTTATCTATACCTACATCAATATAATCTATTTGGGCCCAAAAGCATGACCCAAACAGGGTGTGAGACTAATCCCTGTAGGCAACCACCAAAATATCTATTCCTAACAGTCATTGAATATATATGGCAGGCAAAAAGTAAAAGACCAGTAAATAAGGAAGTAATCATTAATAAACAATTCCACAGTTTCAAAGCATTCAATTCCACACATCAAGTAATCAGCTAATCAAATAAGGTAACCCTCTGGGAAGTACACACAACCTATCCCCTCTGGTTCAGTTATAAGGATATAAAAAAAGACTCTCTGAGGAAGCACTCATAGTCAATTCCCATTATAGTCAGACTTCATTAAAGACTATCTAAGGAAGCTCACACGTTCAATTACCCTTATAGTCAAAAGTGATTTAAAGACTCTCTAAGGAAGCTCACATTGTCAATTCCCCTTATAATCTACTACACCAGGTTCTCATGGCCTTGTGTAAGTCAAACGAGCATAGCAATGCAATACAGAAAAAGTAAAACTGAAGAACTACTTGTCTAAACAGTCTACAACATATCAAGCATGTCAGATAAAATAATCACTCCATCCTATATTACTAGGCATGGGAAAAACATCAAGGTGGCCTTACAGGATAAACACGACCAAACGGTCGTAAATAGAACATGCATGGGAAAATAGATCCAAAGCATAGAAATCAACCATATTCACATCAAATTAACCTATACTCACGCATACTAGCATAACAAGAAATTAACAGGGTTAAAATGGTAAACACGCAATACCCCGATTATGGGTATTGGAAAAAATTTCACATATAACTCAAATACTTTCAACGGAAAGGAAAAAACCACCTACCTCGGTCTTGGGAGATTGATATACGTGAACCTCGTGACTTGAATCACCCAAGAACACCGTAGATATAAAAAATGTCTAAAACGTTCAAGGGAAGATAACTTGAGAAAGAGGAGAACTTGGTAAACAAAGCTCTAGAAGAAGGAAGAGATTACAGGGGTGGTACCAATGTAATCGCTGACGGTCGATTTAGAGAACGGATGCTTTCTCAAGGGATCGAAGAAGAATTGCGGCCATACGAGTGCTATCAGATGAACTAGGTCAATAAGTATAAAGTTCTATTCGTTAGACGCGACCCTGATTTGTTTAATGAAAAAAGTAAAATACAAGGCATGCAATTTTTAAGTACATGACGTGTACTTGACCTCACTGAGCCCCGATGTTGGTAGCCTCCAGGTCACCACACACGGTCGTGTGCACGACCATTACACGGCCAACACACGGCTACCTACAATGATAGAGTACAAGTCGTGTACTCATAAATTACACGACGTGTACTTCAAAAACTTCCATAAATTCCTCTTTTTATAAAAAACACCAGAAAAATTAAAACATACCTGAACAGAAGATCCAGGTTCTTACAAGGGCCGACCCATTACGGCCTTTCTCTAGGCCCAGGCCCATTATTTCGAGGGTCTAGCCCACTGGGTGGTCAAGTGGCCTGGTCCCCTTCTTCTGGCATAGCCGATGCTGGCAGGCTAGTTTTTGCCTTGATAAGCTACCCAGTGGCCCTGTCCTCCTCTAGCCCACCCCATGGTCCGCTGACCACATGACGTCACCCTACCATGGCCCGCCCTAGCTGCAGCCTACTGCTACCGCCCATGGCTCTACCACGAGCCTCCTCTACAGCCACATTGTTCTACTAACCTTCGAGCTGGAAGCATTTCGGGCCACACCCTTATGTCACTTCCATGACCCGCCTGGCCGCGACTCTCCCTCTGCCACCACCAGCACCCTTTACAGTGGGTTTTCACCCCGCGATGCTATCTCCCTTGACACCCTATCTGGGTTGATCCACTTTTACTATCCTTATTGGACCGTAGTTTCCATTACATCATGAAGAACAGAATAAATGGGCCGAGTAGAAGCATGCACAAAGAACACATGAAGTACGGACCACAACCTTTGTTCGTGTCGATGTGATTCTTACTTATTAGGAGTTTAATGAAGGATAATTAAAACATGAATTCAACTTCCCATAACTCCCTGCGTGAAAAATCACATTCCTTCAAAGACGATTAAACTATGGGTCAATTTGTTAGTGAATTGACACGCGTTCTTGTATTATAAGGAAAGAATGAGGGAAAGGTAAAAACATACAAATAAACCCCTACCTAGGTTTGGATCATTCGCTAATGAAGGGTGAATCTTGAATTTATCATTTTTCAATACACCAACGTCTGATCTGAATCCATTCATTAATCCTTCATCATTTTTCATTCCTCACCACTCATTGTTCACCAACAAATTTCCTCCAAGGATTTAAAGAAAACTATAGGATCTTCCACTGATCTCTTATATGTATTAATTAACATAATAGAGGAAACATGTTTTAGAATTTTGGTTATGCTAAGTCACTGCTTCATTACTCTATTTAATTTGTGAAATGAAACAGCTGGCTCAATGTTGCGCTGTAGCGAAACATTTATGAATAAAATAAAAATTCTTAAGATTATTTTATTTTTATTTAAAACACCCAAAAATTAACTCTTACAATCGACCAGTGTCAATCAAGGTTAGGCCCCACCTAAGGAAAGAACACCCTCACAAGATCAACAGTACTCTCAGATTTCAAATGCGAGTTACTGTTTATGAGTTATAGGAAAATAAAATAATATTTATTTATTTATTTTATTTAAGGTCAGGTCCCAAAAACTACTTTCCACTGTTGGCCCGTACCAGCCAATGTTAGGCTCTGCCTATAGAAAGACCACCCTCACGAGATCCAAAGTGGTTTCAAGTTTTCAATTTGAGTCACCATTCATCAGTTATAAGGATTTGAAAAATAAAATAATTTTGTTTAATTATTTTATTTACGGTTATGCCATTTTTGGGGTTTCTCGATGGAGGCCCGCACCGAGTAAAGTTAAGTCGTGCATAGGGTAAAACCACTATCCTAAATAAAAAAGTTTCCTCAGATTTCTAATTTGGGAACCAATTTAAGTGTTATTCCAATTTTTCAAGAATACTTCTCACCTGTTCTATTTAAAAAAAATAACATTTTCCAACAGACCATTCTGGGCGCACCAGGCCTCAGAATCGCACGTTTTCTCAGCGCCTAGTCTTGAAATTTTCCAAGGAATTTTCTAAAAATTAAAATGGTAATATCTGAGTCATTACATATAAAACCTCATCCAATTTTCAATGTAAAAAATTTCATAAATTTTTACCCTTATGAACATTCTAAAGGATTAAAATCGAAAATGTTCCAAACAAGGTCCCAAAATTTTAAAAATTAACTTTTCATTAATCTCTCAAACAAAATGAAGTAGATAATAATCATCACATAAAAAAAATGTCAATAACCTCATCATGTATTCTCTAGAAACATGGTAATAATATTAAATACCAGAGAAACCTTATTGAAACATTGAGGAATCCTTATTCATTATGTAAAAATAAAATATAAAGAATTTTTATTAAATTCAAAAAAGTAGTAAGTACTAGATAAGATAACATAAACCAAAAAATAACTAACCAATATCATGGTAACTAATTCCTTCCCATAATCATCTCTTTATTATAATATCAACATCGATAACATATAATGTGCTATCCTACCTCAAACATGAGTGTTCAAAAAGTTAAAATTTCCGTTGAATCACTTTTCATGGTACCATGCAACACATGATTTCAAATATTATAAGAAATATGACTGAACTAAATACTTAAATGTTTCAAAAATATCATCAATAAATTAATTTTACAATATATTTCTTGGATCCAAATTCAAAAACATTGTAATAATTCCTCTTCATCTATAGTATTTGCATAATATTAACCGTAATAACATATCTTCTTATGAGGAATATTCTCTTGACACACTAGGAATTCATTTTCATACTTCTACATCTCATTATAGTTGAATTATTTCACATTTAAAACTTCATTATTTCCCATTCAATCAATATCCATGTGGTGTTTCTCACAACCCATGGCACAAACACTAATTCTCTTCAAACAATTATCAGGGTGTTTCTTTCCACAATTATCACATGTTGGAAAATCCTTCTTCCCATTCTTCCCTTTATCAATATTTTTCCATTATATCATAT
The DNA here is from genome assembly GCA_963277665.1 of Viscum album. Taxonomy (NCBI): domain Eukaryota; kingdom Viridiplantae; phylum Streptophyta; class Magnoliopsida; order Santalales; family Viscaceae; genus Viscum; species Viscum album. The sequence continues at coordinate 703,544,935 of OY728127.1, forward strand.
AATTTTATTTATTTCCTTAATATCCTTATGAAATTGAATATTTATTCTCATTATTTATGTAATAAGATACTATATTATCATATGATGAGAATTTTTGGAGAACTAGTACTCATCAATAAACTGGCATAATACCATCAATGAAGCAGTGAATTTTTCACTTTGGATTATGTATATAATTTGTAGCATTCCATGATAACCATGTAAAGTTAGATTTATACTTAGAAACATTATCATCCTCATTTTGTGTAAGACTCAATAATTTTATCTTAATATTATCTTACTGATCTCATGGAAAATATATTTCAATGAAATGTTCCATAACAACCTTACATTACATGTTTTGTGTTTATTCTTCTTCTATATTTTTTTATTCAATGACCATAATTGATCTAAGTATCCTAATTAATGATAAAATTATAGACAAAAGTGTCCATTTAATTACATAGAAAGGTGATAAATATATTTTCTAATGAAAATATCCATTTCTTATCTACAAATAGTTTTGTAATTCCAATAAATGATGAAGGTTTCTGACACATGAAGTGGTATAACATTATTAAACCAAATTATTTATTAAAATGTAATTCCATATGGGTAATGTTATTTCTACAAACATGAGTCAGGTATCCTAGTACAGTTATATGTTTCTCAGGACCAACTACATCTCTAGGTATAGTCATCACCCCATCTTCATATAATTCATTGTAGAGTAATCCCTGCATATATTATGTGCCTTTTTAAATTTCCTATTCATTTCACTAGGTTCCATTACTAAATAATCCCATAAAATATATTATACCATGAAACTATGACAACCTCAAAACTAACTAACATAAATTTAAAATTTAGGTACAACTAATCTATCAATCATAAGTTTTCTTTCTTTGTGGGTATTTCAATATTCTATCATATGGTTTCATTCTCTAATCTATGTTTTAATAAATGCACTTCCCATTTTTTCTACTAATGTTTCTCTGATACCTACTATAAATACCCCAACCCTAGTATCCTAGATTCAGTGGTTACTTTACTACACTGGAACAATATAAAACGGATCAAATCCCAAAGGACCGAACAATTTAGTAGTTTTGAAAAACATGGTACATACATGAACCTTAAATTATAATTGAAAATATAAAATACAACATAAATAATCCTTTTAGTACACTTTTAGTCTCTTAGAATAAACAAACATATCAATAATGATAACCTTATACGATTCCGAGGGAAAAATAAAACCTAAGAAAGTTGTGAGATCAGATGCTCAGTAAGGGATATGTAAAGTGGAAGGTATCATAAATAAGTATAAAAAAATTATGTCATATTAAATAAATATAAAACAATACATTTAATAAATAACTTGAGAAAAAGTTGGTCGCAATACAATATTATCTAATAAGGCCGTATAAACATTCACATCAGATTAAAAAAATAACCATGTATATTATAATAAAAAAAAAATATGGAAATAAATAAAAAATCTCATAATGAGGGAATACATAATTCCAGACCTCATAACCTACTATCAAGGCTTTGACCAAGACACAATACATAAACGACTAAGACCTAAGGAAATACCCAAACTACATTATCTCATGAGACCGATCGATGCATCAAGGAACTATAAAGAGACCCTCTAATCACTAACTATATACAATTAATTCACTATATGAAAGGTGGGAAACATAATCAATATATAAATTTATATTGAAACATCAATATGAAATGTAAATAACATTCTACAATCATCAATCATAATCACACACCATCCAAAGTAATATGGTGAATGGTATCTAAATATTATATTCTCAGAAAACTAATCATACAACATTTAATAAAATATAGTATATGATATCATAATTTATTATCCTCAATGATTCATAAGGTTAATCAAAGGATTCTTACATGGATGAAAATAATTTATTAAGATAATTGAAAAGTTCTTGTGGAAAATACCCCCTTCACATTGAAAATTACTAACATTAAAATGTTGAATAATTAAAAAATAAAACATTTTAATTTAAAATAACCATGACAACCTATTAACTAATATTTAAACCATTAAGGTGTCATGATGTCTAGAAAATTCAATATTTCCATATAAGTTAAAATATATATTCATTTTGTATTTTTTATGAAAATTATTAAAGAACCTTATTTTGAAAATGAAAAAATATAACATTGAAACCATTTTCTAAAATTTCCAACAGGAGTAATTTTTTATGAAATCATAGGATAATATTAAAAAAATTGGAAATATTTTTTTAAAACATGGTAATGGATGAAAAATAATATTCTAAGGGAAAATTTAAAAAATATGTTTTGAAAATACTATATCATAAAAATATCATATCATGGAAGTGTGAATTAATTAAATGAATTGATTTTTTTATTTCCTATAAATACACATAATTTAAGTTTAAATACAATATAATAAAATCACAAGTCATTACACACATAATAATATCATTAAAAAAATCAATGAAGTTGAACTTTAACCCAATGAATAGTAATTGAGTTAAGAAATCATGTACCACATTGTAATCAGTCGAATCATATGCCCCATAAAAGTAATAGTTTTTAAATGTAACATTAAAAACCATTATTTTAATTAGATTAATGATTTTTTATATCAAATGGAAGTATATAGGCACCACCCATAAGAAATATGTTGTGAATACGACGCATATCTTACATAAGTAAACGTTAGACAAGAAACCCTTGACTCAAACTCCCCTATTGGCTTTCATAATATAACAATGTGTATAAAGGAATAAAGGAGGATTTTAACTTATTAAATATCTATATAAATATTAATAATACATTATGGATTAATTTAATAACATCTTCCCACCCATTCATTAATACAGTTAACCATCATTATTTGGACAATGTATTCATTTCTTTAAATAAGAGGAGGTAATAAACGTGATGTATATAACATATTCCACTAGAAACATAAAATTATAGTATATAATTTATAATTGATATATTATCCCTTGACTGATGTATGATTTGAGAATAATGTAGAAAAAGAAATGAAAATTAGAGAGGATTTTTGAGAAAGTTATCAATTGAATATCACCAGGTCAAAGGAAAACTTAAAGAACATGAAATTTTTCTTTGGGTGAGACCAATAGAACATATAAATTTGGAGAGTGTGGAGGATAGTATTTTAAATATATTTAAATAGATTAATGGTTTGCGAGGTTAAAGTGGGAGGTGAGGGGTGGTATTTATACATGATGTAAGAACTCAGTTTCTCATGAAGTTATGAATCCTTTAATTTTCAGTCTAAATATTTATGTTGGACCTAATGTGGATTCCTAATGGGTTATTAAAGGTTATGAGGGTGTTTGGGACTTTTTCGGAGCCAAGAACCCATATTTTTTTTGGAAAACTGGCAGGACACATAGTTTGGAGTAAACTGTGCAAAATATGTTATTTCAGACAGAGCCACCTTGCATGGTTAGAGCACGACCGTGAGGCCTAACTATGTGAATGCCCCATTTTCCCTAGGTACCCATGCATGGATTGTGCATGGTTTGATCAAACCATGTGGAGGATGTGATTTTTGGAAGAACCGTCTCACACGGTTTGACAAACCGTATGGACAAACCATGCATAGGATAAATTCCTATGTAAAATGTACAAAATGACTTTAATGATCTATTTAATCCTCCTCCATCCTCCTAATCCGAGAACTAGTGGTATTAAGCCTTTTTTCTCTCATTCAGGATCCTTTTGAAGTCCAAATCTAGGGATCAAGAGATATCCTTCATCTGACATCCGATCAAGCTTCTGTTGGTCACGTTGTATGTGAAACTGTAAGTACTCGAGTTATCTTTATCCGTTCTTCATATAATTTTCTCTCAACCAAGATATCTTCATGTGAGTGTTTTCTAGATTTTCTTAAATATACTCCGATCCGAGGAAAATCAAGGGCTGATAACAGAGGAGGAGAGTTTTACAAACCTAAGGTGGGTGGTCTATAACTCATCCCTAAAGTTTTTTGATTTTGGAATATCCATTGGGGGTCCACCGATTTCATCAGGGACTGTTTATTAAATTTACATTCCATGATTATACTTTTTAGAATTGTATGATTATGCCATTTCCAAATATGTGTTTAGTTTTTATTGGTTACACCCACAACTCAATCCACCCCATGTCAATGGTTATTTCATATTTGGGTTTTTATTGTTTCGACACATTTTATCCACCATTCAGGTGTTCCTTTTCTTGACCTTCCTAAAGGTGAGACTTCTTATAATAAATGGCTTATTATTAATGAAAATTGAATAATTTCATATACCATGTATTCTCACCACTTGACCCTCCTAAGGTATGTGATTCAAATTTATTATTAAATGTGAAATGGAAAATGGAAAGTATACTAAGTGTATAACTTGGCCTTATGAAAAAATATTGAACAAAGGTTACACGTATGTAGAACCCCATTCCATATTTATGGAAGGTAGTGGAGTGAACCTCAATAATTTAATATACCTTAAAGGTTAATTAAGACTTGATTAAATAGTTTCACTGCTACTTGGACTATCCACACTAATAGGAGACAAGGCTTGGACCAATAAATAAATGGTGGAAACTCTAATTGACCTATCCACACTAATAGAAGGCAAGAATCAGACCAAAATGAATTACTACATGATTTCAATATCAAATAAGAGTGGTCTGAATTGATATTTCCATGGATTCAGTGAGGAGAATACCTTGGGTATCAGGAACCCCATTCTGACCCAACAATGCAGTTTTCTTAGGTTGATACCCACCTAGATTCTAGTTCTTGTATATTCCTCGGATACACAATATAATAAAATATGGTCCTTTACATTATTACATGATACCTCAGATACACTCCTTGGATCCAGCATTTACTAGTAGGTTCCATGGTGGAATCCCATAGGGCCCTGTCTTTGCTTAGCCTCGTTTTACCTTGGTCGATCACCTTTGAATAAGTAGGTGCCTTATTGTGGAATGCCTTGGATTACACTCCTTAGATTACACTCTTACCCCTTATCTAGAATCAGATACTCTTCATTTATCATTATGTTAGATCTACATTACCTTGGTTATTACCCTATAACTCCCTCACCACATATCATTTTTAGGTTGCCTTGTCACATCTTGGGACCTTCACTACTTATACTATCATGAAGTGATATTAGTGCTTAATATGCCTCATGTGAACATTAACATTAAAAGGTAATTACTTAATTAATGAACTAGTTACATGTTCAAACACTAGTCGAGGGCTGAATTAGGTACTTGGGTATTTGGTTATATTGAACTTCTTGCTTTACTTTATATATGCATTCCTGTACACTACTATATTCCATTACACATGCCATCAATTATAGAGACCATTGGTGGTGTCCCATTGATATTTATCTCACACCCCCTCTAGGCGCTGTTTGGTACCCAGAGTAGATTACATGGTTGCAGGTGTTGATAAAGGGAAGCATACAACTTCAAACACATGATTGCTCGTTGTTTACGATGGAGCTTGATAGAAGATGACTGATTTGGATCTCGGGATTCTTAGAGTAGTCATTATTCTTTTATGTTGTGTAACTTTTATGCATATTGTCTTTTATCCATATTTTCCTATTTTTTAGTGACATGAAATTACATCATCATTGTTCCGGTTGATACTATTATTATTATTCTCATTTATCTATTGTATCAGTTTTCTTCCGCTATTCATTTATATTTCTTTTACTTTTTTACTATTCATTTATATTCCTTCTGTTGTGATACACTATGATAATGAGGGCATGGTCTCCCCTTGGACACAACCTAGTCCCTCATTGCTATTCGGAAGAACCTAGAGTTTGGAGAGATATACTTGAGGACATGTGGCCTACTGGTCTTGGAGAACCCGTTAAGTGGAATCCTAGTATGGGACATCACAAATTGGTATTAGAGGTGGTTTCTTTTCTTTATTTCCTATTTAGAGACAATATATTGGAGAATAGGAACACTTGGGACTTGGTCATAAGGAATTATTGGTCATCACGAACCCATGTTAAGGGTAAAAACCGAGTTTCCAAAATTATAATTGTTGTTCTGCTTTTTCCTATTACAGTTGATATTATTTCCCCATTGGGTGACGCACATGATGTGTGGTGTTTTTGATTATTTATCTATTTGAGGATTTTATTTCATCCTTGGATCTATGATATGAAGGAAAGGAGCATTGTTACATGCATAATTATAGGCACCTAGAGTTCACATTTCAGGCATATGTCCATGCCATATAGGTTTATTTCACTGCTATGTATTGAATGATATTCTTATGATTGTTGAGTGATGTTGTGATAGTTTACTTTTAATTTTATTACTTTGGTTGTGATTTACTGACTAACCTTCTCAATTAATGAGGTGTATGGGCCCTCATGGGTTGGGATGAATGATTTACTAAGTCGAGTAATTATGCTATAAGTGGGTGCCGTTTCTGGTGATATGTGTATGGGCATTGATTTATCGGAAATGGTTATCCATTATAATTTGAAACCTGAAATCTAAAAGGAATTGGTTACACATCCTTATCCCACCTTATCATGTCTATGAAAGGTAGAGGAGTGCACCTGGAAATTAAATGTGAAATGACATGAAACATATACTTGAGCACTTACCGATACCTAACCATCTAAGAAGGTAGTTTGGGGTAGTATGCCTTGGGTAGTGAGTTTTCCTATGTTCATTTTTCACTAGAGATTCTATCTTATGATCCTAATATTTTTCTAAGGTATGTGCTTGGAATTTGTAGACCAATGCCACTGTGACATCCTCACGTCGTTTTCTAGGAGGGAAGTGACGACCATGCTCAAGACATGGTGGGCCCTAAGCCTCCAGTATTACCTCTAGGAGTTCCAAATGAGGCACCACCTACTGAACTTGATCTGGGAACTGATTCCCAAGTCCATGATAGTTTTCTACATCTGATGTAGTACATGCTTAGTGCACCATGGGTTGCACCTACGATGTTTAATCTAACACGCGATTTTTAGCCGCCGCATCCTCCTACTTTTTTAGGGGATGGATGTTCTGAGGAAGATGAGTCATGGATAGAGGCCATTCTATCTATCTTTGAGAATCTAGAAATTCCTCCAGAGTGGAGATTCCATCTTTCTACATAAATTCTTTGGGATTCGTCCAAGTGTTGGTGGGATGTGGTTACATAGGCCGGTCGTCACCAGGGTATGTTATGTGTTAACTTCCAAAATGCCTTCTATGATTAGTTCTTTCCTTAGGCACTGTGAGATGACAGAGCTAGAAAGTTCATACATCACAAAAAGGGTTCTAAGTCCGTTATGGAATATTCAGAACATTTCATTGATTTACAACACTTTGCACCACTTCTAATCGGTGATGAGCATTCACATGCTAAAAAGTTTGAGGATGGGCTCTAGTACACCATCTGAACCCAAGAGTAGTTTTGTTGCCTTCCTAATTTTTTTGGAAATAATGGATTAGGCCCTTATCACTGAGCATAACTTGAGGGACGAAACAAGTACCGAGTTTAAAGGACCGATGCTGCGTCAGACCAGTAGTTCTTCAAGAGGCAGAAAACATTCCTTTGAGGATTCTCATCAAGGAAGTGGTAGCCGAAATATCTAGTTTGATAGCTCTATGGTGTGTCATATGTGTGGAAAAATAGGGCATAAGAATCCCAAATGTGATAGAGACCCTATGGAGTGTCAGGCTTGTGGATATATGGGTCATCTTTAGCATTTTTGTAGGACCTTTTCACAAGCTTCATGTGGAAAAGGATCAACATCATCTTCACCTACAGGAGTGAGTTCTTTTACACCACGTTAGGCGGGGAGTTGGAATAGCACTGGTAGGTCTAGCCGAGGAGGTGGTCATGGCTGTGGTAGTCTGATCCCTAATCACTAGTAGTGCAAGCAAATCAATCATGATCATGGTTTTCCATCTATTGCATAGGGCCCTAGATCAGGTTAATTGCATGCTTTATAGCCGATACCTGAGGATTAGGCTGCATGACCTTCTGCATTATGAGGTACTATTCTAGTAGCCACTAAAATTGTCTCTTCTTTGTTTGATATAGGTAATTTAATCTCTTTTATTTATATATCTATTGTGGAAAGTATTAGACTTGAGATATAGTATCACTATGGTGTAATGACCCTCGATACACCATTGGGAATATGGATGAAGGGAATATGCCAGTGCATGGACTGTCCCCTTGAGGTAGGTAGTTACCCTTTCTTGTGGAATATCTTTCTTCTTGAGATGATGGGATTCAATTTCATTATCGGGATGGACTGATTGGTACCCTATCATGACTTTGTAGACTGCTATCTTCGTAAGGTGTCTTTTACATCACCAGATGGTAGCAGTTATCTTTTCAAAGGTTAGTGGGATGTCCACGGTGGGAGAGATGGACTGAAGCATCATGTTCTAGGTGAAGTAACTGCCCAGATTGAAAATATTTTCATAAAGGATTAGGGTTTTCTTCAAACTATTTTCCCTCCAGTAGTTGATCGTTTCTAGGAATTCTTTCCTGATGAATTTTCTAGATTAACTCCTAATATAGAGGTAGATTTTACAATTGATCTTGTTCCATGAGTAGATTTAGTGTCCATTCCTCCTTATAGAATGGAAACTACTGAGCTTTAGGAGCTCTAGCGGCATATAGAGGATCTAGAGACCAAAGGATTTATACAGCCTAGTACTTCCTCTTGGGGTTCACCTGTGATTTTTTCTAAGGAGGATGGAACCTTTTGTTTATGCATGGATTATAGAAGTTTGAACCATATTATGGTCAAGAACTATTATCCACGTACTCTATTAGATGATCTCTATGACCAACTCCAAGGATAAAAGGTGTTCTCTAAGATCGACCTAAGATCGGGTTATAATCAGGTGAAAGTCCGACCATCAGACATACCTTGTACAAATTTCTGTAGTGGTATGGTTTGTAAGAGTATCTTGTTATGTTTTTGGGTCTTACAAACATGCCTTTCATTTTTATGTCATTGAAGAATAGGGTTTTCACCCCTATTTGGACTCTTTTTTTGTGGTCTTTTTGGATGACATCATGGTGTATTCCTTCACTTGTAACAACCATGCCAAACATATTAATATCTTTCTGAGTAAACTAAGATATAATTAACATTATGCCAAGATTTCTAAGTGAAACTTGTAGATTGAAAAGGTTCACTTATTGGGTCATATTATCTTAGAATCAAGAGTATCTGTTGACCCTAAAAAGGTTAATGTTGTAGTTTCCTGGGAGAATCCCAAGAATGTGATTGATATTTGGAGTTTCTTAGGGATCACTGGATATTATAGGAATTTTATAAAGGACTTATCACATATTTCTTCACCCCTTAATGTACTTAAAAAGAAGTGTGTTAAGTTCCCATTGTCAAAATCATGTGAGAAATACTTTTAAGAACTAAAAGGAATTCTTGTCTTGACACTGATTTTGATTCTCCTAGAACCTGTTAAAGTTTATTCTATCTTCTATAATTCATCATGCATTGTCCTAGGTGAAGTATTGATATAGGAAGACAAGTAATTGCATACATATCTCAATAGTTGAGGCCTCACTAAATATATTACCAAATGCACGAACTCGAGCTAGAAGTAGTTGTCCATGCCATATGTTGATAGAGACATTATCTATTGGGTGATCGATTTTTTGGTGTATACAGATCCAAAAATACTCAATTATATATTTTCATAGCATGACTTGAACCTCAAATAGTAGAGATGGGTTTAATATCTAAAATCCTTTGATTTTGAGATTTCCTATACGCCTAGAAAGGGAAATGTGGTCGCCAATTCACTAAGTCAGAAAACTCAAAATAAGGACGTACATGAAGCCAGTGATGAAAGTAAGTTAATGGACCTCTTTTTTGAAGTTCATATGGAGTTTAATGAAAATAATGAGAAGTCATACCTCTCAGCCTTAATAGTTAGATCTTCCCTCCTTGGGAAGGTGAAGAGTAGGAAATTTTCAAGTCCTGTAGGTTTGGTTCTCCATGAGAGTATATTAGAAGATAAACCACCTATGGATTGGTCTGTGGACAGAGATGACATCCTATGTCTACATGGACATATCTAGGTTCCTATAAATATGAGAGAGGAGTTGATGAAAGAGTCCCATGCTTCTCAGTGGGCAGTTCATCAAAAAATCTCAAAGATGTATAGAGATATATGACACTGATATTGGTGGCCTAAAATGAAACATCAGATTGTAGGCTTCATCACTTGGTGTTCCACCTGCCAGTAGGTGAAGGCAGAGCACCCGAGACTTGCCGGCTTATTACAACCACTTCCATTCCCAGAATGGAAATGGGAAGATGTTGCTAGGGATTTTGTTGTCATCTTACCTTGGTCGCCAAGGGGTAGTGATGCTATCTGGTTAGTCATTGAACGACTAACGAAATCATCCCACTTCATTACTATACAAGATACTTTCTCAATAGATGAGTTGGGAAGACTGTATTTCCATGAGAAAATACAACTACATAGGGTTACACAAACTATAATTTTTGAAAGGGATTCTCAGTTCACTTCACGGTTCTAGAAATGATTGCAGAAAGCTATGGGAAATCAGGTGCTTCTAAGAATATATTTTAACCCTTAGACTAATGGAAAATACAAAAGGATAATACTTGTTTTAAATGATATGCTCCAATCATGTGTCCTTGATTTCATCTATTATAGGGAGAAGTATATCCCTCTAATCAAGTTCGCTTGTAATAACAGCTTTCAGGAAACTATTCAGATGGCTACTTTTGAGGCCTTATATGGTAGGACATGTTGTTCACCCTTGTGCTAGCTAGAGTCAGGTGAGTCAACCCTACTAGGTCCTCATCTTGTTTAGGAGACACCAAAATAGGTTTATCTGATCAGAAAGAATATAACAACTGCTCACTCTAGAAAAAATCTTATGTCAATCACTGTTGACGACCACTTGAGTTCGAGGTTGGGGATCTTGTTTTTCTCCGAGTATCACCCAGGCTAGGTCATAGACTATTAAGGAATTATGGAAATTTGTTACCTCATTACGTCAGGACGTTAGAGATTCTAGAGAGAGTCAGATCAGTCACCTATTGGTTGGTACTACCTTAGTGGTATCATGCCATGCATGACGTCTTTCATGTCTCACAACTTTGCCAATATCATTCCAACCTATCTCATACCTTTTATCTTGAGGAAGTTGAGTTATATGCCAAAGAAACCATTGAGGAATTTCCAGTATGCATAATTGATTAAAGGGTGAAGGATCTCCGAGGCAAGTATATCCCTCTCGTACGGGTGTTATGGAAGCACGACTAAGTATATGACGAGACTTGGGAGAGGGAAGCTAATGTATGTGACCAATGGCTAGATTTTTTCTCAGATAGTGTTTCTTTACCCTTGGAAGGAGAACTCAGAGGCAAGTTCTTTTAAGGGGGGAAGACAGTAAGAACCCATTTATTCAAATAGGTTTTAATCCTTCAATTTTTAGTCTAAATCATTACTTAGGACCTAATGTGGATGCCTAATGAGTTAGTAAAGGTTCTGAGGGTTTCTGGGGATTTTTTAGAGCCTGGAACTAATCTTTTTTGGGAAAACTGGTTGGGCGCACGATTTAGAGTAAACCATACAAGAATTCCGCATGGTTTGAAAAATTGTCTGGATTGTGTTTTTTCAGACAGAGACACCTCACATGGTTAGTGCATGTCCATGCAGCCTAACTGTGTGAATTCCCTTTTTTCCCCAGGTACTTGTGCATGGATTGTGCATGGTTTGATCAAACTATGTGGAGGTTGTGATTTCGAGCAGAATCACCTCACACATTTTGTGTAATGTTTGACAGACCATGCAGAAAAATAGTGCGCATGATAAAATCCTATGTAAAATTTACAAAACAAAATTAATGATGTATTTAATCCTCCTCCTTCCTCATAATCCGAGAACCAGTGGGACTATTCCCTTTTTCTCTCATTTTGGAGATTTTTTAAGGCCAAAGAAAAGGATCAAGAGATCTCATTCGTCTGACATCCTATAGATCTTTCGTTCATGATATTGGATGTGCAATAGTAAGTACTTGAGTTCTCTTTAGCCATTATTCTTCTCTTTTTCACTCGACATAGATATCTTCATGTTAGAGTTTTCCACATTTTCATAGATCTACTTCGATATGATGAAAATAAATATTTGATAATGGAGAAGGGGAGTCGTACAACCATAAGGTGGGTGATCTATAACTCATCCCTAAAGTTCATTTATTTTGGAATATCCATGTGGGGCCCACCGATTTTATTTGGGACCATTTCATAAATTTACATGCCATGATTATACTTTTTTGAATCTTATGATTATGATCTTTCCAAATATTTGTTTAGTTGTTAGTGGTTACACCCAAGACTCAATCTTCCCCATGTCGAAGGTTATGCCATATTTGGGTTTTTAGTGTTTCATCACATTTGAGCCACCATTTAGGTGTGCCTATGCTTGAACTTCCTAATGGTGATACTTATTAAAATAAATGGCTTGTTATTAATGAGAATTTTATAATGTCATGTACCATGTATTCTAAACACTTGACCCACCTAAGGTAAGTGCTTCAAATTAATTATTAAATGTGAAATGGGAAATGGAAAGTATACTGAGTACATAGCTTGGCCATATCAAAAGAGATTGAACAAAGGTTACATGTCTATAGCACCCCTTTCCATATTGATGGATGGTAACAGAGTGAACCTCAATAATTGAATATACCTTAATAGTTAATTAATACTTAATTAAATGGTTGAAATGCTACTTGGCCTATCCACACTAATGGAAGAAAAGGCTTGGACCAAAAATAAATGGTTTTAACTTTACTTGACCTATCCACACTAACGGAAGGGGAGACTTGGACGAAAATGAATTACTACATGATTTCAATATCAAATCAGAATGTACTAACTCAAGCTCACCTTAAATTCTGAAAGGAGAATACCTTAGGTGTCGGGAACCCCATTCCGATTCAAGGATGCAGTTTTCTTAGGTTGATACCCACCTAGACTCTGATTCTTGTCTATTATTCAGATTCCCGATATACTACCATAGGTTCATTTACATTATTACATGATACCTCAGATACACTCCTTAGATCCAGAATTTACTAGTAGGTTCCATGGAGAAAGCATACAGGGTACTATATTTTCATAGCCCCATTTTACCTTGGTCAATCACCTTGGGCTTGGTAGGTGCCTTATTGTGGAATTCCTTGGATTATGCCCCTTGGATTATAATCTTACCCCTTAGCTAGAATCAGATACTCTTGAGTTATAGTTTCGTGAGATCTATGTTACCTTGGTTATTACCCTGGAACTCCCTCACCAGATGAATTTTCAAGATTCCTTATTACATCTTGGGACCTTCACTACTTATACTATCACAAGGTGATGTCAGTGATCCCTATGCTTCACGTGACCTATTATCATTAAATGATAATTACTTAAATTAAGGAATTGATTACATGTTCAGACATAGGATGAGGGTTGAATCAGGTACATGGGTATTTGGTTATATTTTACTTCTTACATTACTTTCTATATGCATGCCTACACACCACTATATTCCATTACAGAGCCCGAAGGTTTTATACACTGTTGGTGGTGGCCCACTGAGATTTATCTCACACCCTCTCCAGGTGCTGTTTAGTACCCAGAGTAGATTACAAGGCTACAGGTGTTGAAAAAGGGAATAACATGGCTTCAAAAACTTGATTCCTTACCCTATAGGATAGATCTTGATAGAAGATGACCGAGTTGGATCTCGGGATGCTTGGAGTAGTATTTATCTTTTTTACTTTGTGGAACTATTATGCCTATTGTCTTGCATCCATGTTTTCTAGTTTTCTAGTGACATGACTTTACTTCATCATTGTTCTACTTGATACAGTTATTATTATTCTCTTTTATATATTTCATTTGTTTTCTTCCATTGTTCATTTATATTGCTTCTGCTATTTACTATTCATTTATATTACTTCCGTTGTGGTACACTTTGCTAATGAGGGTATAGTCTCCCCACAGATACACTATAGTCCCTCAATACTAGTAGGTAACCTCTTGAGTTTGGGGAGACATTCTTGAGGCCATGTGGCCTATTGGGCTCGGGGAAAATGTTAAGTGGCATCTAGGTTTGGGATGTCACACATGAGTAGGGGTGGTTTTTTGTGATTAAATAAAGAATATTTTATATTTAAAGGAAAACACAATTGGGAGTCATTAATTACCCTGAATTTTGTTTATAATTAAATTTAGCAAGACCATTTAGGTTCTAGAAACACATTATCCAACCATTTATTATTGTAGTTTTTAGTTATTTTATCATTTTACCTTTTAACATTAACCCGTTAGATTACTTTACCAATATGATGGTAAATATTATTTTTACCATGGTAAAATTTTTATGTCTATAAATAAAAAAACCTTATTACATAATCTGGAAATCCTTATTCTAAATATTTAATGATTTTTTCTTGATTAAATTTAGAGAAGTTATAAAAATAAATACTAATGTGATACTCGTATAACTTGTAAAAATAGTTTCATTTATTGGTCAAAACCATGGGATATTTCCAAAAGGAAATGCATGTGTTTCTAAATGTAACACATTATGTATTATTCCATTCTATAAATAAATTATAATAAAAAATAAGGGTTAATAGGTTTTAAATCATGATTATATAATAATTATTTAATAAGAATTACGGTAAATCATAAAAAATTATTTTCCACTTTTAATACAAAAAACAACATTTTTAAATAATTCTTGAAAAATTAACCTAAGATAATTTTGATGTGATGAGTCAGAAAATGATACTTATTTTTCCAAATTAATTTACATAAAGTGTAAGAAATTTATTTTTTCTATTTCCTTATAAAAATTAATAAAAATAAATTTTGTAATAATATATATATTTGAATAATAATATGACTTTAATAAAATTTATGTGTTAATTTCATAAGAATAATTAATTTTTTTATTGTATATGAAATTCATATTTATTTTATAATATAGTAACTATTACTAATTCCAACAAATTAAAAATACTGGTTCTAACAGTCATGTTAAATTAATAATATTTTGGATTTCATTAAAGATTAGTGTTCTTTATAGCATAAGTTATTAAAAATATTTGTCTTTTAAAATCAAAGGATGTTACAATTAGTAATTGTAAGAACAATATTGTTTTGGAAGTGTGAATTTGAGAGATGTGGGGGTGGCCTTTTATGAGTGCGGTGAGTGGCACACTTGTGATTATAGAAAAGAAAATGTTTTACCCATATTTTTCGTGTCCCACAGGTATCAAAAATGGTAAATTACAGAACCATTAGAGTTAAATTTTAAATATGGATAGAAAATGGGTGTTTTACTTGTTTTGGTTCATTTTTAACACATATATTTTTATCCTAACCCCATGTTATCTCACCTTTTTCCTTAACCATGATAATTAAATTTTATTATTTTAACTATTAATTATTGTAAAGAATAAGTTGAATTTATTAGATAATATAAATTATTTATGATTCTATGTTATTTTATAATGAACTAATAAATATCCCTAAACTCTACCCAAACTAAAATTCCCAAAGTCCTCAAGAATATTTCATAATCATTAAAGGTAGGTGTATACAACAAGGGGTGACTATAAACATTGAGATGCGATTTACCCTAGTTGAATATAAATGTATAATTTATCAAGAACTTTGAAAACTTTTCTTGATATCTATAGATAACAAAAACAAGGAAAAATTGACTTATTTAATGAAGGTATAACCTATATACTATATGTACCAACAATAACATGATAATAAAATATACTAACATCAATATATAGGTTTTTCTATAAAGAAATCAACAATAAAATATATATACCTAGATAATAACAAGAGCCCCATAATATATACATAATCCAAAAATAAAATAAAATAATTCCACCCTATGGAGAAGAATATAGAATCACTAACTATTCCATAAAAATAATCCCCAATAGTATCTTGAAACTCTTTTTGAATAATATGATCACCACCAACTCTATGCCATCATGACTCCTAAGACGAGTATGAAAACTCTTTTTATGTCCATACATGCATTTTATCTTGATAAACTAAATTAATCACTATTATTGATAGATATCAATGAAATTTATATGATATGTGTACATTTAAATTCATTTAAATTCATCCAATAATTTTGACAGGATTAAGAAATCTATAAACAAAGTTTTAAGCATAAAAGATGCATTTTTTTAAAAGGATGTTTTTCCACTTATTAATGTATTTTTTTATAAATATATATTTTGAAATTATTTTAACATTAATTTGAAAAAAATAAACTCTATTTATGAATTCAGAACCTCAAAACTTAGTTTTGGGGAATTCTTACAATTTCCTTTAGAAGTTTCATATTTTGATGAATAGTGAATAATGATGAATTTTAATTGAAGAAAACATTTTATTATAAATAATTTATAATATTAAATTAAATTTTAAATTGTTCTTAAAGTTAAATTATATCAATAATATATCTAGTAAAAAAGTATATGTCTCTTGAATTTTTTTACATTGAATTTTGATAATAAAACTTAGTAATCCTCTAAACATGTTCACTTTAAAAACCCGCTTTTGTTGTCCTATCTATGAGATTAATTTTAAATAAAATTATTAAATTTATATGAGTTATGTTTTTTTTAAAAGTGATTAAATATTTTTAATAGTCATAATTTATATTTTTTTTATTAATATAAACATTATTTCTGACCAAAAATATTGTGGAATGAAATAAAAATTTATTACAGCGATTAAGTTAAGGACTTTACATAGTGGTTAAGCTTTATTCTTAATGTTCCAAATAACCCCAAAACATGTCCAAATACCATTTAATTTATTTATTTAAACAATATACTATATACTAGGGATAATTTTTCATTATTTTAGGCACACGATGTAAGGTAGACCTCCTAATTGTGTTTACCATTTTGTAATTACACGAATGAAACTCCTCCTCACCTGTAAAATGGAACTCACCCGTGTATCTTATTCACATATCTCAATACTTTTGGATCATCCAAAAAAATTCCCAAATAAAATAAAAATATACCTCCTCTAATTATATAATTCTCAATTTCGGAAGAATGAAAATCAAGGATGTCCTTTGGTGAAAACAAAATGGAGTTAACCGAAGAAGAGGTAATGTCCATCAACAAGAACTTTTGTTTTATTATTTTCTACACCCATTAAATACATTTTATATAATTATTATACAATAAAATAAGTACATTGAATATACTAAGATGTTTTTATTTTATGTTTCTAGACAAAAACATCATACACTTTAATCAAATGGGATACAGAACTATCATCCATATGGAGTGATTAATTTTTTAACAAGTATTTTAAAAATGAAATGGGTATTTTCCTAAAAAACAATTAATGATATTTTAATGGAATTTCCATTCATAAACAACCAAAAACTCTATTTTTACTTATCCACCACTAGGGATATTTTATAATGATATTATCCTCTTTCTTTTTATGGATGTATTCTACTTGTTTCAAAGAAATTTTTATAGAACCCATTTCTTTTCCACAGGTTAATTGTGTTTTTAAGTGGTTATTATAGTACCCATTTATTTTCTATGGGTTAATAAAGTTTAAAATATATTTTATTGAACTCATTTTTTTCAAGGGATAACCATGTTTCATATAGGTTATTATGGATCCCATTTCTTTCACACAATATAATCATGATTCAAAGAGATTTTTCACGAACCCATTTCCTTTTCATGGGTTAATCATGTTTTGAAAAGAATAATGGTTATTTCAATGTGTTATGATGAAATTAAATCTATATGTTCTTTACTCATTATTTGGTTCTTGGAAATTATAAATCATCGGTGTACCCAAACATCACTGGGTGAGCACGTTACATCATCTGTGATGAGTTCATCCAGATAGCAATCTATTGCATTTGGTAATTAGTATATTATCATAAGAATTATATTGGAAGTCAGCTGTATGATTATTCCACTTTGAAGGATTTAGTATTAGTTTGGTAAGGGTGCTTTAAGGATTCAATGTGATGATTTTCCAAGATTACAATATGTTTTATATAAACTTTATATGGGTTTAGAATGTTTCTAATTATAAATATTTATATCACATGGATCATGATTATTTATTTTGAAAACTATTTCATTTCCATATTTTCATATCTGAGGACATAGTTATTGATGGTTATGTTTTATTTTGTGATTCACTCATACAATTTGATTTTTTCTTCATACCATTATGAATCTTATGCTCATTGATGACATTCAAATGTTAATTATTATGTTTTCCCTTACTATGAATCTGAGATCAACATTATTATATTTACTTTCTCTTAGGTTTTAGGGAATTATGATGAATGATTTATGTATAGAAGCGTTTTCATAAGAATGATGATGATATATTCATATAAAAAATTAAAGCTGGGTTATGTGGGCGAAATGGTCATTTAATGTCATGGGAATTATTTAAATGGGAGTTTATTATAATTATATAAAAATATAAACCGAGAAGTTCATAGAAGTTGTAAGGGATCCCATTTTAAAATTTATTTTGTAAGGTTTAGATGAAATAATTGGGTCTCATTTATCAATATAAAATCTGGAAAATTAATGTTATGTATTTCAACATAGGATCTGGAAGTGTGAGTCTTAGGCCATTATAATTATTATTAAAGGTAAATTAAGATAACTTTGAAGATTAATATGTACTAATGTGAAGTTATCTTAAGAGTTATGAATACCATCATAGAGCTATAAGATTAAGTATGATCAAAAGTTTAAATTATTAGACTCTACATTTAGGTTTTATGTGATTTGATATTAAAGTGATTAATAGAATTTTTAGAGATGTTTGTTTTGGTTAAAGTATTTTAAAACCCTAGGATCAAATTGAAGTATTATTTTTTGAGGAATTATATTTCTTGTTGAAAGAAAAAAGGGGAAACCCTTATGTTGGGTGACAAGCTGTTGCATCCAGCAAGGTGGTGCAGATTTAACCCACAACTAAGAGAGATAAAGGTGTGTCTGCTACCATTTTCCTTCATGATGTCCTATTTAGTATGAAATTTATGTATATTATTATTAGGTTTATTTTAGAAAAATATGGTATTTTCTTTGAAGAATGAAGGTTGACTTATCTTAGAAGAATATATGATCTAATTTTTCTAATCATTGGGTTTCAAACATTGTTAGGTAATGTTTGAAGAATTTTAAGTATATTTATTTATGGAAAAGTTAAGTATGAACACTAGGAATAACTATCGATTTTTTTTGATTAGTATATCATATGAAGTTTTATACATTTTTGTAATTATATTACCATGTGATAACCATTTTTGGTTTTTTAAATGTCTAAAGACAGGTGGCATAACATGACTATCACTTATATGGTTATGTGGTATTTGAATGCTGATTTTTGTCCTTCAAGAATAAGGAAATTCATCTTGAATAATCATATTCTAGAGAAATGGATGATATTATGGTGGAAATGGGTTAATTGATGAAATTCACTTGTCAAGTAAGTATAATTCATTATTATTTCACTTTAGATGGTGAATCAAATCCTTCAACATTAGGAAAATGGTATAAAAATTAAGTGTTATCTTTATATAACAATATTTTATGATGATATCATTGATCTTTTCAACACCTATTTGGTTTGTGGTTTTTCTATCATTGAATTCCTATTGAATAAATTCTCTATCATGCTCTATTAGTCCTTGGTTATTAGTCTTCTATTCCAAATCCATCTTTTAACTTCCCACCATTTTTCTCCCTATGTGGAATCCATGTTATGTATATTTTTAGGTGATCATTAGGTTTACCACATTAATTTTTATATTATATTCTCTTTATTTAAATTATAAGTTGTGGGCTTCAATAAAGGAATTTTAAAATGTTAATCCTTTAATAACCATGATGAATTTGGAACAAGAAATTAATTTTAAGGGGGGTAGGATGTATCATCCGAAGATTTTATGAAATATCCTCTTTGATATTAATTTAAATTCTTTGATAGATTTAGTTAAAAAAAATGACAAATATTTATTTCATTATATGCAACACCATTTTTATAATGCATTGCACATAAAATCATGTCTCTTCGATAACTTGTGTCATAGAATGTCTATGTCTTACCAGAATAAAATATATTATTAATATTATGACAGTTATCAAATCTCTATTGGAATGGAATGAATTAATAAGATTATCTATATAATGAAAATATGTGTTACATATAATGAAAATAAAAACAAAATGAATATAATAAATGTGTTTTTTAAGAAAAATGATTCTTATTCCCACAAAGGTGTTTTATCATATTAAATTAAATTAATCTCTATTAGTGAAAAATATTATTTAAATTCATATGATGTTTATTAAGTATTTTTTAAATTCATAAAATAATTTTTATAGGATTAATAGAAGAATAAATCCAACTTAAAGCATAAAAGCTTACTTTTATAAAAAGCAGTTTTTCCACCATTTAAATAGAACAATTATTTTAATACTAAATTTTAATAATTATATAATTTTTTTGAAAATGTATTTTTTTAAAATAAATATATATAAATTTAATTTGGGTGAATTTTATGAATTTTTCTATAAAGTTTAATATTTTTATGAATAATAAATAATAATGATTTTTTTTGAAAAATGAATTTCATCTAAATATTTAATAAAGTTAAATGATAATATAAATTTATTTTAAAGATTAATTAGACCAATAATTAATCTATTAAAATAGTTTATCTAATTCCAATATTTTTTATATTGAATTTATATATAAAAAGTTTGCAAAAATTTGAACATTTTCATTTTAAAATCGACTTTCTCATTCCATCAGTAGTATTTATTTTAAATTAAATTATGACATTCTAATGAGATGATTTTAGAAAAATATATTCCATAATTTCAATCAATATAGTTTATAAATTTTATTATGGTAAAATTAGTTTTTTACCAAATATATTCATGAATTAAAATAAAATTAATTACATCGATTAAGTTAAAAATGAGTTTATATATTGGTTAAAATTTATTCGTAAGGTTTCAAATGGCATAAAAAATGTCCAAAACTCATTGGATGGGAATATTTCTAACGTATACCCATTTTCATCAAAATTTGATCATTATTAGAGGAAAAATATGTAATATATACATCCCTATAATATTTTGATTTTTTATTCACAAAAATTTCACTCCTCCACATTAAAAGGGAACCTACCACCACCTTTTATTCAGAAATCTCAAGAATTTTGGTGGATAAAACACATTACAAAATCAAATTTAATTAGAGATAATATCTTATCAGAACCATAAAATTGTGAATAAATAAATCCATATAATTACTTTTGTGAAAACCAATAAGAGTTACCCGAAGAACATGTAATGTTTAAGAACGAGCACTTATGATTTATTTCTTTTTTCCACCACTTCAATTATTTTCATATAATGATTATATAATATCATTAGTGTCTTAAATATACTTATTTGTTGTAATTTTATGTGTATGTCCTACAAAATCACACACTTCCATAAAATGGGATGTAAAATCCTCTTTTGTGTTTATGATAGACTATGGACTCCCAAAACAATGTCTCCCATTCTTCTATTAACTCCCATCATGGTTGGGAATAGTGATGAAAATACTATTTTAATATGATATATATTATAGTTATGATTTATTTATGATTATTTAAATATTATATAATACATAACTTCATGTTTTTTGTTTTCTGGGAATACGATATCATCATTTGGGTACATTTGAACTAAACTTTTTACACAGTAAAATAGTGATAACGCCATTCGTTGAGTTATGGACTACAACCTCCAAAAAGAAATGCGATTCTTCTATTTCATCACCAAACCAAAATAATGACATAAATAATTATATATAATTTAATAATATGGTATTTATGATATAATTATCATTCTGGAAATATATATGTTAATTTACTTCTTTTCATAATGATCATTGGAAATTGTGAACGTTAATCATGTTTACATACGACCTATCATCTCCATGATTGTAACGTTGGTTCATTTTTCATTAACATTTTCCATGATTTGTTATAATAGAAACAATTATGTATAAATAATATTATTATAACATGATTATTATTAATGATATGTTTAAATAGTTACATTTTCAACCATAATCATTATACTTAAGTAGTTTTTGACACACAAGATGAACATGCTCAAACATCCCATGTAAACATAACTGAATAAGTAATTATATATAATATGTATATTAGTGAAATAAAAATAAAAATAAACATGTATAAGGTTATAAATAATGTAAATAATTAAAATAAGAATACTATTTAGGAAGATATAGAATACGCATGATGAATTGGACTCAAGGTAAGGGGATTTCTAGTCTCACTTTTATTTATAAAAGACTTATTACATATTCCCCACTCATTCATTTTTTTGGTGTATATATTTCCTTTTTACAAGTTACATCATGAAATTTATTTATTTCATGATAAGAAAACTTTCAATTATTATTATTATTTACTATATCTCATGATTTGAAAGTTACTAAAGTAGTTAAATTTTCTCTCATCAATATTTTATTTAGGTGAGATACATGTCATATGAACCACTTAATTTTGTTTTGTGGTGTATAAACTAAAAATTAATGATTATTTTATTATAACACTAAAATTTATGGTGATTTACATATACATTTTATTATCTCCCATTCATGGTGTTTACAAATTCAATGATACCAAAGGGGTATTGTATTTTTTTCATTATTCAAATTATTTGTGATATTGGTCTTGTTATAAACCTATATTTTTTTATAATGTGAATATAATACCCCTTTATGATATTATTTCATGTATATCCTTATTTTTTCATGATATTTTATGTTCTATTTAATGTTATTAGTTTATGGGGAATATGATTCAATGTTACAAATGTGGTAAGATTCTTTTGTTACAATCTCATCCTTTTTTAGGATTGTGTATGATTATGTCTCCAATGTCAAAATAAAATAATTCACATGCATTTCCTTCTCCTATGTTTAAATATAATTAATAAAATAAATTGTATCATTCATCATATATTTGGTGCTTAAAACAATTGAGAATGGGTTTTTAATATAATCATACTACATTTAAATATTTTGTCTAAAATCTATGTCCTTTCAAAACAATTTTTTCTAAAAAGGTTTTTGATTTTTTTTTCAAATTTTTTTCAAAGGAAAATGATATTTTTACCATCAAATGTTTTAATTTTTTTTAAATAATCCTTTATAATATATCAAGGATACTATCAAATAAAATAATTTTCAAAATATTTAATGTTTTAAAAGTTATTTTCGCAATGAAAACGATACTTTTTTTATAAAGCTATCAAATCTGTAATTTTTGCTGTTAATTTTGGGTATTTTTTCTTCTTAAAATCTTTAAATATTCCCAAATATTTTGATGTAATTTTATATATTTTTAATTATGTTTTTTTGAAGTAAACATAATTTAGTAATTTTTTTTATAATATCCTAAAAGGGTATTTTAATCCATATGTTTTATAGATATTTTAATGGGATTTCCATTAATAAAAATAATTTTTTTTACTTAACCTCCATTGGGGATATTTAGTATTGATTCTATCGTATTTCTTTATATGGATGAATTATGATTATTTAAAAGATATTATTATAGAAACCATTTATTTTCCAGGGGATAACCATGTTTCAAGGATATTGTTATGGAACCCATTTATTTTTTACAGGTTAATCATGATTGACATTTATTTTTATAGAAATAATTTCTTTTCAATGAGATAAACTTATTTCAAAGAGATTATCATGGAACCCATTTCATTCACACAAGATCATCATGTTTGAAAGTTATTATTGTATAACCAATTCCATTTCTATGATATAATCTTGTTTTGAAAATAATAATGATGGTTTCAATGAGTTAGGATGAAATGAATTCTCGATGTTATTTATTCATTAGTAGGTTCCATGATATTATAAATTATGGGTGCACCTAGACTACATAATAATGCATTGGGTAATGATTATGTTCTTTATATAATTATATGAAATGTCAGTTGTATGGTTATTCCAATTTTTAAGGTTTTGGTATGAGTTTTATAAGGGTTAAATGAGATGATATTCTAAGATTCCCATATTTTTTGTCGATGAATTATATGGGTTTAAAAAGTTTTCCATTATCAAGATTGATATCACATGGCTCCAGATTATTGATTCTGTTGACTATTTTCTTTTCCATGTTTTCATATATGATGATATAGGTATTAATGTGTATGATTTATTTTACTATTTGATCAATAACTTTTATTTTTTCATAATACATTTATCCACTCTTATATTCATTGATGACAGTCAATTGTTAATTTTTATGTTTACCATAACTGAGAAACTGAGACCACACTTCTAATGTTTCATTATCCTATGTTTCAAATGAATGATGTTTAAAAAGTATTGTATATAAGGGATTTCATAGAGATGATGATTACCTATTAATGTGAAAAATAAGTGATGGGTTATGTGGGAGAAATTCTCATTAAAATTCATGAGAATTATTTATGTAGGATTCTGTCATAATTCTATTAAAATCTATACCTAAAAGGTCCTTGAGGATTTATGTGATCCCATTATTTTGTTTGTTGTTTTAATGTTTAGATGTATAGTTTGGGTCACAATTGTTAGTATCAAAGTTGGAAATGTAATTTTATGGGTTTAATCATAGGATCCATGAGTTCTAGTCCGCTGAAATTATAATTATCATACCTTATTATATCCACATTTTCCCACATTAAATCCCAAAGCTGGTTGTTTTGTCACAAAACATTGATAAGGTGAGTGGTCTTGTTCTATAGAAAATTATTTGTATAATCCTATTTTCAACTGATTATTCCCTATAATGAAGACCATGCTTCATGATTATGAAATATGAGTTCAATAAATGTGATTTATTAGGTATGTACTTCCTTAAGAGAGGTGTGTGTAATATATCATATAACTAACAGAGGTTCAGTGGATGTTCTAAAAGCCAAGCTACCTTCTCGATATAATACTATATTTCAAAGGGGATTATATACCTAATGATAAGTATTCCCTTCTATATTAAATAGAGAAATTCTTAGAAACACCTTAACACAAACTTCAAATTAATGACTGCATAAACATTTATCAGTGTGTCATTTTGTCAAAATTGTTTCATCCTTATGTGTTTCTGAATTGATCTAAACTTCTCTATAATCTTATAAACATTATAAGTTCCCAATAATTTTTTTATACAACATCATTCTAGTAAATTAGTTATTTAAACTTAATTACACAAAGGGAATCATAAATATTAATCATAATTCTTGAGTGAAAGTTATTTTTTCAATAAAATCTACAAGTGGAAAGAGATGATTCCAACAACTATTTAATTCCATAGAACAAGATCCTAAAATATACTCTAGGGTGTGAATTATTTTCTCACACAGACCAATATTCTTGAGGATGATATGTTATTATGAAACTCAACTATTTATCAAGATTTTTATTAATACTTATCCAAAATTTCATGGTAAAATTTGGTCCTGTTCAAATACAATTGAATGTGGTACTTAATAAAACCATAAAAATTCTTTAATGCATATTTTTTATGGAGTATCCAGAGCGAAATATTTTCTAATAGAAATGAATTGTGATGACTTCATATGGTAGATTGACTACAACCCATGATTACCTAAAAATAAAAGATAACCTTAAAGGTTACTAGTTATTTTTATCACATGTCCACATAGTGTGATGGAATTAATCATTAAATAATATTTTCACTAAAGAATATAAACTACAAAGGGATGAATTTACATAAATTCATCTTAAATGATCCTTAATATTGATAAAATACCACAATATAAAAATTTAAAAGGGGTGTCAATTAATTAAAACTTATTCTCAACATAAACTCATAAACCCATTATAGTACCCATAATTATTAATTAAATATTACATGGAGATATAAACACATCCAAATTTTAATTCAACTTTTATTCCTTATATAAGAACTTATATTTTATAAAAAATTCATTTGAATCATTACTTAATCATTGTACTAATATAATGTTAAATGTGGTTAAATTATTCTAGAATCCATGTAGATGAAGACAATTAGATGAAATTTCAATAAAGTAAACAATAATATTTTCATAGGTCCCATTAATTCAAAATCCAACATGAAATTCCCAACTAAGTAGGGAAGGAAAAGTGTATAGAAATTATTATGTATCACTTCATCCATTGTGATTTAAATTTTATCCCCTTGTGCTTTATATTTATAGGTTATTATGGATTATCATCCATGTTATCCATTAGATTGGGGAATTGATTCATATAATTCCCAAACTCCATGAACATGAAAAATTAGAGTGTTGGTGGGGAATTAGTTAGTATCATTTTCTCCCCCATTTCATTAAATATACCATTAATCACATTTTTACATTCATAGGATTTGTGACCTTCCTTTACAAATTTAAATCAACTCCTAGTTCCATTAAACCAATTACATTGATACATCTTCCAACATTTATTCAATGCATAGGTCTATAATTTCATGTCACATTTTTTATTTTCATAATAATAAATCTTCTGTTTCTTATAAAAATCATATTAAAGGTGGGAATATCTAATTTTCATTTATAACTTTAGTGAACATAAAATTAATTCCTTGTAGATACTAAATTATCTCATATCTATGTCTATTTAAAGACATTATTCTAGTCTACCGATTAATTAATCTATTTTTTTCAGGGCTAATTATTGAACAAGTTGTAAACCTTACAAGCCCTGTAAAAATAGATTTACAGGTACTAATAGATTCACCACAATTTTTCATAAGCATAGGGAATTCTTTCTCCATCATTATTTTTAGAATATGAGGGAATTACATACTAAGAAATATCCCTTAAAACTATCCCCATTTAATATATTTAATTTATTCTAGTTCCCTCATGTTCTTAATAAGATCCCACCATTGATATTATTATTCTTACAAATGATAAATAGTCAAAATATATTTTTCATGATCTAAAAACATATGAATTGTACAAATATTTTCATTGGTACTATTCCATTTTTCAGAAACTAATGGATCATCAAAGAAACTAAATGAATGTGGATATTTCCTCATGAAGGAATAAACATAAAATTTTTCTCGGACTTTATCATTTGGAATTTTATCATGATTCATAGCATTAGAAATGTCCATGATTATAAAATTTAGATATTTCATTCCTAATACACTATAATTTGGTTTCTTAGAAGGATAATAATTTAATTTCCCATCACAAATAACATTTAAATGGTTATTTCAGGTTACAACCATTGACTGAAATAAGAAATCATTGCATGAGAATCACTAATCATAATGGATAACTACATAGACCCTAAAAAATAATTTACATGATATCTAAAACATGACACCTTATTTCCTATCTATGACACCCTTTAACCTAGTACATTCATGGTTATTATTTTAATCCTTTATGAGAGTTATAGAGACCCTTCATTTTTTTACTTGACTATTACATCATTTAAATGATAAATAACATAAATTTTATAAATTAAAGAATAGAAAATTTCATTATCATAGAAATAATTGGATTATAACTAACTTATACATAATAATACATAAACATTTATTTAATGCCTTCTTCTTAATTATTCTAAAAGCTAAAGTTCTCCGTAGTACATGTAGTTATCTGAGGATATACATCATGAAATGGGATGAGCAAAAAGTAAAGTAAGAGGAAGAATAATGGGAATGAATAAATATATCATGGGTGAGTACAATCATCATCATCATATTGATGTGACATAGGGAAATCCCAAATAACATGAGTTGGGTTTGAGAATTACCTTACCTTAATTCCCACTTTATTTTTTCAATTTTTCACATCTTGAAGAATAATAAATATATTTGATAAACATAGTTCCAGAATTGAATTATGTTCATTTGATCCAATATTTATCCATTATAATTATTCCATTAAATTTTATAAAACTCATTGTTAAACGTGAATTATTTTTATATCATGTCTAAATAAAAATTTCCCATCCTGTATGGATTTCCATAATTTTATACAAAGGCATTATGAGTATAAAAAAATATAGAATCTTATAGTACAAGTAATTAAATGTTTTTATATTATATAGAATTAATAATCTATATACATGATGTTGGTTATCAGTTTTGACAAGGTAATGTCTCCATATGTGGTTAACTGACCATTGATGAGACATTGTCAGGAGAGTAGGAAAAATACATTCAGAATTTATATAAATCATAAATATGATAAATCCAATAGGTTAAAGTAATTAATTTAATGTTAAAATACAACCTAATTAATCTTATATGTGTTGGTTTTGTAAGGGGAGGTAAAAAAATAAATAAAAGAAGAATAATAAGAAATAAAAAAGAGAAGAGTTGATCAAAACATACTTAATCCCTATTGTAGATTCTCTTGTATGAAACAAAAAAATATATTTATCGATGGAGTTGGTTTAATCCATAACATACCTATGTATTTTAGTTGGATTTAGAGGGAGTATTTTTATATGGGATTGGATTTAGAAAAGATAGGGACGAGTGATTTACGAAGGGGAGTTAGATGTGTTTTTTATACTTGAGGAGATGGGGTTTTTTGAAAAAAAATATTAAATAGAATAATATATAAATGGTAAAACATGAAGTAGTGAATTTTTGGAAATATAAATCACATATAAATATAATATACTGATTTATAAGAATTAAAAAACTTGTATAATTCAAATTAATTTTTTTCCTAAAAACAAAATTGGAAAAATGAAAAATTGTTATTTTAAGGAATAACATTTCACTTTAGGTTATGTAATTTTTTTAGGATTAAATTTATGTTCATTTTATTTTAATGAATAATTTATGAAATAAAATTTTATTTATATTAACCTAATGTTCTATAAATTCTGAGCTCCTTATGACATAATTAAAATTTTAATTTAAGAAACACTGATTATGTGAAAAATTATATGTTACATGTAACGCCCCATGATTTTGTGAATTATTTTTTTCTGAATTAATTTAACATTCTTGATATTTTTAATTTCACACAACACTAGAGATAGTTTATTTTATATTAAATCACTATGTATGGATTTAATTATATGAAATAATAAGTTAATCATGCACTACATGCAACATAAAGATTATATTTCTCTACATGGAACACCAAGGTTATCTTGTGTTACATGCAATAATGACTTTCCTTGATGCCTTGCACAACACACAATACCTTTTTTTTACCAAACCATAGTATATCATTAAAAAGTTATTACTTAATATAATAATATATAAACTAGATGTTTTTTTAAAATAATTTATGAAAATATATGTTTTACAAAAATATAATATGAAGTAATATGTTACCAATTAATTAGAAATGAATATGAAAACCAATTGAATATAAAGGAAAATATTATTATTTATATGGTCACAAAGATTTTTACCTTAATAAATTAAATTAATTATAATTATTTATTGATATTAATATAGTATCTAAGTTATATATTCTATCATATAATTTTTATATTCGTCCATTAGATTTGATAGACATAAGATAAGAAAAAAACCAATTTTTTGTTTAAAAACAAATATTTTTATTAAGTTATTTTTAACACCATTTAATTATGAACCCATTTAAAATCCATTTTTTTGAAATTTAATAGATTTAGATGTTAAAATAAAATTCATATTTTAAATTTTAACATTATTAACATGTTAGGGAAATTTTTTGGTATTTTTCTTTGATGTTTTACATTTTTAATGAATAGTGAGAAATAATAAATTTTAGATCTAAACTTCTTTTTCATCTAATTTATTTATAAAGATAAATTATATTTCAAATAGGTTTAAATATATAAATATATAATATTTATATAAATTAATACAATTTAGGTCATTGAGATCAATTTCACTATGAAATTGGGTATAAAAACATAGCAAATTCTGAAAGTTTTTACTTAAAAAAACCACATTATTGACCTGACTATGAGATTAATTTTAAATTAATTTCTGACACATCAATGATTGGAATATGGAAATATGGATTCCATATTTGGAACACAAATAATTTGTAACATCTATAATTTAAACTTATTTTGACCAAAATTAGTAGTAAAATTTAAAAAAATTAATTACATCGATTATTGTAAAATTAAGTGTAACAAAGGGAAATAAATTAAACTTAAAATCCAAAATGACATAGAAATTTTCCAAAAACCATTGTATGAAAGTATTTCGAACCTATAATAACTTATCTCAACTTTTTAACATTATGGGAGCTACATTCCATAGAAAAAACACGGGTGTAATTTCTTTTCCAATGATTTCCAAGAGTGCCACTCTTCCAACACTATAAAAAGTCCTTCTCTACTCTACTTCATTAAAACTATAAATACACTTTTTTTTCTACAATATATTCTCAAATACACTTCCAAAAATCATTCCTTCCTCTTCAAATTATACCTTTGGTCATAAATTCTTCCAAGGAATACCTTTTGTGAAAACAAAAAGGACTTACCCGATTGAGAGGTAATACCCTCCCACAAGCTCCTTTATACTATTTTATTTCTCCACCAACTCAATTAATCTTATTAAATTATTATCCAAAAAATTATCCTCAACTTAATGGTATTTTATTATTAAAAGGGTCTGAACTACACTTAAACACACCTCCATCTATTGGAAAAGAAACATACTGTTTATATGTATGATAAACAATCATGTCACAAAACAATGATTGTTTTTCTTCCCTTATCTACTCTGATGGTGGGAATTATGATGCAAACACAATTTTTATATGATATAAATTATATTTATTATTTATTTCAAATTCATTAATCATTTTACCATACACATATTTATATGTTCTATTTGGTGTAAATACAATAATTTCGTCTGAGGAAGTGTTGGCTAACAGCCCCTCAAAGCGATGTGATTAATTTACATGTCACATGAAATGTATAAAGTAAGGTTTTAATTAAAAATATGTGACATAAAAAAAATATTTTTTATTCATAATATATTTAACTTTATGGAAATATAATATATTCTATTTTCTTTACTACCATTTCATACAGTTTAAAATTGATAACGTCGTTCATAGACTTGTAGAATACTGCCTCCTCAACACGATGAGATTCCATTTACATCACAAGAATTATATATATATAATCATATTTGATTTAATAATATGGTATTTAATATATAATTATAAATATGTAAAGATTAATGTTAAATAAATTCTTTACATAACGATCATTGAGAAATGGAAATGATACTCATGCATGCGTATGACAAACCGTCTCCAAGATTGTAACATTGATTAATTTTTCACAACCATATTGATGGATTGTTTTTAAAATTATAATTAATTTATAAAGATTATATTTTTTCATGATTATTTTTATTGGGATTCTTATGTAATGACCCCTTTGACCATATTTGATGAACCAAAGCCATTTTAACACATGGACTAAATTTGGTTAAAACACCAGACATAAACTAAATTTTTTATGTAGTGGTATGAAACATGGTACTATGTGAATAGAAAAGTAATAATAAACACGAAAAAGGTTCTAAATAGTGTAAATAATTAATACATGTTTATTATTATGGAATATAAAGACACATGAGACAAGTCAGACTCAAAGTAAGAGAATTTTATCTCACCCTTTATTTCCATGAGATACATGCCTTATTCCCCACTCAATTATTTTGTGTGGTGTATATAATTCCCATGTATATTTATACTCCTATTATACATAAATCTATGGGTATTTACAAAACCATTTTATGTTCTTTATATCATGGGGTTTATGTTTCAAAATATACAAAATCGGTAAATTAATTTTGTCTCAATTTTCTTTCTTTGGGACAAATTCTATGTCATACACACATATTTATATATGTGGTGTATAAAATGAATTTTAAATGTTATATCAAGAATCTGTAACACCTCGAAGTTTTCAAACCTCTTAAATGAAAATTGGGCATTTTTTTTTGTGCTTTTAAAGTTCTCTCTCTAAAACAATCAGAATGTAAAATATAAAAACACGTAACTTTTATTTAATAAACTCAACACTGAAGAGTCTTACATTTTTCGGATTACAAGGAAAACTCACTAACCAAATATTCCAACCAAGAACCCGATTACAATAATGGGAAGACTGCTTAAAACTACTAAGAGCCCGAAAATGCGGTAGGAATTTCGAGCATCCATCATAAGAAACGTAAGGATTACTGAAGCCACCGCGACCATTCTCAACACCAAGGGGATCACACGAACCATCATTGCTTGTCCTTCAGCCACTTGGGGTAAGGGACACCCGAGACAAAACCTTCCTTTTTATAAACACCCTAATATGGCCGTTGCACCACAAACGGCTATATTTTTGACCGTTGGGTCTCCTTATCCTCTATGTTGACCGTTGGACCTCAAACGACTATATTTTCGACCGTTGTTTTCCCAAAGTATCCAATGTTTTGTTTTTTTAACCGTTACCCAGGTAATGTTTAAATTCAGTTTTTGTCGACGTGTTAAAACTTATTAAGTATAGTTTTGAAATAATTG
This sequence comes from Viscum album, assembly GCA_963277665.1. Taxonomy (NCBI): domain Eukaryota; kingdom Viridiplantae; phylum Streptophyta; class Magnoliopsida; order Santalales; family Viscaceae; genus Viscum; species Viscum album. Next base: position 703,577,684 of record OY728127.1, read on the forward strand.
ATAAGTGATATGCATTTTCTTTTATATATATATTTGTAATATATATATATATATATATATGGTTTTGGTTTGTTAGCCTAAAATTTGATTAAATTTAAATTATTATAAAATTATCAATAAAACTATTTTTTTTTATAAATTATATTTACGGTTAACTTCTCATAAAAGTGTTAATGATGTATATTTACCCATTTACAAAATTAATTTATGAATTTCTTTATATAATAATAATAAATAAATAAAACTACACAATTATGTTCTTACTAAAACCTAATAATTTTGTTGCTTTAATTTTGACATTCTACCTATTTAGAGATAAACTTATTAATATTAAACACTTTCTTTTTGTTTCAAAAAAATCTGAATGTAATTTTTTTTAGTTTATTTATGAAATCATAAGTATATATGTTATTATACTTGAGTTCACTTTTTATTTTATGTATAAAACTTATATATGTGTATTTATATGTTTTGATAAAAAGAAATAGAGAAAAATGAAAATACAAATTATGTTTAAAATAAGGGTTTAATAGTTTAATATATAGGGGTATTAATAACCCTTGACTTAGGATAATATTAGTTTATTAATAAGGTTATAATAATGATTTTTATAATATTTTTAATAAATTAATAAAACAACAGTTTTTATATGGTGAAAACGTTGAAAATTTATATATATATATATATATGTATTATGTTAAAATGATAAAAACAAAGCCGTTTTTTTAAAAAAATCACCGCATGCATCGCGAACCGTCCGATCTGGACCCTTTCAATCTGGGCCGTCTGTCGGTTCACATCTTTCCATTCTTCCCCGCAGCTCCTTCTTCGTCGCGCACGCCGTCGGACCAGTAGGGTTTAGGGTGCTTTGTTTCCTCCGCCAGCCGACAGCGGTTACCTCTTTTCAATAGGTCGGCACCACCTTTAACGCTCGGCCTCGGTTCCCTCGACATCTCCCTGGATTGCAGAGTCCTCTTCTTCTTCTTCTTTTTTTTCTTTTTAAACCGGGAGTTGCACTGAAGCAGGGGCTCTTCCTTCGAGTCTTCTCTCCAAGAACCTCCTTCTGAAGCCTCCAAGACCTCTTGCCCCAATCTCCTCCTCTTCGAACGAATATAAGGGAAAAAGTTTTCCTTGTTTATTTTCTCCAGTTTTGAAGCATTTTTTTTATATACATTCTACGTATACAATTGTGTATATATATATATATGGCCGCAAGTACTGTATAGCACCACCTCTTTTCTCCTATTTTGTGAGTCGAACGAGGGTAAGGGTTCCTGTCTTGTTGGTTTTTAGTTTTGGTGAACCTACATGTTTATATATACTTTATGTATATGTGTATATCTATACCCATGTATATATATAAGGTCATAAGAGTTGTTTTACCCCTGTCCTACCCTCCCTACGTGGGGAATTGAACAGGAGCAAATGGAAGATCTTGGGTCTCGGTTTCAAACACTCATATACCCTGGTTTTGTATGTTTATATGTGTATACATATATATTTAAATATGTATATATATATAAGGAAATACATGCGGGTATTTACCTCCTTTTATATATGCACATGACACTTGTTTTATTTTCGCCCTTTGAAAAAGGGAGATTTCATGTAATCTTATAAACATGTAAAATCATGCAAGTATATGAAGTATATTGATATATGTACATATACATGCGATTATATCGATGTGTATGTACATCAATGTGAACTTGGATCCCTTATTTTGTAATTTATTACAATATATCATGATGACCAAAACTTTAGTTACCCCAAAGATTATTATGATTATTATTTATAAGAACGATGTCAAGAATGTCTATATATATATATATAAATATATATTTGAGGATTAATTTGACATCAAAATGATTCTCCTCAATTGAAATTTTCCATTACCAACGTTCTTGACAATTCATGGTTTTGTTTGTGAAAATGTGCAGCGTAAAACGTTTTCATGTGTATATGTGTAGTTATATATATATATATACAAAATAGATGTACACGTACATCAATGTACATATGGAGTGATCTGGACTATTTTTTTTTGTTTTGGAATTTATCACAATGTGACATGTTGATTAAAAATTTATTTATCCAAAAAGATTATTATTTTTAGAATAATACCAAAATTATTTTAGATACATGTTTATGTATATGATGGGTAAGTTTGTTTTAAAAATAGTTCTTCCAACTGAAATTTCATTTATTAACATGTGTATATAAGTTATCAATGTCCATGTTTAATTCCGGTATTTTGATGTTATAGAATGTTAAGTGTTTTAGCATGCATGTCTCAGATTATTTATGATTGATCCGTCTTCAAGTTATGACTATATAAGAGAAAAGGGGGTTGATTAAGAATGTATGAAACCCCATGAATGAATGACCATGTCAAGATATGTGAGGGATGTATAGGACTTAAATGTTTATGGACGGGTGCGCCCGGAATTATACAGCGCTCCAATGCATTGGGTAAAGCAAGAGTCTCATGAGACGTCAAGTGCAACGGTCTTGGAGAATATCCTTGGCTCGTGCTATCAAGTGCAACGGTCTTGGAGAATATCCTCGGCTCGTGCTATCAAGTGCAAAGGTCTTGGAGAATATCCTTGGCTCGTGTTATCAAGTGCAACGGTCTTGGAGAATATCCTTGGCTCGTGCTATCAAGTGCAACGGTCTTGGCGAATAGCCTTGGCTCGTACTATCATGTGCAACGGTCTTGGCAAATGGCCTTGGCTCATGCTACCATGGGAAACGGGATTGGCATTTGGCCTTGACCCGTACCAAAATTATGGTCATGACATGAGGTCTTGACAAAGTCCGGTATTATGCATCCCCTCTGCATGTAATGATAAAGGTTAACCAGGGGTTAGTTCAACTAACAGGACAACCCCTAGTTGAAAACTCCCAAGATCATGAAAATGTACTTTATGCAACAAGAACTGTTTTCATATGGTAAACTGTTAGATGATCTGCATTTTACTCATGAACCATGATATGCATGTCTTCCCTGCTTAGTCATAGAATTCTTTTAGATGTAAAGTAACCTTGTTTTTAGCATTATGCATTATTTATTCTTCTTATATTGCGCACTCTGATCATGTTTATATTTAAGCTCATTTCAAGTACGTGCTTCTTTGTGCAAGTGGTTTTCAAAGAAAAATGGATCTCATGTTTTAAGAAAAGATAATGTTTTAGTTTTATCAAAGTGTTTTATTTTCTTCAAAAGGTCTTCTTTGAGAAAGGATTTTCTTAAAACGTTTTTAAAACCCCTTACTGGGCATTTTTGCTCACCCTACGTTTTGTTTAAAATTTTTCAGGCTTGGAATGTACTGATGAAGTTTATCAGAGCAGCTGGTTTCCCAGAATCCTGAGCCTCGCGATCTTCTGTAGTCATGGGACATGATATAATTTTTGTTAATGTTGTAATGAAATGCTAAGCATATCATGTCTCATGAGGCACCCTGGGTACCGGGGTCGCTACAGTTGGTATCAGAGGATAGGTTCAGGCAACTCTGGAAAACCAGGTGATATAGATATATTGCTAAGACTAACTAAGTAAGAATGTTATAACTTTCAGATGGCTGATGTACCTACCGACCTTTTGTCACTCCCCACTGAGGCTCTAGAGAACATTATATCTCTAGCCAGCCGTGAAAACTTCCTGAATTATGCCCAAATTCGCATGACGTGTAAGCACTTGTACGATGTGTCAAACTCATCTAGGGTGCTTAGTCTCCACCGGGGAATGGGGATGGATTATCTCCTAATGATGATGACCCAGTTTCCCTCGTATGCACGTCGGGGAAGGTATCACGAAGGACTCTTCCGAGTGTTCACAACTGGCGAGGAATTCGGCACAATGCTAGATAATCCTTTTCAAGAAGCTGCTGCTGCTGGAGACCTCCGAGCGGCTTATCTGTGCCAGGTCCTGCACTACGGCTTCTGGGGACAGTTAATGGACTTTGGAGCGTTGGAAAATGAGTCCACCCGTGTGTCTCTTAGGAAAGAAGTGTACACCGATGTTTCCCAACTCCACACCCCTCACGCTAAACTCAGGAGGCGTTATAAATGTTCCCATGAGTTTAGTCCTGTATGTTCATCTTGTGTGTGGTTTGAAGAGTTAGGAAGTTTTTCCACTCTTTGTGGCGTACGTCTTGTGAACTCAGACTTTGCCGTGTAAACTTTTTCATAAATGGAAGTTTCTTGTTTCTTTTCATGTCTTCACCGTATCTATGTTGTTAAGAGTTTCCCCTCGATGTTTTCAGATGGCTGGACAAACGAACTTCTCATCCCTACCTGATGAGCTAGTAGAAGTCATCTTGATCAAGGCATGCATGTTGGATTACCCATAATTTCTCCACCTACGAGGGTCCTGCCAGCGTTTGCTCAATTTAGAAAACAGTCCAGAGATTCTTCGGCTATGTCGAGAGAATAATCGCGTCTTTCATCTCATCGCTGCTGCTCAACTCCCCTTCTATAGGCGAAGGGGAATGTACTTTGAGGGCCTGTTCCAATGTTTCACTCTGGCACAAAACTTTACTACCAGAGCGTGCTTTCTCGTGGCCGCCCAGGATGGCCAGCTCAGCGCAGCTTATATGTTCCAAGTCTTGAACATCAGTCTCCTCGATCGCACCGTCCCTCTCGACTACCTCGAGCAGGATGTGGCCAGAAGAGTCGTCAAGGAGTTTATCTACTCGGACATATCTGATCTTTGCATCGCACGAGCCTCCCTTTGGAAGCCCGTGTGCAGTACACACGACCAGGAGTTCAGGGAGCACTGTTCGAGGTGCATCTGGACTAGGGAAACCGAAGAGTTGTGTGCCAACTTTGGTGTCCCGTTTACCGAGCCAGATCCACTGTTTCGGTAGAGTTTTACGTTTGGAGTTTCAGTTTCTTTTTTTTATGATAGAATTGCGGGGACACAATTCTTTGAAGGGGGAGATAATGTAACACCCCGAAGTTTTCAAACCTCTTAAATGAAAATTGGGCATTTTTTTTGTGCTTTTAAAGTTCTCTCTCTAAAACAATCAGAATGTAAAATATAAAAACACGTAACTTTTATTTAATGAACTCAACACTGAAGAGTCTTACATTTTTCGGATTACAAGGAAAACTCACTAACCAAATATTCCAACCAAGAACCCGATTACAATAATGGGAAGACTGCTTAAAACTACTAAGAGCCCGAAAATGCGGTAGGGATTTCGAGCATCCATCATAAGAAACGTAAGGATTGCTGAAGCCACCGCGACCATGCTCAACACCAAGGGGATCACACGAACCATCTTTGCTTGTCCTTCAGCCACTTGGGGTAAGGGACACCCGAGACAAAACCTTCCTTTTTATAAACACCCTAATATGGCCGTTGCACCCCAAACAGCTATATTTTTGACCGTTGGGTCTCCTTATCCTCTATGTTGACCGTTGGACCTCAAACGACTATATTTTCGACCGTTGTTTTCCCAAATTATCCAATGTTTTGTTTTTTTAACCGTTACCCAGGTAATGTTTAAATTCAGTTTTTGTCGACGTGTTAAAACTTATTAAGTATAGTTTTGAAATAATTGATAAGTGATATGTATTTTCTTTTATATATATAGTTGTAATATATATATATATATGGTTTTGGTTTGTTAGCCTAAAATTTTATTAAATTTAAATTATTATAAAATTATCAATAAAACTAATTTATTTTTTTTTATAAATTATATTTACGGTTAACTTCTCATAAAAGTGTTAATGATGTATATTTACCCATTTACAAAATTAATTTATGAATTTCTTTATATAATAATAATAAATAAATAAAACTACACAATTATGTTCTTACTAAAACCTAATAATTTTGTTGCTTTAATTTTGACATTCTACCTATTTAGAGATAAACTTATTAATATTAAACACTTTCTTTTTTGTTTCAAAAAAATCCGAATGTAATTTTTTTTTAGTTTATTTATGAAATCATAAGTATATATGTTATTATACTTGAGTTCACTTTTTATTTTATGTATAAAACTTATATATGTGTATTTATATGTTTTGATAAAAAGAAATAGATAAAAATGAAAATACAAATTATGTTTAAAATAAGGGTTTAATAGTTTAATATATAGGGGTATTAATAACCCTTGACTTAGGATAATATTAGTTTATTAATAAGGTTATAATAATGATTTTTATAATATTTTTAATAAATTAATAAAAAAACAGTTTTTATATGGTGAAAACGTTGAAAATTTATATATATTTATATATATATATATATATATGTATTATGTTAAAATGATAAAAACAAAGCCGTTTGTTTTAAAAAATCACCGCATGCATCGCGGACCATCCGATCTGGACCCTTTCAATCTGGGCCGTCCGTCGGTTCACATCTTTCCCTTCTTCCCCGCAGCTCCTTCTTCGTCGCGCACGCCGTCGGACCAGTAGGGTTTAGGGTTCTTTGTTTCCTCTGCCAGCCGACAGTGGTTACCTCTTTTCAACAGGTCGGCACCACCTTTAACGCTCGGCCTCGGTTCCCTCGACATCTCCCCGGATTGCAGAGTCCTCTTCTTCTTATTCTTTTTTTTTCTTTTTAAACCGGGAGTTGCACCGAAGCAGGGGCTCTTTCTTCGAGTCTTCTCTCCAAGAACCTCCTTCTGAAGCCTCCAAGACCTCTTGCCCCAATCTCCTCCTCTTCGAACGAATGTAAGGGAAAAAGTTTTCCTTGTTTATTTTCTCCAGTTTTGAAGCATTTTTTTTATATACATTCTACGTATACAATTGTGTATATATATATATATGGCCGCAAGTACTGTATAGTACCACCTCTTTTCTCCTATTTTGTGAGTCGAACGAGGGTAAGGGTTCCTGTCTTGTTGGTTTTTAGTTTTGGTGAACCTACATGTTTATATATACTTTATGTATATGTGTATATCTATACCCATGTATATATATAAGGTCATAAGAGTTGTTTTACCCCTGTCCTACCCTCCCTACGTGGGGAATTGAACAGGAGCAAATGGAAGATCTTGGGTCTCGGTTTCAAACACTCATATACCCTGGTTTTATATGTTTATATGTGTATACATATATATTTAAATATGTATATATATATAAGGAAATACATGCGGGTATTTACCTCCTTTTATATATGCACATGACACTTGTTTTATTTTCGCCCTTTGAAAAAGGGAGATTTCATGTAATCTTATAAACATGTAAAATCATGCAAGTATATGAAGTATATTGATATATGTACATATACATGCGATTATATCGATGTGTATGTACATCAATGTGAACTTGGATCCCTTATTTTGTAATTTATTACAATATATCATGATGACCAAAACTTTAGTTACCCCAAAGATTATTATGATTATTATTTCTAAGAACGATGTCAAGAATGTCTATATATATATATATATAAATATATATTTGAGGATTAATTTGACATCAAAATGATTCTCCTCAATTGAAATTTTCCATTACCAACGTTCTTGACAATTCATGGTTTTGTTTGTGAAAATGTGCAGCGTAAAACGTTTTCATGTGTATATGTGTAGTTATATATATATATATACAAAATAGATGTACACGTACATCAATGTACATATGGAGTGATCTGGACTATTTTTTTTTTGTTTTGGAATTTATCACAATGTGACATGTTGATTAAAAATTTATTTATCCAAAAATATTATTATTTTGAGAATAATACCAAAATTATTTTAGATACATGTTTATGTATATGATGGGTAAGTATGTTTTAAAAATAGTTCTTCCAACTGAAATTTCATTTATTAACATGTGTATATAAGTTATCAATGTCCATGTTTAATTCGGGTATTTTGATGTTATAGAATGTTAAGTGTTTTAGCATGCATGTCTCAGATTATTTATGATTGATCCGTCTTCAAGTTATGACTATATAAGAGAAAAGGGGGTTGATTAAGAATGTATGAAACCCCATGAATGAATGACCATGTCAAGATATGTGAGGGATGTATAGGACTTAAATGTTTATGGACGAGTGCGCCCGGAATTATACAGCGCTCCAATGCATTGGGTAAAGCAAGAGTCTCATGAGACGTCAAGTGCAACGATCTTGGAGAATATCCTTGGCTCGTGCTATCAAGTGCAACGGTCTTGGAGAATATCCTTGGCTCGTGATATCAAGTGCAACGGTCTTGGAGAATATCCTTGGCTCGTGTTATCAAGTGCAACGGTCTTAGAGAATATCCTTGGCTCGTGCTATCAAGTGAAACGGTCTTGGCGAATAGCCTTGGCTCATGCTATCATGTGCAACGGTCTTGGCAAATGGCCTTGGCTCGTGCTACCATGGGAAACGGGATTGGCATTTGGCCTTGACCCGTACCAAAATTATGGTCATGACATGAGGTCTTGACAAAGTCCGGTATTATGCATCCCCTCTGCATGTAATGATAAAGGTTAACCAGGGGTTTGTTCAACTAACAGGACAACCCCTAGTTGAAAACTCCCAAGATCATGAAAATGTACTTTATGCAACAAGAACTGTTTTCATATGGTAAACTGTTAGATGATCTGCATTTTACTCATGGACCATGATATGCATGTCTTCCCTGCTTAGTCATAGAATTCTTTTAGAAGTAAAGTAACCTTGTTTTTAGCATTATGCATTATTTATTCTTCTTATATTGCGCACTCTGATCATGTTTATATTTAACCTCATTTCAAGTACGTGCTTCTTTGTGCAAGTGGTTTTCAAAGAAAAATGGATCTCATGTTTTAAGAAAAGATAATGTTTTAGTTTTATAAAAGTGTTTTATTTTCTTCAAAAGGTCTTCTTTGAGAAAGGATTTTCTTAAAACGCTTTTAAAACCCCTTACTGGGCATTTTTGCTCACCCTACGTTTTGTTTAAAATTTTTCAGGCTTGGAATGTACTGATGAAGTTTATCAGAGCAGCTGGTTTCCCAGAATCCTGAGCCTCGCGATCTTCTGTAGTCATGGGACATGATATAATTTTTGTTAATGTTGTAATGAAATGCTAAGCATATCATGTCTCATGAGGCACCCTGGGTACCGGGGTCGCTACAGAATCTCACTATTTTCATGATATTTTAAGCTTCATTTAATTTCATTTTTTTAAATTAGAAATATAGTCAAAAGTTACCAAGTGTTAAGTTTTTATTGAAACAATCTAATCACTTTTCGAGATTGTTTATGATTATAATCCCTTTGATAAAATATTATGTTCCATATCTCAAGAAAAATCATGAATTTTATTATACTATGTTTATTCATGATATATTAATTTATTAGTACCATTTATCAACTATTTGGTAGATAAGATAGTTTATAATGTTTTTTAGAAATCCAAACTTTACAATCTCTATGGTCAGAAATCTATGTTCATTCAATACTATGTTTTCTAAAGGGTATTTCGAAATAATATTATACTAATATCCTATAATAATTACTGTACATTTTTATCATTTTTTTCTTTTACCAATGTGTTTAAAGGAATCATATTTTCTCTTTCCAAATGATGTTTTTTCAAACCTTTTTACAGTGAAAAAATGACTATTTATTTTTACCTCATATGAATGTATAGATTTATCCCCCTTAAATACTTTATACATTAATTTCATTTTTCATGGTTAATTTTTAATTATTTTTTTATAATTAATTTTCAATGAAATGGGTTTCAAAACTTTTTCAAGGGAAAAATCTTTTTAAAAGGTTTTTAATATCTTATACATGTTTTCCAAGGGAAAATGATATAAAAATGATTTCAATTATTCCTTTATAAGTATTCAATATTATATTTATGAAAAATGTTTTTCAAAAGGTTTTACTTTTTAAGAATCATTTTTAAAAGTATAAATAATAAATTCCTTGAGAAGTGTTTTTGAAAGATATTTCAAAATTATTTCTACCTAAGATAACAACTATTGGTGTTACTGATGCCTTTATATGGAAATGATTCCATGTTTCCATTCATATTATTTATATGAGTGGTTTATATATTTTTTCATGATATTTAAAAAATCTTTTTCTATTTCACAGGTTATATAATTTTGAAACCCGCTTCATTTCAAAGGTTATATGTATATGAGACTCACTTATTTTAACATGATATGATTTTATGAAATGATTATGATTTTTTTTTTCTTTTTCCACTGGTTAATGTATGATTTCATGTTTATGAATCCCATTTAATTTCATGGGTTATGATATTATTATTTATTCTTTTGTAGAAAATATGTGTATGCTTTTATTATAAGATTGGAGGGACCTATATATCCCTCTAATGAATTGGGGAATGATTTAAATTTAATGAGATAGACATGGGAGGAAAGAGAAATGAACCCAATTCAATACTATAGGGTAGGAACATGGAGTGAACATAGTTCAGTAATACAGTATTTGAATGAGGAGTGAACTCAATTCAATAATATAGGGTTGAAACGGGATGTGAAACCTGTTTAATAATAGACTTATTCCACTAGTATGTCATTTATAGCGATTCCTTGACTACTATAGAAATCATTATAAATTGTATTCTTATGTGTTCTCTACAATTCTCTATTCTATTCCTATATTCTTCTTTCATGGAGTATGTTGTTTATTTCCTTATGATTCATGTTTTATGAACTACTAAGATTTATTCCATGGTTAATTTTTATGATATTTGATATGTAGGGTATGATGTTCTATTTTATTGATCAAATAATCATACCATTATGCTCTTGATTATGTTTACATTTCTCCATTGTTTTCCCTTCCTGAGCATCTGAGATCAACCCTTCTTATGTCTCCTTCTCGAGGTTATGAAGATATGTATTATGTTTTACGTGTCTAAGAAGGTCATTATTCCAGATGAACCTAGTAGGAAATAATGTAGCTCATTTATATACCAGTGTTTATGTTACCATGTTTCTATAGGCACTATACTAATACAGTCTTTGGGAATCTGTTTGTATAATGTTTTACATATTCTACAAATGTGATGTAATGTCTGTGTATATCAAGACTTGGTTGTTATATAACTATTCACCCAAAAATTGAAGTATTTTAGAATGTTACAAATAAATTAATCTTGGAAAATTTTGATGTGATGATTTCAAAAATGATAATAATACTATCAAAATACATATCTATGATATTTAACCTAAATTATTAATATAAAAAAATGTTATTTTACAATATAATTAAAATTAAAATTTATTAAAAATGTGCACATACTTTACTTGAGTTTTTTAGTCATGATATTTATTTTTTGGCATTATAATATTTATATCTACTTAAATAAATAATGATAATTACTATTTATTTGATTTTTTTATTTTCATGTTACATTACTAACCGAACGGTCTAGTTATTATTCCCACCATCCAGGTTACTATTACTAATTGATAGGTCACTAATCCAACGATCACATTACTATTCCAACAATCACATTACTATTCCAACAATCACATTTATTTTACAATAGTCTCCTTATCAATTATAAATTTCACTTCATTACTTCACTCAATATTTTAATCAATTACTCTCAAGGATATATATATATATTTTCTATAATTTTGATTAGTTTTCTAATAATTTGTTTTCTTTTCTCATGTTTTTTTGTAGGAGGTATGATTATAGAAGATTGGGGTGATCTATATTTTCTTGATGAAGTTTTTCTATTCTCTATTTTTGTCCCCTTATAATAATTTACTTTTAAATGGTTTTATTTATTAACTAATGTAATGATTTTCATCTATGAAAAAATGTGTTGTTGGTTTCACAATGTGTTGTTTCTGTACAATATTGTATAATATATTATAATTCACATTCATTTCTAGAAAAAATATTTCTTTTAAACTTTGTGTTGTTACATTCTTCCTCCCTTTAGATACTTCATCCCTAAAATATCAACTCATATTTTCTATTGATAATTGATTAGGGTACTTCTACTTAATTTTTTCATCTCATTGCCATGTCACCTATTCATACTTATGGTTCCTCCACAACACATTAACAAGGTGATTTGTCTCGTTGTGTAGAAATATGTCTATAATATTAATAATACTCACTAGATCTTCCTAATATGAGATGTTATCCTCCAGTTGTATGACCTTAGAATTCAAAACATGTGAGGGATCAGGTATGTACTTCCTTAGAGTGATAGATGGAAGGAAACATGAAAATGATCCATATTTGGTGGAAGTGCACACTAATAGGCCGTCTATCCTATGCAATAATAGATTTCAAAGGGAACAATGTACCTCGAATATGCTTCCATTTCATTCAAAACATCATGAGTCTCTTACATGCTGTAAAGAAAAGGAAACATTTATCCCCAAATTCTATATACATCCCCTTTTGATGGTTTTAAGTATAACTACATTTATAACATATATTAGATTTTATATGATTCTATATAGCATGAACCATCTCTATTATCTATTTCATAAGATCATGTAAAAGTAGCTTTCTTTCCCCAAACTCAATCCAAAAAAGTTATATTGGTACATCAATTCCCAAACGGAGCTTCATATGGATCCATTTGAATACTTTATTGGAATATATATTTTTTAAATGAGAACTAACCCAACATAATATTTTGATCCCACACACCTTTGAATTCCATTGAGCATGATCACAACATGAATTTGAGTTTTTGAATAGTCTTTTTAGAATGGCTATCAGTTTAGGGGTGATATGCCATGATGAAGTTCAATTTGGTACTCAAATCATGCTGAAGACTTATCAATAACTTATATGTTAACATTGGATGACAATAAGAGATGATCTAAAGTGGTACCCCATGTGTCCCATCAAATTCATTCACATATATCTTGGCGAGTCGTTCAAGAGAGAAATATCCCCAAAATATAGTGATGGGGCAGTCTTGGTGAGTCTATCCACCATAAACCATATAACATTTTTTTTCCTTTGGATGTCTTCAAGAGACTAGAAACAAGTCTATAGTGACATTATCACATTTCCACATGCGAATAAGAATTAGTTTCATCATACCTTTATACATCTGTCACTTTTTATTAACATGAGACAAAAAAAACTATAAAATATACTAAGAAATATCCATATTCATGTTTTCCCACCCAAAAATTATCCTACATATCATGATACATCATTGTAATTTCTGGATTAATTGTGATAGGTGAGATATTTTCATTATCCAATAGATCCTTACTTATCTCAGGTGATGAAGTAAGAAAAAGATTCATTATAAATAGAATCAATCTGCCCTATCACGTGCACCAAGGAAGAATCCAGTTATAGCGCAACATGATCCCAAAGAATCACATGGTCACGATCTGGATGATAATTTTCAACCACAACACATGAAACACATTGTGCACCACACTAAACCGCAGTGGAAAAGACATTTAATGATTCTCCTCTCCAATCCACTCAAGTATCTCAAAAGGCCCAATATACTTTGGAGATAACTTACCCTGCTTCCCAAACCGACGATGTCCCAACCGAGGAGAGATTCTAAAAAACACATGATCACCCACCTCGAATAACAACAATCATCAAAAATGGTCTGCATACAATTTTTGACAACTTTAAGTCATCTCCATCACCTTTCTAATAAACCTTATATTCTCTGTAGTGTCTTGGACAAGGCTCAATCATATCATCGATGTCTCACCCATTTCCACCCAAAATAGTGGAGAATGACAAGGACACCCATAAAATGCCTCAAACAGATCCATATGCATCGAAGCCTAATAACTATTATTATAGGAGGACTCCACCAATGGTAATTTCTCCTCCCATAAACCAAAAAAATCCATCACAAAATCCCTTAACATATCCTCCAAGGTTTGTATCATCCTCTCAGATTGTCCGTCTGTTTGAGGATGATACGACGTGCTCATCGTCAACTGTGTCCCAAGGGCTTGGTGCAAGGATTTCCAGAAACAATATATAAACCTCAGATCTCCATCTAATAAAATCAAAACTAGACCTCCATGCCACTTTACAACCTCATGGATATATATTTTGGACAAATTATCCACCGTATGAGATTCACGAATCAGGATGAAATGGGCTAACTTTGTGAGCCAATCCACAATCACCCATATGGAATTTTGCTTTCGGACCGCTCTTGGGAGACCCACCACAAAATCCATTGCTAACTACTCCCATTTCCACACTAGGATAGGTAAAGACTAAAACATGCCTACTGGCCGCTGATGCTCTACCTTGACTTGTTGACAAGTCATGCATCTCAAGAGAAACCCGACCACATCCCTTTATATACCATCCCACCAAAACTTCTCCTTTAATGAATTATACATTTTCTAAATTCCAAGATGTACAAACCACTTGGAATGATGATAATATTAGAGAAGTTCCTCCCGATAAGCCACTAGTACCACCATCTGATTCCAAAAACGCAAGACTGAATTCCCATTCAGTTCCTAGCTCTCAATGGTCTCCCCACCATTGAGTTTCGACCTCATCGCCACACATTCAGAATTAGATGCCTATGCCTCTTTAACCAAACCAGCCAAGTCAGGAACCAAAAAAACCAAAAAGAAGAGTACTCTATCACCCCAGTCCTCACATTCCAACCATATGTCGGCTATGACTGACATCAACTGCCACTAATCCAATACCTGTTTTACCACTTAATCATATGATTTTCTACATAATGCATCCGCCATTGAATTTACCTTACCATATGTGTACATTAAGTCTATATCAAACATCTAGAGATATTCCATCCATCTCCTTTGCCTCAGGTTCAAATCTCACTGTGAGAAGATATGATTTAGGCTATTTTGATTAGTAAAAACTGTAAATTTCTCACCAAAGAGATAGTGACTCCACATCTTTAAAGCATGAACCACTACTGCCAACTCCAAATCATGTGTTGGGTATTTCTTCTCATAAAACCTCAACTGCCATGTGCCATATGAAACCATATGATCCCACTTCATGAGAACACACCCCAACCCAGATCTCGATGCATCACAATACACCACATACCCTTTCCCTAGTTCTGGAAAAACCAAGATTGGTGCTGATGTAAGGTGACCTTTTATCTCTTTAAAACATTTTTGACATTGTTCATCCCATTGAAATGGAACATTCTTCCTCTTCAAATATTTCATCGATGAAGCCAATCATGAGAAATCACAAACAAAATTTTGATAATACCTAGCTAGACCGTGGAATCTCCGTATCTCAAAAAAATTATTTGGAAGTTTTCCAAGAGATAAAAACCTCTATCTTTTCCGTATCAACTAAAACACCCCTCTCAAAAATAACATGGCCAAGGAAATGAACCTCATATATCCAAAAGTCACACTTTGACAATTTGGAATACAACCAATGATCCCTCAAGATCCCCAACATGATCTCAAAGTGATTCTCATGATCTACCCTTGTCCTCAAATTCACTAGTATATCATCCAAAAATACCACCACAAATGAATCCATATATCTCTAAAATATCTGATTCATCAATGCTGTGAACACTGCTGGTGCATTCGTTAGACCAAAGGGAATAACCAAATTCTCGTAATGGCCATATCTACTTTTGAAAACTATTTTTGGAATATCCTACTTCCTCAACTGTAATTGGTGACACCTTGACCTCAATTAAATATTGGATAACCATTCAGCACCCCTCAAATTGTCAAGAAAATCATCAATGCGTGAAGTGGATATTGGTTCTTTATCATAACCTGGTTAAGTATACAGTAATCAACACAAAACCGCAAGGTTCCATCCTCCTTTTTAACAAAAAAAAATGGTTCTACCCACAGAGATGTGCTAGGACAGATGAACCCTTTGTTCTCTAACTCTTCAAAATACACCTTTAATTCATGCAATTCTACAAGTGACATTCGATAAGACAGAAGTGAGATAGTACTGGTCCCCATAAGGAGATAAATCATAAAATTCAATTCTCTCACAGGTGGAAACCTTGAGAATTATTCAGGAAATATATCCATAAACTGATCCACAACTTTCAGAAGAACACTCTACTCAACACTATCCACTGATTACAATTGAGAGACCTCTAACTGATTCGAGATCATTCCAACAGTTGGTGCCAACAAATCTATTGCACCCAACTTTGCACTCTTCTCCCCTATAAAGAGATTACCAATGCCATTTACCTTCACAAAACAAACCATTCTCATATAGAAATCAATGTGGCCCTTAAAAATTTCCAACCAATCCAATCCCAAGATTATATCATAAGAATCCATGTCAAGCACTGAGAAATCCCACATCAATTTGATGCCATCCAAAACTAAAAAAATCCTCAAGATAGGATGGCTCGACACTCTCTTTGACCTAGAAGAGTTTGTAGTTTCAAAATAGAAGGCGTCATTTCCATGTGTAAACCCAAAAAATCAATGATATGAGAAGCAAGAAAAGAATGTGAAGCACTTATATCAAACAAAGCTTGCATCAATGTTTAATTTAAAAGAACTGTACCTTGCACCATGGAAGGTCCGGAGAGACCATCCACTACAACCTACTCAGCTCCAAACAACTGTTTGTTTGCCACACTCTTATCTTTATTACCCTAATAAGGTGTTGTGGTATTTTGAGAATCACAATGACCCACTTTACTCTACTTCTAAGGGGTATGCTGTTGCCACCATCCTTTTGAGGAAAGAGATCCCTGCGACCCCTGAGGAGTGTCACATACAGAAGACCTTGGAGCATTCGGACAATAACGCTGTAGATTCACCATCTCCTTATAATTATGACATGCTCATGGTTGTGTCGTACAATCCTTATTTATGTGGCTCATAAAGCCACAATGAATACATCTAGGATTACTCTTAGGATTCAGAGGAAGATTCATCGATCATGCCATCAGATTCTGAGTTTTACTCCCACCCTGGAAATAAGTGTCCCTCTTCCGCTTGAACCTAGCGTTCAAGTTCCCACTATTTACCACGGGTACCAACACACATACCCCACCTATATCCCCTATAATATCACTATCAGCCACTATATAATGATTCATCATTTCCATGTAATCATCTATACACTTCACCACTATCTTGGAACAAATTTCCTAATTCAACCCAACTTCAAAAATTAGTGCCTTCAATGATGTACTACCCTTCACCTCAGGTGGAAACTACCCTATATTCATAAAATGGTAGCATATTCTTTCACTTCCATTTTCCCTTGCTTCAAACTGAATAAATACATTGTATGTTAAATTCTGAATGTATGATGGTAGAATTTTTTATTGAACAATTTCTCAAATCCCTCCCATGTCACACTTTGGTCTGTACTAGCTTAGACCACTAACTCCCACCATTAATGGTAAATATATTCCAATATATATATGCCTAGTTTTACTTTGAGATCTACCGGTGTTCCCAATAAGTCAAATATCCTATTTATTCTGTTCAGCCATGTTTTATCCCTTTCTGTCTCTGATTCACCCCCAAACATGGTTGGATTCTGCCTTTGAAACTGAACTTCATAATCCACATGCCTTGGTTCATCCACTTTCTTCCCACTTTCCATAGAATGGAAATATTTCACTATATTATGCACTATAAGCTGGTTCACCTAGGGCAGAGGTGCAACCACATTTTCACCAGCTTCCCCGGGTCGGTCTCTACGATGCCTACCCGATTCCATTTCTATCAACCAAAAAAAACCATAAGTACCACTCCCTTAATTTAAAGGGTATAAAATTTTAAATTTCAATGACATGAAAAATATCAAAACAAGTATTTACACAAGTTCACATTTCATATGTTGCACTATTCTGAAAAACTCACCGTGTTTGAAAATCAAACCATTTTTAAAATGCCACTAGTTTCCATGTTTCTAACGCTTCCGTTTTTAAACCCAATTATGATTTTCCAAAATCCACACATTCATACCACACCATAGATAATTATACCCCAATGAAATATGCATCTTACTGGGAAGTCATTTATACCATGCATGCCATGCTCATCTCATTGTCTACACCCACGACAATGATATTTCCAATACCTATAAGTGTCTCCAAACACTTATGTACCCAACTCCCTGGTAACTTTAAGTTCAATATAAAATGGTCAGTTACATACTTTTATGTTGTACATTTTAAGTTCCCACAATCCTACGCCTTGATACTATCCCAACTCAAGGAATAAAATAAGAACGAATGTCAACACCAAGGCCAACAATCAACACTAAAGGACCAAACACCTGTTCTCACTTGAAAGCCAAGGACCGAACAAAATAATACCACTTGAAATATCCCTCACCATCTCATTTTCTTGAGAGGGAAGAGGAATGCTACATTCCCTTAAGTGAAGCTCCCAAGGTGCCAAAGGTTGGAAATAAATGCCAAGGGTTTCGAGAATAAACTGGGGACCGATTTTCCCTTAAGACAATTCCAATCAACTGAACAATCCACAACTATATGATGCATGTAAACAAACCAACCAAACTCATATATTTCCAAAAATAAAACCAACTAATCCATAATGATCCCACATGGCCAATACCATAAATCCAAAGTTAGAGTACCAAATGGAAGAAAACATCAAGACTCCAAAAGAACTAGGACACCATCCATAGCTCCATACCAAGCTCCATGCTCCAAGAGCCACAACATCACCCAAGCATCATGCTGAAACGCTAGCAAAATGGGAAGCTTTACTCTTACTTGTGTCCCAGAATACGACAACTACAAAAGCACCCAAGTGACAAAGTAGGGGGTGAGTACTAATAGTAAGTAGGTTATCCCCAAATGACTTCCCTACAAATGACACTAGGATAAAACCATTATCACATTTATATACACAAATTATATAAATCAGTCAATAGTGCAACAAATTACAACAAGAAAAACACTCATTATCATGCCATTTCCACCTAAATTCCTCAAGCACATAGGAAATACAAAAAACCATGCCACAAGCCAATTCACCATTCTAAATTAGCACAAGAAATTCCATCTTGAAAATAGCATACAACAAGTCAACCAAAATGGTGGAGCTTCTGTCCAACCTGTTCACCCATTCCCAACTAGTGGTACTTCCCACCCACATATCCTTTAATGGTGGCCCTTACATCTTCTATCCATCACCTTATTATAGTGGTACTTCCGCCCACTTCCACACAATCTACAAAATCCATAACACTTAATCCACTGATAAGAAAAAATACCCAAGGCTGCACAAAAGCACATCGTTATTCCCATCACAAGCCAATTCACTTAGATAAATCACCCATTTATTGAAATCACTATTTAATCATTTTCCATGCCAAAAAATATTTCAATAAAACAACGTCTTTATTGAAAAATATTTTTATCAACCATTTTCCCAAATAAATCCCAAAAACCCATTTTAAAATCTCTATTTTAAAATCCACAACAAGAGCATTTAACCACAAAGTCTCTTTTTTCCAAAGAATCCCCAAAACATCACAATGGGATTTTTAACCAATTTAACACATCAAAAACAAAATTAATTTTATGAAAAACAAATTAATTTTAACCAAACTCCAAGTTCTAGAAAAGTGGAGTAGAGAGAGAAACCACCTACCTTTAGGGTTCTGGTGAAAACGACCCACATGAAACCACACCACAAATCCAAAGAAATCACCACCAAAACCACTCTATATCTACTTCCCAAACATCCAAAAGCCTTAAAATAAAAATACAAGGAAACCACAACCCTATATCTAGACACAACGAGTGTAGATCTAGAAAAATGAGAGAGAGGGAGGTGTAGATCTAGATAGAAAGCAAAGAAGCCAAGAGGAGAGACTTACCCGTGAGAAACCACCTTGAAAACACCTTGAAACCCCTTTGAATCACTTCCAAAACGAGTGAGATAGCCCCTCTAACCCTTGGGAACCAAAAATCCTGAGTGATGATCGAGTGGGAGGAAGTTTGGAATGATAAAGGTTAAGCCCGAGGGAGCCTAGATTTAAAAATCCCTTCTTTAAATGGTCGTAGGGTTAGCCCACACGGTTTGGAAAACCGTGCCCTAAAAATGCGCACACCCCTATCTTGAGAGAAGGGGTCTGTTTGGTTTCCTTGCATGGTTTGGAAAACCATATGTCAGCCATGTGAAGCCTATTTCCTCCCCTGCATGGTTTCCTAGAGAATCCTCACGGTTTTCCCTAAGCATACTCAAACCGTGCGCCCATATAAAATCCTCCAAACTTATTCAAAACCAATCCAAACTCTCCCGACCTCTTCCCAACTCATCCCAAGCACTTTAAAAACATAAAAAGGAATAAAAAATGCTATATACCTCAAACTGGGGGTTCTACAGAGTGAATCTGGAAAAATAATATTAAAACAACCACACATTTGATCTACTTTTATTAAAAAAATAAACAATACTATCTCTTATTCTCTAGTGATAAATAAATTCCAAATTAAAAAAATGTATGATACACAATGATGTTATTTGGTTCACCATTAAATATGATAGAACAAGGAGAATACAAATTCAATTCACCAATGTACCTAAATCCACTAAGGAACACTAATATTAAAACATTCAGAGCAGACTCAATTTACCTCTTTGTTTAAAAATATTCACACATTTAAAGATCAATACTCTCTCAAATGAAGTAAATTAATTTCTACTCTAGAATATTATTCTGTTGAAATTAATCACCAAAAAATTGGTTCAAACATATGACAATGTTCCATGAAGCTCCATACTCACATCAGAGATGGAATCCAATTTACCATGTTACATATAATTTTAAAAAACACCTTTCATATCCTATTTTTATTCGTCATTGATCTTATTTAATATCAAATTTAAATATTATATTCACCACTTGGAATGATATATTCACGAACTGAAAATGATCTAAGGATGGATTATTCCTAAAAAATAGGCTCATCTTTATGAGATGATGTACCCCACAAACTAATTTTACCACATGAAGTCAACCTAGTTCACAATCTCAACTATTTTGTGAATATAATTAATTATTTTCCAAATTTCTCCAGTGATTATTATCTCTAATTAATTCCCTTACAAAAAACTAATTTATTATGGTTCATTTATATTGTAAATGGAACTTGGATATCTTTCTTATCATAATTAAACTTAATCCATTTTTTATAATATTTCTCTATATAATAACCTGATATTTGGTTAGTATAACAAATAATTTCCCTTGTTGATGCATATGAATTTCCATCATTCAAAAATGATCCAAACCCTTTGTAGAATCCTTAAATTCATCTACTTTCAATCACAACATACTAGGTTCTTCTATAACTATTTTTTTTGAATTAGAAAATTATATACGAGCCTAATGGATTTGGAAAATTTCATTTTCCACAAACATCCCATTTCATTCAAGATCTCCCTTTATGGTCACCACATATATTCTATAAAGTTTGTGAGTAGTTACTCTCCTCCTTTAAATTTATAACATTTTCAATGTGTATCATGAATTTTTCTATGTGGTAATCATCTAATTTTCACAATATCAACTCCGAAATTTCATGCCCAAAAATGTAGGAAACAATAGGAAATTATGCCACCATAAAAAATCATTATTTGAAAAAAAATAAATTTAAAATCAATATTTATCAACAAAAATGAGAGACCCAAAAAACTTATTAAACCACCAAGAGTTATTTTCCACAAATAATCTCCCCCTTTGGAATTTTTTAGAACAATTAAGAGTTTATTTGGAATTTATTTTTTCAAATATGAACACACCTTATGCTTCAAATATAACACAAAATTTGTGACTCTAGAAAGACATTAATGAATCTGGAAACCATCAATCTAAACCCACATGATCGATACTCATAATGAGATATAATAATAACATTAACGATCCATCAATGAACCACTTCATTCTCGATACAATTGGATGAGGCATTATTGATAAAAAGAAAAATTTAATTTTGATAATAGTTTTGGATTATTAGTTTTCATCGATTGAACTGTTAGACAATGTGTCAGACATTAGAAGAAAACTTTCTCCAATCACTCATCATAAAAATTGTACTACATAAACTCCTTTCATAATTTATCTTCAATAAAATAACTACTTTTTCATAATTATATTTCTAAAATACCATGTTTCTATAGCCCCCCTCTTAGATTTCCCCCATCTACAATCAAATATTTTCACCATTTTTCAATGAACCCAAAAGCCAACACTTTGTGGTAAGAAATTTGGTAATGAAAATACATCCACACCTTGGAAAAAAATATTTTACCACTGGGAAAGGTCATCCCACATCCCATTATTCATCTTTGGGGAGTCTATATGACTATGAGATATAGTTGATGCTATTTCAATATGTCTTTAGGTAAGTTATTTTTTATAATTTCTACAACCAATTTGTATATTGGTACATACTACCACTTCAGTACATTTTCTCCACATTCTCCTTGATAAAATGATACTTGATTATAATTTGATTCATCTGTGAGTGATAAAGATGCTTTTTTCTAAGATTTATAAAA
The DNA here is from genome assembly GCA_963277665.1 of Viscum album. Lineage (NCBI taxonomy): Eukaryota > Viridiplantae > Streptophyta > Magnoliopsida > Santalales > Viscaceae > Viscum > Viscum album. The sequence goes on from OY728127.1 coordinate 703,600,133, forward strand.
ATTTAATGATCAAAATATATTTCAATAAAAAAAATTACTCTAGTACCCATATATTTAATCTACTGGTTCATCTATTATAACAATGTGAAAGCATGAGTGGCCATAATATATTCAACTTCTATGACTCTTAGAGAAATTCATTTTTTTTATTTCTTATCCATGAAATATAGTCTTAAAATATATAATAAAACACCCTATGTTGAAATTATATAATCTAATGAATCCAACCAATATGAATTTTTATAACCTAATAACTCTTTTATAGATTTTTCATTTATATAGCAGACCAAAATCCGACATTTACCTTAATTAACTAATGTATTAATTTCATTAAAGTTATATGGATTTCCCTAAGAATACTTTTATATAGTTTCACAATATATGTGGGAATTAAATTTGGTTATGTCACTGTTCCATACAATTGGCACCTAATAATTTTCCTATATTTTCTATAATTTATAAATTTTCCTTAATTATTCTTTTTCAGTTTAATCTTGGAAGAAGAATGATTTTTCATATCCATAAAATTATTAATTCAAAATATTATAAGAACCTCTTTGGCATATTTGGATTAAAAATAACAATGTTATGACTTATTTAAATAGCTATAAACAATGGAAAATTTTCCTCTCTCTAGTTAGTGGCTTTTTAAATTCACATTTCATGAATTCTTCATACTTTTTAGATAGTGATTTATTCATTCCAAAATGTCTATATCTTCGACATACACCAGATCTATCAAAATTTGAATAAAATCACTATTTCTATGATGATTGTAGTCAACTCCACCACATTGGAAATCAAGTTTCTTTAAATGATAATCATGTTGTGAAAAAATGATCTTGGTGAATCCTTTAATCCATAAAAAATACTTATTTAGTAAATAAAAACATTTATCATCTTCTTTAATGAGAATATAATCAGGCTGTTCAATGTAAACTAATTATTTGAGGACCCCATTCATAATAACTGACCTGAAATTCATCTTGAAAAAATTGAATTGTCTATTCAATGTAATGGTTATTAATTATTGAATGATATCAATCCTTAAAACAGGTAAAAATGTGTCATCAATATAAGTTCATAATATCAAGAAGTATCCCTTATACATGAGTAATGATAGTTTCAAATTTTTAATCCATCTTTATTTTGATTTTTTAGAAGACCAATTTGGTTATAGTGATGTTCTTTTCCTTCAAACTCAAAACAATATGCCACATTTTATTCAATTAAATTTATTCAATATCTTCATTCATTGTATAAACTTAGTTCTCATATCATATATATTTATTAAAACATTTTGGCTCTTCATGTGATTGGATGGGTTTCTGCTGTAGATATTTCATTCTCCTTGTCTATACATGTGTTTTCTGTTCCCTGATAATGTTTTGTATATCAATTTTTTTTGTAGATCTTTGGATTTTTTGAAAATAATTTTCTCATTTAACCATATGCATCATTTGAATCTTCTTTGAAATATTTATTATCTAGTTATATTCCCCTGTAGCTGGTCACATATTCATTAATATCCTTTTGATACTTTTCACCAATGTATTGAAGATTCCAATCATTCTCCACCACCATAATGTCCCTTATCTCTAAAACCATTCATTGATAATTATTACATAATTCAAAATCTTTGATTTTTAGCAAATAACTATGAAATTTACATTAATCTCAATAGTTATCTTACTCCAAGGAATTATCTTTATAAAAAAAATTACTTCTATTTTTCCATACCACATGCCATGTAGAGTCTTCTTTTCTTTTAGGAAAAAAATGATCTATAAGAGATGTAGACTGATGTTAAGACTGATTTCTTCCAAAATTATTCCAGTAGGACTTTTTTGATAAGAACTATTATATATATATATATATATATATATATATATTTATGACCTGATTCCTGACCTCAATAAAACCATTTTAGTAATGATTTTATACTGCTAAATATTTTTTCTTTATCTAGTTTTTCTAATATAATTCTACTATTGAATTTTGGTAAAATAAGTACCATTAAATGTTTGGAATTTTATTATTTTCAAACCAATCAAATTTTCTACTTAATACAGATATTGTGGAATAAAAATGAATACTTCACACTTATCGGTGATGATTATAATCCAACCCATATCACTATAACCATCATGAAAAATGACCAAATATACATTCCCATAAATATATCTTGGTTATATAGTTCTAAAAAATCAATATAAACGAATTAAATCACTCTTTTGACCGTTTCTCTTACACAATATATATAGTTCTATTAATCATCCCTTGCTGGTAATCATCAAACACATGAATATGATCACATGATATCTTAGGTATTCCCTTTTATATAGTTCACCTATAACAACATTTCACCATCATTTCTATTCTTATATAAATCTTTTGGGTAAATCTTATTACATATCCTATGACACATATTTGATTGAAACTATGTAGGTTTGGACTGATACCTTTAACCACCAAGACACATGTTTTTCATAAATTATTCCCCCTATACATGGCTTTTACTTAGCCAATAATCATTTATATTTCATCATTTCTAAATTTCATGAAACCTTACTTTTAATTGATGCATTGAAATGATATGGTTTTCCTACCATGTGGGAAGGGCATCAACTATCAAATATTTATACACCATCATGATTTTAATCATTCAGGGAAATCTCTACCACCTCTTCCTATACAAACATTTTTTTAAGATTCATATTTTTTAATTCATACCATCTATTGAATGGTATTATTTATCTTCCTCAAAAAATGAAGAAAAAAATCTCCTTAAAAATATTATAATTGATTATCCATTTTAAATTTTTTGTTAATTTAATGAGCTGATACATAAAATAACGTTGTGTATACATTAGCATATTCCTACACATTTTTGATGAGAAATATCTGTCCATGTATTAAAATACTATACAAAAAAATTCTACATAATGTATTCTTGGGATATTTAATTAATTTTACATCCTTTATAATAAATTTTCCCTTCAAAAACTCTTGGATTTGAAAGATATATATGGTTAATATCCCTTATTTCCTTTAAAATTGATCATAATTCGATGTGAATCCCTCTAGTCCATTGTTGAAACATTTATTTTCCAATGGGTTCTATGAATATTCTAGGTCATACCTAAATCAACCTTTATCATTTTATTGGGTGATTACAACCATTAATTTACAAATAATAAAATCTATTTATGATAATTTCCCATAAAGCCTCATAATATATATATATATAAATATATAATTCACTTCTCTTTTTAGCCCATTGTTTCTTTGAATATACATTTATGCTACACATTCACCTTATAATTCTACTAAATGTGTGGATTCCCTAATTTTTTTATTGGGAGTTAGAAGTATCTTACGATCATAAAATTTTCATTATTGGATGACAACTATAAATCCAATAACTTCTATACTTTCAACCCAATAATTAACTCTCATAGTTAAACCGTCAATTAATTTGGTATGTTATTCAACATGGAGATTCAACTCAATGATATTATTTGAGTTTTTTAGCTTATCAACATTGAGATTTTTTATTTCTAAAATCTGGTCATACATCTATACTTACTACATATACATATAAATCTTGGAATCCTAAACCATTTTTTTGATTTCATCATTTTTTCTCTCTAAAAATATATCATTTAATGAGTGTCCCCAAGAATGACTTAGAGATCAACTCTTACTTCCACTTTTCCTTCTTGTCAGTTTCTATAATCTAATGTCTATAAATTTCTCACAAATTCTACCATATCAAAATATCTATGATTTTTATAGTCTCCAATTTATTCAACCTTAGTTTCTTATAAATCGCAATTTTCTTATGAAATAAGGTTCTGTTTCTTGAAGAATTTTCCCTCAGTTCTTTCCAAACATCCATATTGTATGAAAGCCTATTTATGGGAATACCATCATCATCCCCATCATCATAATAAAAATTATTGGGACACATTATTATATGTTTCCAACCCTTTCTACATTTAAATTGCATGAGTATAAGTTTCTTATTATACATTACTTTATATTTTTAGATCTGGGGAAAATAATGTTATGACTTTATCTACCAAATCTTCATATTGGATATCATCTATGGGTTTATTTTTTCTAGTCCTTGTGTTCCACCACATTATTATTACCCATTTCAATAACCTCATTAACATGATTTCTCATCTTTTATGTGATAATATTATTGTGAAAACTATCCAAAATAATATATGTTTGAGCTTTGTCCTCTAGTAAAAAAACATTTATATTGAACTAGGGTGGTATTTTTCTCAATATGTTATTGATGATTTTAACTCCATAAATGGTTTCATTGAGACCATGTAGGTCCTCTATAATAACATCCCCCCATCAAATAATGAATATGTAAACTCATTAGGGTGATTACCTACATCCTCATACTTGTTTAGAAGAATATTAAATTTAGATTCTCTGACTTTTGAAACACATTTATTGATATTTATAATCTTTTCACACATGGAATTCAAAGTTTAACATGGAATTACCTTTATATATATTTTATTGGATAAGGCTCTCCTTGATGAATTGATTAGTGAAGCATAAATATCCAATTTTATTTAGTTTTCTTTTGATGAAGATATAAAATATACACTAGATGAAATACTATACATTGGAAAAGTAAAAAATATCAATTCCCAAGGAATAGATATAGTGATGCATATGATTCTTACAATGTTGATAATTATTTTCATTGATGTTCAAAATCCATTTACATTAAAAACTTCAATTAATTCAAATAAAAGAGAATACATAAATTTATACTTTCAATGTCCAACCAATTTCATTAAATACATGGTTATATACATTAGGGGGGGATATGGGTATGAAAAATTAAAACAATAGACCCTCATAACTTTTTTCATTATTTATAAAATAAATCTTATATATTTTTTTTATATTAATATGTAAACAAAAAATTTGAAAAAAAATAATGAGATTCAAAAATTTTAATTGAATCACCCATAGAAGGAAAATTCCAAGGAGCATTCAAAGGAAATGTTACAATTTACCAAAATATAATAAATCCCACTATTATTTTTAATTTTCGAATAGACTCAGTATATCTTCTTATTTAAAATTATTAACATATTAAAATACCACTACCCTATTAATAGATGTGAATAGAAAACTCCTAGATAATATTCTTCTATTTGTTTAAATTACCTCATAATTATTTCGTACAAATATAAGTGCTCCCTAATGCTCATTTTTTTGTATAGAGATGAAATCCACTTTTAAATATAGTGTTTCTTTTGTATAAAATCATTTCACAAAAGATTATTATTTATTTTTGAAATGAATTAACCTCTAGGTGAACTACCTATAAATTGTGTGTCACAAGGGATTTATAAACAAATGTTTATTAATCGGTGGAATACACTTCATGGAAAATCTCTCCTTTATGAGATAGATTTCACTGAAAATTATTTCTACCTCACAAAATCTACTTCCTTCGCGTATTAAATTACATCATAATCAAATTTCAAGCATAAATAAATTTCTCTAGTGTTGGTGCTGTAAAATGAACATTGATCACTAAAAATGAAGTGATTTAGGGAACTTTATGTGGGAAATAGAATATAAAAAACCATCTAGTCACAATTACACTAAAGACCATTTTTCAATCAGGCCATACCACATATCACAACATCTACATGATTCAAATAGTATGTAAATTCATGTGTCTCACACTTTGAATCACTATCATTAACAAACAATGAGAAACCTTTATGGTTGCATCAAAATCAACACTTTCTTGAGAAAGGAAAATTCACCTTCATGTAATTATTTTATAGTCTTCAAACATTCCATGTGATCTCAATGCTTTTTCAATATTTCAACTCCCTTGTTTTCCCATATGGTTCATAATATCCATTTATGGTCAACACTAACATGATATTATATTTTTATTAACAAAAAATATCCTGTTTGATATTGAATAGTTTCTATATGGACCAATAATTTTTGTACATGAGAGTCCTCCATTTTCCAAAAAAATAACTCTTAAATTCCATGACCAAATTTTTTCCAAACATTGGAAAATACCACCACGAATAAAAAACATGATTTTCAAATAAACCTACTAGAAACTTGACAAATATCCTTTTCAATAAACACAATCAAACCCAAAAATACATTGAAGACCACATTAATGTAATTTTCCACCACATTTTTTAAATTTAATGAATTGGGTATAATTTGATATTCATATTTATAAAAAATTCATATATTAAATTATTGAGATGATTCAATTAATAAATAACTATATAATGGAAGATGTTCTAATGTGACCTAAAGCATAGTGAATTATGGATCATGCCCCATTGATGGGTATAATGAATTCAAAAGTGATCATATTTTAATGTGAACCCATTTTATAAAACTTCAAATTAAATTATGATAAATATTGATAATTATCTAATAAAAACACATATTGTAGATAAAAACATCATCATGAAGAATATAAATTTGAGATTAACACTTGAGAAGAATTAGATTATTGTAAGAATATGTTAAAAATGATAATTTATGAAAAGCTATTACATATGAATGATTATATGTGTTATAGTTATATCCTTCATGAGTAAATACGTATTTAAATTATTCAAAATGTGGATCTAAATTCTTCTCATAATCATAAAAATATTTAATTAGGGTTTTGAAGGAATTTAAATCTTGAATACCAAAGGGATTTTAGTATCTGGTCATATATTAAATATGATGGGATATGTAAATGACTTGGTTAGACTACTGGATTCATCAATTGTTATTATAGTTATATAATTAGTTATTTTATCAGACAAGGATATTTTATAATTAGAAGAATATAATTAAATAAATGTTTATAGTATATTTTAAAGCGTTGAGAAAAAATTATATAGGAATGAGATGTTTAGGTTTTGGTTCTTTATAGATAGTACACATGGGTAAATGTTTAAACCAAAATAATAATTGTTATTTTTATAATCTAATAATGTTTCTTCAATTAACTTTCTAATTCCATTGAACTGTGGAAATATCATGATGGAGTGATGATTCCATAATATAGAATGTAATAAGGTAACGAAAGGGTTTTTTTGTAACTCTATGGAATATATATGGAAGGTATTTGTGTTATAGAAAATAGTTCATTAGTTACTAAGATTATGTTATTCCAACTACACATTTTATAGGTTTTGTAAATATAAATGTTAAGAATAAAGGGAAAATTGAAAAGATATTATAGTTTTCATTCAAGTGATGAATCAAAAAATTGATACACTAAAAATTTGAATATAAATGAATTTATCTAGATTATATTAATCTGAAAAAAGTATTAGTATTTTAATTTTATTCCTATAAAATTATAAGATAATTCATTCATTGTCAAAGATATTTTAAGGGTAAACCGAAATGGAATGTTCAGTAGAAATTGCGTATGATTCATCAAAATCATTAACAAGTTTTGAGAATGAAACAATGATATATTTTATTGTATTGGATAAAGGTATTTTATCTAGTTTTTTGTTATAATATGAGGTAAGTTATTCCCTCCACCAACCTATAGTATTTTATAATTAATAAGGTCTTCATTTTCTATGATAAATTCTTTTAACATAAAGATTTCCATATACAATATATAAATAGTAGTTATTTTTTAAATACTTTTACAGAAAGGAAATAAGTGTTATTGAATAAAAACAAAAGAGTATATGTATCCTATCATGATATTATAAGAATAAGATGGTGTTTAAGAGTCTAGTGGGAGTATATTTGAACTTAGAAAAGTTCAATGTAAACAAATAAAATATTATACTATTCTAGAATTATATTTAATTCCATTTAGTATCATAAAGATTTTAGGATATGTATAGGTAATGGGAAATTCAATTAGTTACATTTATTTATGATGATAAACTGAAGTCAATATTTTATAAAGGATTAATCTAGTAAAAATAAAATGTGAATTTCACTATATAGTGTTTAATTTTTAGTGTATAATCCAAAAATAAATTAAATAATGTTAAATTTTTGTTATCATAAACTAGTGAATTTGAATTTATCCTAAAGGAGTTTTGTATGTTCTAGTATTTATTATGGTAAATAGGTATACTATTTTTGGGTAGATTGTGATGGAATTAGTTCCAATAATGATTTTTTTTACTAAGAGAAGTTCTATGTAGACTATATAATTTATTAACATTGTAATGTTATATATTTTAGAGGTAAGTAGTATCAATATTATTAAGGAGTTAAAAATTAAGAACATGATATGTATACATCACTATAAATAAAAAATGATTTTGGAATAGATTTTAATCACTAATGAGTTTAGTGGGATTTTTTTATCATATGATAACAAAAAGATATGCTAGGAATTGTATATAGATTTAAGGAGTTAACAAAACATCAATTTTTTTAAAACATAATACTGATGAGGAAGTATATCATATATGATATGATGGAAAATTTAATGGATAAGGTTTTTAGGGATTATTAAAAGTACCTTTAGGCATATAAAATGAATAATATTAAATCAAATATCCAATTTATCATTCTTTAACAGTAGATGCATATGTTTATAAAATAATATATATTTCACGTAATATAATGATTATTGGCTTCGCAAAGTATGGATTTGAGACATCCCAAACTAATGATTTATATGTAGTGTTATTTTTTATAAATAAATATTTAGGTATTCCCAATCTAGATTCTTGTGTGAGATATATAATATTCTCAATGGAAAAAAGTGTTTTTGTGCACTGGATGACCAATTAAGTGTAGCACATGATGTTTCATTAACAATTTATTTAGTATACCAGGGGTGAATAGACCATATAGAAATCCCAATTACTCCAAATTAGTGAGATAACATGTTTAACAACCCTTATACATTGATAAATTTATTAAAAAATCCTTGAGGATTATAAAATCAATGGGTGGTTGAGTATGTTTTTGATCATTTCATCTATAAGAACTCAAAAAATTTGGGATTTGTCCTCTTTTATGAATAATATAACATCTGTTCCCCTAATTGAGATAGAAATAAGGGTGGTCTAAAAAACTAGATAGTATATATAATGAGATTATATATTAGGATGAGGGGAATGTGATGTGTTCATCTTTGAAGATGACTAAATTGTGTTGTATTCATTGACCATGTTATTCTATACTCAATGTTATGAGAACATTATATATATATATATATATATATATATATATTGGACTGATAGTCACTATGTCCCAGGTTTACTTCATGTATTGGACAAATGTAACACATTATAGTGTATGATACTTTGTTATGTGATTAGTGTAAATGAGTATAATGATATATTAGTTTGATGGATATCACCCTAATCCTTTTATAGTGTGAGTAGAATAGATGATTTTCTAGATTCTACTCTTTTCTTACATGTATGGATCTGGAGAATCATTTTTTTTTCAATTATAAAATGTCCCATTGGGTTCACAAATTTTGGTTGACTATATAATGATTTATTTTGACCTCAAGACATAGTGTATACGTGTTTCAATGTAAATCTAAAAGAGTTATTTGATGGCTATTCACAAAGGATTTCATATGATGTGATAGATGGAGAAGTTAATAAAATATTTCCAAAAGTGATTTGGATGATATTGAAATCTTAGTTGGATATGATTTCACAAGTAATAATATATGATATTATATAAGGTTAAACGGTACAAAGTCTATTAGTATTTAGAGAATCTTCGATATTTATGGAGATATTATTTGAATCCTTCACACATTTGATGTTTTTTACCTTTACCATAGAGTATTTTATAAACAAGTCATATAACATGACATGAAGAAACCAATGATATGTGACATACCTCAGTTTAGGAATATCTCTATGTTTAATATTTCCATATCATATAGCCTTAGCAATAAAATATTATTATATGATTTGAGTGGGGGGGGGGTAATTATAAGGGAATGAAATATGATTTCATACCACATATACATCAATTATAGGTTACAATTGAAGTATATTATATTACTATCTCTCATGAAATCTATGTAGTCATAGGATATAAAAAACTATATCAAAAGAAATTATGTGGATACAATACCATTGGTTTAAATAGTCATAATGGATGAAATATCCACGATTTCAATCATTCAAGAGATGTTAAAAAAATTTAAAACATGGGATTAAATCACTCATGAATGAGATACATGGGTTTGTTGAAGCATTTTATAAAGTGATATAATTCTTGTGGGTCATCCAAGAGGTTTTATATGTAAGAAGTCCCAATTTGAGGATTGTGTTAGTACCTTATAATTAGAAACTCCCAGTCACCCAAGGATTTCTTATTCTATATATTTTTCTTATTGCGACACTATAATTTCATGGAGGGTGAATAACCTCAGTTATGTAATAAGGGATTAATGACAAACACATCAATAGATTAGGAGGTGTGACTTATTTTAATTATAACATTTTTGATCATTATCAAACATATTATTAGATGTCTGATATTGATGTTGTGCCAATATTGGTATAAGGTACATGAGTAAGATATATGTTTCAATTCAGTTTATCATGATTTAACTTATTCATATGTAGAGAAATCTTATTGAGAATCTTGATAATTATTAATGACTCTAATAAGTTTTCTTAGACCCTTATGAATCCATGAATATACCTAAAGATGTACCCAATATATGGTAATTAAAGATTATACAGTTACATTCCATTATTACCATATTTTAGGGTTAGAGAGGTTTTTGAGGGATGTTGTTATATTGGAGTATAACTTAATGATTTACATGCATGATCAGTGAAATTATACATGTCGTGTTGATGATTATATGTGCATCTGATGCATTTAAATCAGATTTCTTTGAGAACAAAACAACTCTATTAGGTTTGGAGTAGTGATAGTATACTGATATATAGTGGGAACTCATAGTATAGATGTACAACTCATCTATCAATGACTGGAGTGGTTAAATGAATATGTATGAGAATGATTCTCAGGGATGAAATTACAAAATTTACCCATGTATACACCATGATAATTTTTAACTTCTTACACTTATAGCCTATTGAGTTTTAAAGATGATATGAATTTCATATAAAATTAAAAAATGTCAAAGGAACATAAGGAATTAGAGAAAATAATTAAGAGGGTAGGTGAATCAGTAATTTAAAAATTCATTTATGTTTCTTCTCTGAAACAACCTCAACCACAACTTAGAGTGATTCTTGGATCACTATTAAACACAAACACTCTTTGAGAACACATATGATTTACAAGGTTCAACCTCCAAATTGAGAAGGCTAATCTTTGTCATGATCCAGATTCACTAAGACCACATGGACCACTAGTACAAATATGTAGATTAAAATGGGTAGGTATTATATGATAATAATGATAAATGTATCAAGAATGTATAGTGCTTACACAAATTTTATAATAATATAAAATTTTGTCTTTTGACATCAATAATGTCTCAAACTAAACTATAATACTATTCAAGTTGTTATAGGGGTAAATATCTTTTTTCTTCTTCCACCAATATTATAATATGTTACCTTTTATTTTTTTCTCTATGAAAACTACACAACCTATTCTTCTTCAAATATCACAAATAACATATATGTGTATCTCTCTCATAAGAAGTTATTCTCACCACCTATTATTGTTATCCATACATGAATGATACTATATTGATAATTTATTTATTTATTTTATCACAAACAAAATAAACATATACTGTTTTTATTTTTATTTGAAATTAAAATTCAAACATGTAACTTCTTATATCTATTATTATGTCTTCTCATTCTCATCGCTTCATTATTAATATTTTTTAATCTTTATTTAAATCATTATGATATTTTTCCATGTATTGTATTATAGAAAATTATTTATTCAGTAACCATTATTTCTCTTTTTTTCATAATATATCTTCCTTGTTGTGGGATTTTTTCTTACTTGTATAAAATGTTAAAACCCATTTTTTAATGTTTTGAACCTTGAAAACTATATTTTTAATTATATAAATAAATTTAATTATATATTGAATGATTTTTGACCCAATAAAATACAAAAATGTTTTCCCACTAAAGTTTACATATTTTAATTTTTAAAATGATAAGAAAATATGTCCAAACCTCAAAATTTTACACCCTATGTTGATAGAGAAAACTATGTTAGATAGCATATTTGATACACAACACACAACCCATTAAACAATTATTATTTGAATATGACCTTTTTATACTTTTTATTAAATATTATTATATAGTTAGGATTAAATACTTTATAAAAATGAATATATCCGAAAAATATTAGTAAATAATTACTATATAATCAATAGTTTTATAGTAATATTGTTTTTGTTCTCCAAACAATGTTTTTTTTTAAAAATTATTTTTATTTCCATTTATGAAAATATATTATGATTATATTCTAGAAATTTTTTATTTTTTAATTTATAAAACAAGATAAATTATTATGTCATCTTATAAAAATTATCTTTTGGTGAAAATTCGGGATGTTTTAGAGAAATATATATTTTTTAGGGAATGCTGAAAAAAAAATAGTTTTTTTATAAAATTGTCATTTCCTTTGATAAATAAAAGAACATAAAAGTAAAATTATTATTTCAATTTGATATCAAGGTAACAAAAATATTCCTTAGTAATATTTAATTAAATTAATTACATTTAAATCATCCTTATATCAGATTTCAATGCAAGTTCATTTTTTTGGATTACAATTTTTTTTCTTGAAAACTGTATTAAAATGCATAATATTTATCAATTATAATATATTAAAATAACAATAAAATGATAATTATTTAACAAAAATTTTAATATCACATATATGTCCTTATTTATTGAAAGTTATATAATGAATATTTCTAGTTATAAAGTTAATGAAAAATCATCTTCTCCATGAAAAATACATTATTATGAAAACCGCATTCCATAATTCTTGTGGGTTTTATTGGAAGTTGATTTCCTTAACTTGAATGTTTTTATTTTGATAAAATGGATTAAATATTTTGAATCATTATATTAAAAACAAGGTTACATTTTCATCTTTATTTTTGGAAAATTTGAATATTAACTATAGTAAATAGTTATTTCCATGGCTAAAGGAAAATAAGTTAATTTAGTGTAAAATAATTAAAGAGTAGAAATAATTTAACAATTATTTAAATAAATTTACCTCTAATATTAAGAATAATTATATATTCATTTAATTGAAATAATAATTTTATTTTTTTTTTCAGTTTTTTTCTTTCTAAATGATTGAGTAACCATTTTGACAAAAATTATATTTTGATACAATACAACAAAAAATGTATTTTTGATTTATATTAAATTTAAATTATGATTTTCCTCATGAAAAATTTATTAATTGAATTAAATTTTGATAAAATATTGGTATTAAATTATTTTGGTTAAATTAAATTATAATAAAAATTTTATGATGTAAAATATAATTTTTATAATGGTTTGAAATTTTTTTATAAAAAACCCTCATTTATCAATAAATGTAAATTTTATTTTAAAATTGAAAATAAGATATTTAAAAATTTATTCTGAAAAAATAAATATTATTTTTAAAATCATATTGTCAAAATTATCCAATGGTCATATTTACATAATTTTTTCAGAAGTAGAATTGTTAGGTACAAATTAAATACGGTATAAATATATGGTGCGTATCATGAAATCACAATGAATACAAATAGACATAATAAAATTTATAAAATAGATGCATGATAAAAAAATGTGTTTAAAAATTAATATAATATGAATTTATGTTTATTTAATTAATATATAAATCTTGTATGAATGCTCCAAAATCTATATTATATTTTGTGTTTTTAAAATCATTTCTATAAGAACATGACTCACTTCAACATCATCAATATTAATTTATTAATAATTCTGGTCCTTGTACTTATAAAATAATTAAAAACACCCCTCTTTTTCAGAAACCATAGTGAAAAACTAGGTTATGGTTTTGTTTTGATTATTTTATTATATAGAATTAAAAACATCTATTTGGGAAATAATATAGAACTCCCCTATATGTTTCTATATAAAAACACTATATATCCCACTAATATTCAATAAAAACCATTTATAACATCCATAATATTCCATCCCCTCTCTATATTCCTCCCATGGTTCCACCATGATCTCAAGATGCTCCTATAATGCTTGTGGGAATCATTCACTCAAGGTAATGGATTTCTCTATTCACATTTCCTTTCAAGAACCTTCTTTGTAATTAGCCTTTTTAATCTCATTTTTTATGTTTTCATGTATTTATAGTGATAACCATATAGTTCAATTGATTATTTAATAATTATATATCATTTACACCTTCTCATTATAGCATTTACGTAAGCTATTACTGTGTTGAAATTTAGTAATAGATATCCCACTCTCATATTTTTATCAAGAACCTCTTCTATTTTGTTTATATTTATTTTTATTTTTTCTTGTTGGGATATATTCTTTAATATGAACACCCCTTAATATGCTGAAATATATTAAGGGATTTTTATCTTCTCATTTCCATTCATGAACATTATTTTTAAATATCCTTTTGAATATCAGTTGGTTATATTTTCATGTCTATATAATGATACCTATAGTATTAAATTTATTATATAATAACGAGAGATCATTTTACCCTCTCATTATTACATTTACCTAAGCCATTACAATACAATTATTCAGTGAGGAATCTACCACTCTCCTATTTTTATCAAGAACCACTATTATTTATGCCTCTTAATTTATTTTCTATCATATTTATATATTCTATTAAATTTCCCCATTATTTTCCATTTTATTTAAAAATGACGATAAAGCATTTTTGGCCCCATTAATCCGTCCCATGAACCTTTTTGTACTCCTGTTACAATGTCTAAATTTATTAAGGGATCCTTTACATATCCTATTTATTGAATCTTCTTATAAATATTATTCCCTTTATTCCCAATTAATAATGATGGTGTATTCTTTTATAGATCCAACTTATTTCCCATTTTTTCCATATGATTATATACCCCTTTCTCTCTCATAAAATCATTTTGTGAATATTTATGTATTGCTATTATGGTGATGAAATTTCACCACGATATTCCATGGAAAAAAATTATGTAGTGAAAATGTGTAATCATTTATTATAATGGATGTTAAACATGAAGCACGTATGTATATTTTATTTGGGAAAACATGTATGTATTTTACACTACTTGATCAAAGAATAAAGTTTTATGATAATTGATTCTGTGTTGTATAATCTATGCGAAAAACTTATGCATTGGAATAAAATGAAAGTGATGGGTGAGCCAAGAATTATACAGCTCTCCAATACATTGGGATGTATATTAGTCTCACAAGTCATCATTCAGGGGATTATGGAGTGAACCTAAACAATATTTGGGATTTTTCCATTTTTATTTCTCAGTGGTTATCATTGACCTATATTTATGATTCAATTTTTAAAGTTGTTTACAAATTTCCATGTTTCATTTATTTTATCATTCTTTACCATACATCATTGTCGATATTTATCTTTTAGAAAAATACTAGGTTCCATTATAATTACTATTATCTAATATTTAATATATTATTCATGTTATTCGATGTGTATTTCCTTACTGGGATTTATTGATAACCCATTTATTACATATGTGCTAAGGTTATCCCTTGTAGTTTCAAGAACAATAAAATAATATGAGAATGTTAAGGATGTTTTCAATAACATCGATGAACCCCCTATTTCATGTAGTTATGTAATGTTACTCATTCCAAAAGACACTAGAATTGTTGACCTTACAGGTTGAATTTTATGAAATATTATATAAGAAGTCATGAATTAATTTCTAATAAAGATGAGGGTTTATATAGATGGAATGAAAGGAATTTTTAGTTATTTTGGGGATTAGGATTAGAATTCACTATTGAGATACTCAGGGTAAGACTAAACTTAATAAGGCATACCAATAATTTGGTTTTAGTATAGAATATGTGGTTTCCATTAAAATACATCCCTATATTCATACTATAAGTGGATGTGGATCATGAACATATGTACGAAGAGATAAAACCTAAAAATAGTGTGTTGGGAAAGAATCGGCCGAGAACTGTTTATGAAAATTTACTTTGTTACAGATCAATTTGACACTCCCTAGGGATATTCTTTGTTAAATACATATGCTCATTATGAACAATTGTAAATAAAAAAATTCCAAAATATTTCAATGTTAGGAAATAGATGATGGATAAAAACAATTAAAGACTAAAAATTCACATGTTAAGTAAATACTTTTCATTTATATGATATCCATTTAATGTTATCAGATTCTAGATTGTTTGTTTTTAAGTATAAATACACTCATCCTGAATTTTCCCTTTATTATAGTCAAGTTCTCGAAATATGAAAAACTAATTCAACAACCATTTTGATTGGTAGTGTGATCACATCCCAAGTGAGATTTCCTAAAATTGCGAGAACTAAAATAAGATATATTCATATTATACCAAACAAGCTATCACAAATCACAATTAACATTTGAAAAGTTTTTAAAATAAAAAAGACACCAAAGAAGTGGTGGATAATGTCTTAGGGAAAATAATTTGATAGATGTGAGAAAGGAAAAAATTTTCAATATCTCATTTTTCCAAAATGTGTAAAGTTATTGAAAGGGAAATTACATAAATGAAAATTTAAAGTGTTTTATGTGTGAAAAAATAGGTCACAAAGTAGCTAGTTTCCATAAAAAGAATAAAGAGTGTGATGGACGAGAATAAATTATGTGATATAGAACCCCTTTTTTGTTAAATGTCTTATGATTATAGAATATGGGAAATATCCGAATCAATTCCATAATATAAGGGTCAAACCATATAATAAGAACTGATGATATAGAAATGATTTAACATAAAGGATTAAAATATTTATGAATTAGAATTTGAGAACTATGTTGTAGTAGTAGTTTATCAACATCATTATAGATAAGATAATCATTAAATATCTATGGACTATACCACAATAGTTTTTAATTATGTATCTAAAATATATATTGAATAGAATTGATAACCTATAAAAGCGATTTAATGATAATGTGTTATTTAATAAAACACATGATTGATTGATTGATAACCAATGAAATGTTTTTGATGTGGGAATAAAACTAAAAGTCATGGGATGATATGTTTAAGGATTATATTATGTTTAAAAGTATTGATATAGTTTTTAATGATTTATGTGATGGAGGTTTTCTATGATTAATAATATTATGGGAAACAAATTACATGATCAATTTTCTTTTTTGATTTTGAGGTGATTAATGATATTTCAGGATATTTTTTAATGGATTGAGGTATATATACCCAATAGGTTTAAAATAATGCATTATTAGAGTGGAATAATCCTATGTTTTAAGAGGATTAGGCTAAATGGCATGAGAAAACATTTAAGTTAAAAAATCATTTAATGTATAAGTTATTTGGGTCATTTGGGATATATGTGTATTTTATTTAAGGAATAATCTATGACTAAACTTTTGGATTTTAATGTAATTATAAAGATCAATGTGTTAAGGTTTTTTAATATTTATTATTATATTAGTTTATACAGCCCATTTTGGATTTGGTAATGTTAAGGTCAATACATTATTGTTCTTTGGGGGATAATGTGATTTGTTAGATACTTATTCTTCTAATTCATACATAAATAATTTATTATATTGATTACTCATCATTTGGAGAAAAGATGGTATTATAGTGGAAATTGATTAATGAATGAAATTATACTTGTGAATAATGAATATTTCCTTATGAAATAGTCTAGGTGGTAAATTAATTCCTTACCTCTATTAAAATAATCTCGAAACAAAAATGTTTTCATAGTACATTCATTTTCTATAAATTGATGATCTATTCACCCATTAGAGATTTATGTTTATTGGTCATTGATTTTTTCCGAACCATGTTATCTATCACACTATATTTGTTCATTGGTTTTTTCTCTTGTGAATCTATTTATTCAATTCCTTCTAGTTTTATCATTCTTTTAATCCTATTTATGTGATGAAATTTGTACTTCACTTTCACACTTTTAATGTGGATATTTTATCAACCGTTTTGGATGTGGTTTTTCAATGAAGATATTTTAATATTTCAAAGAATTTATTATTGATATCATGTATAAATAGGTATGATGAAATTTATTAAATTGGGAAGAATGTAATGTCCTTAGTTTTTAGAAGAGAAAACAATGTTTGATAGTGTATGTGATACACGACACCCATCCAAAATAAACAATTATTATTTAAATATGACAGTTTTAACCTTTCCATTAAATTTTGGTATATAAGTATAATTAAATAAATTATAATATAAATATATATACAATAAATTTATAAACACTTTGTTAATAATGGATCAATTCTTGATAATGTCTTTTTATACTCTAAAAGTTGTTTTCATCAAAAATGATTTTTATTTATTTTTATGAAAGAATATTATTACATTTTTTCCTGAACATTTAGAAAATGTATTCAATAACATGAACTACATTTTCATATCATCATATAATAAATATCTTAGGATAAACAATTTATATTTTTGGGAAAATATTGATTTTTTAGTGAATTGTGAAAAAAAACATTTTTATGTAAAATTGATATTTATTTTGATAAATTAATAAATATTTGTAGTAATATTATTCTTTTAGTTTTATATATAGTTAAAATATTTATTTTTAGTTATATTTAATTAATATTATTACATTTAAATCTTATTTATAAATTTTTTTAGTTGAAACTTCATTTTTAGGATTAAAAACATATTTGTTCTGAAAACTTTTAAAAATGTATAGAATTTCCCTATTAAAATAATTAAAATATACCTTATGGAAAATTATTTAATTGAAAATTTTATATTTTATATTTATCTTTTGGAATTGATATTTATATAATGAATATTAATAGTTGTGGAGTTAATGAAAATTAATTTTTTTCTTGAAAAATACATTTTTTGGAAAAACTATGTTCCATCATGCTTGTGGGTTTTATTTTAAATTAAATTATTCCAAATACATGAATTTATTTTAATAAAATGGATTCAATATTGGTATTATTAATAATTAATATTAGGTAACATGGTATACTTGGATTTTGGATAATATAAATAGTAATTGTAGAAAATATTTATTACCACGGTAAATAGAAAAGAGGTTAATGATGGGTAAAAATCATTTAAGAAATACTAGAAACAATATAACCATAATCATATGAATGTTAATATTTAATTTCCATTAAAATATTTATTATATTTATTAATTATTTTTTAAAAATTTATAAATGATTGAGTAATTAGTTTGGTAAGAATTATATTTTGATACGAGAAAAAAGAAATTATATTTTTGAGTAATATGAAATTCCAATTAATACATTCGTTGTGATAAATTAATGTATTAAATTATATTTTAAAAAATTATTATTGTTAAATTATGTTTTCATAATTTAAATCATAATATAATTTTTATGATATAAAATTTATTTTCTATAGCGATTCAAAAACAATTATTTTTCCATTACTAATAATTTCTCAATAAAAGTCAATTCCATTTAAAAAGTGAAAATAAATATATTTAAAAATTTATTTTGGAAAAAAATATATTTTTTTTCGGAATCACTATGTTAAAATTATCTAATGGTGATTTTTCAAGACTTGTTGAGAGAGTCTAATATTCAGGTAAAAATAAAATTTTGAATTAATTTATGATGCATATTATGACATTATAATGACCCAAAAGTGTTTTAATAAATGTCTTAAATTGGACACACGATAAAATATATTTTTAAACATTAAAATAATTTGATTTTATGTTTATATAATTAATTTTTTAATTCCATTATGCATCCTCCAAAACTTATATTATATTATATGTTTTTAAAATCATTTCATTAATAACTGACACACCTCCTCATCATAAAGGGTAATATTTTATTAATTTTGGTCCATTAACTAATAAAATAAGAAAAACCACATCTATTTGGATGACACCATGGGAAAAAACCATGGGGGTTGGGGCTTTTGATTATTTTACTATATAGATTCCAAAACATATAGTTGGGAAATAATTAAGAAATAACCACTCTTTTTCTCTAAAAACCCACCCATGATCGCATTTTCCTTCACTAAAAAAACATTTATCTTGTTTTAAATATTAACTAACCTCTATATAGTCCTCCCATGGTTCCCTAAATCTATTAATAACATGCTAAAAATCTTTTGGGAATCACTCCCTCAAGGTAGGGGATTTATCTCTTCTCATCTCTATTCAAGAATATTTTTTTGTAATTAGACTGTTGAATCTCAACTGGTTATTTTTATGCCATTATAATCCAAATTATAAAATCTAATTGCTTATATAATAAAGGGATTTTTTATCCCCCTCTCCTTACTTAATATACATAAATTTCCACTACACTGAAATTTAGAAAGGTGTCTCCCACTCTCCTCTTCTTATTATTGACCTATTTTATGTTAGGTATCTTAATATATATATTTTCATGTTGATATTTATTCTTACACAACCCCATTAATGAAAATTTTATGTTTTTTTTATTATATACATCTTTCACTCTCTTTAGTCCCACCAATGAACCTTTATGTATATTTTTTACTATACTGAAATTTTGTAAGGTATTTCTATCTTCTCATTTCCAATCAAGAACCTTCATTATAATTATCCTTTTAAATCTAAATTGTTTATTTTCAAACATATTTTTAATTATCCCTATACTATCACGTAAATTATATTATTATTAGATACAATTTATCCTCTACCATTATTGAAATTTCCTAATATTTTATTTTGCTGAATTTTAGTAAGGTATCTCCCACTTTAATTTTTTTATCAATCACCTTTTTTATATTATGTCTGATAATTCCCATTTTTTCATGTTGGGATATGTTCTTCCATATCCCTCTAAATGTCCATTTTATTTCTAAATTAAATAAAAACCCTTTTAATCTCTTTAATACATCATAGTAATCTTTATGTACACCCATTACCATATTGAAATCTAGCAAAGGATCCTTTCCTTATCCTATTTATTCAAAAATATTATTCATTTTATGTCTTTTTTTGAATACATAATCTTGGAATATTATTTTACAAATACCTCTTACTATCCATTTTTTGTCCTAATGATTAGATTCACCTATCTACCTCATCAAACCATTTTATGAGTTTTTGATCACTGTCATTATGCTTTGGGGGAGTTCATAGTGATTTTCCATGCCAAAGAATTTTGTATTGAATACCCATACCCATTTTTTATCAAGTTAATTAACCTTTAAGAACATATACATTAATAATTTTATAAAAAACTTATGTTTTTAAAACTCCATTACTATTTAATAACATGTGATGATGAATGATTCCATGTTGTATAATCAATATAACACACTTTTTCATGTGACTGAAATGAAAGTGAATGGTGCACCCAAAATTATATAGAACTCCAATCCATTGGGTACTGTACTAGTCTCATGATAAATCATTCAAGGTATTAGGGATTTATCATAATCAATCATGATTTATTTTCCATCAAGATTTATATTTGGTTATCCTTGACCCATATTTAGGATTCCATGTTTAAAGTTGTTTCCAGATTTCCATGTTTCCTTTATGTTATCATGATTTATTATGCCTCATTGTTCATATTCATGATTCACACCATTTTATATTCTATAAAAAAATATGTTCTCTAACATGTAATACTTCTTTCAAGTTATTCCATGTTTATTACCATAATGAGTTTTATTTCTCACCCATTTTTTATGTATGTTCCCAGGATTTCTCGTGTAGTTTTATGAACAAAGAAATATTATCAGAATGTTGATGATGTTTTTAATTTTTTTGTTGAAGTCTCATTTTATGTTGTTATGTAAGATACCAAATTACCAATGTCACTAGATATATCGATCTTTTAGGATGTATAATGTGTAATCTTAGGTAATAAATCATTAATTAATGTGTGATAAAAAAGTGGATTTCAAAAAAAAACATTCACAATGTTTGGAACTATACATAGATACCGACATTGTAAAGAATTTAATTAAATCTATGAGATGTTCCATCAAATCTATAAAGACATTGGTGAATTCTATTAACTCTATGTTACACCACATAACTCCATTATAAAATATAAAGAGTTTATAAAACAACTCTATGAACTCCATCAACACTACATTATTCATAAAATAACTCTACAATATCTATCATGTCTAAACCAATCGTTATCCACTATATGGATATTATCATGCATGGAATATATAGAAGAATCCAACACTTTTAAATTATTCCAAAAATTATATGATACCTTGGACATATCAATTTATTTTATAAATTACAAGAAATCCAAAAATCAACTCAAATTGTTTTATATTTTTTTAGTATCTTAAAAATTGATTATAATAATCATCAAGAACTCCCTAAATAAATAACATCCTTTACATTGAATAAATCTTGAATCAACACATGATTTTGAACATGATTTTGGTGATGAAAATAAAATAAAACCCAAGAATAAAACACACATTAACCTTATAAAATATTTATTCTTTAGATAAATACCATATTCTAGAGGAATCCATTAATGTTAAAATCATATTATTTTTAATGGGATCGATTGTCTCCCCATGTACTCAACAACTTTGGAACTGCTCTTGGGATAAAAAATCCCCCTATTTATTTTACAGGAAACTAGGGAACAAAATTCTCAAACAAAGTCTAAATTATTATGAATAGATCATCACAAAATAATTATAATCCTACTTGAGAAAACATGGTATAGGGAATAAGAAAATTGAATAATAATATCATGATATCCACAAGAAATATTTATTTAAATTCCTCTTCATCAAACAACATAATACTGATACATCTTAATGAAAGTTTACCACCTGAAAATAATTATCTAAGTAAATAAATCATCAATATACTCAATTTTTCTTCATAATAAAAAATTTATCCCTGAAACATGTTAAATAATAATTTTTTTTCATGCACCTGAACAAAATTATTATAATATTGCACACATGCACTTCCTGAAATTACATATTTCACATTTTAATAACTCTATTTAAATACATGTTTTCCAAATGATATCTCTAAGTAAAATGGTTAATAAAATTATATAAATCCCATTTAAATAATGTTCTACCACAATGTAAAATCATAATATAAAAACATAAATGAATATTTTTTTCACTTGAAACCATTTGAAAACAATATCAAAAGAACAATATTGGTGTGGGGACTCAATTCACATAACATAACATTGATTGGAGTGAAGTCTAATACCCATTATCAACCTCAACCATTGAAATTAATCCTTTATAAATGGGCTTGTAAAAAATATCATCAAATATAGAATTTTTAGGAAAATATTATAGCTTCAATTCATTTACATCCATAAGATCTTTTATAAATTCATGCTTTATATCAATGTTCATTGAACATACATATTGAACTAAATTATATGTTATATTGATATCACCCTGATTATCTTGTCAAAATGAGGATTAAATTAAATTTCTACCTAGATGTATTCTAATCATATTTTCATCTAAATAACCATTGTTCTGGTATGAGTATTACATATATATTCTTTATGATTAGTTCTCAAGGTTATTGGATTCTAATTCATTTTATTTAAAAAAACACATGTTTATCTAATTACAAAAAAACAATATATTTTGGCTTCATATTATCAATATTTATACCAATTTTATACTTTTATAAAAATTAGATTGATATTTCCATTACTGTTATATTGTAAACAGAAAGTTTTAAAATTTTCTATAATTAAGAATACTCATTTGAGAACTAAGAAAGGACTATTTTGGTTCACTTTGATAACTATAGGACTGTTTGAAAACATGAAACAAATATAATTCCTTGAAGATGTAAACTATAAAAGACTTACAATCAATTACCATAATATATTTCGATCTAATTATTTTCAATGACCATGATTGGAGAGCTCATCTCAAACTAAATTTATAGTAAAAACGGATCTTGGATACTCTATTCTAAAACATCCAAGTCCCCTATAATAATTTTTTTTATAAAATAATAATTGGATTCCTCTTTAGAAATCTCTTGTAAAAGATTATATATGATCTCTACATAAATATAAATTACAAATAAAATTTTCATCTTTTGTGAAAATTAATCACAATATTCTTCTTCAGTTCTAGTAAATATTATGTAATATATTAAAATAATAACACTGTGAGACACCTCCCTAAAAATGTGGTTATTGCCCACAATTTATTTTTAAAATTTTAAATTTAATATATGAGTTTTTTTATAATACAGTTCTCTTTAATATTATTTCATCCCATAAAAATCATTATTAACCCTAAAAAATATAGTTTTCATCATTACCATGAGATAATCCAAAAGGTTTTTCCTTATAAACATCTTCCTCCAATTAACCATTGAGAGTGAAATACATGATATCCATTTAGAATATCTATTTTTTCTTTTGATAAAATAGAAATAGAAATTATAATGTTTTCCATCACCGCCAATGGTGAAATATTGTTATCAAAATTTAATCATTCTTCTAGAAGATAACTCAAATATACAATTATTTAATTTTTCTCAAAACCTTACCCTATTCATTACACTTGGTATGGAATAACTATTTAGTTTAAATAAAATTTCTATTTTCTATATTATTTACCAAATACCATGTTTTGTTCTTATTTATCTAATCCAACACATTCTTCATTTCTTTAACTCTTATACTATAAATTTTTTTCCACATTTCTTGGTTTAGCTTAAGAAAACAGTGAAGTATATGATTCTGGCCTCAATTTTGTTTGAGTATGACTCTATATTCCTTAATATATAATGATATTTTGGATTTTAAAATTTTTATTTATCCTTGAAGAGATAAAATTATTTATTAATCATCAATTGAACTGGTTATGTAATCATCTTTAACTTTTATTTATTTCTAACATTCACTATTCTCATTTATTTCACCTTTTTCTTTACCAAAATTGATTTATATTCATCCATTATTGAACTTGATTATAAATATTATCACATTTATTTGACTAGTCGAACACATTCACAAAATAATAATGAGTAATATTGCATTTTACATTATTATAACAATGGTATATTCTTCAATTTGGAGGATATGTTTGAAAAATTACATCTATAACTCTTTTTTTTTCAATCATTCCCAGATTTAGTCTATTGACTTTGAAAATAAATGATCTCCCAAATAGTATATGTTACTATAAACTTTGAGACTTTTGAAAGTAATCTCATATGAAAACATATAAATATTTAGAATTTTTAATTTTTTTTATATAGACTGCTACAATAATAGGTTATCCCAAAAAATTCTTATATTTATCATGCTCGACATGCATAGTTTGATATGTATCCACAAAAAAAATATTTTTATTATTAAACCACATCATTTTTAATGGTGTTTTTATGAAACTATGTTCTTGTTTAATTTCATGTTTCTCAATAAAAGCTTTAAAATTTTCACTTGTATATTCAACATCATCATTTATTCTGAACTTATATAATGAGAAACCACAATCCTTCACATAACTACTTCTAAAACTAATAATTTTTTTAGAGCCTCATAATTGTATTTCAAAAACCAAAGACAAATATATATAGGAAATTCAACAACAAAGGAAATAAAATACTATTATAAATTTATCAATTTTTTTCTCTTTAGCTGAAAATGTCTGAATGGATTGGCTCTAGAGGATAAGTAGATTGATTATCATCCTTCTCACCTGAAGTGTTTACTATAATTCCATTTTTAAATTTATAACATATCTAATGTAATGACCTATATTCTAGGAGCCATTAATTGTTTCCTAATAATTTTAAATAATTTTTCTCTATTCTTTAAAAATAATTAATTCTTTATTAGATAATAGTACCCATTAGATATGAACCAATCTAATAATAATTTATTCAATTATTATTTAATAGTAAAATATATGTATATGAAACCTTGTCTATAATACAATGGATTACTACACATCTTGTATTATTAAATGCGTTGAAACATAAAAAATTTATTGGGGGAAATATAACTAAAATTATAATATAGTTAGAATAACAATCTCTTTTAGATAATTTTCTCATTTTAGAATCTCCATTAGTCTAACAAAACCTATAGTGAAAAAGAATACAATGAAAGGAGAAGTAATATTTTCAGATCTAAAATGAAAACTACGGAAATGAGAAGTGTGAATGGAATAAGTTTTATAAGAATATATATAGGAATTAAATATGGTAATTGTAATGATGGTCATTGAAAATATGGTCATTGTAAAAATTAAATTTTAGAATATAAATAAATAACTATTGGTACTTGATAAAGAATAGTTAGTCTAAAAGTAATTATTATTTTTATATAAATAATTTATTATGTAATGTATACTGTTTTGAATAAAATAAATTAACAAATTAAAATATTATTATTTATTAACTAATATAATAACATCACATAAACTATAAATTGATATGAAATAATATTAAGAACAAATAATATTTAAAAATTATGTTTTCCAAAAAATAAAATATATTTAATAACATATATATATATTAAACTAATTATTTAATTTATAATACACATGTTTAACAATTTTAATAGCAAGTAATATTTTACAATTAAAAATGATTTTACGTGCATATATTAAAAATTAGACACCATCACTTTTAGAAATAAATTTTAAAAAATTTATTTTACGTTTTAATTCAAAATTTCAATATTATATACCAATATAAATTTAATTTTTATGTATAAAGACTATATTAGTAATTATTTTTATTATTACCATGAAAATGGTAAACCAGTTTTTTTTAAAAGAATTGTTTTATTTATATCGTTTAATTTTTTTTATAATAAATCAAAATTACATAAACTAATTAATGAATAAAATATTATTTTTAATCTCTAAAATACCTATATTAATTTTAATTCAATTTTAAATAAATATTAGATATGATGAATGAACTCATAATTGTTATATATCATTTTTAGAAATTTTTTATATATTATATATTTTAATTTTAAATATTATTTTGTCATATTTATAATTTAAATTTGTTTGAATTATGATTAAATTTTTTGTCAATTTTTTTAATGTTTTCACATTATATTTATATAAAATATTTAAATTACTTAGTTGAAAAAGTATTTACCAAGGTAAAAAAAGAAAAAAATGTAAAAAACATACGCTAAAAGACTTAAGTTGTTTAAAACACATAGGGAAGGCCTCATATGCAGATTATTCAACCCAATATCTTCCCAAACACCATAATTATGCTATTTTGGTGTCATTGAACCAGAAATTTTCTAAATTTATCATGAAAGTGTAAAGGGAATTAAAAGAAGATCCATTTTCCACAATTATAAAAGTGGACCCCTTTAACCAATCAATTGTTACAACTCTTATTTTAATATACCCTGAAAATATTCCCAAATTTTTTTTACAAGAATTAATTTTATCATGCCTAACCACTGGTATCTAGATGTAAGATTTAGTAATTCACTTCCAACAAAATATCCAAGAGAAGATCAAGATTCCAATGTATGTATTACATTTTTCATTAATTTTCTGATTAATCATTATCTTCTAAATTATTTATATCAATAAAAATATAATGAAATAAATATAATTATCAAATTGATATATTATTATATTAATGAAATAAAAATAATTTATTCATCTATATCAGATAATAAAAACAAAATCATTATTAATGCATTGTGCAGACTACCAATCCCATAAAGTGACATCTTCCATTTTCCATCACCACTAATCATTTATGATAAAAAGTATTTAATAGATGAATAAGTATTATTTATAATTTAAATATTATATAGTATATATAATATTAAATTTTTTAATTCACCTTCTTTCCTCTGATTCTTTGATTAATGGAAGCATTAATCAAGTGTACCAGTGATATATCACATCCATGGGAAATGAGTTTCATTTTTCACTAATAAAAATCAAGGATTGAAGTAAAAATATTCATAAGGTTCAGGAGATAGGTGTTCCTACTCCTAAAAATTTTATTATAAAAATAAAAGTAACTGAAAATAAATTACAAAGGTGATTTATAGAGATAGGAATACACATTACCACATGCATCTACTTCAACCAAAGCAGAAAAAATCCAGGATTACAATAGACCATCTTGAAATAACCTCCATAATTTATTTATGGGATAGAACATCAGAAACAAGATTAGTATCCCTATAAACATGTGAAAAATCAAGGCAGATGAAATCCACAATATGATGAAAATCAATATAATATGGTAACAATATTCATGGTACATTTCTAGAATGATCATTAAGAATTTGAACTTCCATACATGAATCAAATCAAACTTATAACAAACTCTAACCATGATGAACCACATACCTATCTTCCATGATCATGACTATAATTCAGCTTTAATTGCAATACTATTCACAATAAAGTTATAAAATATTCCCTTAACAAGACCTTGATGAGTGTGAAAGACTCCAACACAACAAGATAGTCCCAGTGCACCTGACACTTCCCGGTCAATATTGACCTTCTGCCACCTTAAGATCATAGGAATTCACCTACTATATTTATCCACTAGAGGTTTCTTGGACCTATAACAAACACCCAAAGACCTCAAGATAACCAATTCAGAAACATCATTATGTATTGAGTCAGTATGAATTTTGGA
Organism: Viscum album; assembly: GCA_963277665.1. Taxonomy (NCBI): domain Eukaryota; kingdom Viridiplantae; phylum Streptophyta; class Magnoliopsida; order Santalales; family Viscaceae; genus Viscum; species Viscum album. The sequence continues at coordinate 703,628,975 of OY728127.1, forward strand.
TGTAGACAAATTTCCCTATAAGTTTATCTAAAACCAATATGAAAATAAATGGAATGATTATCAAAAGATATTCCATTCATTTACCTCTAAATAAAGGAGATAACAATATATGTTACATTGAAGAGAAGATTCTAGGTTTTCTAACTAAACCCAACATTGTAAATGGAAATTAATAACCATCAATGCTCTCCATATCAATCATGCATTTAATCAATCCATGTATATAATCCCACAAACTTTTTTTAAAACAATAGTAGACAAAAACATGAGAAATAAATTCCATGGATTGTAAACATAGATATAAAGCATGATCTAAACATATACATGCATGTTTTATTAGAACTTTCAAATGAAACTGATTCCTATAAATTTTCCTCATTAGAAGCATGCTGTCTAGAGAAAGGAAAGGCTTCCTGATTCCTAAATTCCACAATGGTATATTGATAGTGAAATCACAGGAAAACCTATAACATTCCTTAGTATTAAACATTCAAGTAAGATTTAGAGTCCAAATAAGAACATACCTATCAACATACTTGTACCTGAGGAATTCCAGGAAAACAAGTTATAAACACCATCAATGCATTAAAGATATTAAATAGATGGAACTTTTAGATGATAAATAAAATCAATATCCTAAATAAATGGAATTTAAATACATGAAGTTGTCAAACAATTAAATGTGTACAATTTACAAACCAACTACTTCAATAATTTCATAATATCATGATATACCTGATTAATAACAGGAAAAAAAGATGATAGAATGTACATAGATTGTACATTTGGACGATTTATTTTAAATATTTTGACAAGGAACTCTAATGGAATATTATTAGTGTAAAAATGTTCCATTTGAATATTTTATAATTACATCACGGAAAAACCTAAGATCATTGAGCCCCATCCATCCTAGATCCAACGGTTTGAGACACTCCATCCAAGAAATTGTAACCAACTTTTTTTCATGAATTGATCTGATCTATATGAAATTACAAACCATGATCATAAATTATATTATAAGAAATAAAGTCCATCTCCCTCATTGATTTTGATTTATTAGAATGTTTCTTAAACCATAAGGGTTCTATCTCAATCACACTTTATTAAGATATGTATTCCTATTATGTTTCAATATTCCTTTTATGGTGTATCGACTACTCACATGAAATATAGTATCATAAATTATAGTTTATATTTGAAAAATAACTTCCATTTATTATATTCCTTGGTTTTTGATATGATTTATGTATCCCAGAAAATATGACAAAGTGGAATGTTTGGATCAAAAAGAACCGCTAATGGTCAAATGTATTATGTTTGGAGAACATGTGTGTTATCAGAGTCAATTACTTAATCTCAAGGAAAATAAGGATTATATGAATAAAAAAATACACGTCCAATGTAATGAGAGAAAACCTTGGAAATAATAATTATAAATATATATTATGAAATATATGTGAAGTGTGGAATAATGATTCTACTTTCATGATCATTGAGTATTATATTTATATGTTGTTAAAACTACTCCATTTTAACTAGTGTGTTTTATAAGAACATAAAATTGGGACCTTGATGGATAGATATTGAATTATTTATAAAAACACATGATATAATTATTATTTTATACCATGTTTAGGTTTTTGGGAATGCTTTATTCTAAAAATCAGACTATCATTCCTTGAAAAATTTAAGGTGATTTTTGTAAATGGATTGGTTCTCTCCACATCGAAGGGAAAAAATTTGGAATAAGGATGTAACATTTAATATCAACTTATCATAGTCAATTAAATATTGACTAGAAACACCATTTTAATAAAATAATATAACATTAGTCTCAAATATGAATAATTATGGACTCTTGGCTCAAATAGTTGGAGAAATATGAATATCAATTATAATACTATGAAAAGAAGAAAATATGATTCACATGATTGTAAGGTTGATATAACTCTAGAAATTAAATCTCAAGTCGTGTCTATCATAAATACACCCTTAAATACTTTCATTAGTATGTAATAATTAAAATTGAGGTGATGAATTTATTCAGGGGGAAGAATGTACATATCCTTGTTTTAGTAGCCATTATTTTTTCCTAATAGTTAATATTTCTTTTGAATTATTTTTGGTGAATTAATAACAGATTATATATTGGTCCCCATATGATATGAACCAAGGTAACATAACTTTATCCAATTATAATGAAACATTAAAATGAAGGTATATGAATACATGTTTCACATACAATGGATTAATACACATCATTAATTTTTTCATCCAAAAAATTTGAATAAATTGAATAGGATAAATAAATTGGAATGAGTGATATCATTTGAATGTGAAACTCTCCTAGAACACCAAAACCATTAAGAATCTCTTTTAGTATAAAAAACCCTATAATGATAAATAATACAATGAAATTAGAAATCGTATTTCCATATCTAAAATGATAACTATAGGAATGGGAAGTGGGAAATGAATAATTTTTCTAATACTATATATAAGATTGAAATATATTAATTAGTCATACATCAAATAGGTATACTAATGTCACTTGTCATTTTATAGTAAATCCCATATATTGCGACATAGAGTGGAATAAAAATATGATATGAAATTATCAAGGTATATACATACATATTTATGTGTTACATATAAATATTATTGTTATTATTATTACAGTATGAAATGTTGAATATATAAACTAAAAATAAATATTTATATATAAATGGAGTTTTAATTTTATCATCATTAATGAAATGACCCTATTTATTCGTCTCCGTCTAATAAAAAATAATATCATCATTGGGGCATTTTGTAGACCACCATCTCCATAAAGAGAAAAATTATTTTTTTCCACCCCTACCATCCATATATGGTAAAAAGGATACAATGGATGAATAAGTTTGATATATATATATATATATATTATAAATACGATTCATAAATTCCATGTATTAATTGACCTTCCTTTCATATTATTTGTTGAGAAATGAAAACATTAATCATGTGTACAGGTGACCTATGACAACCATAAGAAATTAGTTTAATTTATCATACAGAAATAATGGATGGAATTAAAAATATTTATAATATATAAATATTTTATCCATAACAATATTATGATTCTAGATACTTTGAACTATTTTACAAAACATTATACTATGATAAATATCTTTAAGTATTTAAAAAGAAATTAATAAAACAACCATAGGTAACCAAAGTAAGCAAAAAATATAATAAATAATAGTCATTAAAATATAATAGACTAACCTCAAATAACTAAATATAGATGAATATGGTTACTAGGTATATATTTAATGAATTTAATTTAAATAGTCTAAAATTTAAGTACATATTCAGATAACCTTCAGACATGTGCTAGGGGTTTTGTCTCATAAAACATTCTTGGAGACACATATTCATTTAACCACCTAATTTATTTTAAAAGGTGTGAATATTGATAATTAGATATTTAAAATAAATTATTCTTATTATTTTTTAATTTAAAATCATCTTATATATCTCCCTCTATTAAGGGGTTTTTATTAGAATATATATTAATCCATAATGGTTCTCTCTCAAACACCCTTTATTAAGGCATGCAGTGATGTTATGAAATAACAATCATTATTATGGTTTATCTACTACCCCATGAATTATAATATCATAAATTATTGTAAAACTTTAATGTTTCACTTTTATTCATTCCCTTACTTAGTTTGGGATATGAATGATGTATTTCCAAAAAATATAAGAGACCTTAATAAATCAATTATATTTTCATATTTAAAAATTTCAACATGAGTTTAATATTTAATATCATATGGTATAAACTATTTTTAAATTTGGAGATATATTTTTATTCCAATCTTCTTTATTTATGAGTTGTATTAATGTTTAAAAAATTCAATAAGTAAAAAATAATTCCAATCAATTTTATTGATAGTTTCCCTCCTTTTCCACAATTTCCCTTTCTCCCCAATGTCCCCTCTTAATTGAATACTCTTTAATTTTTATCTCTTAAGGAAATAATATTTAACATCTCATATTTCCTTATTAGAGTTGTATTATCTTATTCTATGATGTGTTATTTCAACAAATTTATTGAATTTTTTTAAAGGGATCCTTCATACATCCTTCATGAATTATCAATTGCAAAAACTCTTTATTTTTCACCATTAAACAAATGTTTCTATTCTTTTTCACCAAAAATATGTTTTAAAAAATGAATAAAATAAAAAAAATTATTTTATAGAGAAACCTCTCTGTTAAATTTTGAATTTAGGGATAATAATATTATGTCTCCCCATATAAAATATTCTTTACTTATTTCATAAATGTTCACTAATGAGGTATATTTTTATTATTTATTCTTATAGATCATTCTCATTGAATCCTTATATTTGTACTGAAATATAAAGGCCTAGGTTTTATTTTAAAATATTTAAAAAAATGAATAAATTTATTCTTATCATTGTAATCAATATGATTTATCCTTTAGTTATTTTATAAATCAGTATTGTGAACCCCAATTCCTTCCAATGGGTTGGATTAGGATTTTGATTTATGTATGGTTTATTTTCCTCCTATGTAATGAATATTTATCATATTTATTTAATTTGTGGTTGGGTCTAGAGATATATATCCCTAAAATGGATTTGTTAAATCATTATATATCATGTTATTTTTTGTAAGGTGTTAGGGAGTGATCTTAATCCCCTATAATACATTTTTCACTTCATAATGATGTCCTTGGGAGTGACTATTGAATTTATGATTACGATATAATATTTTATGTTGCTTTAACAAGATTAATATCTGATTAAATAATTTCAATTTCTCATGTATACATATTTATTTTAATCATATTAGTGATGTTGGGTAAAAATACCTCAAGGTATAATTGAATCATTTTTTAGGTGATTGTTTTTTTTGACTAAGTGGTCCCCCTTGTTGTGTTTGTTGAAAAAGCAAACCATGATGTTAAAATTTGTTGACAAATGGGGTTTACATGGTGAGTTGTCGACTTCAGAAGATGTTGTTGACCATCCATGATTGACATAGGAACCTTGAGAAAGGGATGGATTTTCTGGAGTCTTGGAAAGTTTCATGACATATGTTATTCAGGATCAGAACATAAGAATATGGAAAAGAAAAGAGGGTCGACCATGTTTTAGTTTGGGCACACAAGGTGACTGTGGAGACAGAGGCGTAGGTGGCTGGACTTGTGCACCAGGAGGAGACTTGTGTGCAACACTCAGGGTACCCAAAATTTATATAAATAGAGGGATAACCCTCCTCATTTTGTATGGATCTCATCACTTAGAGAGAATTCCATCTTGAGTCCCGCAAGTAGGTTTGGGCGCGCAAGTGGTGGTCTGGTTGTGAAAGTATGAAGATATTTCAGAAGTTGCGTGCCAATGGATAATTGCACACAAATATTGGTTTTAGCATAAAAGGTTGTGATTCAACCATGTTTTGAGTTGGCGAAGGGAGTATCATACAAGTGTTTAGGTAAAAATTGTGCCATAGACATAGAGAAGCGTACCAGACATAAAGAAGAATGCCAGTCATTCTAGAGTTGTGCAAAAGATGGAATATTTCCTAGTATACCTATGGTAAAGTTGTATTCATGAGTGGATGAAAGTGGAAATTTAACATAAGATCTACATATATAGGAATATGCATTTATTTGTGATAACGAAAGGACCAACAAGTCTTTAAACTATGAGTGGATCTTCTAAAGAGGTAGTGAGCACACTTCAATTGAGAGAGTAGTGAGATTTCATATTGTGAGTTGTTGTAAACCTAGAGAGACAGTGAGTTTGCTCTGAACTCTGTAAACAGTAGTGCACTTTTAGAGGATTTGGTACATCAACACATTGCTGGTGTATTCTCCTTGGATCTATCCCAGTGAGGGTGAACCAATTAAAGTTGTTGTGTCCTGTTCTTGCTTTAATATTTGTTCATACTCTTCAACGAGAAGGAGAGAGAAGAGAGTTTTGTGTAACAACAAAACAAGATCAATAGGGGTAGTTGTTTTAATCTTTCATACCCTGATTTACCCCTCCTCTTAGGGTATCTAACCATGTTGGCCTAAAAATTTATAACTTTTTAAGCATCTTAATTATCATATTATGATTTATTACCATGTTGATTCCCTTACTCAGTGTTCTACAACACCCTTTTCCTTATTTATTTTCCCTAAGATATCTTATATAATTTTATACGATCAATGGGATTTAGTATAAATATGTATAATTTTAATTATATATAAATTTTTTATGTTTATGATGATGTAGTGGTATATATTATCATCTAATTAAACTAAAACTATCAATACTATGTGTGTTCTTGTTGGATATTTCTTCTAAGAATCATGAATTAATATGTGATTAAGGCTTGGATTTAATATTGAATTACACTCTATTTTTGTCATAGGAGCTTCACGAGCATTATCTATTGTGGTAAGCTAACTCGTATTCCTTTCTACTAAATGAAAAAACCATTGAGACCACTAGTTATTTGTATTCGTTGTTCTTAAATAACAATAATTTTTTACATAGTAACATGAAATAAATTTCATCTTCTCCACTTTTCTCTTGTAAAAAATATCTATCATTCAATATATTGAACAAAACATAAAATTATGAAATATCACTTATTTTATATTTTCAAAATACAAATACATAAATGATTATTATGTTCCAGTCCTTCAAAAAAGAATGCATTCTTAGATTTAAGTTGATCTTTCCCAATCACAGCTGATCCAAAAACATTGATTTTGTGTGTAAATGATTTCCGAATATTCATTGATACTTCCATGAACTTTTCAACATCCTTTTAAAAATTAAAAACACATATCATTTAGTATGAAAATTTACTATCAATAATTCATGGATATTATATCTTCGATACTTTGAGTTCCGCTTCAATGATTAAGACCTTATCTTTAATATTTCCCACATATTGTTATAATTTTGAGTATTATGCATCATACTCAGCTGACATAGTAGGATGATGACATAATCCATAGTATGGTGATTTAGCTGGTACGATCTTCCACACACTTCTTCTAATATTTGAAATTTATTTAGAGAATTCTATCAAACAATTTTAATAGGATCTGAAATTTTATCCATTGAAAGGGATAATACCCCATAAAAAAATTCTAGAACCTCCTAGAGTCATAGAGACATGGTTTATTTTACCAACACATTCTATATATATTATGAAATTATAGACAATGCTAATAATATTGTTTTAAATTATAGTTCCCTCATAGATAGTATGATTTCTTAAAGATGTCACTTGTATTCCAATGTTATTTGATTCATCAATCCCATCTCCCATTTTTAAAACAATATTAATATCAACACCAAATTTTTTATTTAATGTGAATTCATTTCTCCCATTTTTTAATTAATAGATACATCATTTTTTACATTAATTTAGATTTCATATAAGTTGTTGATTTATGATATTCACTTGATTTTTCTATAATCTTAGTCTTCTTCATTGAATTCACCTTCTCAAAATCTAAACCAAAATTTTTTATGTCCCTTTAAAACCATATTATATTATATATATTTTCATCATATTTTCATCATTATTTAAATCATTCTTTTCAAATGTTTTCATATATATTTCATTAACATCTCAAACATAATTTTTGAAGCTAAACATAATATTTATAACTTTCTATTCATATTCAATAAAATTTTCTTAAATAAATTCATGTTATTTATTATTATATTTCACACTTAAATACACATATATTTTTGATATATTCTCTAATAAAAAAATCCCTATATGTCAAAAATTTCTTTTAGCAGTTTTGATTTTTTAATGTATAAATATATTCCATTCTATTAGTTGATTTATTATTTTATTCATTTTATTTATCACTTTCTCAAAAATTGAATTCTTAAAAATATAATTCTATAGTTTTATCTTAAATAATTTCTCCATATCAGTTTTGTTATGATATTTACCATTTTTATTTCTATCAGTCATTAATTCTTTATTATATGATTTAATAAAGATTAAGACCTCAAAAAATATCACTACAAGATTTATCTTCCTTATCTTTATCACTATGATCATTTTATCAATCCATTTCTATGAAATTTATCCTTTTATATTTATATAATTTTTTTACTCTTCCATTTGAATAAACTCATGATTTTACATTTTTTATATCTTCCTTTTTAGTGATACTTCTAGAAAATTATCCATATTCATCATAATAGGATTCTAATTTCAATTATATATAATTTATACCAAAATATGCAATAAATTTCCACTGTAAATATTTTAGTGTATGATTTAACATGAATTTTATTTGGTATATTCACTAATAATTAGAGATAATAAACATGTGTTTTTAAAATTAAATCTATAACTGTATCTGAATTTAAGAATCCAATATCATATTAAAAAACATATTTCATAATATTCTCCTATCACGAGGATTTATAATGCATTTTTATTCCATTATTTATCAACATTTCTAGAGTGCTTCTATTTAAAATTTAATAGGAAATAAGAATGTTATGGAAGTATTCCAAATGTATTATACATGGATATATATCATAACGAGCCAAAACAATTATCATCAATCAAGTCTAGTAATAGTAAATGATTATTATTAACAATTATTGAATATTTTAATGTCTCACCAAATCACCTAATAGTGTTTATAATTTACATTACTCTTTTGAAGAAAGTGTCGATAGTATCATAATATTACATCATATAGTATTCATACATTAACCTAAAAATTAGTAGTTTTTCTTAAATCATATTGAAATTTCTTCTTTAAGTATTCTCTAACTTATCATATAAACCATTGTATATCTTGATAACAATAATTTCAGAAATTATTTTTATTAAAAATATGAAAGTATGTAGTTTATATAATAGATTTCATTGAAAGGAATTTTTATTAAATTTTTTCGTTGTGGTACCTTCAATATAATAAATCAATCCATCATTTTCAACCTATTAAACCTAAAAACAAATTTTTTAAAGATATTTTAGTATCATATACTTCTATTTGTAATAAATTATCAAATAAAAGGTGGTAAGAATATTTATCTTTACTTAATTGTTGAAAAATATAATAAATAATAGTAATTTGGTAACTAAAACTACAAAAACTAAAAAACATTGAAAATAATTTTACATGAACTATAAAAAATATATTTTCAAGTGAAGGTTACTTTGGATTTGATACCACTTGTAGGGGACCCAAAGAATAAGTAGAAATAACCGAGTTTTTTGTTTGTGTGTGTGGGGGGGGGGGGGGTAAATTAGTGATCAAATATATATTTCAAACACATATAAACCTTCAGATCAGAATATTTTTATACGTGTAACCTCTTAAAATAAAATATATAATGCAGGGAATAATATGGATTCCTCTAAAATTGTTCATACAACTAATATCCATAGGCATATTAGAATGATAATAGAATATCAAACACTTGAGAAAAATACCCTAATCTATATATAAATTATTAGACAAGTTTAAAACTAAAAATATTTGGTTTTTTTGACAAAAATAATGCTTGAAAGTGAACTGAACTTTTATCAATGTTGTTATGGTGCTTCTTCTCTTTGTTTTTATTCATCTTGTACTAACATATGCTAATTATTTTTCTTCATCACTATGTTTAACCTATACAACCACTTAACCTTCATATCTCTTGAAATTTTTATATTTATTTCTCTATCAAAATAATTCATGTTCGCATATTCTTCATAATCTCCTTATTAGAGTGATCTAATATTTATTCCTTATTTATTTATTTTATCACACAGTAGCAGGAAAACATATTTTTTTGAATGTTAATTTTAAATAAAAATTTAAAAAATTAACATCTTATACCTATTTTAAACTTATTCTACTATATATATATTCTTTATTAATCATTTTGAATAATTTTTTTTATTATTATAGAATATATCCTTGTGATGTTGTAAAAAATTAGTTATTTTAAGAAATTATTTTCTATTTTTTTTGGGAACGAGACAATTCATTGTGTGAAACATTTCATTTCTAGGATAGAATCAAATATCCCATTTTTTTATGTTTTAAATGATGATAACCTTATTCAAAATTATCTAAATACATTTGATGAACCATTAAATACATTTTTCTATAATATAAATAATCAAATAAGAACCCCTAAACATCACAACATTTAATTTTATCACTCATAAAATTATTGCCTACCTCATTTTTTTTTTCAAATTATGGAACTCTATATAGATATCAAATATATCAAGCCTATAAAAAATACACAAAATCATACATTGCCTCTATGAATTCTTCAATAAACTATAAGAAAAATATGAAAATCCACACTTATCCTTCATCTTGTATTTTACATTTATAAAAATAATCTATAGCCTTCATGAACTCTAGTAAGTATATTTTGAAACTCTACAAGATCCATCAAATCTACATATATCTTAATCATGTATATGATGATCAACATGATTTTTACGAACTACAGACATTTAGTTTAAGAGAATAATTAGAGAACTCCATGATGTTTATGACTTGGCCATTTTGATCAAACTCCAAGTAGACTAGAAATAAGTAAAATAGGTTTATATTTGTTTGATTATCTTCAAAACTGATTAAAACGAACTACAAATACTCAATTAGTATATAATTAATATCACCTCAAATGAATCACCAAACATAAATTGATTTTAGACAAGATTTCTTTGTTTACAATGAATGAAAACACATGAATCAAATCCAAATTAAACTTATCCTATAATTATTCTCAAGATAAATAAAAATTTCAAGAGTAATGACATTATTATCAAATCATATACATCTACCTTGGTAAAAAAATTCTCCCAATGTGTTTAACATCTTAAAAATAATAGTTTGGACAAATAAAGTTGTTTGAATTTTATTTTCAATCTTCATTACCTTGACTAATCTAGAAAGAATATTTATTTTTAATGTGTTTTGAAATATAAAGAATTAAAAAACAATAATTTCATCTATTGTTATAATATTTTTGTTCAAAAAATATATCATCTAAATAAATTATAAAATATAATTTATTTCTATATTTTAAAATTCATTGATGATGTAAAAGAGTATGCATAAACATGAACTATAAATTTCAGAGACATCATTATACCCAAAATTATTCAAAATTGAATCCATTTTCACATCACTACACATTAATAATGGATAAATCTAGAGAATACAGAGAGAAAAGAAAAATATGAAGAAACATACTCTCATTTTTCTCTAAATCATCAAATATACATCTTTACTCTAGAAAATGTTATTAGCCATATCCTATTCTTCAAATAGATTATGTTTATGTTATAATGAGTTCTAGAATCCCAACATCTCTCTCTCGCTGTATCCCTCCCTATATTTGTCCCTTCAAATTAGTGTCAAAATATTTATGTTTTTGAATTTGAACCACCACAAATAATTATCTATCAACCCATCCATTTTTTAAATTTCTTTTCTAAAATTCATCCAATTCAAAAAATTTGACCCCCTCCACACAAGGAGGTACATGTTATATTCATTAATCAACTACCCTCACCGATTGATTATATTGAACAAATTTATTAGGGATATATTCCTTACATCATAGTCCATTTATCTTCTTATCCCCTTAAATGAAAAATAATTTCTAACATTCCAATCACCCACCACAATGCCTAATCAACTAATCTAACATCATATAGGAATTTTGATGAATACCCTTTATGAATCCCCTTTATTATTTGGTCTTAATTTTTCACCCTACATTTAATTTTAAAAAAATTATTATAAAAAAATAACTAATGAAAATAAAATTATCTTCTTCATATTAAATTCTTATTTTAACTCGTCTAAAATTGGGAAATTAATTGGCTATAAATTTTTTTAATTTTTATTCAGAGAATTATACTTCCTCATCGAAAAATCCACTCATCATAGTGGAACATCATGGTAAATATTATATTTATAGATATTTTTTATTCACACTACACTCTAATACATCACTTGGATTTGGATAAAACTTCCAATTTTAAAAGGAATTTACTAAACATATACTCAATGATCAAACACCATTTGAAACCATTGGTTGGAAATATATAGATTGATGTGATGAAACTCCCCTCATCCATTCATCAAAGAATAAATCTCAACATATAATTTGTAATATTCAATGGTATTTATAAAATATTCATTAATCTTGGTGTTACATCATCTAAAATAATATTTTATATGAACTTTACACTTTGAATAATTTATCAATTCACTAAAACTTAATTTTTTTCCTAATTTCAACCAATCAAAACCTTAATATCTTATTATGATATAAATCAGTTGATCAGTATTTATAGTGATTATCCCAATATCATGTATTACTATAAAATTGTATTACTTTAACCATTCTTGATAACCCTTATAATATGATACATAAATTCCATGCATGATCTAGTCATTCCAACATTTAGTTATTATGTGTGGGGAAAATTAATCATAGGTGAGCTTCAATTAATCATACTCAAGCCTTCTTAAAAAAATTTAATCTTGCATGAGGTATTATACAATAGAGTGATTCTCATAATATAAATATACTCTACAAGAAATTTATCATATCTATAAAATGAATTAATCATACATAGTCACTTTGTAAATCACTTAATGCAACTCAACTACCTAAAATACCAAAATGAATACTATGAATCTAACTATAAATAATAATGAAAATAATTTACCATCATGTATGATTAAAGATTTATTCATTGATATCACATAATATTAATATTCTATACTTAATATATATATAATTAAAATTTTTACTTTACCAAAAATAAATTCATTTTATTTTAATCAATTTGTTATACCTCAATCAAATATTCTAAAAAATAATCAATAAGTCTATACAATTTATTTTAATAATTTTAGATGATTTTAATCTAATGGAAACATATTATTCAATCAATATTAATGAAATAATATGAAAATAATAGTAACTGGATATTTAAAAAATAAACACAATTAATTATTTTAACAAATAACAAATGATTTTAATAAATGTTTCAATAAATTCCATATTTACAATAATATTATAAAAAAGGATGAAATAAGTATTTAAATTCGATTTCAAGCATGATCTCCTCTAAAAATTGAAAAAAATGGCAGAATAAACCTCAGTAAAATAAGGTAACATCAAATTAACCCAATCATTATATACTATTTGTCCTCAAGAAATTGATTCATATCAAGTCTGTTGATATGAACCTTTTTGGTGTCTAATTTGGGATCCATTGATGGATTATTTCCAATTATACCTCCTTTCATTGGTGAAAATGATTAACCTTATTTAATGACTAAAAGGAGGACCAACTAAAAATAATGGAAATCTTGAACTATAAAAATAACATAGAATATTCTATATTTCCTAATTAGGATATTTTATAAGAGACATGAGACAACTCCATAGACATTGGCTAGGCTCATAGAGGTTTAGTTATTTATAATTATAATTAAAAAATGTTTAGTGATGGGAGTGGGTTGATTCCAATGAATGGACTCATAGTATGGGTGTTTTTAATGAAAGAAAGTTAACAATCTGAAAAAAAATAAATTAAAATAAGTAGTGTGTGGGATGAAAATGGGATGGTGAAGAAAAAGTGATGACGTATATGAATTTGAGTGAGTGTGAACATTCGTTCAAGAAAAAACAAGAGTAAAAAAATTATAATCCAATAAAAATAGTCAATTTACAATATAGGGTGAACCAACATACTAGTTTTTAAAATGATCTCCTTTCTTTCAAAAATATGATGTGAAATTCCTTTATCTAATTATAAGATCCTAACCAGATTGGTCATCATTTCAACCTTTTAAATAAGGATTCATACAGTTTTCCTACTACAGAAGTCACTCATTCAGAGAATGAAATCAAATAAGTTATCAAAAAGTTCAATTTTCCAGTTGAAATCAGTGTTATTGTCTCTCTTGATCATATTTATCTTTTCAATAAAATCCTAAAATTGAAATATAGTATTAAGTGAAGTTTAAACATGATATTTTTATTTTATTCTCAATTATTTACAAAAAAAATAACTATCTAAAACAAATTATATAAAAGCATCAAAATTGACAAAGACATGAATGATGTAAAAGCGACTAACCAGTACAACATATTCCCCCATGATTACTTAACCAAAAATGATGATTGAATTAGAAATATTAAAATATTTCATTATATAATAATATATGAATAAAAGAATAAATATGTTGAGAAAAGGAGATGATTCTTCTATATCTTATATCTCAAACATTAGTTTTACTTCTCATAGTGATCTTCAGTAGCTCCCAGTCTTGAGTCAATATTCACTAAAATTCCCTAGGTCTTTATGTATCCCATTTTATGGTTCTTATTAAAAAATAAAACGAAATGATATCTCACTCATAGTTCTGAGATTATCTTTATCACATCAACATGGAACATTCACTGTGTATTTTTCTCCTTATTGGTGACAAGAGAATAATCCCTTATAAGTGAATAAAAAACTCATCAATACTGCATGAAATGAAGTAACCATGATTCAAATATTAGATTCATTCCATGTGGTAGGATTAAGGTCCATGATTACTGAGTGATGGGACTCAAATATCCATTCCCTAATTCAATTCCTTTGATCTCCTTCACATGAAATATTCTTTCTTTATTAAATTAAGGAATTAGTAAAATGAAAATTTAAATGTAGATGTGAGATGATCTAGTATGGGTGAATATTTTCCCTAATTAATTTTTTTATTGGATAGTTTGGCCAATTTTTTGGGCCTTTGTAGTACCCCAATTTGGGATCCCATCATAAATCGATTGGTTTTTAGAGTTCATACATCACTAGATAATGTCGAGTGTATTTTTTAAAATTTATATTAGAATTTTATTATTATTATCATTATAAAATATATATAATCTTATTTTTATTATTATATAATATATCAGTGGTTCTCTTTCTCTTAGAGAAGACCATATTTAAGAATTTTTCAACATCCAGAGACACTTCTATTGATTTTTCCTTGTTAATGAAAAATACTTTCTAGGGCGATGTGTGACTGGGTGTTCTCCTATAGAGGTAGGAGTGAGTGGTGTATAGATTTAATATCACTTTAATAAATAATTTTTTGGGTTTATATCTACTCAATATGAAATCTTTTCCAGGGAAATATTAATTTATTTGTTTGTAAATTTATATATTAAATTATATAGTGGTAGTGCATGATGGGTCTGCCGTATTCTTCAATAGAAGAAAATGATAACACCCTCTTCCTGGTTTATCAAGGCTTGACATTGGAAAATCAATTATCTTTAATAATGGAGGTTATTATTATGAATATGTTCATAAATTGTCCTGAGAGTGTTTGGAGGTGGATCATATTCTTTTAGTGGTTGGTGCTATGGAGGTTGCGACAGTTATAGATTCTATAAATGGAATGGGAGGGTTATTCTGGTAGATGGATTGGGGCGGTGGTGGTAGTAAGAATTTTTAGGACTCATAATAATGGAAAAGGGTGTATTGGTGTGTGGATGCGATGATATAAGGGTGAAAAATATAGAATGGGATTACTGGTGGTAGAAGAAGGAACAATGTCAGGTGGTAGATAATGGTTGGAGGTATATGATGGTTGGTAGTAGACTATTTTATTAGAGATGGCAGATATGTGTGGTGGATGTAGTGGTATGCTAGTGTTTCAGCGTAATGATATTAGTGGATGTGGGTTCATGTTTTTATTGTTTAGTGGAAGATACTGACAGAATCTCATTGGAATAGTGGATTGATGGTGGTAGCTTACTGGATTAGTATATTACTAGAAGTAGGTCACTGGAATATCATATTTTTTAGTGGCAGAACTGATCCTAAAAACTTAAATATTTTATAAAAAACACTTAATTAAAATCAATCAAAAAATAATGAAATAGATTTTTATTAACAGAAGTGATCACATGAAAAAATCTTTAATAAAAATTTATTTCAAAATAAATATACAATTAACCCATGGAACTTTTTAAAGAGTTAATTCTAAAATTAAATCATTTTTAGAAACCATCCACGATTCTTCATAAAGTATAAATTCAATTTTTTTTTCATAAAATATTGTTCTAAAATGATTGGAAGTATTATCTCAAAAAAATTTATTAGTTAAATAATCACAAACACACATTTTGAATAATATTTTTATTGATAATAAAAATGAGACATCAATTTCTCCAAAGTCAAAAATCTACATCAAAAGAAAAATTAAACCATTTAAAACTCCATTAATTAGTTAAAAAATGTGGCATGTTTTGTTTAAAAACAACCACAACAAACTGCCTTATATTTAATAAATTGAATTCTCAGGAAATTAAAATACATTTGATTTTTTTTAAAAAATCAAATATTATAGGCAGAAGAAATAATTATCATAACCATGATTCAATTCACACAAAAATTAATGAAATTCAAATATTCATCCACTATTAAAAATTATCTTTCCTCCATGGTAAATTCTTCAGAGTACCCTACTACAACACTAATCAAATTTCAATTCAAGGAGTGAAGACCAGAATGATTCATCTGGAATTAAATCTATAACAAAAGGAATAACCATATTTCACTCTCTCTGAGGTTTTCTAACAAATTTTCAACTTTGTTATCTTTTGATACAACTCAAATGATTTTTAATACAAATCAATTGTCCCTCTATTTATTTTGGATCAATATTAACCTCAACTAATTTTTTAAAAGGAAATTTATTTGAATTTTACTAAGACAAAAGTTGTGTATAGAACTATTAAATGAACTTATTGAGTTTGAAAATTCATTTATTTATAGAAACACAACTAATACCCTTATCTTAGTGGTTCACCGTGGGATCCCAATTGCCTATTTGACTTTAAATTCAAAGGATTTATATTACTTTGGATTGTGTTGGATCACTATGCTGTTCCACTTAACAATGGCTAAGTAACTTGGTCAATGTTTAAAATTTATGTTTCTTCATGTTGTATTTCAAATTACCCAAGAATATAACATATCTAACATCCATTTACTATTTTTTAAATATTATTTCTATAAAAATACCAGAAAACATCCCTCAAAAATCACTCATGTCTAGCTACCTCAGACCAAGTGAAACTTATCAATTGAGTACGAAATTATCACCTAGACATGACATAATATGTATTTATTTTACTAACCAAGAGAAATAATAAAATTTTATTTATATAAAAAAATATTTTGTTTAAAGGAATCATGAAATAATACTTAAAAATGGAAGAAATTTAAAATAATATCACTCGTTTTAGATATGTACAAAATTAACATATAGTTTAGCAAAAATACAGACTCCTCTCCCACAAAAATAAAAATCAACATTTTTTACAATGCTGACTACATGTTTGGAAGATTGTTTAATTAAAATAAATATAAAATTTATAAGGTCAATGAATATTGAAGGGGCTGTAAGAATCTAAAAAAACAATTATTTTCCACACATCCAATAAATTATAAAAATCATATGTTTTTTCAAAATATCATGCTATTTACTTTGATACACATAAGAAATATTTCAATTAAGTTCAAATATTATCATGATGAATAGTTTTTAGTGTTATTTTTTTTGAATCTAGTGTAATTTTAATGGTGTTAGCCATGCTAAAAATTTAATTAAAAACTATTTTCATGAATTATTTATTTGTAAGCCTCACACCCATTCACAGAAAGATTAAAAAATTTCAAAATGATATTTAATAATTCACCCTAAATTTTCTAAAAATATATTATAGAATGAAAATAAATTATTATGACATGGGAAATGAGAGAATTACTCCTAAAAATTTGAAAGATTCTCTTTTTTATGATAAAAAACATGTGGCCTCCATTTTTTTCTTTCAACATGATCATTGGATTCTCAATTTCGGATCCTATGAATGTCAATAGATGAATATTATTATTCATGATTTAATGATAAATGTGAAAGAGAACAATAGTTTGAGTTAGAAAGTGTATTATCTATTTAATATAATGTATTTATCCAATTTTCCTAAATAAAAAATCTAAATTCACCATACATCAATACTATTTCGATCTCATGAATCAAAAAATGAATGGATTATATCCTTGAGATTCAATATAAGTTTTTATCATTATTGAAAATAAAAATAAAAATAACAAAAGGCAGGTACCACAAGTTAGTTCACATAAAATAATTAATTTATATTTCTTTGTTGTACTAGAGAAACATTCAACTTTAAATAAAGGATATGGAATCTATACCCTTTGGTTTCCCTTCGAATTATTTCTTGATTAATTTTCAATTGAAATAAAATTGTCTATTAACCTATCCAACACACTCTAAACCCTAATTAACATGAACTTCCAGGATTGTGAAGTGTCCAAACCACTTGGTTCTATGTTTTTTTGATAAATGATTCATGCATGAATTTATTAGAAAGACCATTTGATCAAAAATTAAAATCATATTCCAAATGATTGAGTCATTTTATTATTTTCTATTTTAAAATATCATCATTTTCATATGATTGTCTCTAAATTTACTCTTGATCACTCAACTTAAGCAATGTCCTCTCACCAATTCATTTGAAGTCAATGTTTAGGGCCTTCAATCCACAAAATAACTTTTGATATAGTTCCATAGGTAGTTTACATGTATTTATATAGATACATATATAGGTATAAATCCATATGGGAATCATATAAATAGTTTTGTAATAACACAATACAACATCCAAGTTCATAGAATAATTCATTATTGAGATAGAAAATATCTTTTCAAAAACCATTTTGGGCTATTTGTTAGAACATCAACCTACCCACTGGATTATGGGTGGTACCTCGTTCAATTTCTATGAGAAAAAAATATACTTATCCATTAAATTCACAATATTAGAATTCATAACATGGTTTACATTTTTTCCATTAACATTTAGGAACTACAATCCTAGAAAAGATTCATGTCATGATTTATTTAGTCACACTGGCAACATGATTGTTTGGAAGAGCCACTTACTTTACCCATTTGGACATGTAGTCCACAACCACAATAATATATTAATTCTCATCATAGTATGGGAATGATCCAATAAAATCTATGTCCCACACATCAAAAAAAATAAACCTCTAATATTCCTTTTAATTTAATCTTATTCTATTTTCTTACATTTCAAATAAAATTTCACTTGGCACAACCAGTCACCAGTATCGTAGTATCCTATAACAATGATTTATCATAGAAAACAACCTATATATCCTTCTATACTATTCATTATCCTCTATGATTTCCACTCCAAGGAGATGAATGGAAACTCTCAATAATGGGGATCGTTTTTTCCCTAATTATACATATACTCCAAATAAAATTAACAAATCTTATAAATAGAATACTGTAATACCAAATGAATTATTTATACTTAGATATAAACAACTTTTTTCTATGGATGGTCCTTGGGGATAAATATAATAGATAAAAATTTATTATAATATTAAAACTGAGAAGATTATTTCATAGAAGCATCAAATAATTTATCATTTAGGAAATCATAGTTGATCTCTCTTGGATTACTATATTGAATTCTGGTTGGGAGTATAGTAGATAATTTTTAATCTCCCAAATTTTTAGAAAGTTTATTACCTTTTATATCTAAATAAAACTCTTTCAATTGTAAATTACATATCACAAGACATATTTTCAATTCTTTCTTATACAAGATATATATAAGGGGAAAATTATCAACAAATATTATGATTTTTGAAACCATGAGATATTGCCTAAAATTTTATATGAAAAACATTAAGTAGTCAGTTCTTTCTTGATAGTAGAATATTTATTTTGGGAATCATATGGTAATTTTATGGTATGATAAATCACATGTATCCTCTTGTATTTTCATTATTCTAAAACATCCCCTACTTCCTAATCACTAACATCACAAACAACCACAACATGATTATTCTAGATAGGGGTCGTGATAATGGGGGAAGACATGATATTCTATATAAGAAAATAAAAAGGTGATATGAATTTCTCATCTAACACAAAGGGTATGTACTTAAAAATATGATTATATAGTGGCCTAATTATTTTAGAATGAAAAATTATGATCCATCCATAAAATCCTCTATGTCCTAAAAAATTCTGATACACTTGAAATTCCGAAGTATTGGATGATTTTAGATTACCTTAATTGTAGGTTTGTCAAAATATAATTTTTTCATAGAAGCATTATGTACAAATAAAACATATTTAATAACAAAGAATTGACATTTCCACCATTTTATGAATAGATTTGTCTCATCAAACCTCTATGAAATTGTCTCTAAATATTTCAAATAACCGTCCAAACTAGAACCAAGTATGGAACGTTCAACCATAAGCACTTCATTAAAATTTTCAAACACAATAGAATATAAATATATTATATAACTTTTAAAGGTAGTAGGAACAATACACAATCTTAAGGGAATATTATTGTAAAAAAATCAAAATGGGCTAGTAAATGTAGTTTTTCATAGTATCATTGGGCGATGAGAATTAGTTTGATACTAGAAATATCCATCTAGAAAATAGAAAAATCTATTTCCTGCTAACATCATAGTAATTTGATCAATAAATGGAATTACATAATTATATTTTTATTGGTAGAGTTATGATATCTATAATATATTAAAACTACCCACTTGACTAATTTACGATCATGAATTTGTTTATTTTTCTCATTAGTCATAAATTTGAAACCTCCCTTATTTATGAGAAACTTATTTCAAACTAACACATGGTCTATCAGAAATAGGAATAATTATTCCAGCATCAAGTAGCTTAATTAAATCCTCTCAACATACCTATATGATCTTTGATATAATCAATATCTCTGATTCTATACATGCTTTACACCCATGTTCCATTGGGATTTTATGCATGTCATATGATAGTATTATACCATAAATATTATTAATAAACCAGAAAATGATATACATGACCTTTCTCAATAAAACCAATAAGTTATCCAATTTACATCGATATTATTTGTACGCGATAATTTCTAGTAATTATAAGAACTCATCTAAAATTGAATTTCTCCAATACGCAGGTAGGAATTTTAGCTCAAGATTTGGTGGTGCTAGGCTTTAGGGAAGAAAATTGGGCTGGAGAGGTCCAAGGGCCTCATGTTTCCTCTTAAATATGAAAGTGATGTAATTATCCTCATCATGATTATTAAATGCATTTTTTTTACAAAATCAGATTCATCAAGTTTGGTTAAATGATGATCTATTGAAAACACATCTAGATCTCCAAATAAATCCCCCCCTCACACATCTTAAAGATCCTTCTACTATAAAGTGATAATCCATATGTTGGTTTTATCATGGAACTCAATTGGGCCATTAATTTCTTATATATTCATTAAAATATCATTTACCTTATCATTCATTGATTCTAGAACTTCTAAAATATAATCATTTACACAAACTCGGTCATGGGTTGATTAAATTTTTTCAATGAAAATGATAAATTATGATTTCCATTCATCTAGATTAAAAATTAATTTCACCGTTTATAAGTCAATGAAAGCTCCCCTACGACCAGAATAGGATGGCAAAGAATGACAGGTATATCCTTGTCACATTCCATAACCAAAATCCTTAAATAATTAGTAAAAAAATCACTCCTACACTAATAAACATGTAATATACCATTTAATTTATATGAGTAATGGATCAATCTATAGGATATAAATCAATAGTGGTTGGTTGTGGGGTGTTTTTTATATGTTTTTTGGGAAATATTTATATACTTAATAATAGGATATCTTTTTATTTCTAATGCATAAAGGTGGACTCGACCTTTATACCTTTGGGTTTTAGTGCAAAGACGGAAATCCTGATGATTTATTTTTTTAAATATAATTATAGAATTTAAAATAAAAACATTTTTTTATTTCATATATATATATATATATTGTGCTTATTTTGTTTTGTTTATAATTATGTTCATTAATATCTTAAATTTAAAATGTTATATATTTAATCAGTAAGTGTACTGACAAGTAAATTATATTATGATTACTATATATATAATTTTTATCTTCAATTATGTTGGATATGTTGAGTCGATTTTTAAAATGTAATTTCGAATTTATTCAAATATTATAATTTATTCTCTTTAAAAGTCACCAACATGAAACATAATATTGTTTCTAGTTAGTTTCTTTAAAACTCTATAAATAATAAAGTATAAATAAAAATTAAATGAAAAAGGGTACACTTACAAAACATATAATAAATAATGGGAAAAAAATAATTCCATACAAAATTTAATGAAAAGTAATTTTAGTGGAACAATATGTTATTGTTTCAAAACTATAAATTTGAAATTAGAATTTTTTTACATTCTATTCAATTTATATTATTTAATATATTGTTATTCAATGAATTAAATTTCATTTCTGTTTTAATTATAAAATATTTTTTGTTTATTTATTTTTTACTATGTAAATATATTTTTTTAATAAATAATATTTGTGTCATGTAAATTATGTTTTTTATATTATTTATGATATTATTTATTTTTCAACAAAATTTTTGATGTTTTGGATATGTTTCTTGTTTTATTTAATTTTTTTGTAGTTTATATTTTATAAGTATTTAATGTTACATAGTTTAAATTTAATAAATTTTATTATTTTTCAAGTAGTGTACTTTGAATACTTATGAAATATGAACTATATTTAAAATATAAAAAAATGGAAAGAGTAGATACACATTTAAAATAGATTGATAGTAAAAATAATTTCATCATTTAATGGAAAAAATAATATAGAGGATATAATACATTAATTTTTCAAATCCTTTAATTCAATAGCACATATATAAATAAAAGAGTATAATCACTGTCTATAACGAGGTCTTATCCAACAACCAGGCGTGTGAATGGGATCCACATATTGAGATCAGAGACCACAATGCTTTGATGGAGTATGATGAGTTAGAGAGGGCTCTTCATTGGGAACTAGAACCTACAATTTTGGTAACTCTAGATGTGACTCATTATAAGGATTTTTTAGCTGGATGTTATCATGTGCAACTGATCCTTATCCAAATGCGTATGTAGAAGCACCTACCATCATCTCATGGGGAACCATAATTACTATGAAGTCCTAGGAACAAAAAGTTGATTCATAGGAAATGATCCTTGATAGATGATCAGATCAGCTATACTAAGAGAAAGATGTGGATATCAAAATAACACAACTAGATCCCATTCATCTAGATGCATATCAATAATTGGATGAGGTTGGACGATAAGGGTTCTGACCTCTTCTTATGAAATATGTGAGGCCTCATGTGTAGCATGATCTGGTCTACATTATTTCCATTGTGGTGTCTCAACATCAGTATCTGTGGAAGTATTTTTCTAAGGAACCTCCTCTCCCTTTGTAGGAACAAAATCTCTCTGGGGTTGATGATCAATGATACTATCATCTATAACATTATATGGTAGCATCATTCCCTAGGATACAACATGGTAAACTTCCTAGGTAAAACAACCACCTCCTCTATGGAAGACATGAAGATAATATATTATAGTTGAGTGTGCTGTAATGAGATTCAAAATGAATTTTAAAAAGTAATACAAATGAACTAATGTAAATTTATTTTATTACCAGATCTTGGAGTACTCTTACTTGTTAGTTAACATATAGTATAAACGTCAGTATATACCATGGATCATTCTTAAGATGCTCTAAAAGAGTGAATCACATAGAATATACACTCTATTGGAAATCACACACATATATTTACATGGTATAGATACTCTACATGTAATCGATGAAATCCAACATCCGACCTCCCTTTTAGCTTAACATAATGAGGTGCTGCTGAATATCTAGGTAGAATGGGAATACATTGAACAATCCAATTTAGAACATGACTATATCAGGATGGTTGCACTCAACAATATAACAGTGAATGAGAGGCACTATAGACATGGAATTATGAATCCCATTTGTTTTGTATGTGGGTGGAAGGTAAAATATAGATCCATATGGAATCCATGCAATCTAAATTGGCATTCTTCAATTTTTAAAAAATGTGATACTAAAAACTAAAAAATATAATAATATGAAGTTAATTAGTCATGAATATAATGTATATACTTATATCATTAGGTATTAGACTATCCAACATGAGGCAACATGCACTGAAGTTATACCTTGGTGTCCTAAAAAAGTGTTTTCCATGATTCCACATATAATGTTCCACATAATATGTTGTAAATAATAAGAAATTAAATTTAAAAACTCATAGAATCATTTGAAGACAATAATGATGAGCTTATCATACCAACATCCACATAGAGAAACATATAGCCAAACTATATGATTCTCTAAACTAGAAACAATAGGGGAGAGGGGAGTGTTTTTATCCCATAAACACATATGAATTTTGATGACACATCCCCCATGATTAGTGTGATCTAATCGGCATATTGAGCATAATTATATATAAGTGTATTCTAATAACATAGATCCATAGCTATATATCCTGATGGGATTAAGATCCTCCAGTATCCCCAAATATATCATGCACACCTGGATACTATAGTGACCAGTTCATAGTGTACCTCCAAAGATCCAAATGATATATGCACAGGTGTAACTGATGATAATATGCTTTTCAGCGTTAGTGGGAAACAGTGAAAATTCCATCTCAATCCACCTCATAGATATTGACACACCATATGTTATAACGACCCATATATTACATACATCGTTAATACATCAAAATCGAAGTACACTTATTACAACATATAACAAAACCATGAAAGGACCGTATAGGTATAGTGTCTTTAGAAACTAGGAAACATAAACAACTGGTTCATAAATCATCTTCGTTGTCTCCCATTTATTTCATCATATCTAGAGTCCCTTTTTGGCATATCCTACTTAATAACCTTCTTCCTTACCTGGGGAAAGAAAAAACACAAAAGGGTGAGCTCAAATTCTTAGTAAGGGTAAACAAAAGAAATATCAATCACATCATATTCATAAGAACATAACATTTTGGAAATCTTAACCTGCAAAACAAATCATAATTTCATAACATGGGATAAATCATAGTAGTGAAATGTAATCCCAATAATCATAACCTAAAATATGAAACTTTGTTCCATACACACATAATCATAGAGAATCATTTCTTAGTAGTCAAGACTCATTGCCAAGACTGTCTTAGTGGACAAAGTCCATTTCTGAACCGAGTTCACTCCTCGTTTCAGTCCTGTTTCACTGAATCGGATTAACCTGTTGTTCCAACCATGTCTATCTCATGAGATATAAATCATTACCCAATGCACTGGAGGGAGATATAGGTCTCACCCATCTCATAATGAAACCATTCTTATGTGTGCCACAAAATCATAAATCATACATCATAGCATAACCCATGTAATAAAAATGGGATTCTTATGCCATCATAACAAAATCCATATAAGATAAAAGGACATAATAAAAATAATTCCATCATAACATAATAAAAACAATTTAAAAATAGGGATAGAAATAGAATCCTATATTATATTATATGGAAAATAATTTTGACAAAACACTTGAACTCCATTCTTGAGGAAAATATCCTTTCTAATTCAAATTTTTTTCCCTTTCTTAACATGTCATAAAATTTTAAACTAAAATAATTTGATTAAAAATAAACTTGAAAACTTGTAAAGTAAGCTTCATGGAAATAATGTTCTAAAATCCATTCAGGCCGTATAAGTTAAAAAAACATTCTTCTCGTACTTTGGCCGAAAAAGTCAAAAATTACCTCGTACGAAAAACGACAAAAGATTCCTTTCATATCTTTTACTAAAAACTCACCAAAGGGTAAAATTGGACATAAAAAATTTTATAAGGATATAAATATTACATATTGAGGAAACATGGATGTGGATGATAAATATTCCCCAGTAAATTCTGAAGTATAAACAATCTCGGATAAAAATGAGATTGTGAGAGTTTCCCTTACCTTAGGTCCGATTTGCTTCGTAAGTGTCCGAACCTCCTGTATAATGATTTAAATAATGTTATTAACTTATTCCAGAATCATAATCATTTTTATGATGTCATATATGGTCATATTCTTAGCTCCTTATTAGTAATATTTCATTGTTACTTGTTATTCGGGTGTTTATTGCTTTTTGTTCTTATGCGTGTTTTGTCGAATAAATTATTATTATTCTTTTTAGGTTATAGATACCTCATTTAAAGAATGGTTTTAGTGTAATACATATCATATTTATTCACTCAATTCATTTATGTAATCATTATGCAATGAAAATCATGTAGAAGGAGTCGCATCACATCGTGGAGATGGTATTCCGTACGTACGCACGAGCGATGATATCGTTCCCATGATCATGGAATTGTATTGGAGTGTATGTGTACTATTTCAGAATCAATATCAATTTACAATAATCATATATATTTATTATTTACACCATTATACCCATCCAAGTAAGGTGGTGGTGGAAAATAGATTACACCACGGCGTGGAGATGGTATTCCGTACGTACGCACGCGCGGTGATTTCGTTTTCCATAGGATGTATAGATGGTGAAATAGGGTTGTTTAATACTTATAATAACATATCAGTATATGAGTGATACTGATGTTATTACTTCATAATGAAACAACTAAATAAGAATAAGTGGAAGAAGAAATAAAGTTGAAATAATCGGTAACAGACATTACCTCTTCTTTGAAGCGCCTCTTTGGGACCTCCTTTTAGGGTACTAAAATTTGTCTTTGAAGAAGACCAGGACCTCTAGGATGTTTCTAGGGAAGTGGAGAATAGAATTTTTCATGGGTTGGCCGATCTTGAATGCTCAAAGTGGTGTGAGGAATAGAGGGAGGAGGTACCCTTTTATAAGGGAGGAGAGGGGCACCTTAGGAAAAACTAAAAATATTATTTTATTATAAAGTTATATTCGGTTTTTAGTAGCTCCAAATTGATTTATTTATAAGATAAGGTGGGGATGGGTCTAAATACTCTCATCCAATAGAATTTATACAAGTTTATGCTTCTATTTTAACCTTATCATTTAGATTTAACTTTAAGTTAGATAATTTAACTTTTACCGTGTCTTCTTGTTTTCTTACACAATATGGTTAATAAACTTACTATAAAAATCCAAAAGAACCCCAAGTCGTTTAATATTAATATATATAACCTTATATAAGTCATTTGGCCGAACCTTAGATTTTTAGGAATAAAATAACAACAAATAATATAATATTTGTTTTAAAAACTATTTTATGTCAATTTTGACACTATTTGGTAATTGATTTTTGTGAAAATCATAACAGCATTATTAGTTCTAAAAAAGTTATTTACATCAATACTAACATGTCATATTAACCTATAAAATGATTGGTGTTCATAAAAGGTATCAAATTAGATTTATTTGGGTATTTATAACATCAATTTTGTTAATATTTCATTAATAAGATAATTACTGCATCATGATTGTGTCATAAATAAATTAAATTATTTAATGTCTAAAAATTATACAAAAATACCATTATGTAGGAAATCTTCTTAGCTTTCTAATTAATATTTATAATCTAATTTATATAATTTATAACCCTATATTAAAAATGATTTACTTATTAAACATTGATTTTAACTATTTTAACCCTT
This sequence comes from Viscum album, assembly GCA_963277665.1. NCBI lineage: Eukaryota > Viridiplantae > Streptophyta > Magnoliopsida > Santalales > Viscaceae > Viscum > Viscum album. The sequence continues at coordinate 703,656,740 of OY728127.1, forward strand.
CTTTAAATAAATTAATAATAAATGTCCTAATCTAATCCAAGTGGGCCTAAATGGTCATATTTTATTCCTAAGGTTGTTTTTTTGTCGAATTACACTTATAAAATAGAATTAGGACATGTTTTATGGTAAAAATAATATCATTTTTATCCTTAATTACCCTATTTACTTTTTACAGTAGTAAAAAAAGTAAAAAGTTACTATTCACCAAAAATTATTTTCATCTCATTGAACCACATTTTAGCCCTTGATATTAACCGTGTCTCTCGGATTTTTGAAATTCCACTCACAGAAGCGGTAAAATTATGTTTTATGTACATTTTCAAAGTCTCCTAGGAGGTGGGTAAAAGACGGTGAAAAGTTCAATAAAATTTTTATATATCTAAAATTATTATGAAATGACTCCAATGAATTAATTTGAACTTCTAAAGATATGATGTATCAATTTTGACCTAAAATAAATTTAAATAAAATAAATAATTGTTTAAATAAAAAGTCGGTTTTTAAATAGTAACCCAGTGTTTTCACTATTCATCAAAAATTGAAAGTTTTCAGAAAAATACCAAAATTTCACCCTAGGATAATTTCGATATTCCGAATCCGAAAAATGAAGTCCATTTTGAAAAATAAAATTTACAAAATTTCAAAAAGTGGGTATTACTATTCATAAAAGCTAGTTTTAATAATATTTTAATATCATATCGTTGTTTAGTGATACTCGGTATTGCGTACGACACAAGCTATCGAGGAAGGTCGCGATTGCATGTAAAGAAAGTCAAGCTAGTGTTGTGTGTAGTGAAATATTCCTTTGATGATTTATATGACATAAAAACAAAATATTTCTCATAAAAGTCTTAGGTTTTACATTCTACCCCCCTTAAAATGAATTTCGCCCTCGAAATTCATCACGTTGTAACAAACAGATGAGGATACCTCTCCCTCATCATATACTCAAGCTCCCATATATATTCTTCTAATTGGTGGTTCCTCCATAAAACTTTCACCAAGTGAGTGGTCTTGTTCTGTAGGACTTTTTCTCTACAATCCAGAATCTCTATCAGATGTTCTTCATAAGAAAGATCTTGCTCCAGCGGTACAACTTCTGAGCTGAGTACATGTGAAGGATTAGGTATGTACTTTCTCAGGAGAGATACATGGAACACATCATGAACTTGAGAGAGATTTGGTGGAAGCGCCAATCGGTAAGCTACCTTCCCAACCTGATCCAGTATTTCGAAAGGACCGATATACCTAGGGCTCAGCTTTCCCTTCTTTCCAAATCTCATTACTCTCTTCCAAGGAGATATTCTTAAGAACACTTTATCACCCACTTCAAACTCTAGGCCTTTTCTTTGGTTATCAACATAACGTTTTTGTCGACTCTGAGCTGCTCTTATGTGTTGTTGAATAGATCTGACCTTTTATGCCATCTCTTCAACAAGATCAGGTCCTAATAGTTTTCTTTCCCCAAATTCATCCCATCAAGTGGGAGTCCTGCATTTCTTTCCATAGAGAGCTTCATAAGGAGCCATCTGAATACTAGAGTGAAAGCTATTATTATAAGAAAATTCCACCAAAGGTAGGTGTTGATCCCAACCACCTTTGAAATTTATAGAGAATGCTCTCAATATGTCTTCTAGAGTTTGAATTTTCCTCTCAGACTGATCGTCTATCTGAGGATGGTAAGCAGTGTTGAAACTCAACTCTGTATCTAGAGCATGCTAAAGACTTCACCAAAATTTCGAAGTAAACCTCGGATCCAGATCAGATATAATGGAAAGTGGTACTCCATGCAATCTTACCACTTCCTTAACATATATCCTGGCAAGCTGATCTAGAGAGAAATCTTCTCTAAAAGCAATGAAGTGTGCAGACTTTGTAAGACGATCAGCTATGACCGAGATAACATTATTGTCTTTGGATGTTTTAGTATGTCCGGTGACAAAGTCCATAGTGATGTTTTCCCATTTCCATTCGGGTATGGGTAATGGTTGTAATATCCCCCTAGACTTCTGTCTCTCACCTTTAACTTGCTAACAAACCAAACATCGAGAGACATATTCAGCAACATCTCTTTTCATGCCATCCCACCAGAAGTACTCTTTCAGGTCCCTATACATCTTCGTGATTCCAGGATGAATAGAGAATGAAGAATTATGAGCCTCATCCAGCAGCTCCTTCTTTAATTCTGGGATGGAAGGAACACAAAACTGATTCTTGAACTTTATTATCCCATCACAATCAAAGTTGAATTCAGGAACATTTCTCACCTTCTTTTGTAACTCTACATCGTCTTTCTGTTCCTATTTAATCTTCACATGTATATATGGTTGAACATTCATTTGATAAAGATACAATTTTACCCTTCCATTATAATTCCAAGAACCATCCTTTGTAAATCCATAAATATTGGATCTTTTGTGATCCTCATCATGGATAAACTGGCATGGTCCTGTTGACATAATGCATCTTCAAACTTGTTTGCTTTCCTAGGGTGGTAATGAATTGAGGAGTCGCAATCCTTAATCATCTCCAACCATCTTCTTTGGCGCATATTCAGCTCCTTTTGCATGAAAATATACTTCAAACTTTTATGATCAGTATAAATATCACACATTTCTCCATAAAGATAATGCCTCCAAATATTTAATGCAAAGATTACCACATCTAACTCCAAATCATGAGTTGGGAAATTTTGCTCATGGATTTTCAACTGTCGTGAGGCATAAGCTATCACCATATCATTTTGCATGAGAACACACCCCAGTCCCTTCTTGGATGCATCAATGTAGATCTCAAACCTTTCTCCACTGCAAGGTTGTATGAGCATAGGTGCACTGGCTAACCTTCTTTTTAGCTCTTTGAAATTCTCTTCACATTCCTCCGTCCAAACAAACTTAAATCCTTTTCGAGTCAACCTGGTGAGTGGATTAGATAACCTTGAAAAATCTTTCACAAAAGGTCAGTAATATCCATCCAAACCAAGAAAACATCAGATCTCAGTTACTGTTGTTGGTCTTGACCATCTTTTGATAACCACTGTCTTTGCTGGATCCACAGATATCCCTTATTTTGAGATTATGTGACCCAAAAATAAAACTTTTTGAAGCCAAAATTCACACTTGGTAAATTTGGCATAAAGCTCATCCTTTCTCAGGGTCTTCAATATAATTCTCAAGTGATCTTCATGTTCTTCCTTGCTCTTCGAATAGACAAGAATATAATTTATAAAGACTACCAAAAACTGATCAATATAGTCTCTAAAGACTCTATTCATCAGATCCATGAAGATTGCAGGGGCATTAGTAAGACCAAATGGCATCACTATAAATTCATAGTGTCCATACCTTGTATGGAAAGCCATCTTTGGTATATCCTCCCTTTTGACCCTTAATTGATGATACCCTGAATGAAGATCAATCATGGGAAAGTATTGAGCTCTGCGTAGTTGGTCAAATAAGTCATCAATACATGGGAGAGGATACTTGTTCTTGATAGTGATCTTGTTAAGTTCTCGATAATCAATGTAGAGTCTCATTGATCCATCTATCTTCTTAACAAACAGAATAGGTGCTCCCCAAGGTGATGCACTAGGGTGTATGAATCCTTTATCAAGATCTCTTTGAGTTTCTTCTTCAATTCCTGAAACTCAATTGGGGCCATTCTATAAGGTGTCTTTGAAATAGGCAAAGCACCCGGTACAAGTTCTATTGAAAACTCAACTTCACGATTTGGTGGAAAACCTGGAAATTCCTCCAGAAATACATCATCAAATTCCCATACAATGGGAATATTATTAATCATGAGTTTCTCTCAAACCATTTGAGATAAATAAACTTCATTTAGTGGAATCAAGACCCATAAGATGGAAGAAATTTCCACTCGAAGGTTATGTTCAACCTTGCATCGATAGATGATCATAGATTGATCTAGAATATGAAATGTGACTTCCCTTCTTTTGCAATTGATATGAGCTTCATATAATGAAAGCCAATCCATGCAAAGAATCATATCAAATTCCACTATAGGAAGGATCACAAGATTTTCTAGAAGCACTTTTCCGCAAACATCAATTGGAGAAGAATTGTAAACTTTTAATGTGACTGTTGTGCCATTAGGAGTTGTCACAACCAAATCATCATCTAATTGTTAAGGTAATATGAAGATACCCTTAAGAAATTCTTCAGAAAGAAAAGAGTTGGTGGATACAGAATCAAATAAAACATTTGCTACTTTAGAGTGGATGGTAAGTGTACCTTTTACCACTTCGTTATCGTACTCCACATCGCTGATAGAAATTTCATGTGACTTTCCTTTGTCTTTAGCCTTAAGAGTTTGTTGACGTCGATAATCATCAACAAAACTTGGATTAGGGCATTGATTGGCATAATGCCCCATATCCTTGCACTTGAAACATTGATGTGTAGTAGGTTAATTCTATGTATCCCTTCCTTTGTTTGCATCATTAGACATCTTATTCACATTATTTTGACATTAAATTCCCCGATAACCTTGTTTTCCACACTTATAACATTTTCTTGCCCCCTTAAGACAATTTCCTCCATGTTTCTTTCCACACTTTGAGCATAAGGGAAAACTCATCTTCTTTTCAGTGTGGTCTTTAGGTTTTCCTTTGAATTCCATTTTCCTCTTCTTATCAAACCCATGTGACTGATGGGTTACACCAATCTCCATCTCAACCTTGAGAGCACATCGAACAATTTCCTCATAGCTATTGAAGTCCCTTATGGCTAATGCCCTTTGAAGACTTGGTTTTAAGCCACTAAAGAATCGATCAATCTTACTCTCAGTTTGGATAATAATACCAGAAGCTTACCTTGCAAGTCTTGTAAAGGTTTCTTCGTAGGTACCAATAGATTCATCATCCTTTTCCTTTAGTTCAAGAAACTCCTTGTCCATCTTTGTTCGAAGAATATGAGGAAATTACTTATTGAAAAATAAGTTATTGAACTAATCCCATTCCATGGATTCAATTTCATCCCTTTGCCTCGTATTCCTGATAAGATTCCACCATTGATCAGCTTCACCTTCCAAGCGATAAACTGCTAAGATGACTTTATCATGTTCAGAACATTGAAGAACTGAAAATATCTTTTCAGTGGTACTGATCCATTGTTCAGACACTAATGGATCAGTAGACCCGCTGAATGAGGGTGGACGCTGCCTCATGAAGGATTCAACAGAATATTTCTCCTTCCTTTGCTCGTTTGGATGTCCTACATGATTCATAGCTTGAGAAAGTTGTGTGAGCATGGATACAAGATTTTGCATTCCAGATCCCATAACGTTTGGCTGCTCAGGGGGACAATCATTGCATTGCGCGTCACATTCCGCATTAACACGGTTCCTTCAGGTTCCAGCCATTGACTAAAACCAAGAAGAATAGTGTGAGAAACACTAATTATAATAGGAAAACCACATAATCAAGAATAAAATTTTACACTTAAGGTATTATCATAGGTTATTCATGGCCATTTCTAAAACACTAAGATTGTGTTTTATGCTTAGACTTATCCTTAGGGTTCTTACTAGGGCTTTCACATCCTAGTTTCCAAAGGTTGACTATACCTTTCCTCTGATACCAACTATAACAACCCATACCTTACATATAATGTTAATACTTAAAAATTGAAATACACTTATCACAACATATAACAAAACCGTGAAAGGACCATATAGGTATAGTGTCTTTAGAAACTGGGAAACATACACAACTAGTTCATAAATCATCTACGTTGTCTCCCATTTATTTCATCATATCTGGAGTCCCTTTTTGGAATATCCTACTTAATAACCTTCTTCCCGACCTGGGGAAAGAAAACATACAAAAGGGTGAGATTAAATTCTTAGTAAGGGTAAACAAAAGAAATATCAATCACATCATATTCATAAGAGCATAACATTTTGTAAATCTTAACCTGCAAAAGAGATCATAATTTCATAACATGGGATAAATCATAGTAGTGAAATGTAATCCCAATAATCATAACTTAAAACATGAAACTTTTTGTCATACACACATAATCATAGAGAATAATTTCATAGTAGTCAAGACTCATTGCCAAGACTATCTTAGGGGACAAAGTCCATTTTTGAACCGAGTTCACTCCTCGTTTCAGTCCTGTTTCACTGAACCAGATTAACCTGCCGTTCCAGCCATGTTTATATCATGAGATATAAATTATTACCCAATGCATTGGAGGGAGATATAGGTCCCACCCATATCATAATTAAACCATTCTTATGTGTGCCACAAAATCATAAATCATACATCATAGCATAACCCATGTAATAAAAATGGGATTCTTATGACATCATAACACAATCCATATAAGATAAAATGAAATCATAAAAATAATTCCATCATAACATAATCAAAACAATGTAAAAATAGGGATAGAAATAGAACCCAATATTATATTATATGGAAAAATAATTTTGATAAAACACTTGAATTCCATTCTTGAGGAAAATATCCTTTCTACTTCAAAAACATTTTTCCTTTCTTAACATGTCATACAATTTTAAACTAAAATAAGTTGATTAAAAATAAACTTGAAAACTTATAAAGGAAGCTTAATGGAAATAATGTTCTAAAATCCATTCAGGCCGTATAATTTAGAAAAAACATTCTTCTCGTACTTTGGCCGGAAAAGTCAAAAAGTACCTCATACGAAAAACGACAAAAGATTCCTTTCATATCTTTTACTAAAAACTCACCGAAGGGTAAAATTGGACTTAAAAAATTTTATAAGGATATAAATATTACATATTGAGGAAACATAGATGTGGATGATAAATATTCCCCAGTAAATTCTGAAGTATAAACAATCTCGGATAAAAATTAGATTGTGATATTTTCCCTTACCTTAGGTCCGATTTGATTCGTAAGTGTCCGAACCTCCTATATAATGATTTAAATAATGTTATTAACTTATTCCAGAATCATATTAATTTTTATGATATCATATATGTTCATATTCATAGCTTCTTATTAGTAATATTTCATTGTTACTTGTTATTCGAGTGTTTATTGCTTTTTGTTCTTATGCCTGTTTTGTCGAATAAATTCTTATTATTATTTTTAATTTATAGATACCTCATTTCCAGAATGGTATTAGTGTAATACATATCATATTTATTCACTCAATTCATTTATGTAATCATTATGCAATGAAAATCATGTAGAAGGAGGTACATCACACCGTGGAGATGGTATTCCGTACGTACGCACGAGCGATGATATCATTCCCATGATCATGGAATTGTATCAGAGTGTATGTATACTATATCAGAATCAATATAAATTTACAATAATTATATATAGTTATTATTTACACCATTATACCCATCCAAGTAAGGTGGTGGTGGAAAATAGATTACACCACGCCGTGGAGACGGTATTCCGTACGTACGCACGCGCGGTGATTTCGTTTTCCGTAGGATGGATAGATGGTGAAATATGTTTGTTTAATACTTATACTAACATATCAGTATATGAGTGATACTGATGTTATTACTTCATAATGAAACAACTAAAGAAGAAGAAGTTGAAGAAGAAATAAAGTTTAAATAATCGGTAACAGACATTACCTCTTCTTTGAAGCGCCTCTTTGAGACCTCCTTTTAGGGCACTAAAATTTGTCTTTGAAGAAGACCAGGACCTCTAGGATGTTTCTAGGGAAGAGGAGAAGAGAAGTTTTAAGGGGTTTTCCGAGCTTGAAGGCTCAAAGTGGTGTGAAGAAGAGAGGGGGGAGGTTCCCTTTTATAAGGGAGGAGTGCGACACCTTAGGAAAAACTAAAAATATTTTTTTATTATAAAGTCATATTCGGTTTTTAATAGCTCAAAATTGATTTATTTCTAAGTTAAGGTGGGTATGGGTCGAAATAGTCTCATCCAAATATAATTTAGACAAGTTTAGGTTACTATTGTAACCTTATCATTTAGATTTAACTTTAAGTTAGATAATTTAACTTTTACCGTGTCTTCTTGTTTTCTTACACTATAAGGTTAATAAACTTACTATAACAAGGAAAAAGAACCCCAAGTTGTTTATTATTAATATATATAACCTTATCTTAGTCATTTGGCCGAACCTTAGATTTTTAGGAATAAAATAACAACAAATAATTTAATATTTGTTTTAAAAACTATTTTATGTCAATTTTGACACTATTTGGGAATTGATTTTTGTGAAAATCATAACAGTATGATTAGTTAGAAAAAAGTCAATTAAATCAATACTAACATGTCGTATTAACCTATAAAATTATTTTAATTCCTAAAAAGTCTCAAATTACCTTTATTTGGGTATTTATAACATCAATTAGGTTAATATTTCATTAATAAGATAATTAGTGCATCATCAGTGTGTCATAAATAAATTAAATTATTTAATGTCTAAAAATTATAAATAAAATACCATTATGTAGGAAATATTTTTATATTTCTAATTAATATTTATAATCGAATTTATCTTATGTATAACCCTATATTAAAAAATATTTACTTATTAAACTTTGATTTTAACTATTTTAACCCTTCTTTAAATAAATTAATAATAAATGTCCTAATCTAATCCAAGTGGGCCTAAATGGTCATATTTTATTCCTAAGGTTGTTTTTGGTCGAATTAAACATATCCAATAGAATTAGGACATGTTTTAGGATAATAATAATATCCTTTTTCCCATTAATTACCCTATCTACTTTTAACCGTGGTAAAAAAAGTAAAAAGTTACTATTCACCAAAAATTATTTTCATCTCATTGAACCAAATTTTAGTCCTTGATATTAACCGTGTCTCTCGAATTTTTGAAATTCCACTCACAGAAGTGGTAAAAATAAGTTTTATGTAAATTTTCAAATTTTCCTAGGAGGTGGGTAAAAGACGGTGAAAAGTTCAATAAAATTTATATATATATAAAATTATTATAAAATGACTCCAATGAATTACTTTGAACTTATAAAGGTATTATGTATCAATTTTGAACTAAAATAAATTTAAATAAAATAAATAATTATTTAAATAAAAAGTCAGTTTTTTAAATAGTAACCCAGTGTTTTCACTATTCCTCAAAAATTTAATGTTTTCAGAAAAATACCAAAATTTCACCCTAGGCTAATTTCGATATTCCGAATCCAAAAATGAAGTCCATTTTGAAAAATAAAATTTAAAAAATTTCAAAAAGTGGGTATTACTATTCATAACGGCTAGTTTTAATAATATTTTAATAGCATATCGTTGTTTAGTGAAACTCGGTATTTCGTACGACGCAAGCCATCGAGGAAGGTCGTGATTGCGTGTAAAGAAAGCCAAGATAGTGTTGTGTGTAGTGAAAGATTCCTTTGATGATTTATATAACATAAAAACAAAATATTTATCATAAAAGTCTCGGGTGTTACATATGTAGCATCATCATCATAGAAAAAATTAATGCCTACAAATTGCTGTATAAGATATATCCGGTCTCCCTGGGTGAGTACAACAATAGTGTCCCCATGAATATGGAAGACCAAGAAGAACTACCACATCCTTGTGACTGATGGTCGTATCTCCCTTATTCAAGTGGAATTTGTGTGTATGATGTCTCTATCTCTCTATGAGAGTAGTACAGAGGTTATGATCAATGAATTATAATCACACACATAAATTCCATAGAATCTTTCATGGTGTAGGTATAGTATAATAGTATATAGATGTAGAATCTGATTATAATGGTGATCTATACCCACCATGATCAATCAATCCTCAGGGTCTACTTGCAGGTCATGTCTAATATTAATATTCTGTTCAGTGATTAGGGTAGTATCCACTATCACTATGTACAAAAATGTAAATAGTTATCTGTGTAAAATATAAATATAAAGGGGATTTATTTTTGAAATAGATTTGTGGTCACATATGTTATATCAGTTTGAAACACTTTATTTATTGAGTATTTCTTTGATATTGATCGCATATACAAATAATTTTGATCCCAATTTAATTTTGAAATTAATGAATGATTTCACATATTATTGTATATTTCATGATTATTTTCTCACATGATTGAATTATGGTTATTGGCATGAATATGATTTCATGTCATCATGCCTATACATTTCACATTCCTCTTAAGGTGAAAATGTTGGGAAAATTATTATTTCATAGTAAACTTATTCATAAATTTCATAAAGTTAAATAAAGGGAGGATTTTTTATTAACACAATGTAATTGATAAGATGATATGTTCACATTGGAGACAATAAATCATTGTGGCTGAGAGTATAAACTCACTCTAGTAATGTTAGGGAATAGATTCATATTATAACCATCCAAATGATATATACTACTTCTCAAAAATTTCCCTTATCCTTGAGGGTAGTCTATCTCATTTTTCATCCTGGTAGACATATGTTTCCCTCATTTTTGCAGCATGTTGATTTCCGATATCAATATTGGATAGTCTTTTGGTATTATAAAATATATAAAATCCCTAATAATAATCCATGGTGTACCATATAATTTAGAAATTATTTCTATATGGTTCACTAGATCAATATATACATCCCATGGAATTGTCAAAGAGAAGCCTTCAACAATTCCATACGTGCATGGAAACTATATGGCCTAGAATTTCTCACATTAGAATTTCATTGATCCCATTAATACCACAAATATGCAACCAAAACTACTTATTATGTTGTTCAAATAGTCTTCCACTTTAAATAAATAGTATTATTGGTAGTAATTGTTGACTCAATAAGAATAAGCATCTTCAATGATCATTTTAATATATCATTTAAAGTTTATTATGTATCATACACCCTGTTGAATCCTATTATCCCACAACAGTTCCTAATTGAGTGTATTCCAATGAGGAGTTTTTGGGTTTTACCCCTAGGTACATCTATACTAGAGCTACATCCACTAATAGTATCAATAAAAGGATTTCATTTCTTAGATAACCGCATAAGCTTTATTATCCTCACATTTTAGAAAGTATTCTTAAATCCGAAAAGATGGTAGTAATGAATAATAGTAGAAAATTTAATCTTATTATTGTTATGTTAACAAATTTATAAAGAAAATAAAAATCATCTAATGCATATACCTTGATAGTGTCAAACCAGATGTTCAATAAGGCTCATTGTTGGTCCCTAGTTCCCAATTGATTATCACTCAGTGTGGTGTTTTCAAGATTTACCCCTAGGTACATCTGTTCCAAATCCAAATCCACATGTAGAATCTAGTAGGAGATTTAATTTATTTTATAACCATATAATCATTATTATACTGATTCATTAAAACTTATGGTTATATAAATATTTCTAATCTGTTGTAGTAGAAATTTTAATCTTCCTAAAGGTATGATCAGTGGTTTATAATGAAACTATGAATCATCATAAATATATTAATCAAGAGTGTAAAAAAAGTCATACAATATGGTATGAATCATCAAAATAAAAGGAGAAACAAGTCTTATATATAGTAAAGTCTCTTTTTTAACCAGTTAGCCATTTTTGATCCTATGTTAATTTTATGACTATCCAAATATATTCAATAGTTATTCATAATGTAATTATTAGTTGATCATTATTTTAAAATTTAGTAATCGATAGTTAATCATTATCTAATAATTAGATAAGAATTAATTAATCCTATATTAATTATGCATTAACCATTCCCAAATCAATATTTTTTAATTTTTTGATAAATATATATCAAGTAGTTACCTTATAGTTAATTATAGTTAATTTGTATGTAATTATTAGTTAATAATTCATTAATTATAAATTAGTGACATATTAATCATTAGATAATATTTAGTTAGGAATTAATTAATCATTTATTAATTGATCCTTATTCATTTCCCAATAACTTGTTAATCATTACCAAATTAATTGACATCAGGCAGTTACATTATTGCTAATTAATAATTAACCATTAAGAAATTATTATCTAATAATTTATTAATAAATAGTTAATCATATTTTAATCATTAGATGATCATTAGTTAAACATTAGATAATCATGTATTAATTATGCCTTAATCATTACTTAATTACTAGTTAATCAATACCTAATTAATAGATATCCAATAGTTACTTTATAACTGGTTAATAATTAATTGTTAAATAATTATTAGTTAATCATATGTTAACCATTACATAATAATTAGTTAGTCCTTAGTTAATCCTTTATTAATTTTTTTGTATTCATTAATTATTCACTAGATAATCATTAATTAATTAATAGTTATCAAGTAGTTACATTATAGATAATTAATTATTAATCATTATGTAATCATTCTTTATCCATTCATTTATCAAGATTTAATCACATGTTAATCATTTTCTTATCATTATTTAATCATTAGTTAATTTTATATTAATTATTCCATAATCATTCCTTAATCACTAGATATTCAGTACCCAATTAAAAGTTATCAAGTAGTTACATTATAAAAAATTAATAGATAATCATTAAGTAACCATTATTTAATCATTCATTAACCAATAGTTAAGTACATGTTAATCATTAACTAATAATTAGTTAAAAATTAGTTAATCCAACATTAATTATGCCTTAATAATTCCATAATCAACAACTGATCATTACCTAATCAAAATATATCAAGTAGTTATTTTATATCTAATTAATATATAATCATGAAGTAATTATTATACAATCATTCATTAATATATGTTTAATCACATGATAGTCATTAGTTAATAATTAGTTATGATTTAGTTAATCCTATATTAATTATACCTTAATCATTCCATAATCAACAGTTAATCATTTCTTAATTAATAGATGTCAAGTATTTATTTTATAGATAATGAACAGTTAATCATTAAGTAATTATTTGCTATTCATTCAATAATTGTTAATTTATAAATATTTAATCACATGTTAATAATTATATAATCAATAGTTTAGAATGAGGTAATCCAATATTATTTATTAAATAACATGTCCTTAATCAAAAGTCAATCATTACATAATTAATAAATATAATGCTGTTAATTCTTAGTTAATTAATATTTAATCATTAAGTAATTAATACATAATAATTCATTAATCATTATTTAATCATATATTAATCATTATATTGTAGTTAGTTTATCAATATAAAATTTTATATTAAGTATTCTTTAATAATTCATTAACCACTAGTTAAACATTACTTAATTAATAGAAATCAAATATCTAGTTAATATATAATTTTTAGAAAATTAATTGTTAATCATTAAGTAAAAATATTTAATCATTCCTTACTCATTAGTTAATCATATGTTACTCGATAGTTAATCATTATCTAATCATTATTTTAGTAGTAGTTAAGGCTATATTAATTATTCCTTAATCATTCATTAATAATTAGTTAATCAAATGTTATTCATTAGTTAATCATTACATAATAATAAGTTAATCAATAGTTAATCATAAATTAATTATGAGTTAACTAATCATTAATCACCAGTTAATAGTTTATTAATCAATAGATATAACATAGTAAATTAATAATTAATTTAAAATTAACCATTAAGTAATTATTAGTTAATCATTATTTAATCATTATTTAATAATATGGAATTAATTAGTCAATTATTAACAAATAAATATCCAATCATTGTTTAATTCTATATTATTCATTAGTTAGTCAACACATAATAATTATTTTAACATCAATTAATGATTTGTTATTTAATAGTTAATTATAATTAAACTATTATTTGACTAATATTTATTCACCATCTAGTTAATATTATTTCCTAATTATTTGAGTAATATTTAAAAACCACCAAGTTATAATAAATAACAATCTTATTAAAATAATAAATCAATTACTAAAACTTATTATAAATTATTAACTCAAATGTTATAAATAAATAATAATAGTTTATTTATTAATAATAATGATTACTTCCAAACTATATCAATCTAAATCAACTAGTAATTGAATTATATATTTAATGATAAATAAAAAATAATCAACTAAATAAATAAATGGAATTAATATATATAAGAAAAAATACCTCTAAATGATGCATCTCAAAATCCAGTAGTCCTTTTTTGGTCATTGGAATCACGACACACAAAAGAAGAAACATTGGGAAATTATAGAGAGTCAGAGTGGAATTAGAGAGAGATTATGTGAATGGAATAAGGAGGTGGGGGAGGAACAAGTACATTTATAGGGGTTTTGGGGAAGATGACATCACTGAGGACACTATTCCCCTTAATTTTATAGAAGGTAAGCATCTCAGATACTACCTTTCATATTAATTTATAAAAAAGGTGGCATCACCGATGCAACCTTTTTTACATAATTGATCTGGGTCAGTGAGTAGATAAGGAAACATCTACCTTACCCATTTTCAAAATAACCGAAAGGCGACATCAGTGATGGTACCTTTCTACCTTAAAATTTAAAAAATTAATATAATATTACTTATATAAATATTTTTCCATAAAAATTCAAATTAAAAAATGTGGTTGTGGGACTCTTAGTATTATATTTTAAAATAAGGATAATGAAATCAGATAGATGATTTCTATAAGATCAAAATGAAAAAAAATTATTTACCTCTATATACAAAGGAATAAGGGATGAAAACCCTGGATCATGATGTTTAGGTGGTATCCTATTATCCTAGATAAGACTATAGTCCTCTGTGATATTTGTAAGCATTAAATTTTTTCAAAGTATTCTTGTCTAAAAAAATCTTCTTGAGGGATTTAATTAAATTTGGGATTTAAATCATGTCTTATATAAAAGAAATATCAATTTTCAGTTTTTTAACAACCTTGAGAAACATTCTTATTCTGAATCATGTTATTTATTTTTTATTCATTTTGGAAATGGAATGATTGGATAAATGCTCCTCATAATTTTAGGCAACCCTTCAACATCATCTATAATATTTTCTTTCCAATAATTGTCTTTGTTATTCAGGAAATTGTCAAGTTTTTTCTTTTGTAAAAACAATATTTTATGTTTTTTTAAAGTTAATTTCTAAAGTTATACATTCATCATTTTCTAGATTCGAGTTTACAAATTCACATAGTTCAAATTTTTGGGAAAATTTGGGTACATTCTAATATTCATGCTTGTTTGGAGACCACTTCTTGTTTCCATATCCATGTAATTTTCTTTGAAGATCACTTTAGTAGTTCTTAGAAGATGATCCTTCTATCTACCACTAATATCAATAGATAGTCACCCCATTTGTGTTTAAATATTTATCATCCTAGAAACGATTTATTACTTTATCAAAATCATTTTTGGATGTCTCATCACAAGACCTACCAAATAGTTATAGTAAAATACCTCTTACATCATCTTTGGTGTTTGATTATTTAGTATTTGGTAGTGGTTGGAATTACTATATAACTAAGGGTAAGCGTAGGTCTATGAACTCCTTACTCTCTCTATGAGATATTTTGACGGTTTTGGTAACCTTGATTGAAAGTGCTTGGAAATATTTCATTTGTATGATACATCCTATGATGATAAACATCAAAATATCTATATTTAAGAGCTTGGGAAGACATATCAAAATTGGGAAAGCATGATAATAAATTCCCAATCATGTCATAGTGTTATAATTTATCTATTTGAGTGTTATGAGAATTTTCATTGAAAAATAACAAAGGATCTGATTATGGTTGTGGAATAGGGTTGGGTTCTTTCCCTACAATGGGTAGTATTATAGAGTATTTGTGTTGTGATTTTTGTCTCAATGAGTTAATTTTTTTTTATTTCTTCGGATGTTCATTCAATGAAATCCAAACTATAATATTGGTCCACCAATGATTCGTGGTAAGAGGTGAGGTTTTGGTATAAATATTCCATGGGGGTTTAGAGACTACATTGATTAGTTTGACATTGTCTACGTAATCCCCTAATTCTATCCCAAATATTTTTTCAATATTTACCCTCCTCTTGTTGAAATCCATTGATTTTGTGTCTAATTTGTGATTTCATTCTCCTATAAAAAATTTATTTTTAAATAAATGTAAATATAATTATTTGTCCTAAAAATTTACTCTTTAATATATTATTAACATGTTTGGTAATTTCCATATAGGAAAAAGAGGGAAAAATCATAGTCAAAGTTCATCACCACTCATTCCACTTAGTGGAAACTACTGAACACTATATTATAAGTCCCTAACAAAATAAAGAGAGTCTCCAATGGGAATTCCATTGAAGGTGGGTAGTTGAAAAAACATGGATTTTTTTTGTAATTACTATAAATTTTTTAAAGTATAATTCATGATGGATTATTAAAAACAACAAGAAAAAAAATTCCATACGACTATACCTCTATATTAACTCATTTTTATGTGGTTGGAAATTTCAAGGTGGTTGATTATTCTGGTTCCATGACTCTCTTTTATCCTCTATTTTATGTTATTGTTTGTTCTTTATCAGACCCCTAAGGTTTCACTCAATTTCACATGTGGTGGGATCTGATTGTTTAATTGATGATATAGTATATATTCACTAACAACATGAGTTGTTTTTTATTCTTTTTTTTTTAAATTTTTAATAGTTTTTTGTATATTTGACATAAATTTTTATTTTCTTGTGTGTTTTTTCATATAATTGTTTTATCTTGGTAACACATCCCCTCCCCAAAAATAGTTCCAAAATTTGATGTGATCCAAAGGTCGTTGGATAAGATAGGAAAAACAAATTTTTTATAAACCTACTTAAAACTAGATTAGAGATGAACATGGGTTGATCTATTGGGAAGGACTCACATTATGTTTGTTTGTTTTGTAAACAAGGTAAAAAAAAGTTGGGGAGATGAAAATGGGTTTGTGATGAAAAAGATATGAAATTGATGAATTTTTGTGAGTGTGATCACAAGTGAATGAAACAAATAAGAGAAAAGACAATTTCATCCTAGAGAGAACATACATTTTATGATCTAGGACTAATAATATAGATTTTTTTTATAAATATTTTCCCTCATTCATGAACATGTTATGAAAGTCCTAAAACTAGTTGAAAGAGGATAACCTAATTTCTCATCATCATGACCCATGCGTGAAAGATTTCTATATCTTTTTGAACCGCATAATTCTCTCATTCACTGAATAAAAATTCTATTCACCATAAATTTCAAATGTTTAATTGACCTCAATGCACTTATCTCTATTTATCTTGATTAAATTTTTAGTAAAATATTAATATTGAGAAATATATTGAATTGATGTGTAATCAATACCAATTTACACTGATTCTCATTGATTTATAAAAAACGAATATCTAAAAATAATTAGAGAGAAAAAATAATTATAAAAATTCATGATAATATTTTATGTGATTAATTAGAAAAAATATCAACCTAAGTGTTATTAAATGATACTCATGATTAAAATAAATATATTAAAATACTAAAATATAGAATAATATATATAGAAAGGTAGAATTAATCAGTGTAATAGAGATTATTATTCTGTATCCCATAGCTCCAACTTAAGTTTGATTCTTAATATTGATCTCTAGATTCTCTAGATACAAAGTCTCTTTCCTCCAAAATTCCTCAAGTCTATATTTATCCATTTTCCATATTTATTCTTACATAAAAAAATAAATGAGCTCACTGTCACAACTCTGAGATGATCTTTCTCACATATATGTGCCTCCTTTGCTATGAATTTTCATCTTCATCCTATACAATACCACAAGACCATATAATTGAATAAATAACTACTCCATAATCCATTCTATATGGAAACCATGATCTGAATCTCAGACACTATACACATAGAAGGATTAATTTTCATGATTATTGAGTGCGAGTGTTCAAATATCCCTTCATTGAATCAATTCCCATGATATCCTTCACTTTCAATATTCTTACATTATTTAAAAAACCAATCATAAAATGTGATGTTTAATTCTGAGGTGAGAAACTCTAATTTGTGAAATTATTGTTCCTAAGTCCAATTTTAGGGTGTGGGCTGGTTCAGAATTTTTTAGGCCTTTGTAGTGCCCCAAATTGGACCCACATCCAAAATCCATGATTTTTTGGGCTCAGAAATCACTAGTAAATGTATCGTGTATTTTTCTCTATATTATATAATAATATTAATAATAATATTATTATTTGTACATATAGTCATGTTAATATTATTTTATAATAGATCATTTTCTTCACTCTCTTTAGAAAGGGCGTGGTGTCAGAAAGGGTTCTACATTCTATGGAACATCTGTAGATTCATATTTGTCAAATAGTGGAGATAAAATTGGGTGGAACATGACTAGTTCTTCTTCTTAAGTAGTGGGAATGAGTTTTTTGCATTTTTTGGAATATATTCTTCAAGAATAGTGTGGGATCTCGTTTGATTAACATAGAATCGAGTCTAATTCCATCCTCAAGTGGTGGTGTGGAAATTGATAGTATATATTACACATTGTAATCACATGATGTGTCTTCCCTTTTTATCATCAAAATAATGATGGTGGAACCCTAGTTCATATACATTATGGTTTAGAATAGTGAAATTGCTTATTTACAACTGTAGATGTATTCATATAGAATTTGTTCATCTATATCCCTTATAGTGCATGATGGTGGATCAACGTTCTTCAGTGGGTGGTGAGATAGAGGTAGAGGTGGTAGCATATATTTCAGATGGTATCAGGGTAGGGGATGTCTAGTTTTATATGTATTATTGTGGTATTAGTTTCATTAATTAAGGAGAGTAAGAGAAGTGGAGGTGAGAAGTGGTAGTTGATGAATGAAATGGTTTAAGTGATGCAATTGTAGTAGAGGATAATTGGCAGTAGAAATAGGAATAATATCTAGAGAATGTTGATGGTTTAAGTATAAAAAGTTGTTGTGGTTGATAAATATAGGTGGTTGATGCAATGGTATGAGAGGTTTCTGTTAGATCAGTGGTGGTGGATGTGGTCATTGGTTGTATGTTTTGTAATAGAAGATGCTAGCATTACCTCACCATAATAGTATATTACTAGTTGTAGCTCACAAAAAAATGTTTATGAGTGGAATGAGCTCACTGGAATAATATATTGAGGGTGGTAGAACACATCATAAAAAATTATATAATTGAATAAAATAAAATAATGAATAAAATAATATAGGAGATGATTTTTTTAATAAAAATTTCACTTCAAACGTTCTTCAATAAAAATTTACTAAAAATCATTGTATAATTAAAACCATTGAATTTTTGGATGAATTAATTATGAAATTTAATTTTTTAAACCATCCAATATTTATATGAAATTAAAAAATAAAATTCATTTAAAAAAATGATGTTCTTATAAGATTTTAAAAATTAACTAAAAAAATGAGCAATAATAAAATCATAGAAACACAATTTAAAAACTATTTTTAATGAAAATAATATTGAAAACCCAATTTTTAAAAAATTCATACTTCTCAATCAAAATCAAAATTACACAATACTTAACACCATTAAATACAGAAAAATTGATTTGTCATGTTGTTTGTAAAACAATCATATCTATGTGCTATTTCTAAATATGATTTTTTTTTTCAAAATGCAACGAATATGATATATGGAAACGCAAATCAAAATGGATTTACTACTATTTCATCTAAAATAAATTTCATAATTTTTTAAATATTGATGGTGATATATAATTGTTAAGATAAAACTTATATGAAAAATAAATCAATATATTGAGAAAATTATTTAAATTAAATTATGTTTGAAACTAATATGCTAAATGAGATATAAAATAGGTTCACAAGGATTATGAAAATCATAGATAAACAAGTAGGGAAAAAAATAATTTAATACTCACTTAAGTAATCATGATATCCCTTACATTGATTTTTTCCTTGAAATTGGTTATAATAGAAGTGTGAAAATTTATTTAATATTTTGGACGTGAGGTTTTTAGAAATTGTATGTAGTATAATAATGAATAGAAAAACATTGATAATGAATTATGTAATGAATCGAATTGAATTGAATTTAAATATTATAGTAATGGTTTCTATATTTCTTATTATTATATAAGTATAATCAGTGATGAGATAGAGTATTTTATAATTTTAAAAAATATTTTAAAAATATGCAAAAGTGAAGGATTACAAGAATGTTGAAATATAAGAACAATTATAATGATAAATATAAACACATTATTTTTTTATAAATTAGTGTCCTTTTAATATATGAAAAATTTAAATTTAACCACTATTTTCCAATAATTATATTAAGAATAAATTTTATAAAGATAAGAGAGTATCCATGAATTTCATATTGTATTATTTTTAGTATAATAAAATAGACACATTATTAATGGAGGAGGAATAAAAGGCCAAAATAAGTTAAATGGAAAAATTAAAATGTTATCATCATATTCATATACTACATTTAGAATATAAAAATATTATTCTATGGATCAAAATGATTTTAATTCCCTGACTCTGGTCTTTCAGAATATGTTCTCAGCCTTTGTTCCTATAAGGCTTCAATCATGCCACACTATACACTAAGGGATTCTAAATACTAACGAGAGTCAATAAAAAATAGAAGGAGACTATACTTCTAGTATCATTTCATATAATAGAACAAAAATAACTTAAAGAACCTGAAATATTAGAGTAAATATTGAATATGAAACCGTAGTAAAAGATATTACATTAAAATAGAACAAGGTCTTGAGGAATATAGGGGATACAACTTAATCAATCTATGGAAACCGATGGTTAGTTCTCTAATGTTTAAGGAAGAATATATAGAGATAATAAAAATAATGTAAAATATAGTATATTAAATATACATTATTTTAGGTATCTAAAATTATTAGTATAAACAAAAAATTAGGAACACTTTCTTATTTGTATGAGGATGTAATTTTAAGGAAACATCCTTTGAACTTTGATAATCTATTGAAATTAAGTGAAATGAAGAACAATGATTTCCACCCACCTTCTTTTTCTAGAATAAATCTCTATGTGGTATGTCTGTTAGGTTCTTTACTTATTTATTTAGTACACATGTACAATGAATTTTCGAAGGACCCCTTATGAATGCACCGATGTCACACAATATTCCTCTCTAATCATTGGACCTAGTTGGTATGACCTTAATCTCCCTTTTGGACCCCCATATATTATTTGGCGGGAATAGTTGGAGTTGAATCATTTTATTTTCAGTTTATTATATATTAAATTTTTGGGGATGTATTTTGATTAGAATTTAATCTTATTCCTGGATATAACAATACAATGGAGGGTGGACGAAGTGTGTATTTCTACAAAAAACAACATTAAGGAAATAAGTAATTAGCATTAAAGGCTAATGTTACATCACATATTCTCATAATGTGAAACATCCTATTGCTTAATGTCCCGAAAAACATATCATCACAATTACTATTTAATTCCATCAGGTTTCTAATGTGTGTTGGCATGTGAGATTGTGTTCGAGTGTTTTAGTGTCTGAGGTAGTTGATGTTGTGTCCATCGGTGGAGGTTTCAACATAAGATAAATTAAGTTGTATTTATATTATACTACCACATTTTAAGTATTTAGTGATAGAATATAATAGAGTTTTGAATATCCTTTGATAATTTTGCGAGATAAAATTGGTGATCCATAACCATCTTGTTAGCTAATAAAATTTCCATTGATTTTTTATATACATTTCCTTGATAAGAATATTTTTCAATAACCCATTTAATTTATGATTCCTCTATGAATCCTTTCCATATTCTTTGCCTAAAAAATATATAAACACATTATTTAAGGTATGATCGTGAGAATTAATCACATATTATCAATTAAACATATATAACCATGTTTTATCCCATATTTTTATTAAAACCAAAATTCTATAATATAATAAAAATATTTTCAATGCCCTTGTATTATGATATATAATGAGATGAAATTAATATACGTTTAGATAAAAATATTTAAATTTCATTATCTATTACACCGCTAGACATAACTTTTTCTCTTTTAGGTAAATACATTTATCCATGAAAACATCCATACAAAAGTTTCACAGTGATTTCATTTAATATAATGTTTAGTCCTAGAGTCAACGAATGTTAAATTAGATGATATTCATTGACATAAAATTTTAACATTTTACACCTTTTTAGAACCATCACCTCATGTTTTTCATTCACGACTCTATTTCACACTTCATAGATATAAATTATATAGTAAACTAATACTTTATAAAATGATTCTTCATCAGATTTTTATATTCACCTTCCTGTAACATTAACCCATTACCCCAAATATTATTCACATTATATTAATATATTTACTATAAATATAACTTATTCAATGATTATATATAATACATAACTAAAATATTAGGAAGGAGTTAGAGTCCATCGAGAAGAAAAACACGCATCCCTTCAATGAGTCACTTTCAGTGTGAAAATCCATTGGGATAAAATGGGTATACAAGATAAATAATGACACATAAGGTAACATTTTCACATATAATGCTTGATTAGATGAAAAGGTTTATGTTCAGGGTAATTTGGTGGATTTTAAATTTGTATTTTCACAAGTGACTAAACATGACATCAATCATACAATATATTAAAAGTCAGCCAAAGTCATGAGGCTCTTGACATTTAAATGAAACAATTATTTTTCAATGGTGACCAGGAATTAAATTATCCTGTAACTCAAATAGAGGGGGTTCATAGTGATAAATTTTGAACATCTTGTGTACATGTTGTTAATGGAACCTTACAGAATTCATTAATCTCCATGATCATAGAAAGTTCACATTTTTAAGAGTTTCAAACACACTTATATCATGAGATATTTTTTGAAGTAATAAATTAAAATAAGGGGAATCATTGGTGTGTATGTCAATGGATATTTTTAGGAGAAGCATTAAATAATATAAGATCATGATGAAATAAATGATGACTGATTTTGAATTGAGTTATTTGAGAATACATTATCATGATTTATAATTAGAATAAGGGTGATAATTATAGCTATTAATCAAGATGTGGTTCAATGACTAATGGATTCATTTTGGACAAGTAATAATAGGGTTATGTGAATAAAATATAATAATTTGATTAATTAATTGACACAAAATAATGAAATTGAAAATTACTGATTGTTTTATTTTTCTACAAATAATATTTTCCCCCTGATATTGATTTATTATAGAGGGAAAAATAAAATTTAAAAATTTCTATCTATAATTTTTAATCACATCATTCATATCTATTTTTCCCCTAAAAGAACAATGGGTGAATCCAACATTCATCTAAGCATTTAGAGGTCACCACATACACATCAAGAGTTATTCACTATAATGTAACTTTGTTAAACTTCAATAAAAATCAACGTGGTGAATTTATAAAATTCACATTACATTTTCTCCAAATAATTTATGTGGGGATAAACTATCATTGTAAGCCTCACAATAATAAAAAAACAATATGATTAATGCATGTTTTATTATAAGGAAAATAGTAATTTTCATATACACCAATAATGATAATTCTAGAGGAGATTAAAATTAGTTATAAATATACTACTTGTGCAGGTTTGGAAATCATCTAGATGTATTCATATGTGAAGTACAAGACTAGCGAGAGACACCCAAATGTGAATCATAGTGATCAACATTAATAATTAGTAAAATACATTATGTGATATTCTCATTAACTATTTTAAACAGATCATGACCTATTCATTAGTGAAATTTATTTTATAACTCATTTAATATGTAAATATTCAATGACCAACCAATGTTTTTGAATAACTTATTCTATTTGAGAGTAATATTTTTTTATATTCCATTCCTTTTAATTCCAATTTGAATTAATTTTTTCCCGAATCTTATATTATAGAATTATTAGGTTCATTGACATTGTAGTCATTATTATGGTCACAAAAGTAATTAATTTAATTCACTAATTATTCATCAAGCAAAAATTTCTCGAGTTTCTTAATATAATTTAATAAATTTTAATTTTAAGGTATTTTTATTCTAAAAAATGGTGTCATCTACTCGCTAAATAAATTATATGAAATAAAATTAAATTCCTTATTATTATTTAAAAATGGAAATTCCAAACTTCACCATTATTTAATGAAATATAATAATTTATTTGGGGGGATTACTCTGATAGTGATAAGGATAATAATGGTGGCTTGATTAGGCATTCATATAGTGATATTGTTCAGGTCGGTAGGACGAAGATGATCGGTAATTAGAAAACCATGACTACTCTACCACGAAGAAGGCCGAGGAAGGACTAATCCTAATTACTAAAGCTAGTGTACACCAGGTCCTCTATTGGAAACATAGAGCTTCTATCTTTGGAATTAATGAATCAGAGAAGGAAGTATGCTAAGGTTCTGAAGCACTTTGAAAGCTCAGAATGGGAATCAATTACTGTAGAGGAATCTTTTTATCAGGGATGTGGCGACAAGTATGGTTTATTTGATATGTAACTATCTCTTTTGGCCGGTGGTGCTTGTTTACTATCCTTTTATTTTATTTTAATATATGGTCAAGGGTTTATCCTCTGACTGCTCTATTTAGGTATCATAATTTATTCCTTTATGACTTATTCTATATCCCACACTTTCACTATTTGATTATTAAAGGTTTCTATTATATATAAATCACTACCATTACGATGAAATAAACTATCTATTAGAATGATTTTCTATATTTTATCTTATGATAATACTATATCTTGACCAAGAAGAAATTATATAATTAATTAAATAACAAATGATTTCATGATTAATAATGTAAATTGTATATTTCTAAAACTAGATAGGGCAATGATTCTGTTGAGGTCATATAATCCCATCACATTGATTTAGAAATTATTTTTAATTATTAATTTCTAAATTACATTGTGCATGATTTACATGGAGATACAATTTTTTGTTTTCTTATTGTTTTTTTAGTTAAATGAAAATGGTGTTTCAAAGGATGTTGTTGATTTTCAATTGATTTTTTAATTTATTGGGGATGGTTAATATGACATTTTACATGGTATTGGTTAGTATTGTATTTCTAATGGTTCTATGGATTAGTTTTGATATAATTATATATTTGTGATTTGTTTTGTCCACATTAAATTTTTTACTATGTTTTGTATAAAATGTTGCATGTACTCTATTTGGAAGAATTAATACATGAGGTTAAAAAGAGATATGTCACATTATTAGGTTAGAATTGTGAATAAATAATCCTTTGTATTTTTTTCCATTCTTTTATCGATGAATTATAATTATCTATGTAAATATGTGTCATGGATATTTATGATTCCATTGTACACCCATACATTATCCAATTATGGGTTTTAATTCACTTCCTCACATAAAATTATTTTGAAATTATTATATCAATCGATGGACAGTCATGAGACATTTGGGGTCTCATGATAATTTTTTGTTATATTTTCTTAAGATGTATGTCAACAAAAACAGAACCTTGATCTTTCGAGATATATAAAAACAAGGTAATTTTATTATTACCCTGTCTACGTATTGATTACTAGGAAAAGGAAGTAATTGATATAAAATATGAAATTTAATTTTTTAGAATAGTGTGATCCATCAATGAATAATCCTAAATGGATGAATTATATTTATTCCTATGAATAATTATAATAACTTTCATTTCATATTTCAAAATATAACTATTTTAGTTCAATCAGATATATCTTCTGCTCTAAAATATTTAGTTTGTGATGTCTATAATATTATATGATTTTACAAGAAATTTTTTAATTCATCAATTTAATTCAATTTTTTTTGTGTTTTTTAAATATTTATATTTAATGATTTACAGTTAATTAAAAAAAATAGGTATAATTATTGTATGGAAAGATATAAAAAATATTTTAAAATAATCAAAAAGTGTCTCAAATGAAATGGGATAGTCATCTGTATTTGAAAAATGTAAACTTATATCTCTCAAACATTATTTTTTTCATGGGAACTATGATAATACATATCCTAAACTAAAAAATTAACATCATTAGTAGATCATGAGATATTTAGTAATTATATTATTTATGTTTCTTTTAGTTATTCTAAATTATACCAATTTTGTAAAAAATTATTTAAAAATATTTTAGAGAATATAGAAAATTCTATATATTCCAAAATAATTATGGGAATAAGATATGAGTGTAAATATATTGATTATATACACACACATGTAACAAGTAATATGAAAAATTTAATTTAAATTAAATTTTTAGTGGGACAACATAATTAAAATATGACTAATTCTAGGAATATGAGAACACTACATAATGAGAATACACATATTTTTAGTCTAATCAACCATGAAATCTATGATGAACATGATTTAGTTAGGGGAATATGATCCATGGCCAAGGTGTTTATGTTTTTTATGGGAAAAAGAAGAGTGTGATGATATGGGATGAGCGACTTAAATGGACTAAAATGTAAAACATGGAATTTTAATTTTTAATGGTTTTTGACATATGGTTTTCATATAATAAATATAAATAATAAATTTTTTATCTCAGTTGTAAAATAATAAATTTAAAAAACCAATTATAATGTATTTTATAAATAACTGATGTTATAAGGGAATGATTTTAAATAATTTTATTACTGGGTTATATAATGATATTTATAATCACTTGAAGGTATAATATCATATTAGAAGTCAATTTATGTATATTCTAAATTCACCAATGGAAATGAAGAGAATAATTCATTGAATGAAAATGTAAAATTAAAAATCTAATTAGAGGTTTAATTATAATGAAATAAAATTCAATATAGACCGTGATAAATCATGTCTTTTTTTTGTTCTGGATATGAACTATTTATTATATAAATGGAATAAATTATTATTTTATGGACTTTAATGAAAAGGATTGATGATTTAAATAGGAATAATTTTAAAGAGTAAGAGATGAAAAATATTAGGGAAGGTCGTAGGACCTTGTGAATATTGAGAGATCATTTTATATATTCCAGATTATCAATGAGTGATTTTTGGAAACAAGTGGTAAGATTCCTTGGCCATGTGATTTCTTAAGGATGTGTTTCTATGGATCCAAAAAATATTTCTGCTATTATGTCTAGGGAACCACCAAATAATTTCATTGAGATATGCAGTTTCCTTGGATATTCTATTTATTACCGATTCTTTGTTCATGACTTCTCACCAATAGATTCTCCTATGATAGCTTTAAAAAGGAAGAATATTATCTTTCAATTAAACAATGTATGTTATAAGTCATGTAAATTACTAAAATATTTCCTTACATAATAACCTATCTTGATATTTCTAGAATCAGGATATGTTTACTTGGTGTATTGTTATACTTAGGGATCATGTGTGGGTTGTGTTCTCATACATAGAGATCATGTTTTTTTCTTATGGATCAAGATAGTTACAGTTTCATGAAAATAACTACCCAATACATGATTTGGAGTTAGCTATCATAGTCCATTATTTGAATACATGGAGTCACTATCATATTGGTATGAAGTTTTAAGTGTTTATAGAATATAAGATTTTGAATCATATCTTATTACAAAGTTATTTAAATTTGAGAAAAATAAGATAGATGGAGAACCTCAAAATGTTTGACATTGACTGGATATATACACTAGGTAAATGATGTTGAGTCAATAAGGTTTCCTTATGACTTTTCCATTTCATAATGTTTTGAAAATCACAAACACCCTATGTTAAGGAAAATTTCATTTACCCTACAATTTTACTTGATAAGGAAAATTTTCCTTCCCCAAGGCAATTTTATCCTTACCTATTTTTCATTGTTCATATCTTATTTCCTCTAAAACTAAATCATTTTATTTATAAGTGTAAAATTTGGTTTTTATCCAAAACCTCAGAATATTATAAATACTTAGATATAGAGAATTCTGTTTTTAGGATTCGAATTCAGATTCTGAATTCTCTAAATTTAGACTCCGAACTTTTTGAATTTAGGTTCTGAATTCTCTGAATTCAGACTCTGAGTTTTCTAAATTCAGACTCCGAATTATTCAGAATCTAGACTCTGAATTCTAATGAATTCAGACTCTAAATTCTTATGAATTCAGACTCTGAACTCTTATGAATTCAGACTCTGAATTCTTTTGAATTTAGACTCTGAACTCTTATGAATTTAGACTCCAAATTCTTATGAATTTAGACTCCAAATTATCATGAATTCAAACGCTAAATTCTTATTAATTCAGACTCCGAATTTTACTAAATTCAGGCCCCAAATTTCCTTGAAATTCTAACTCCATAATTTTATAGAATTCAGGTTCCGAATTATTTTGAAGACAGAATCCAAATATTCATGTATTATAGACTCCGAATGGTTTTTTGGTTAGAATCCAAACTTTTATCTTTTTTCTTACATTCTGAATAATTTATTTTGGTTGAGAAACCATATTTTGTGTACATTTGTTTTAGTTATAAAATGATGTCTTGCATTTAGTTACTAACTATCCATTGTTTGAGTGACATGTGTATAAGTCCCTCCGAAATTCAAGGAAAAATATGACCATTGGAGGAGGGAACCGAACGTTGAAGTTGTTCCTATCAATAAGAGCTCATTTGAAAGTGCTCAAAACACTAACTTTGATGACTGTTCAACAACTCTAGAGATTACATGCTGAAGTGATTTCTAAAGAGAGGCTCTCATGCTTAGTGCTTAACGAACATATCATTCAAAATTACTTCATGTGACTCTGAATGTTGCTGTGTATATTCGAGGGATTTTGAGGATAGGAAGACAGAGGTGTCGACTACCTTGAAGTTAGAGGGCAAGCAGGGATAACAAGTCATACTCCGATATTCATATCAAGGGCTTACCCTGGTTTGGTTAAGACATACTTTCATGAAAGTATAAATCAAGGGACCTATATCCAAGGTTGTTGGATACCCTTCTCTTTGGTTTAAAAGATTTACTACTTGTTACGTGTATTTTTTCATGTTTTCCACTGCATTTTAGTTGTTGAGGAAAGTATAACTATCATAAAATTTCCTATACTTGTACTCTGTTTAGTAAGATTCTATACGCTTTAAGGTAGAATCTTTTTCGTAGTAAAATTTTCTTAAGGTTCATTTCCGGAACCACATTTTCTAAAATTACATTCTCCAAATCACATTTCCAGAATCAAGGAATTTTGTAGAACTAAGAGGTTTTGTGAATTTACCTTCTTTAACTTTGTTAAACATTACCATCTTTAAAGGTTCCAAAGGAATATTTTTAATGTATACAATTCACCCCCCTCTTGTATATTGAGCATCTATATCATTAATTTGATACTACAATTAGTATCATTTCAATCCTATAATTTGTATCAGAGGAGGTATCTGAAATACTTATATTCACATATAAGTTTTCTTGCTCAAGTTTTTCATTGTTCTATATTTTCTTTACTTAGGAAATTTTTATCCTTGTTTACAAACTTTTATTACTGGAAAGTTTGTATGGAAATATATTTTTTTCATTAAGATGGAATGAATGAATTTTGGTTCAATTGAAAATATTAATCTTACTAGACCACATATTTTTTATGGGAATGATTATGAATATTGGAGAGATCGTATGAAGACTTTTGTTATTAACACCAGAGTGGAAAACTTTGTTATGCCTACTAGAGATTACAAGATTCTTGATAAGGATGTGAAAACATTTACTATTCAAGAGAAATCTGAACATCAACTTAACTATAAGGTATGCAATACTTTTTTGTGTTCCATGATCAGGAATATATATAGCCAGATTTCTTCTTGCGAGGCTACAAATTCTATTTGGAAGAAGCTTGAAGTAACTCATTTTGGTAGTTCAAAAGTTATTGAAACTAGAAGAGCTATTCTTAGAGTTGAGTATCATGGTTTTTGATTTCCTTATGGAGAACCTATATGTAAGGTACAATAGAGATTTATGACTATTGTGAATAGCTTAAAATCTATGGGTGAAAAAGGTTTAGAATATGAGGCACTTGTAGACAAGAGTATAGACATCATGCCTAATGAGTGGGAATCAAAGAGAACATCTATAGATGAAAATAAGAAAGACTCACAGATTACTCTTGATGAGATTTTTGGAACTCTTCTTCAACATGGGACTAAAATAAAGAGAGATGCTGAAAATGTTGAGAAGAATAATGGGAATGGAAGTGTTGCTTTTACAAGTAATTCAAATCACATGAAATCCAAGACTCTTGAGAGAGTTACAAAATCTAAGTCAAAGAAGGTTGCTATTTTATCTGAATCAAGTGAAAGTGAACATTATGAGAATGAACTAGAAAATATTTCTCAAAGGATGAACATGATAGTTGGGAATAAATACTTACAGTATAGATACAAGAAGAAATAAAGAAAGGATAAGAAAGACTCTGAAGTCACTTGTTATGAATGCAAAAGAGCTGGACATATAAGGCCTGATTATCCTATTATTAAGAGAAAATATAGAAAGTAAAATCATTCTAATATGAATAGAAAGAAGTAATAAAAAACTAAAGATATGAAAGTTTTGAAAACTAATGAATCCTGGAGTACCATTGGTGGAGACTCTTCTGATGAATCCTCAGATTACCAATCTTCTGGGCAGAAGAATCTTGGTTTACCTGCCAAGTTACCTATTGAAAATTATTATTTAATGGATAAGGTACACAATGTTGAATCCATCACCAATGTATCCTTGAATGCTAATTATAGTGATAGTAAATACTATGAATCCTCGGATGAAGAATCTACTTATGATGAAGATAATGCTTTACCAACCTATGAATAAGTTTCTAGGTTTTCTAAGCTCCTTGAGAATGAAAATTCTAAGGTCAAGAAAAATCCTGATAAAAAAATTCTATAATTTCTATTCTTACTAAGTAAATATTAGATCTTTCTAAATATCCTGATAAGAAAACCCTTAATTTTGAAAGTATTTTAAAAAACCTTGCAGAAGTAAATTATGAGAAGGATAACCTTTCTAAGAATCCCTAAAATGTAATTTCTATGAAAAATGTTTTCGATCCTAACTCTAGTACTAAAACAGATGTTTTTAAGGAAAAGAACATAGTTATTAGATTAAAGGCAGAAATATTTTCCTTGAAGAAGTGTTTTTCAAACATTACCTTAAGGAAGAAAACTTTAATAAGATGTATTCCCAAATTCAACCTCTAAGAAATAATTCTGGATTTGGTTATACTAGTTCAAAGATGATTTTTAGTAACAATTATTTTGTTCCTCAAAGTGCCCCATTCTTTACTAAGTGTTAGTGTGGTGGGAATAGGGAAAAAAATTGTTCCTTAAACAAAACCCAGTCTTTTGATTTTCATAAATCTTATTTTTCAAAGAAAATGTGGATTCCTAAAAATTTTCTTTCTGATGTTTCTGGATCCAAGAATGTTTGTGTTTTGAAGGTCTAACTCTCTTATTTTTAGGAAAATAAAGAAAGTACCAACAACAATACATGGTACATGGATAGTGGATGTTCCCATCACATGAATGGTAATAAAAACTTCTTTGGAAAGATTATCAAGACGAAAGGAGGAAAAGTAAGTTTCAGAGATAACGCTAAGGGTGAAATTATTGTTATAGGTAACATTGTTCTTCTTAGAAAAACTTTTATTTCAAATGATTTATTTGTTAAGGGTCTTAAGCACAATATCATCAGCATAAGACAATTATGTAATGAAGGTTACCTTGTGAATTTTAGGAATGACAAGTGCTTAGTACAAAATTCCAAGGAAGATTTTATTCTTTCTACCAATAGGAAAGAGAATGTATACATACTAAACTTAGAAGACCTTAGGATCCAAGATCTACATTGCCTTAGTGAAATGGAAGATCATTCTTGGTTGTGGCATAGAAGGTTAGGACAATCTAACATTAGGAACCTATACAAACTCTCTAAGAAAAGACTATTTAAGGATCTACCAGAGCATAGATTTGATTTTTCAAAAGTCTGTGATCCTTGTCAATATGGAAAACAACATAAATCATGTTTTAAATCAGTCAGTGAAGTCTCAATTGCTGATACATTACAGTTATTTCATATAGATCTTTTTGGTCTAACACAAACTGGAAGCATTGGAGGAAAATATTATGTATTTTCCTTAGTTGATTATTACACTAGATTTATGTGGGTATATTTTATAGAAAAAAATCTTAAGATTTTTATTATTTTAAAAGTTTTAGATCCCAAGTTAAAAATGAGAAAAACCTTCCCTTGATAACAATTCATAGTGATCATGGAGGAGAATTTCAAAATTCTGATTTTTCAACTTTTTGTAGTAGAAAAGGCATTAATCATAACTTCTCAGCACCCAAAACACCTCAACAAAATGGTGTTGTTGAAAGAAGAAATAGAATTCTTCAAGAGATAAAAAGACCCATGTTGAGTGAATATTCAGTAGACAAACATTTTTGGGCTGAATTTGTAAGTACTGCTAGTTATACTATAAATCATTTTTTGATTAGACCTTTTCTTAATAAATCTTATTATGAGTTATGGAATGGTAGAAAACCTAGAATTTCCTACTACAAGGTTTTTGGTTGCAAGGTATTCATTCTGAATACTAAATATGATCGACAAAAATTCACACCAAAATCTAATGAAGGAATTTTCTTAGGCTACTCCACAACTTCTAAAGATTATAGAGTTTTCAACAAAAATACTTATACTATTGAAGAGACAGTACATGTCAAATTTGATGAAACTAATCCCTTTGTTTTTAAACAACCTCAACCTAAATCTTTAGCTGTGTTTTAAAAAAATGATTATCAACCCTTGACAGAAGATCCTTCTGATAAGGAAAATGTTCAAGAATAAATTTCTGAAACATTTACCCCAGAATATTTCCTACCCTATGTTGATGAACAAGTTTTACAAAACCCAAATTAGTTTTTTCTTAAGAATCATCCCAGTGATAGTATAATTGGTGAATTAAATCAACCTGTAAGGACTATAAGTTCCTTATGAAATGAAGTTTAACATCTAGCATTCCATTCCCAATTAGAACAAAAAAGTACTGATGAAGCTTTAGGTGATGATTATTAGATAAAAGATATGCAAGATGAGATAAATGAATTCAAAAGGAATAAAGTCTGGACCTTGGTTGAAAGACCTAAGGAAACTTCTGTTATTAGAGTAAAATGGGTCTTTAGAAATAAATGTGATGAAAATGGAATCATAGTAGGAAATAAATCTAGATTGGTTGCAAAAGGATATAATCAACAAGAAGGAATATACTATGAAGAAACCTATGCCTTAGTATCTAGACTTGAATCTATTTGTATTCTATTTTCCTTTGCATCATTATTCAATTTCAAATTTTTTCAAATGGATGTTAAATGATCTTTCCTTAATGATTTTTTACAAGTGAAAGTTTTTTTTGAACAACATCCTAGTTTTGAAGATTCAAAATATCCTGAACATGTTTACAAACTTACAAAAGATTTTTATGGTGTTAAGCAAGCTCCTCGAGCTTGGTATGATAGAATTAAAATATTTTGGCTTCAAAATAATTATGTGAAAGGAAATACTGATCCAGACATTTTTTATAAATAAATATAAGAAATTTTTTTGATTGTTCAAATTTATGTGGATGACATTATATTTGGTTCAACTCAGAAATCATTAACTGATTCCTTTGCAGATCGAATGAAATATGAGTTTGAAATGAGTATGATGGGTGAGTTAACAATTTTCCTAGGTTTTAAAATTTCTCAAAAACGAGAAGGAATCTATATATCCCAACATAATTATATTAAAGACCTTCTTAAAAAGTATGGATATGACAACACTTAGAGTATAAGTACTCCCATTGGTACCTCAAATTCACTCGATCTTGATGAAGCTGGGAAACCAGTAGATCAAACATCTTTTTGAGGTATGATTGGAAGTCTACTTTACTTGACAGCTAGTCATCCAGACTTAATGTTTTCAGTATGATTATGTGCAATATATCAACCCAATCCTATGGAATCTCATTTAAAGGAAGTGAAAATGATTTTTCACTTCTTAAAGGGAACCATGGATCTATGACTCTTTTACACTTCTAGAAATGATTTTGTTTTTAAAAGTTTTTCGGATGCTGACTTTAGTGGATGCAGAATAGATAAGAAAAGTAAGTACGAAACATGTCATTTCTTAGGAGATTCATTAGTTTCTTGGTCATTCAAAAAGCAACACTCAGTAACACTTTCCACTGCTGAAGCTGAATATGTAGTAGTTGGAAGTTGTTGTGCACAAGTGTTGTGGATGCAACACACACTCACAGACTATGGTATGAGTTTTACCAAAATACAAATTTTGTGTCATAATACTAGTTCCATTGCCTTATGTAAAAACCCTACACATCACTCTCGTTCAAAACAGATAGATATTCGGCATCAATTTCATAGGGATCACACACAAAAAGGATATAGCATTCTTCAATTTATCAGAACACAAGATCAACATGCTGATATTTTCACAAAATGTTTACCATCCAATAGATTTTAATACATTAAACAAAAGTTATGAATGATAACCATAAGGTAATCATCCTTATTAAATTCTTGTTAAAATCTATCTTCTTATAGTAACAAACTCCTTTTCATAGGGGGGCGGTACCTTTATTTGTTAGATTTCTTAAATATTTCTATAGTCAATTTTTTTTTCATTGTCTAAATTTTTTCATATTCTAAATTTTTTCATAGTATAATTTTTTTTCTTGTAGAATAAATTTTTTTCGTTGTCTAAATTTTTTCATAGTCTAAATTTTTTGGTAGTCTAATTTTTTTTCCATAGTCTAAATTTTTCTGTAGACTTAAAAGTTTTATAATGAAGATTTTCTTACTTAAAATTTTCATAATGAAGATATTTTTACTTAAAATTTTCGTAATGAAGATTTTTTTACTTAATATTTTTGTAGTTGAGATTTTCATATTGAAAATTTTCATAATCAAAATTTTCGGAATCTAAAGTTCTCCAAGAAGAATTTTCCTCAATGTGAATAATCTTCCTTGCAATATGAAAGTTATGTTTCCTTTCTTAAATTTTTGTAATCATATTTTACTTGTTAGTATTTACATCTATTTTTAAATTTTTATATTCACTTTTTCTTAAATCCGAATGTTTTTCTTAAAAAAACCTCAAAATATCAGATTCTATCAAAATTTCCTTCCAGCTATCATCTCAACCGTTAGATCTGATCACAAGGTTTCTCAACCATTGGATTAAGTATGGAAGTTGAACCGTCACCTCATTTGCCTATATAAAGGACCCCTGATGGTTGTACCACATCGAAACTCAAGTCATCATGTGATGAAGCGCTGCCCTCCTACATATGCTCGTTCTGAACTTCTCAGATCTTTCTTACTTCCGAATTTCAGCCAAAGTATACTCTCAGAAATATATGTCAGTTGTCAAACCAATATTTGAATGGATTATATACAGAAAAAGGTTAGTTTATCCAAAGTTTTTCACAAATTATGATTATATAATCTTTAAGAATATAAAGCTTAATGGGTGGCAATGTGTTTTCCTTTCAAAACCAAAAGATCATGATTTGGATTCTCTGGAACTATTAATAGAATTATACAAGTCAATAATTTTCTTCATGGAATAAGGGAGGATTAAGTTTTCTTTAAAAAGATATGGGAAGACATATTCTATTTCATATACCAAGGCTGTAATCTTGGTTGGTATTCCTTATGGAGGGGAAGTTGAGTTTTGTTCTCATAAGGTGCCTGATTTTCAAGGAATATTTATTAAGGAAGATGCCATAGCTTTTCTTGGTCTCTCATAATTAAAGACTTTGAAGATTCTTCATCTGACTACAAATTATTGGATTCTGGAATGTTGGGTTCAAGGATTCATCATACTGAGAAAAGGAGACAAGCACACTTTGATGAAAAGTGATATGTACATTCTGGATTTCTTGGTAAACCTAGGGAAAATAAACTTGGTTAAGCATATATTGGTTATGATTGAGAACATAAAGAATAGAAATCTGAATGCTCAGATTATTATGTATCTAGAAATTCTTTCAAAGATGATTGTTCAGTGTCTAGAATCCTTCATAATTCCCTATAGATCTAAGTTGAGGAATAGAAAAGTGATGTTGTTAAGTGATGAAACATTGAGAAGAATGAAAGATGGATTTTTTATAGAATCAAAAGAATTATATGACTTTCCTGAAGAGGAAGTTGAAGATATTTCAAGGAAACAAGAGGTGGATGAGACCTCTAAAAAGGGTGGAAGGAAGAGGAAGCTGAAGGAAGTTATAGAGAAGGGAAAAACCCAAATGGCTAAGGAAACCCAATCCACACCATCGAAGCCAAAGAAGAAAAAATCCTATCCAGATGAGGTTATGGCTAAATGGAGAGAAGATAAGAAAAACAGAAATAAGGGGGTATAAATTTGGATTGGACCCTACTGAGGAAAAATATTAGAGGGAGAAGGAATCTGAAGAACTTCACAAGAAAGAGAAAGAGAATAAGAAGAAGAATAAGTTGTCTAAGGTTGAAATAGTTCAATGCCTTCTGAAGGCTGCTGAGAAAGTATCCCAGAATATTCTGGTACTAGAATCCTTCTTGATAGAATCATTACTAGAGAATCTAGGAATGAAATTTGTAACTAAGAAAAAATTATAATAAAAATAATTAAAAGAAGAATAATAATGAGGGAGTGGTGACACTGAAGATCTGATAAAGCAAGTTGAGGATTTTCATGAGAAGGAAAGCCCTTCTGAGAAATTATCATTCTGAACCTCTCAAGCTGAATCATCAAATCTTTCTACTCCTGGAAAGGATGAATAGAAGGCTGAAGATAATGTAGACAAACCATATGAAGAAGGAAGCATCAATAAATATTTTATTAACCCAGAGGATGCTGAGGCAGGAGCCGAAATGGAATAATTTGATGAGGACAAAATCGTTCAGCTATCTGATAGTGAACATGAATCTCCTGATCATGAGGAAGTTATTTTGATGTTTGATAAGGAAAAACAGGTAGTAGTTTATACACCTACCAAGGATGTGGTAAAGAAGAAATATGTTGGTGGTTCTTCAAAGAGGAAAGCTACTGAGTTAGAAAAAGAAACCTCACTAAGAAAAATCTCTGATTAAGAATCGTCATCTCTTGGAAATGATTTTTTTGTCTAATCTTTGAAGAAGATTGTTGAAACTACTCCATTATATCCTATTATATACTCGAGATGTCAGATGCTTCAACATTCATTGAATCAGAAATCGTATTTAGTATCCATAGTGATGGATAAGTGTATCAAACTTGATGCTGATTTAAAAAACCTTTTCAAAAACTACGAATCCCACAAAAGATCTTGCAAGAAAATGACAAGCTGGTCAAAGAAAACTATATAAGACATGAGAATTCCTGATGAGTTCCAAGAAAGTTTCAAGGATGAATTTGACACTG
Organism: Viscum album; assembly: GCA_963277665.1. Classification (NCBI taxonomy): domain Eukaryota; kingdom Viridiplantae; phylum Streptophyta; class Magnoliopsida; order Santalales; family Viscaceae; genus Viscum; species Viscum album. The sequence continues at coordinate 703,694,162 of OY728127.1, forward strand.
AATATGTAAAGATCAAGGATATCACAAGTAGTTTTGAGGAGAAGCTAACTATGGAACAGAATTCTCAGATGCAATAAGTGAAAGATCTGAATGGGAAGTTTTATTCAGTTGCTTAGAGTTGAAAGAGGGAAAGAGATCTTAGAATCGAACTTGAGGAAAAATTTTCTAAGCAAGAAGAAGTTCTAAAGTGGTAGGCAGAATCTCTTAAGGCTCAAGAAGAAAAAATCAAAGCCTTAGAGAAGAAAACAGAAGATCAAGATCAAATTCTCAAATGAGCAGAGGAGGATCACAAGGAACTCAAGAATCTCAAAACCATAGCGAAGAAGTTGATGCCGAAGGAGAAGGAAGGATAATCTTGTTCAATTCCAATCTTTTGTTGTATTTATTCCTTGTACAAAATTTTCCAATCGTAATGAAATTTTGGGTTTCTCTTCATATATTCTGTTTTCTAGAACTAATATTTTAGGTACCCTATTTTCTTTTATAGTCCCTATAATAATTTTTTAAAATAACAAAGGGGGAGAAAGGAAAAAAGAATACTAAGTAATGAATAAATTTCCCTAAGTTAGAGGGAGTCCATCTAAGGGGGAGTTCTTATCCAAGAATATTTCCATATGCAATAAAATGCTAAGTCTCAATCCCGAAATCAAGAATAGGATCCTTAGTGTTTCCAAATCCTAAGGGGGAGTTAGTCGTATTCATAATTTCCCATGTGTTAAGGGAGATAAGTTTTATTTTCAATGTCCATAAAAATATTTTTTCAAATTCCTTATATTATTTTTTGTAAGGATGTTTGTGCTTTCCAAAAAGGGGGAGATTGTAGAGTCAATAAGGTTTCCTTATGACTTTTCCATTCCTTCATGTTTTTAAAATCACAAACACCATATATTAAGGAAAATTTAATTTACCATAATATTTTACTTGATAAGGAATTTTTTCCGTCCCCAAAGAAAATTTATCGTTACCTATTTTTCATTGTTAATATCTTATTTCCTCTAAAACTAACTCATTTTATTTCAATGTGTAAAATTTGGTTTCGTATCCAAAACCTCAGAATCTTATAAATACTTAGATATAGATAATTCTATTTTAAGGATCTGAATTTAGATTCCTAATTCTCTAAATTCAGACTCTGAACTTTCTGAATTCAGGTTCCGAATTCTCTTAATTCAGACTCTGAATTTGTTTAAATTAAAACTCCGAATTCTCATGAATTCAGACTTCTAATTCTTATGAATTCAAACTCCAAAATTTTATGAATTTAGACTCCATATTCTTTTAAATTCAAACTCTGAATTCTCACGAATTTAGACTCTGACTTCTTATGAATTCCAACTCCGAATTCTTCTGAATCCAGACTCCGAATTATTCTAAATCCAGACTCCGAATTTCCTTGAAATTCAGAATCTATAATTCTATGTAATTCAAGTTCTGAATTCCTTTGAAGATAGAATCCAAATATTCATGTATTATAAACTCCAAATGGTTTTTTGGTTATACTCTAAAATTTTATCTTTTTTCTGACATTTTGAATAATTGATTTTGGTTGAGCAACCATATTTTTCTTACACATGTTTTAGTTATAAAATGATGTCGTTCATTTAGTTGTTAACTAAAAATTGTTTAAATGACATGTGTACAGGTCCCTCTGAAATTCAAGGAAAAATATGACTGTTAGAGGAGGGAGCTGACCATTGAAGCTGTGCCTATAAATAAGACCTCATTTGAAATATCTTAAAACATTAACTTTGATGACTATTAGAGAAATCTAGATATTACATGCTGAAGTGATTTCTAGGGAGAGACCCTCATGATTAGTGTGTACTGAAAATATTTTCAGAATTTCTTTGTGAAACTTTGAATTTTTCTGATTACATTCGAGGGATTCTGGGGACAGGAAGATAGAGGTGTCGACTACCTTGAAGTTCGAGGTCTTGTGGGGATAGCAAGACAGAATCTGATATTCGTATTGAGAGTTTACCCTAGTGTGGGTAAGAGATAATTTCTTGAAAGTATAAATCAAGGGACCTTTATCTATGGTTTTTGGATACCCTTCTCTTTGGGTTAAAAGATTTACTACTTGTTACATGTATTGTTTCAAGTTTTTTGTTGCATTTTGGTTGTTGAGGAAAGTATAACTATCTTATACTTTCTTATACTTGTACTCTGTTTAGTATGATTTTATACGATTTAAGGTAAAATATTTTTTGTTGTAAACTTTTCTTATGTTTCATTTCTGGAACCACATTTTCTAGAATTACATTCTTGGAATCACATTTCTAGAATGAAGCAAGTTTGTAGAACTAAGAGGTTTTGTGAATTAACATTGTTTAACTTTATTAAACAATACCATCTTTAAAAGTTCAAAAGGAAATTTTTAAGTATATAATTCACCCCCTCTTATATATTGAGCATCTACATCAATATTTAGATACTAAAATTAGTATCATTTCAATATTACAAATGAAATACAGTGGAATATTCATTAAATAGAAAGTCGTATTCTCATTTGGAATAGGGGAATCAGAACAATGAAATTTAATTTCAATCATAGATGACGATCACTTTGAATATGATGATCGATTTGATTTTGTAACATTATTTTAGTTTTTTTTTTCTGATTTGGTTAAAACTATTAAGGAGGTACAAACATCTGATTCAGAATGTGTAGAGATGCGGTGAAAACACAAAGGTGATGAGACCATTGAGGGATGGATGATGGATGAGAGTTCAGTGTTTTGGATCCAAGATCAGAAGGTAATACCATTAGATTTTTAGGAAGAATATCTTCATTCATACCACCAGTTGAGATGGTATATTCATCCTAGAATATATAACATGTATAAGAAGATTGAAATTTTTTTGGTGGACCCAAATATGAAAAGAATGTTGGTTGAGTTTGTTTTCGAGATGCTTATCTTGTTGGAAAATAAAATCAGAGCTTCTGTGAGAAGTAGGTATGTTACAATACTTACCTATTCCATTTTGGAAATAAGAGAAGATATATTTGGATTTTTTAACAACTCTCATAGGAATGATTCAAAACATGATGACAAATAGGTGATAGTGGATCAGCCCAAAAAGTTATCCCATTTTATCTATATTCATGAATCTCATACGGTGGAGGAATTGTAAAAAATCTACATCGGAGAAGTGTTAAATAGGCATGGAATGCTCATTTTTATAGTGTCAGGAAGAGATCCTAGGATTACATATTTTTTTGGAGATCCACACTAAAATCCAATGGGATTCAGCTGACTATGAGTATGGTGTATCATCCTTGAATGGATTGATAATACAAAAGGATTATAGAAACATTGTAAGGCATACTTCAAACATGTGTAATGGATTTTTCTGGCACACGGGATGAGGATTTTCTAATAGTATAGTAATATTAGAACAAAAGTTATCAAATATCTATAAATATTTCCCCTTTTGATGCATTATATGGGTTTCCATTTTGTTCCTCACATTATTGGGTGAAAATAGGTGAGAAATCATTGGTTGGGATGAGCCTTGTCAAAGAAACAACAGAGAAGAGTTAGTTGATCATGAAATAGATGGAGATGAATCATAGTCATCAGATATCATATGTTGATCATTGTAGATGACTATTTTATTTGAGATGATTGAAAATTTTCTATTGAGAATCTTTCCAAGGATTATGTGTTGTCATTTTGGAAAGAAGGTAATGTTATCTCCTTGATGCATAAATCCTTTGGAAATACATTAACTAAGTGGTGAGGTGGATTACTGGTTGGATTTTCAAATATGGTTAACTACGGTGGATAATGTATCTCAGGTACAATAGTTTAAACCTATCATCTTTATCTAGTCCATGTTATTTGATGGGATGATGTCCAACTAGAATTGGATGCTTCATTGGAGAAAGCACCAGTGTAGGTTGTGTATAGACAAGATAATATCTTGTGTGGGAAAAGCATAGGTCTATTGAGAGTTTCATGGAAATGATTTTAGATTCAAGAAGAGTCTTATGAATAGAAGAATGAAATCATAGAGAAATGACCTGAATTCTTTCAGGTCTCTACTAGTTTTCTACTTTCCCATGATGGAAAGGACAATACCGGGGAGAATGTATCCCCCCAAATTTTATGTAACTAACCATTAATTTATTCTTATTAATTATATTAAGTGTTTATGTTTTGTTTGGTAGAGTTTTGAGAACTTTTGAAGGTTTTGGGGGATTTTCTATAGGTTCATGGTTTGAGAACAATTTGTGGAAACTGTTCACAATGAGATATGGGGCTCTGGGTAAGGCACCCGGTTTAGCTAAACCATGTAGATACCTAGAAGAAGCTATCCATGGTGGTATATAGAGATTTTTCATGACTGTAACACCATTTTCTAACCTTGTGATCCAATTGTGCAAGGACTATCCCTTGAGACTATTGGTGGTTCCTAGTTTTCCAAACCGTGCAACTTACCATGAACTATTTAAAAAGTAGATCCTTAAATTGTGGATCTATGTCTAGATTAAGAAATAACCCATCGTTTTTGCACCAAAATAGCCCTAACCCGAGATTTCATCTAACCAAAGGCATTAGAGGATTCTCACATCAATCTCGTGGTGATATAATGGTGTTTCTTGGAGTGTTAAAGCTTGATTCCTTCGATAATTCAATTTTTTGTAGTTCTGATCAGCTTTCTTAAATATTATCCTCTCTCACTCTCTCTCACGATTTCATGGATTTAGTTCCTCTATAGATTTAGATGACTTTTTTTATTTAATAATGACTATTTTTTGACTTATTTATTTTAGGGGAAGATATTTAAGGCATGTTTTGGGTGTATCGAGATGTTTTTGTGAGTGTTTTTGAGTTTCTCTTTGTTTTTTCAATAATTCTCGAGGTAGGTGGCCTCACTCTTGACTCCTCATATTTTGAAAATTAAGGCTTTATTTTAAATTTATTTTTTATTGAAATATATTAAAATTTTCTTGTGAAAAATCATAGGAATCCTTAATTAGACATGGTTTATCGAATTGTGAAAATTGGGCTTTTTGGTAAAAATTGGATTGTGAAACATGCTTTTAAAATGATGATTTTAAAATCATATATTGGTTTTGATGCATGTAATTTTTTTTTAAAAAATGGTGTTATTTAAATGTGTTTTCAATGATGATTTTGTCTTGTGGTTGGCTTAAATGATTAAGCATTGGTTAAATGGAATGGGATGGATAATAGTCATGAAGTAAAACTATCAAAGAGACAATGTATGGAATTGAAGTTACATCATCAATGGTAACACTAAACTTGTGGGTATATGTGTGTGTGTGTTTGGGTAAAAACTAAATGGGATTTGCTTTGTGAATGAGAGAGTTTTTTTAAATGATTTTTTTGGTTGGTTTTCAGTAAAAAAAATATGATATGGAAATAAACATTAGAATAAAAACTATTTTATGCTTTGATATAAATATCCTGAAATTTTTCTATTTAAATGGTTTTATATAAATGTGATAACTTTTTCTATCATAGTGTTGTGTGTAGGAAAGTCATTTGGGGAATGAAACTAAGTTTTATTACTCACCCCTTCTTTGGAACTTTGGTGCATTTGTAGATATTGTTTATCATGATATGGGAAAAGTTAAAGAATTATAATTCTTTAGTGGTTCATCTTGATACATGGGATTTTTATGGAGTTGGATCATGGAGAATGTTGTGTGATTTGGTGTTTTGTTATTGGGGTCTTTGAGTATTGATAGTTTGTCTTCTGCTGCGCCCTTTGATATTTTTTTCTTCAACTATAGTACTTGGTTATGGTTTTGTTTTAATATCAATAGTATTACTTGAGTTGTTTTACATTTTTGTCATGCATCATGTACTCTTTATTTTTATATAACATGTTTGGATGGGTTGTTTTATTTTTCAAATGGGAAATCATCTCCCAATGGTCAATGAAGCCCTCGACATTTATTGTCGGCCATTGCCCACATGGGGACATATCTTAAGGCCATGTAATGTCCTTTCCACGTTCTCATGCTAATGAAATGTGGCAGGATGTTATAGTATTATTTTGGACATATAATAAATTATCTATTTTCAAACCATTCCAATTATTAAAAACAAAATTATCAAATGTATGTATCTATGAAATACCACCTTCACATAGCAATGTACATTATATTTCTAAAACCACATCTCCTGACTAGACATGGGGATATATTTGATGATGGTAGTTGATTTTTATAATGTTATAATTTTCACAAAATATAATATAATATAATATTTATTTATTTTCTATCCAACTAAAAGTAAAAAATTGTCTCATTTTTATATGCGGACTACCACCTCATGACTTAGTGTATTTTTTTAAAATAATTTTCATGGATGAAAATAAAATTTTATTTTATGTACAAAAAATATAGTTATTTCATGACCATTTTTCTTTATTTTATTGGCCAATTACACCTTTTATAATGATTAACCTACCATTTTTATTTTTCTATTATAAACCGAACATCCCCAAAACAACTGATGTGTTCTTAAAAGATTAGGTAATTAAGTATTTAATAAGAAAAAGATAATAAATGGATTGATGATATAGTAATTCAATGAAAAAAAATTCTTATACAAGTAAATAATTAATTTATGTTCACTATACGGGGGTTAAAGTACAAACATAGAAGACATGGACTCATGGTAAGTGGTTTATTAACTCTTTTTCTTTTCACATGGATATAATGCGTCTTCATTAAATCTATTACGGCCTTATTATGTCTGAATTAATATGTAATTTTTTTAGGATGTAATTTTACTTGTTTTATGTTCATTTACATATGTTCAGATAATAACTTCATTGATTATTCTTGCATTTAAATTTCATGATCATTACAAGGGTTTTCATTATATCAATATCATTTTATTAAGACATATTTCATGTTATAAACCCATATTTCATTTTTTAGGGTGTACCTCCTACACTATGAATAAATTTTTACATATTACGTACATTAATTCGGGGTATTTATAGACATATAATAATTTATTCCATTCAATTTATTTTGATTTGAAAATTAAAAAAGTATACTAAAGGATTTACATTATAATCTAATTTCATTTGGGGATTGATTTTTTTATGGTCACACTGGGTGAAATTGTATGACCTTAGTTTCATTAAATATGTATCAATTAATATAATATGGTTATGAATAATGTTTAACTTATTTTATTTAATTTCCCTATCTTTGGTACTGAAAAAGATCAAAAGATCATTTTCAAGGTAATATATATATTTTTTTCGTTTTGGTTGTGAATATATTATATTTGATATCGATGATCTTTAAATTTTTTTAGGAATTATAATTTAGATGAATGAATGACCAGTTAAAAAAATTTAAACTATATTTTACTTTCATTCAATGCTTTCAAATTACTCCTTTTGTTATTTTCCAAATGGGTTACTTTTGGTTTTTACAGGACATGTAAAAGAGATATATGTTTTAACATTTACTAAATTAACATATTATCTTTCCATAAAATATTTTATTTTAAATGAAATTATTTTTCACAATGTTCTTGGTTTTTTTATTTATAAAATTATCGAAAGAAAATTAGATGTTCTTGATTTTAAATAAACAATCTTAAATGTTCTTTTAAATGAATTTTTCATCTATGGTAATATCATTTATTGCTTGTATATTCCCCAATGTGTATACAATCCAATTACCCCACTATAAATATCTCAATTCCTGGATTATGATTATTTTATCAATACTTTTATAGTTCCAGTTTACTTTTGTAGGGTTAACCAAGCTAAAAGGTATTGTTGGTTCTTTTCAAGGGTCTTATGTTGAATAGTGAAGAATTTTAAATGTTTTGATAATTATAAGGTAATTAGACATTTGTATATATGAGTTAAGGTTTATTAACTTATTATCAATAGATTTTTGGTTATGTTATAAACTAAGGACATGTGGTTGTGTTATATAATAAGGATGAGTGGGTCTATTATAGCCCTCTAATAAGAAGGGTAAAGTGAAAAAGATAACAGATTATAGGTTACTCCAAATAGATGATAATGTTTATAGAATATATGTAACTTATAATAGAATATGGATTTAATTTGAGCAAGTTACTAATAATATATTTTGAATGAAACATATTTAAGGCGATTCCATAATGAATTCTTTATGTTCCAAGTTACCCATATAGTTTATTTAGGATTACAATATGTTCTAATATTTCCTTTGATAAAGTATTATTTTCACATGACCAGTGATTTTTGACATATATGAATCTTTTCAAATGTGAAATAATTATTCCATCTCCAAATAATTATGATTCTGGTTTCATGGGTATGAATTCTCTTATTTTTTACGCATTCACATTGATTATATCATCATACCCTTAAGCTCATATTATTCTCACTAACAAAATTTAATGGTTTATAGTTATTTTTAAAATTATCCGAAATTTAATATCACCCTTATATGGTTTCCATTTCCCTAGGTTACAAAGAATTATGTTAAATGAATTTTATCTAGAAGGGTCTAATGGGGCTGACGATGAAGACATACTGTGTAATAAGAAGAGTTTGGTATTGTGGAGAAATTAACACTAAAAGACATGAATATTTTTTTATAAATGTTTATTTTAGTTCTCTAAAAATATAATCCCAAAATTTAATTGGTTACATAAGTGATCTAATTATTCCATTTGATATATTATATTTTGAATGGATAACATTCAATCACATCTATTAGAACCAAATCCATTAATGTAAATATTATGTTTTAGAGCCCTATCTAAGACTATGAGTTTGGTGTTATTATTGAATATAGAAATATTGATCACAATTTTTGAGTATTTAATTTTAACAAAGGATGAAATGAATATTGTTTGACCAAGTAATTTTTTTTGGATAATAAATACATAAATTTTGAGAGAAATTTATTGAAATATTATATTTATATTGATATAAACAATACAAATAATATAGTAATTTATGAATGGATGAATCATATTTTCTCAATTTACAACTTTAATAGTGGTATAAAACATGACGATATACTAAAATTGTAGAAGTTTGAAGGAACTAATCTTCTGGAAGATATTCTGATAAATATTACAATCCTTTAAAATTAAGGAAATTTTCCAAATAGTTATATTCAATTGGGGAAAAGAATTAGGAAGTAAAAAATTTAATATATATTATGATAATGTGGAAGGTGGCCAACTATTATACCAAACATGAATATGTAGTTTTTTTAATTGTAGAACTTTTTTGGTATGATAGAATTTGGTTTTTATTATAGTCATATTAATAACACTAGTATGAAGAGTTTTTTGAATCGACCTTCAGATTGAGGTCATTGTGGGTTGTAAGGGGCAGTGTGCCCTTAGTTAAAAAGTAAATGGGATGAAGCTCCATGAACCATATTTAATGTAAATTGAGTTGTTTTTACATGCATAGTGGATCTACCCAATTAAATAGATATTGGAGTAATATATACCTGTAGACTACTATATGAATCTACATACTGTAACAACGTGTTACTAATGTGTGGGTGTCAAGGGCCTCACAAGAAAAGAATATTTATAACTTCTAAAATTTTTACCAATTTTACTATACATGGCTCTCTCATGTAAATTTGATGTGAAAAAACTAACTATATTCAGTAATTTTAATTATATTTATTATTTTCTATATTTGAATTAGAATGTAATGAAAGATGGGTTAATGAAAACTGAAAATAAACAAGAAAATTTAGAACAAATAATTGAATGTAAGAAATGATACACACTTAGCTTAAATTTTAAGGAATTTTTATTTTCTTACCACCATAGTTCCCTAGTATACTCATTATATGTTTCCTGCTGATTACACATACCCACACTACTTCAATTGTCGGAATGAACATCACTCCATGAAAACCTACTATGTGAAATAACTCCAACCATATCCAGGATCAACAAGAAGAAAATATATCAACTGGGGATGAACCCATCATTACCTTAATGGATAACAACAAAATAATTCACTCACAACATTATCCAATGATCCCTTCATTAATCATCACTAGAAGAAATGATAGGGGAAGTGGTTTTTAGTAGTTCAGAAGGATGTGGGGGAAAATGAAGTTTAAGATACTGTCACTCATAACCTCTACTCAATCATTTAATACCTAAAATTTAAGTAGAAATTATCATGAGTTAGTGTATGAACTGTTGACATATTTTGTTTTCATCTAGGTGGTGATCCTTGGGATTTACCCTCATCATAAGTGATTGATTGGAAATAAAAATTTTGAAAATCTAAATGGAAAGTCTAAGAAAAAAACCCGATGAATTAAAATGGATTGCAATTTATTGAATTAAGAAATTAAGAGAAATTTCCATAGTCGATTTCAAGTGTATTTAACATTTCACATGTGGGGAAGGGAATAATATTTATAGGTGTTAAGGGAATTATCTCATCCTCTTTGAAATCAGTTCTGCATAACACCATCATCTATGGATTTCTTCCACATATTGAACAAAAGGGTGGGGATTTCATCACAGATAATCTTCTCCAATATTTCTTTCTCAATGTTAATTTGAAATAATTTCCTACCATAAATTTTGGATAAATGTTACAATGAAGAATTTTTATGAATTTTTTATTCTGGAAATATAAGATGAATAAGAAATTGTTTTCAAGAATTAAATAACCATGATTTATTATTATATGGGATCCAACAATTGATTTATCAAATGAAGATACCTAATCAATCTTATTCAACATCTTATGTATGGGATAGTATTGGTGAAACACAGACAACATAATAAGATTATATATTATGTATCATTAGGGTTGTGGGGTAATCATTATATATATCATAGTTCATTTTTATAACAAAGTTAGAATCATTTAAAATTACTCTAAGGATATTAAATATTAGAGATTCATGGTGCACTTATCCGCTAATCAAAAAACATATATCCTTAAATATTAATCAGGGGCGATGTGCAAGTCTTACTTTGGGGTGTCCTAAACATAATATGTTATACTATTTTATTTCAAATGAATTATCTAAGGAATTACCCTCACATATGAGGCCATATACTATGATGTACAGTCAATCATTTACAAAAGGCCTTCCACTCTATGAAAACTATTAAAAAACATCTAGAAATATCTTGTGTATAATTCATCCCATATTATTTCCATTGATTATTGAAGTAACATGTGGTCTCACTAAACATCCTATGGGGGTTGAATCATATTTTATTGGGAAATTAATTTTAAATTTAAATTAAATGAAATATTTTTCTCACATTCAAAAAAATGAGTATATTGTTTAGGCATAATAAATTGCAAAAATTTCAATGAGGAATGGACATAATGGTTTTACATAGTTAACTTGTAGTGGGTACATACAAGGAACACATATCAATGATGATTTGGTATCATAATATAACAATACATATAAAATATGTGATTATAATATATAAGATAATCTCACTTCTCATCCACGGTCTGAGAAATCCCTATATATATATATCTATTTATTACACTTAATTAATTCAAGAAGAATAAAATATATAATAGAAAAATAGTTTAAGTACATAACATTGTAAAATAATTCTATAACACCAAACAAAAATAGTTTTTCTCTATAATTCATCAATTTTGAGTTCAAGATCTTCAAATATATTACCATGAAATCTATATTCCAAATGTGATATTCAAAATAATTCATTAAAAATACACACCAAATCATAAATCCAGATGTTCAATCATGTTCACTATTATTACAAACATAATATCACTAATCTACATATTCAATGTATATTTATTCCCACTTTGATTATTTTTATATTCACCTCATTCAATATATCTATTTTATTTTATAATTTCAATATCAATATTAAATTCTCAATCTACTATTTACATCATCTACATAAAAAAAATCTCTTGCATCAAGTTAGAATGGATATCAAACATTGATATTCATTAGGACCATTGGGATCTGTTCCATAACCACTAATAAATTTACGAAGTTCATAATCAATAAAACAAGGCATAACCTCGAGAATATCAAACACCATATCCTAATATATGGTCAAAATTCCCATTTTGGGCATTGAATTATTTAAATAATGGAACCTTTTGTAAAATACAATGACATAAAATTTACCTAGGTGAAATATCATCAAGAACCAACCTGAGTAACTTAGTAACCCTATAACTGAACCATTCCTGACATATTCTAAAGGGCATTCCTAATCCCCACAAGTCGATAACTAGCACCTGAAATCATACAACATGAAAGTGGGAATAGATTTTCTATCAAGAATATAGAAGTAAAATAAGTAATACATTATGAAAAAAAGAAGAAAATCTATTAGGAGTGTTGTACTAGAATACAGAAAGGCATAATGAAGACCAAATTATTACAAAAAAGTAACAAAATAAGGCAACACAACTTGAGTCCCTAAGGACACAACTCACTAATCCCAAGGTTCAATAGCTGGATCCAACTCCAAGTGATACTTTCCCCTTGCTCGAACCTGGATGATGGATGTCTACAAACACCCATTGGAAAAAGAATATGCGAACTAAAAATACCTGTAGTGCCTGAAAATGGGTTCCATAATATATTCCAATAACAGATTAAACTAATAAAGTACTTTCAATTTTTAAGGTAAATGTGTTTTTCATTTTAAAGAATATTTAAAAAAATAATTCTATATAGTTCAAGTGGTGGAAGTATAATTTAATAGAAGGCTTTACAAATTATGGAATATTTATAAAACAATGGATGAAAATAGAATAGTTAAATAAACAAGTTTATATAAATTTAGTAGACATGTAAATTAGATTCATAACATTTGCATACATTTATATCTAAAATATAATTATCAAGCAAGCAACATGATCATATACCAAATAGGTACCATATAATTTCCTACAATAGGACTCTTCACTATATAAGTGAACTCAAAAAATGTGTTTACACATGTCCCTATAGCACTGGCCAATGGGGACTTTTCACTGTCCCATTGGGGATGTGACTTGCTACTTTTATGTTTTAGAATGCTGTAATAGTATAGACTATGTCCAAATAACCCATTAAATACTTAAGGATTGAATGCTATCTTACACAATAAATGATGGGAAATTGATTTTAAGAATAATTTTAATATAAATAAATCACATTACTACATTTCAATGCTAATTTAATATTTAAAACCAAAATGGGTTTTTATCAAAATCATGCATCTATCACACGATAAAACCACTAGGTTTCTATCAAAACATTTTTAATCCATTTTTTCATGTTTCTGTTTGATTCAAAACAAATTCCATCATTTGATAATTCAATCCCACAATTAAATCTAACAATTTAATTGAAATATTTTCTATGAAATTAGCAATTTAAATTAAACAAATTAAATTAACCAATTTCTATAAAGATAGTCCAATTTAATTGAATTGGGGGTTTTCCAATTTATCATGCCAAAATCATTTCAAATATCCCAATTACCTGGAATTGTTTTTATCAATTCAATTGAAATAATATTTATAAAATTTAATTTAAATAAATAATGGAAATAAATTATGATGTTCAAGTTAATCAATTTGAAAAATTAGGAAAGAACCACATGCACTTTTCCCAAATAACAACACTCCTAAGGGCACCCGTCAATGAGAATGAAGGTGAAGAAGACCTTGGAACCCATCCTATAAGAAATATCCAACACCACTTGGTATAGTTAAAACACTTAAAAGATGGTCTATTGAGAACCCATGGGAGGATAAAGAGGGGAACACGAAGAAATTGGGGGAACAGGTACCCTGAAATAACACTACAATCGTAACGATGATCAAATGTCAAAAGAATGGATCCAGAAGGGTTAGTAAGATTCAAGAACTCTAGGGGAAAGCCTTAGGTCAAGGGAAAAGGAATAGGAGAGGAGACAAAAATAATTAACTATCCATACTACTGATGTGGCTCTATTTTTACATAGTTTTGCCACATCTTTTTACTTAATTTTTAATGATTTAATTAATTATTTAAACACTTATTACTAAAAAACTATACTTTTGTATTTTTATAATTAACTTTTTTAATTAAACAATTTTTATAGCTAATTATGTATTTTTAGTCTTTAAATTAATAATTTTCATCTTACTTATTTTATCTAAATTTATTATTTGTTTATTAAGTTGTGTTAATGCCAATCTGCTCACTATTTAATAATTTGACTTTAATAATTAATAATATTTTAATATCATTATTTGTGTTTTAATCAACTTAGACTTTTTTTAATATTTTATTCTTCAATATGGATTCATTTAAACATTTTAACTTTATTTATTAATATTTTTATTCGTCCTTCTAGTTAATTAAGTTAAGAATTTTAGTTTTAATTAAATAAGGTAGTTCATTTTTAATTTTATGTATTCAAATATTTATTTAATCAAATAATTAAGAGTTTTAAATATTAATTATTTAATTTTGTGTATGAATTTTTGATTATTTATTCATTTTATATTGGTTTTAGTCTACTGGTGAGGTAGGCTATAACTATCGGTAACCTAATGGGTCACCGATGCTTTTCATTTTTATTTGCTGCTACTTTGTAATTAATTATTTAGTAATTTTAATATAAGTATTTTATCAATTTAGTTTAGCAATTATTCAGTTTATAATTTAAGTTTTAGATAATTAATAATCTTAGTTGTGGATTTAATATTTTGTTGTTGAATAAAAATCATGTTTTAAATTTATGGTAATTAACACCATTTTAAGTAATTATTTTCAGTCTTTTTATTTAGTTTATTTAAATTTTAATTTTATGTTTTTTAAGGGTACCTTTAGTTCTTTATTTTATTCTAGTAGTGACCTACCTATTTTAATTAAACTATCAGCGACCCTTTTTATCTTCTCTATATCGGTAACCTTATTTTTATGCCTACCAGTAAGCTTAATATTCACTAACGGTGACCTAGATTTTTATTTCGTAATAGTGACCCCCAACGCCGCTGCTTCCCTATATTATTAAGCTAATAGTGACCCCCCTGCCGGTGCTCTTCTTTTTTATTTATTTATATTCTAACAGTGACCTTCTGCACCTCTCTGTTAGACTACTTACCCTACACCTCATTGTTGTGCCCCTTTTTTTCTCTAATTTTAAAATAACGATGACTTCATTTTTTTAATTTAGGCATTTCAGTGACCCTGCACCCACCCTTCAGCTTCTCACTATTAGGCTTATCCTTTGTCTTCTCATTGCCACACAACATCCATCTTACTGATACCTCCATTGCACCTCACTGTCAACCACTAATTCTCATTCTCCTCCACAACCAGTGATCATTCCAGCAAAGATGAAGATTGATTGAAGCTTCACCACAACATGAACAAAAAATACCCAATTCCAAACCCAAATCAAGTCCCGAACTAAATCAAACTCAAATCTGAAACCCAATCCCAACCTCGTGCACAGATCGAACAAAATCAAAATAGTTGAAAAATCCAAATTTGACAAATCTGTTATTTTCTGAAATGGGTGCCACTGGTGGATGATTCAGGTCCGATTTGTGCCATCATTTGAAAATCTCGAGCTCAAGAAGAAGATTACAATCCGATCTTTCACCATTCTCTTTGATGTGAACTGTGATTTTCAAGAGGCCGATATGACGCGCCTATCTTCTAGTTGAATCCGCATCACATGCGGATGAGTCGTGCCACTGCTGTGATGAAAAACCGGAACAGAGCAGGGTTCAACGCTGTTGCTGGATGGAGGAGCTGTAGCCGAGGTCCCCGTGAGGAGGAGGTACACTAGTACTGAGGAGCTGGAGCCGTCACACTACTGAAGTAGAGGTTACCTGAGGAGGAGGTGGAGCCAAGGCCGATGTCGAGCTAGGGGCCGTCGCTATGGGTGACCTGCGTAGTGCCTGGCTTGGAGGAATAGGAACCCTACCCTCCCCTATTGCGCCATTGAGAAGGGGGAGGGGGATAATTAAAAAAAAACTTAACATAAACTAAAGCTAAAACTTTAATAAAATTTTAAAATAAATATTATTAAAAATAAAATATTAAATAGTAACAATTATTAATTTAAAACTTTAATAAAATAAATCAATTAAAAATTAACTAATCATAATTTTTAAGAACTAAAATAATTAAACAATAAGTATAAATAAAATTTTTATTATAAAAATTTATTTAAGAAACTAAAATTACCTTTAATAATATTAGTTAATAAATTACTAAATTAATTAATAACATTAAAATAAAAAATAATCAAATAAATTATTAAAATAATAATAACAACCTATAAAATTTATTAAACTAATTTGTTTAACTAATAGATACATTAGTATATAATACCCAAATTTTATTATAAAATAATAGTAGTTAGATTTATAGTCAAAATCATTTAATTTGATAATAATTAATATTTTATTAAATAACTTATTAATTAAATTCTAATTTATAAACTTTTTAATTCTTTTTAAGATTCCTCAATTAACTGATGAATTTTTTTAATTAAAAATTCTTTGTGTTGTTAACTATTTTGTTTTTCTCTTTCTTGTGCAGGTTCATACCTAGTTAAAAAACAAGTCCAGGTGCATACAACTAGCACAACGAGAGTCAGTTATGAGGGAAAAACTAGCATGACGTGCCAGTCACGAAAACACACATGTGTGCGGTGAAATAGTTAAAGATGAATTCAAGTTGGTGAAGAGTTCTGGTGACATGGAGTAGGTGACAGTGGATACAAAAGTAGAGCAAGCAGTAGATTTGGGGGAGGGGGATGAAATTCATTAGATATCTGATCATTCACTTAGGAGCGAAGCAAGAACCTTGGGGTGATTTCTGGAGAAGCTCTTGGAGAACCATTCCTTGGTGATCTGATGTCCAGGAGCAGGAATTCATTCTAATAGAGGGAGTTTTCTTCCTCTGTTATCTTTCAATTCTTCTTATTTTTAATTGAGTTGTTTTAGTATATGTAATAGAGATGATGTCTAGCTAAGTTTTTAGTTTGGGGATATATTTAATATCCATTGGTTATCATTAAATTCTCATTTCACTTTATCATTTTAAGGTATTTAGTATTGATCGGTGAGATCAATACTGAATTCATTCAATTCCACTATTAAACCAAAGTTTAATTTCAAAATTTCACAGTCATTTGTCAAGATTGATTGTGGAAACACTTTTCAAAATATAATAGATGCAAAAGACTTCAAGGCTTTTAGTGAGTTTGTATTGTTGTTAATTTTCAAATAGTTCATAGTTGATTAATTTTGGAGTGGAAAAATCTTTAATTGGTTGGCTAGTGTGACTTAACTCCTGGTGATAAGGTGATTCATACTATTTATAGTGGTACTCTACAAAAACCTATAAGTGAATTGAAACACATTAAAAACTAGTAGAATGGAGTTTTCTCCCCAGGCTTTTAAATAGATTATTCGTTTATCAGTACTTTTATATCTCTGTTCCCCATTGTTTTCAACTATGTCTCATTTCAAATTATTATAGATACAGGATCTGTAGAGTTGTGTTTCTTCACTTCTTAATAAAGAATATAAAAAAATTATAAAAAGTAAAAAAATATAAAGTTCACTCCACTGCTGACAACAATAGAGCTTCCATGTTTTTTTAGAAGATTAGTGGCCAAATTTACCTTCCCTATGGGTTCGACCCTGCTTGCCACATATACAGTAGTTAGTAGGAAAACAAATTTTAAACTTTGAATGACTTTAATGACAGTTCATGTCATGTTTTTGGAACCTTTTCTTGGGAAGGCACGATCCATTACTCTAAAAAAACTAAAAAAAACACACACATAAAAATATATAAAATAATTGAAAAATTTGAAAATTGTAAAAAAAAATTGTTTCACTTCTTGCTGAATTGTTACTACTGAGTAGTGCCTATTATTGTTGTTTTCATGGGAACAAGAACTTCTGGTGCTAGATTAGAGCCTCTAAACCTTGAACTAGATAAATATCTCACTTCTCTAAGAAATAAGAACAAAAATGAAATAGAAAACATAGATAATAGAGTTCCTGAACCTAATAACTTCCAAAATCAACCAAAACACTTAGAAGAAAATCAAAGGCCTAGGATGAGGGAGTTCCAACTTCCTCATGTTTCAAGCAATCCTTCTTCTATTTGGTTATCTCTTAGAGCCAGAAATTATGAACTTCAAAAATCGCACATTTCTGTGTTTCTTGCTATTAATGGACTCTCTAATGAGGACTCCCTTTCCTCCATTAGAGACTTCTATAATACTGTGTAGCAATTACCTCTTCTAGGACTCACAGAAAATGAACTTAGAATGAGAGTCTTTTCCTTTTACTTTAAGGGTAATGTTAGGAATTGGTTTTTGAGTCTAGATGGGATTATTTTTGAAAACTGGGATCAAGTGTATAATTCTTTCATAATGAAATTTTATCCTCAAAGACTTAAAGGTAAACATAGAACAAAGATAACTATTTTTTATCCAGAGGATGGAGAAACTATTCATGAATCTTGGGATAGATTCATGGATCTTCTTAGGTAGTTTCCCCATCATCACACCTTCTTATGGATACTTTCTATGAAGGGTTGTCCTCCCCTGGATAGAATCTAGTTGATCAAGCTGCTGGGGGTAATTAAAATGATAAAATAGATGAATAACTGAGAAAAATCTTTAATAATCTTTCATTGAATTCACAACATTAAAAGTCAAGACACAAAAGAGTCAATAGAAACGTTTATTCAAACACTGTCTCAATGAATGAAACTCAAGCTCAACTTGCTGAAATCACCAACCAACTTCCATCCTTAATGAACCAGAATTCTAAAAAAACATTTAACCAACTTGGATGTCAAAATATCAACCAATATTTAAGGGAACAGTGTGTCCAGTGTGGTATGTATGGGAATACTAAAAACGTTTGTCCTAACTTTGATATGCCAGCCCAACAACAGTAGAATTGAAACTTTGTTAACTATGGTCCTCGAATGCCTCCTAAAGAAGATCCAAATTTAAACAATTATAATCAAGGTTATAGGAACCACCCTAATCTATCCTAGAAAGATCAAGGCTTAATTAAACAATCCACTTCCCCTAATTACTCTAATTAACCAAGACCAAACTTTCAAAATCAACAGAGGGGTGAGTCTTCAAATGTAATGGAATCAATGATAATCACATGTCTTCTAAGCTTGATCTTACCTTAAATAAAATTAACTCTCAAGAATAAAGATACATGACTCAGCTGTCCAAACATCAAAATAAATATGAGTCTGATAAAATTCAAACTGATGTTAGAATGAAAAACATGGAAACACAGTTAGGGAAACTTGCTAGAGATTTTTCATCTAGGAAAAAAGGTAGAATTCCTAGTACCACTGAACTTAACCCTAGAAATAATTCCATGGATTATTTCACTATAAGTGGGCTTAATACTCAAACTATTTCTGAAAATGACCATGAAAATACCCTAAATGAAAATCTGCTTCAATCTGGAAATAAAAATCTACTTTGCATACATGCTGGAAATTCATAGAAAAGTAACGAAAATGATCTAAATCTGAATTTGTTACCTGAAACTCAAGATAAAAATAAAAAGAATAAAGGAAAATAAAAAGTTGAAGAAGATGTGAGGGACATGCCTACTTTCCTGAAATTTTTTTCCCCACCCATCCCTTTCCCTGAGAAGCTGAAACCTCAAAGTAATGCCAAGGCTGAAATTATTCTGTTACTTGGTCTACATTCCAAACATTAAGTGAACATTCCATTCATTCAACCCTTAATTAAAATCCCATATTACTTGAAATATATTAAGAAAATTGTTTCAAACAAAAAAAATCAAGAAGAATTTTCTACTTACAGCCTCAGTGAAGAGTGCAGTGTTGTGCTCCGAAAGAAAATTCCACCTAAACTGAAAGTCCCAGGTAGTTTTATCATACCTTGCACACTAGGAAACTCTAATCAGAAGAACTATTTATGTGATTTAGGTGCTAGAATTAATCTTCTCCCATACTCACTATTTCAACAGTTGAGGTTGGGTGACCTTCAACCCACCACAATCATACTTCAGTTAGCTGATAGATCTTTCACTCATCTTGTGGGTAGGGTAGATGATTTGTTAGTTGGGGTTTGTAAACTATTTCTACATGCTGACTTTCTTGTCTTAGATATGGAGTGTTATAAAGAGGTTCCCATCATCTTGGTTAGTCCCATCTTGGCCACAAGTGGTGCTGTTATTTATGTTTCAAAGGTTCAGTTAATTTTTAGAATTGGAGAATAACAAGAAGAGTTCAACGTGATTAAAAATTTTAAAGGAACAACTTTTTTAGAAAACTATTCAATTCTAGAGTCCTTAAAAGATTAGAACTCAACTATAAATGTTGAAAAATATAAAAATAAATCCTCTATTGAAGAAAATATTTGTGAAGTTGAAAATCCTGTTCAATCTATTTTAGAAGTTGAAAATACTGATCACACTCCAAATCTGGAAAATTTTTCAGAACTAGACAACTGTCCAGTTTCTATTGTGGAAGGGTCCTCTATTTCTGAACTTATGAGATTTTTGAGTGAATTTGAGGGTGTTTCTGTTAAAAACAACCTTTCTAAAAACTTTGACGATATTGTGGGAGAACTTATAAGACAACTTGATTATTATTCTTTGATTAACTTGTTGAAATATGATGTGGAAAGTCTGGATAGTGTACTGCCCAATTTGGATAGTGGCACTGTTACTTCTAAATATGAACATGAAATTGAAAATATTTCATCATTTCAAACTACTTATAAGAGGTATGTTGAAGATATTAGACCTCCCAGGTCTAAGAGTCTTCCTTCTAGTGTATAACCACCCACTATTGAACTAAAACTAATCCATTATCATCTTAAATATTCATTTATGGGTGAGAACTCCACTATTCCTATAATAATTTCTACTGAACTTAATGAAAGTAAATAAGAAATATTGTTGAGTGTTTTGAAAAAGTTTAAATCTAACATAGGCTGGACAATAGCTGATATCATGGGTATTATTCCCTCATTCTGCATGCATAAAATACCTATGGAGTCTGACCATAAGTATATGGTAGAATATCAAAGAAGATAAAATCCTAACATGAAAGAAGTTGTGAGAGAAGAAGTGATCAAAATTCTAGACACTAGAATGATATTTCCCATTTCTGATAGTGCTTGGGTCAGCACTGTCCTAGTTGTTCCCAAGAAGGGAGGTTTCACTTTAGTTAAAAATGAAAAAGAATGAAGAAGTACAAGTTACGAAATCCACAAAATGGAGAGTCTGTATAGATTATAGGAAGCTTAATACAACCACTAAGAAGGACCATTTTCCAATGCCCTTCTTAGATCAAAAGATTGAGAGGATTACTGGCAATGAGTTTTTTTTTGTTTTCTAGATTGGTATTCTGGTTACAACCAGATTCTTGTTGATCCAGAGGATTGGGAAAAGACAACTTTTACATGCCCCTTTCAAACATTTTCCTAAAGAAGGATGCGCTTTGGGTTGTGTGGAACTCCATCCACCTTTCACAGGTGTATGATGTCTATCTTTTCAGATATTATTGAGATAATTATTGATGTTTTTATGGATGAATTATCCATTGTGGGTAGCACTTTTTATTCTTGTCTTGGAAATCTTGAGTTAGTCTTGGAAAGATGCATTTAAACCAACCATGTTCTTAATTGGGAGAAATGTCAATTCATGGTTATAGAAGGAATAGTTCTTGGTCATAAGGTTTCAAAGAGAGTTCTAGAAGTTGATACTACTAAAATCGATGTTATTCAAAAATTTCCACCTCCTGTAAATGTTAAGGGTGTTAGAAGTTTCCTAGGGAATTCCGGTTTCTACTGGAGATTCATAAAATATTTTTTCCAAAATAACTAAGCCCTTATGTTCTTTATTGGTCAAGGATGCACCTTTCAATTTTGATGAAAACTATTTGAAATTATTTAATCTACTTAAAGAGAAACTCAATACATCACCAATCATCACTGCACCTAACTAGAAACTACCTTTTTGAACTAATGTGTGATGCTAGTGATATAGCTATAGGTGCTGTCCTTGGACAGAGGAAAGATAAGAAGTTGTATGTGGTGTATTATGCTAGTAGACTGCTAGATGATGCTCAAAAGAATTATACCACCACTGAAAAAGAATTGTTATCTATTGTGTTTTCTTTTGAAAAGTTCAGACAGTATTTATTTGGTTCAAAAGTCATCATTTTCACGGATCATTCTGCTTTCAAGTACTTTCTATCTTTGAAATAAACAAAACCCATGCAGATTAGATAGATTATGTTGTTACAATAGTTTGATTTAGAAATTAAAGATAAACAAGGAGCTGAAAATTTAGTTGCGGACCACCTTTCTAGGATTCCTTTTACTTAATCTGAATCTGAAGATCCTATGAATATTAACTCTCACATTTCTGATAAGAAGCTACTTACTGTGTCAATCAGAAAATATGCTTGGTTTGCAGATTTTTCCAACTTCCTTGCAGTAGGTGTCTTTCCCAATTTTTTTTCCAATAATCAAATAATGAAATTCATTTCTAAACTTAAGTATTATTTTTTGGATGATCCCTTGCTGTTTAGAAGGTGTGATGATGGTATTCTTAGAAGGTGTGTTCCTAAGGAAGAAATGTTTTCTATCATAGAGAGTTGTCACTCCTCACCTTGGGGAGGTCACCATGGTGGTGAAAGAACAGCTCAAAAAAGATCTACAATCTTGTTTTTATTGGCCTACTATTTTTAAGGATGCTAGGATCTTTGTAGTTGGTTGTGATAGATGTCAGAGGTTAGGTAATGTTGGTAGAAAGTAGGAGTTACCCCAAAAAGGAATTATGGAAGTTGAGATTTTTGATGTCTGGGGTTTATATTTCATGGGTCCATTTCCATCATCTCATGGGAATGAGTATATTCTTGTTGTTGTAGACTATGTTTCAAAATGGGTTGAGGCAGTGACACTGCCCAACAATCAGGCCAATTCTAAAATACAATTTGTGAAAAATAACATCTTTACAATATTTGGAGTTCCAAGAGCTTTTATCACTAATAATGGAACAAATTTTAATAATAATACAAATTTAAATCTTTGATGGAAAAATATGGATGTGTTCATAGAACTGGTACTCCTTATCATCCACAGTCCAGTGGACAGGTGGAAATTTCAAATAAGGAACTGAAACAAATACTTGAGAAAATTGTGTCAAACTCTAGGAAAGACTGGTCTCTTAAATTGGATGAAGCTTTATGGGCTTATAGAACTACTTTCAAAACATTAATAGGTATTTCTCTTTACAGGCTGTTATTTGGAAAATGTTGTCATTTACCTGTGAGTCGCAATATAAATCTTATTAGGCAGTTAAGGCTTTGAACATTGATTTTAAGAGTGCTGGTGAAGGGTGGTTACATGATATGAGTGAACATGATGAGATTAGAAGAGAGAGTTATTATAATTCAAGGATTTATAAAGATATGACTAAAATATTTCATGATTCTATCATTCAAAACAATAAATTAAAATCTAGATAGAAGGTCCTTCTCTTTAACTCTAGACTTAAACTCTTTCCTAGAAAGCTGAATTCCAAGTGGTCTGGACCTTTTACAATTGTGAGGGTGTTTAAGAATGGATCTATTGAAATTTCAGGTGAAGAGAATAAAACCATGTTGGTTAATGGATACAGAGTGAAACTTTATTTTTAGGGACAACCGAAGGGCTTGGCTGCCTTCACTATGCTAGAAAATTGTTCTTGAATGAAGTCCGGTTGGGGACTTTAAACCTAGCGTTGCATGGGAGGAAACCCATGGTCTTTGTTATGTTAATAAATAAAAATTTGTAATTAAATAAAGTATAACTAAAGAATTTATATTCATTCCTTCATGGGAGTTAACCCATGTTCTTTCTTTCGTATTTACTTTTATTTTTGTTCTTGTTTTACTTTGAATAATGTCATGTTGTGCTGCTTCCTATATGCACTGTTTATGCTGGTTATTTTCTGTGGTTTTCATGATCTGTGTTTTTAGGATGTTGCTGCTGTGTAATAAAGGGGTGTAAGTCCCATGATCATCTCTGGACAAGAACCTAGTTAGGTAATTACTTCAACTTTTCCCATTTATTTCTTCTCTTGTTTTTGCTAATAAAATTCTGCTCTAAATTTTGTGGCTCTAAAATAAATTCTGCTTAAAAAATTCTGTTGCATGTTTTTGGCCACTACAAAAGTTTGTTTTTATTTTAAAAATTGACATGTGCCTATTTTTGTGAATTGAAATTCATTGTTTAAAACCGACTCACTGTATGAAATTAAGTGTGTGTGTGGGGGGGGGGGGGGTACATGCTTTCTGGTAGTTTTTTTCATTGGAATCGATTAGTCTATAGAGTATTTAGCATGCATATTTCTGTTATATTGACCATCCATTTGAATCATACTTTGTTAAAATGCTTACACCCAATTAATTGTGTACCCACACCTTATATGAAAATTTTGAGCTACATTGGAAATCTTTCTTACTAGACATAAATGTTAATGTTTATACTTTTTAATGAACCTACTGTTTATTTATTCATTGTGGAAAAAAAAATTTGAACTTTAATGTGACCTTTTTACAAGTCCTAAATCTACTGAATTGAAAATGTGTTTTGAACCTTAATTGATTAATTGTTCTTCTCCATATTTAGAAGTCGACTTTGGGGAGAAATTTAGGTTTTAAGTGTGGGGGAGGGGGTTAATTATTGACTATACTAAACTATGCTTAATTGAGAGATTATTAATTCCCAGTCCAATTTAAATATTTTTGTTAAATTGGTTAATTTTTTTCCAAAATTCTTTTTTAATTTTAGGTTGTTAACTATTTTCTAAATTGTTTTTTTCCTATGGACAATATTTATTTGGTAGTTAATTTCTGCATTGAGTCTAAAATTAATGATAATGGATGATTATGGATTTATATCTACTTAGTGGTTTAATGGAAATCTTAGTTTAGGGACTATTTTTTTGGAAAATAATTTGGGTTACTTGGTAATGGAATTATGATCATAACCCTTGGAACTAGAAGTTTGATTATGATTGTAGGGGCCTCATTCATCTTTTAATTATTAAAAGTAATTTCTTAAATGATCTAATGAAAATGGTTTTTATATAAATCTTTTGAAACTGGAGTAGTCTGGGTATCTGGGATCCCATGGTGAGTCTCTAAGACCCTAGATGATGGGTGTATTTCTGTTAACATTAAGCCCTCTATTCATATTGAATAAGTGAATTGCACAATGCTTAGTACAATGATACATGGCTTGGGAAAAATAAAATAAAGTGTCTAGGGTAAAAATTGATTTCATTAAGGTGTGGGGAATGATGAATGCCAGATGAAAAAGGGGTAAATTGGTTTATATGGGAGTCATTTAGGTTGTATCATTAAGGTTATTTGAAAAAAATATTTATTTTTGGAACTTAGGTGAAAAATAAAAGTACAAAGTTCCTCGATTAAGGTCTTAATTCAATATAAATTTTACCTTTTGTCACACTCGGACTTTGAATTTGATCTTAGATTGAAATAAATCATTAAGTAGGTTCACATATGAGGCATGAAATCTTCTTTGATGGATGATCTTTTCTTTCTTAATTACCATTGAGTATTTGTTATAGGCAAGATTCATATGAGTAATTCATTTTCTAAATGCATGTTGTTATGTTTTGTCCAATGTTTTTGAGTGATGGACATGTTATAGTGTGATCTTAATTATAATATACACTTTAATATTTTTCAATGAAAATAAGACATGAGATTATTTGAGGAAAAACAATGCTTAAGTGTGGGAGAATTTGATGTGGCTCTATTTTTACATAGTTTTCCACATCTCTTTACTGAATTTTTAATTATTTAATTATTTATTTAATCACTTTTTACTAAATAATTGATTTTTTTTTATTTTTATAGTTAACATTGTCTATTAATCAATTTTTATAATTAATTATGTATTTTTAGTCTTTAAATTAATAATCTTAATCTTACTTATTTTATCTAAATTTATTATTTGTTTATTAAGTTGTGTTAATTCAAATCTGCTCACTATTTAATAATTTGAATTTAATAATTAATAATATTTTAATATCCCTATTTGTGTTTTAATCAACTTAGACTTTATTTTAATATTTTATTCTTTAATATGGATTCATTTAAACATTTTAACTTTATTTATTAATATGTTTAGTCGTCCTGCTGGTTAATTATCTTAAGAATTTTAGTTTTAATTAAATAATGTAGTTCAATTTTAATTTTATGTATTGAAATAGTAATTTAATCAATTAATTATGAGTTTTAAAATATTAATTGTTTAATTTTAGGAATGAAGTTTTGATTATTTATTCATTTTCTATTGGTTTTAGTCTATTGGTGAGGTAGACTATAACTATCGGAAACCTAATGGGTTACTGATGCTCATCATTTTTATTCACTGCTACCTTGTAATTAATTAATTATTAATTTTAATATAAGTATTTTATAAATTTAGTTTAGTAATTATTCAGTTTATAATTTAAGTGTTATCTAATTAATAATCTCAGTTGTGGTTTTAATATTTTGAAGTTTAATAAAAATCATGATTGAAATTTATGGTAATTAACATTCTTTTAATTATTTATTTTCAGTCTTTTTATTCCGTTTATTTAACTTTTAATTTTATGTTTTTAAAGATTATCATTAGTTCTATATTTTATACTAGCGGTGACCTGCCTATTTTAATTAAACTATCAGTGACCCTTTTTATCTTCGCTATATCGGTAACATTATTTTTATGCTCACCAGTAACCTTAATATTCCCTAACAGTGACCTAGATTTTTATTTCGTAATAGTGACCCCCCACGCCTCTGATTCCCTTTATTATTAAGCTAACAGTGACCCCCCCTTCCAGTGCTCCTCTTTTCTTTATTTTTATTTTAACAGTGACCTTCTGCACCTCACCATTAGGCTACCTACCCTACACCTCACTACTGCACCACTTTTTTTCACTAATTTTAAACTAATGGTGACTTCATTTTTTTTAATTTAGGCATTTTTGTGACCTTGCGCCCACCATTCAACTTCTCACTGTTAATCTTATCCTTTGTATTCTCATTGTCGCACAACATCCATCTCACATATACCTCTACTGTACCTCACTGTCAACCACCAATTCTCATTCTCCTCCACAACCAGTGATCATGCCGGCAAAGATGAAGATTGATTGAAGCTTCACCACAACCTGAACAAAAAATACTCAATTCCAAACCCAAATCAAGACCCGAACTAATTCAAAATAAAATTTGAAACCCAATCCCAACCTCGTGCACAGATCAAACAAAATCAAAACTGTTGAAAAATACAAATTTGATGAATTTGTTATTGTTTGAAATGGGTGCCACAGGTGGAGGATTCAGTTCTGAGCCGTGCCATAATTTGAAAATATCAAGCTCAAGAAGAAGATTACAAGCTGATCTGTCACCATGACCTTTGATGAAAACCATGATTTTCAGGAGTCCGATATTGCATGCCAATCTTCCATTTGAAGCTGCGTCACCTGCAGATGAGTCGCGCCACCGCTGTGATGCAGAACCGGAACTGAGCAGGGTTCGACACTGTTGCTGGAAGAAGAAGCTATAGCCGAGGTCGCTATGAGAAGGAGGTATGCTGGTACTAAGTAGTTGGATCTGTCGCGCCGATGAAGTAGAGGTTACCTGAGGAGGAGGCGGAGCCAAGGCAGATGTCGAGCTGGGGGCCGCTGCTATGGGTGACCTGCACAGCGCCATGCTTGGAGGAAGAGGAACCCTACCCTCCCTTGTTGCGCCGTGGAGAAGGGGGAGGGGGAGAATTACAAAAAACAACTTAACATAAACTAAAACTAAAACTTTAATAAAAATTCAAAATACAATATTAACAAAACTAAATATTAAATAGTAATAATTATTAATTTAAAAGTTTAATAAAATAAATCAATTACAAATTAACTAATCATAATTTTTTAGAACAAAAATAATCAAACAACAAGTATAGATTAAATTTTTATTACAATAATTTATTTAAGCAACTAAAATTAACTTTAATAATATTAATTAACCAATTACTCAATTAATTAATAACATTAAAGTAAAAAATAATCAAATAAATTATTAAATTAATAATAATAACCTAAAAAATTCATCAAAATATTTTTTTAACTAATTGATATATTAATAATTAATACCCAACTTTTATTATAAAATAATATTAGTTAGATTTATAGTCAAAATCATTTAATTTAATAATAATTAATATTCTATTAAATAACTTATTAATTTAATTCTAATTTATATAATTTTTAATACTTTTAAAGATTCTTTAATTAACTAATGAATTTTTTTAATTAAACAATCTATGTCTTGTTAACTATTTTGTTTTTCTCTTTCTTGTGCAGGTTCATACCAAGGTCAACAAAAAGTCCAGGTGCATACAACTAACTCATCAGGAGTCAGTTACAAAGGAAAAACTAGCATGACATGCTAGTCATGAAAACACACACGTGTGAGGTGTAATATTTAAAGATGAATTCAAGTCGGTGAAGAGTTCTGGTGACATGTATCACATAACGGTGGATACAAAAGCTAAGAAAGCAGCAGATTTGGGGGAGGGGGATGACATTCATTAGAGATCTTATCATTCACTTGGGAGCGGAGCAAGAACCTTGGAGTGATTTCTGGAGTAGCTCTCGAAGAACCATTCCTTGGTGATCTGAGGTCCTGGAGTAGGAATTCATGCCAGTAGAGGGAGTTTTTATCCTCTGCTATCTTTCAATTATTCTCCTTTGTAATTGAGTTGTTTTATTATAAGTAATAGAGTTGATGTCTAGCTAAGCTTTTAGTTCTAGGATATATTGAAGTTCCACTGGTTATCCTTAAATTCTCATTTCACTTTATCATTTTAATGTATTCCGTATTGATTGACGAGATCGATACTAAATTCATGCAATTTCGCTGTTCCACCAACGTTTAATTTAAAAATTTCACAGTCAGTTGGAAAGATTGATTGTGGAAACACTTTTCAAAAGATAATAGATTCAAAAGACTTCAAGACTTTTGGTGAGTTTTTATTGCTGTTAATTTTGAAATAGTTCAAAGTTGATCAATTTTGGAGTGGCGAACTTTTTAATTGGTTGGCTAGTGTGACTTAACTCTTGGTGAGGGAGGTGATTCATACTCTTTACAGTGGTACTCTGTAACAACCTATAAGTGAATTGAAACACCTTCAAAACTAGTAGAATGGAGATTACTCCCCTATATTTTAAATAGATTGTTCGTTTCTCAGTACTTTTATATCTCTGTTCACTTTTGTTTTCAACTATGTCTCATTTCAACTTAGTATAGATACAAGATTTGTATAGTTGTGTCACTTCACTGCTTAATAAAGAATATAAAAAAATTATAAAAAGTAAGAAAATGGAAAGTTCACTCCGCTGCTGACAACAGTGGAGCTTACAAGTTTTTTTAGAAGATTAGTGACCAAATTTACCTTCCCTGTGGGTTCGACCCTACTTTCCACATGTACAGTGGCTAGTAGGAACATAAATTTTAACCTTTGTCTGAATTCAACGACAGTTCATGTCATCTACCTATTTTAAAAATGTTTTCAGGGGTATTACATGATATGTAATACCAATAAACATCATGAAAGGGTTAGGTTTCGTATCATTCGAAACCCATAATTCTTAAAATTAAAAACTAACCCTCCACATTAAAAACCAATCATTAATTCCATCATGATATGTAATGAAAACTCACAATGTGTACCCATCATGACGTGAAGTAGTTCACTAAAAGTATGCAGAACCATTACATGACATATAATACAGTTACATGATGTTTAATGCTCCATAAGTATATAGAAAATCATTTTTAATGCTGAAAATCCATCAAACCACTAACTTCGTCATTATAGGTGTCTTACCAATTCAAACTTGACCCTTCCTAATAAAAAAATGGAAAAACTACAAGACAATGTAAAACACACCTATCATATTGAAAATGGGATGTTACAACCTCCCCACCACAAAAACCTCCATCCCCCAGAAAGCCTATGTATAAGCTTCCATGCCAAAGAGATGGGGCCACTACACTCTCGTTAGTGCCTCACATTCCCACATCTAATGAATTTCTGAACCATACCACTATAGCACTCAAAAAAGTTATCTTCCTTCTATAAAGTTCCTTGGTCTTAGAATCAGATATCCTGAATGGCCACTCAGTCAAAGATAAATCAGGCTCGATCTCAAGATCACTCCATCTAATAACCTGAAATTGATCAGATAGATAACATCCCCGCTATGATATATGGTACACATTATTTATTATTGTTAGCTGTGGTGGATTTTCATAATGGAAAGAAACATTCTCCACCTGCTCAAGAACCTCAAAAGGTCCCACACAATAAGGAGAAAGATTCCCTTGCCTTCCAAGCCATCGATGACCCATCCATGGTGAAACAATCAAGAATCCCTATTCACCAATTGAAAACTCTAATGGTTTATGATGCCAATCGGTGTAATTAATATATAATCTCTATGTTATCATCATTCTCTGATGAATCATCTAAATCTTTGCTATCCTCTCCTACAACATGCATGGTCCAACCAAGGAACTATCACCATCCTCTAACCAACACAACAATTATTTACAAGTTCAGCCATACAAATCCTCAAAAGGTTCCACTATGATCACGTACTAGTAACTATTGTTATAAGAATACACAAGAAGACCCATATGATAATCCCAAACCCAACTGATGTCAATAACACAATCGTAAAGAATATCCTCAAGAATCTGTATAGCTCTCTCTATTTGGCCATCCGATTGTGGATGGTAGGCCATGTTTAAATGGACCTAAGATCCCATTGCCTCTTGAAGGACTCCTGAAAAGTGAGAAGTAAATTGAGGATCCCCATCCGAGACTATAGCAGTTGGAACTCCATCAAAATGAAAAATCTCTTTCATATAGATACTTCCCAACACCTCATAGTTTTCTATACCACGAATGGGTATAAAGTGATCCGACTTTGTCAGCCTATCAATCACAACCCATAATGTATTTATATTTCTCAAGTACATTGAAACCAAATAAAAGATTCTATAGAGATCTCATCCCACTTACATATAGGGACTGTAAGAGTATGATGCAAACCCGAAGGGTTATAGTGCTCAACTTTCACCTGTTTGCATGTACAATAATGAGAGACAAACTCAGCAATGTCCCACCTCATTCCTAGACACCAGAACTGCCTACACATATCATATACCATTTTTGTGGTCCTTGAGTGCATATACCACAAGAACTTATGGAAATCCCCCATCACATCCTTCCTCATCATAGACTCTACAATTAAGTGAATACGATAGAATAGAACACCCTATTAAAGAAGAACCAGTGGGTAACTATCTTCTCATAAGAAAGATATCCTCTAATGCTACATAATTCATCATCAACCTCTTGATCCTAAAGAATCATTTCGTGAAGTGTGGATGTTAACTGAACAGTGGATAATGAAATTTCATCCCTTTCTACTGGACTCGAACATGCAACCGTGCAAATAGATCCATCAAATTCTACACTTGAAAAGTTTCATTCACTCCTTGGGTGGGAATTTTCCATCACAACATATATACAATGATGTTCAGTTACCCTAGTTTATAGGCAATGTCAATGTCAAAGTATTGTTGGTACTCCACTCAATGCCTCTAGAAAAGATTCATATCTTTTTTAGGTAAGATACAACTTATGATCTTGTGGTCTGAGGACATGGAAAACCTTTCGTAATAATAGTAATGCCACAAACTCTTAAGAACATGCATCATAGCTGCAGGTTCAAGATTTTGGGTAGGATAATTCTATCCTATGGTCTAAGTTGATTACATACATAAGCAAATACATGGTCTCCCTGAATAAGAACACAACCAAATACTAAACACGATGCATCATAGAAGACCACATAGCCCTACCCAGCCTTTGGAAGAGTTAACACTATTGTGGTGGTCAAAATACATTTAATATCAAAAAATGAAGTATGAATATTATAATCCTATGAAAAATCACCCCTTTCGTGTCAAATTAGTCATCAGATAAGACAACTTCAAGAATTCCTTATTGAACTTGCGGTAATATCCACCCAAGACCAAGAATATATGAATCTTGAAGAAATTTCATTGTATCAACAAAGTCATAACAACATTCATGTACTCATGATAAAATAATATACCCTATTCAAAGACCACATGTCCCATGAATTTAAATTCCAAAATCCATAAATCACACTTCGAATTCTTGGTATAGAGTTGGTGATTTCTCAGCAGACTCAAAACTAATCTTAGATATTGCACATGATTCTCCACAGACTTTGTGTAGAAAATGAAATAATCTAAAAATACTACCACAAATGTATCCACATACTTGTGGAAAAACCTCTTCATTAAGGTCTAAAAACAATAGGATCATTTTATAGACCAATGGGCATAAAATGGTAATAATAAGGTGTCTACCTACTCCAAAAGATGATTTTAGGAATTTTAAATTCTTTTATCCTCAACTAATGGTATCCAGATCGAAGGTATATCTTTGAAAGCCACTTTTCCCTATTCATTTTATCAAACATAACATCATTCCATGGAAATAGATACTTATTATTTATCATAAATCGATTGGGTTTTCTATAATCATCAAAAAAGAGAAGAAAAAATCATCCTTCTTTCAAAGATAATCGGAGTCACCCAAGGTGACACACTCGGGCGTATAACGGATTTCTCAGGAAGATTGTTTAACTATGACTTAAATTTTTTAATCTCAGCCAGTGCAATACTATAAGAGAGGATAGAGACTGGTTGAGTACTAGGTATTAAGTCAATATAAAACTCAACCTCTCTCATTGGTGGTAGAATAGAGAAATCTATAGGAAACACGTCAGGAAAATCGATGATTACTAGACGGAGATCAACACTGAAAGAATCCCACTGCAAATCAAAAGATAACACTTATCTCACTCTCCCCAACTTTGGATAAGATGGTCTAGATCTGCATAACCTTGGGTCCTAGTCACCTTGGATTAAAAGAGACGCACCACTATGTGTAGTAGGGTAGAACTGGCAGAGATAATAATCAATTCCTGCATTATTGGAAATAAGCTAATCCATACAGAAAAGGACATCAAGATATTTCAGGTTGAGAACCAAAAAACTCTAATCTATCTCAACATCTAATAGAAATAAGACACAATAATAACTATGAAAACCATATTCTCACATCATACCAAGGGGTTTTTCAATATCCATTTCATAATATAAAATCTACATAGGAAGATTAAAAAGATTAATGATACAAGTTTAAATAAAAGACTTTGATTCACCAGAATCAAAAAAACTGTCACTAAGGAAGATGATATAATAATGGTACCATTCATGGTCTCTGGGTGCATATCATCTTCCTCTAGTGACACTTTAACTATGTGTAGAAGATTCATTCTGGATGCATATTTTGGGAACCCTTTTGTAAATGAATCATTTGATTTCCCCGCAGTTTTTGGTGTAGCTGATGAGCCTATTTCACTATGAGGAGTATATAATTGATGGAAGAATCTATGTAAGTTCCATTAATGTACACAAGAGATACAATGCTTGGGTGCCTCAGTGTAAACCCTATTAGAATGAACTATCTTTCCACACTGATAAAAAATCAATAAACTTCATCCTGGTGTTGTAGGAGTTCAGGATTGAACATGCCATTGAGAATTGCTGTGAGAATAACCACATTTCCATTTTCCCTTCAAGGAAATCATGTTTCACAGGGATAAAAAGGAAATTCTGTCAGCCCTGACTTCCCAGCCAGGTCCATCTCTACCATCATTTCCCTATCCATTATATCCACATAAGTGGGATGATTTAGTAAGAAATCCTATGAATGGATATCTGATCGAAGTACCTAATCAAACCATTGATCCTTAATCCTATCATTAGATAATATATCATGGGATAAGTGAACCATCTTAGTAAAGTGGTTTAAATATTTAGTTATGATTTTGGCGGCCTATTCCAGATTGAAAAAATCTACATCCTTGGACAACATGATTGACTCTAGATAGAACTGGTTGGTGAAAAGAAAATTAATTTCCTTACACTATAAACCCTCATGTATCCATACCTTCACCAAATTTACCGAAATCTAATGATTTCTACTTCTAGTATGAAGGTGAACCATTTCACCTTGATCACATTAGTTGTCTCCAAGAACTCAAACATATATTCTATCCTACCCATCCATTCCACAGTATGTTGAGGATCAGTGGAACCTTTGAGAATATGTGGATTATGGTGAGGGAAATATTGAGAATGATATTAATGAATATCCCACTGAGGATCTACAACCGGAGCTTGAATTGGGATTATAGGTGGTCCCTTTCCTAGTGCTTGGACAACGAGAAATATTACCTCAACCAGACTCAGATCCAAAATAGGATTTTCTTGCTGAGGCTCAACTGCATCCTCTTCCTGGATCCAATTCACGCATCTTCTCAGAGGCATGATGATATTCAATATCAATAGATAAAAGGAGGACATTATAAAAACACTCAAACCAAGTAATAAGGATGATTATTCCCAACAAAAGGATGAAAAAATATATTTTTTTCACTCCATCAAAATCACAATAGGGAAAAGATTAGAACTAATCCAAAATATGTATTTCCTTAACCACCACTAGTGACATAAGTTTTATAACTGTTATAACTTTCCAAACAATCAATAGAAACTACCTCCTATGTCTCAAAAATATTTCACAAATTCATACTGACTTCTAGACAAAAGAATAAACACCTTCAATACCACTTTGTCACAAACAAGGCTAAGTAACATGGGAAACCAATAACTGAACCACCCCTAACATATCCCCATGGGATTTCCTGATCCCCATGGGTCAATGAATAACACCTGGCATAAAGCAACATGCACGTGGGGATGGATTTTCCATGAAAAAAATCAGATGTAAAAGAATTACTATAGTATGAATAACAAAATAAACTCCACTGGAAGTGGTTTACAATAATTCAATGAGACGTAAACAAGACCAATATACTACAAACTTGTAAAAATTTAGGGAAACACAACTTGAGTCCCTAAGGACACAACTCACCAAGCCCATGGTTCAAAAATTAGATCCACCACCAAGTTATTATTTCCCCTTTCTTGAACCAGGAAGAAGGTAGTCTATAAACACTCTAAGGAGAAAGTAGGGAATCAGAAAAATATCCCCACAGGGTCTCACCATGGGTTCCATAATAAATGAAAATAATAGATTAAAAAAAGAATGTTCTTTCAATTTTTAATTTAAACCAGTTTGGTAGTTTAAAGTATATTTAAATAAATCACTCTGTATAGATTTAGTGATGGAAACATACTTTAATCATAGGCTTTACAAATGATGTAATATTTTTAAAATAATGACTAAAAATAAAATAGATATGTGAAACTATTTATGTAAATTCAATAGGAATGTAAAGTATCTTCACAACATTATGTTACATTTATATCTCAAATATAAATAATAAGTGATCAACATGGTCATCTTCCAAATAATTATGATAGTATTTTTGGATATAGGACTCCAAACTCTCTAAGTGAACTCACAAAAATGTGCTTAAACACATCCCTATAAAATAGGCCAAAGGTTTCTCTTCCCCATACCGTAAGGGATGTGACCCACTACATGTATGTGTTAGAACATTGTAATATCATAAAGTGTGTCCAAATAACTCACTAACAACCTAATGCAATCATGTGTTCTTACATAATCAATGATATAAAAATTTATTTTAAAGATTCTTAAAATAAAATTAAATATCATTCTTCAATTTAAATTACAATTTTCTATTTAAAAGAAAAAAGGGTTTTAATAAAAAACATTCCACTTTCAGAAGATGAAACTAATGGGATTCTATTAAAACATTTTTATTCCATTTTCATATGTTTGAAATCCATTGGAAACCAATTCCATAATTCAAATTTCATTCCAAAAATTAAATTCAATAATTTAATTGAAATTATTTCCATAAAATCCACAATTTAAATTACACAATTTAAAACATCCAATTTCCATAAACACACCCAAATTCAATGGAATTTGGGGGTTTTCCAAATTCTGTGGCCAAAACCATTTCAAATATCCTAATTCAATAGAATTGGGTTTTATAAAATCAATTGAAAGAAAGAATATTTAATTGAATTTAAATCAATAATTGAAATAAATCAAGCCATTCAAGTTAGTGAATTTGGATAATTAGAATAGAACCACCTATAATTTTCCCAAATAATGACACATGAAATGAAACTGGTTAATGAGAATGTAGGTGAAGAAAACCTCAAAACCCAAACTAGAAGAAATATCCACAACCATAGGGAATAGTTCTATAAATTCAATGATGTTACATTGAGAACCCAGGAGAGGAGAAGGAGTGGAACATGAAGAACATGGGAGAAAACTTACTCAAAAACCACACTGCAATCGTAATGATGATAAAATGATGAAAGGATGGATCTAGAAGGGTTGGAAGGCTTCAAGATCACTAGAGAAAGCCTTTAGTTGAGGGATAAGGAACTGGAGAGGATCCAATTTCGTAACCTTTTAAACCAGTAATTCTTAAAATTATAATCCGACAGTCAAATTTTAAACTAATCATTAATTCCATCATGATATATAATTAAAAAATATGATGTTTACTCATCACAACATAAAGAAGATCAAGACTTGTATGAGGAACCATTACATGATTTATAAAAAATTTACTAGATATGTTATGCTTAGGAACTCTTCAGAAAATATTTGTTGAGGCTAAAAATAAAACCAACCTCTAACTTCAC
Source organism: Viscum album (assembly GCA_963277665.1). Taxonomy (NCBI): domain Eukaryota; kingdom Viridiplantae; phylum Streptophyta; class Magnoliopsida; order Santalales; family Viscaceae; genus Viscum; species Viscum album. The sequence goes on from OY728127.1 coordinate 703,731,045, forward strand.
CATTATAGGTATCCTCCCAATTCAAAATCCTCCATACCCTATCAATGAAATGGTAAAAATATGACATGATTTAAGGAATATTTTTCCGAGTGGTAGATGGATGTTATAAATCTCCCTTCAACACATCTTATAATTCGTTTTTTAGATAATCCTTCAAATAATACAAGTGATAAAAAAAATATACTATAATTTCATGATCCTATTGGGTTGACTATTTTGAAAATGTGTTTTTTGAAGTTAAAACATGTTCAAAAATGATTAATATTGACCATCTTGTGATAAAAATAATTATTATAATGTAGATCATTAGGTTATATGATGCGTCAAATTCCTACTCCAATTTCATTGATTCATCATGATTTTGATAATGGAAAATACAAGCTTCATAATTTTGAACGAGTAATTTTTTTACTTGAACTAATGATTAACATGACATAGACAGATATATCTTTTCAAACTGAAACACTTACATTTGTTGTGGAATAAAATATCCATACCTCCCACACTCTAGATTCTTTTCAAATCGCTACTAAAAATCCAAACTCAACATAGAAACTCACCACATTATGGTGTATTTTTTTTGTTGCAATCACCAATGTACTTTCAGCTTCAAAATTATTCCAATGATGAAAAAACCAACTAATTGACAATGAATCCAATATATTACAATATGTTTCAAAAATAGTACACCCCTTTGGATTTTGGTATTAAATTAACAAAATGCTATTATAATGCTTTTCCATGTTTATAAACACCAAAACAACCCTCGCATATAATATATGAAATTACTCCACCATAAAGATAATATCCCACTTAGAAAATAAAATTAAAATGGGTAACCTTTTAAAAATATAATTACTAAAATCATTATAAATAATCCACTATGACACACTATGAAAAGATAAATTAATAATTTTTTTAAATCCTATACAATTAAAGCTCATTGTATGAAAAATGAGAAAGAGATAACCACTGCTTTGTTGTTCATATCCACCAAATAAAAATCCTTTATGATAAAAAATAACCATCAGTTTCTTCTCACCCTATATCATTACATCTTGTAGAATATTGATCCCTATAAGAATAAAATATTATCTAGAAAAACATTAAAAAAACGGGGAGTGGGGAATATGTACCTATTCAATTTGATTAAAACTGGTTAACTCCAAGGTTCAAATGATTGTCCAAAAAACATGTCGAAAAAATGATTTGGTAAATCAATCATTATCTTAATATTGCGTGTTAACAAATTCTTGTCTCATAGTGTTTTGATCCACATAATCTTTTATAAAGTAGGAACAAGTATCAATGTTTTTGGAGAGGGTGGCGTACACTAATAAATATTAATTAAATGGAACAATTTTTTGTTCACACTAAATCCAAATTATTTGTTGAACCACATCCCTAATATCATCAAATAAATTGTACTTCTACTATACTAAATGAAACAAAATCATGTTTCTTACTTACAAGGCACACATAGTTTCTTCTAATGTTAGATTCTCCACCACTTATTGATTATTGATCCACAATGTCAGAAACCCAATATGCATCTGAATAAACCAAAAAACCAATTCTTTTATAACCATAATCCTCATGACATAATTCAGAATAACCATAATGTACCTCATTATTATCATTATTTTCAAGTGGTTTTCTTTCTTAGGGACTCTTTATAACTATACTACCCTGATTGTAACATAGAAACCACTAAGTCTAGTTAGAGTAATATAAATTAAGATCCCAATTATTCTGTTATGAAAATTTTAGTCTACCCCAAATCTATTCTAAATTATTAAATTTTTAAATCCAAATTTCATCTAATTTTAATTGTAACACCCTGGTATATTGTTAATTCATAATTTTTTGAATTAATTTATAATTTTTGATATTTTTCATTTCACACAACACTGAAAATATATTATTTTTATATTAAGACACCATGTTTGAATTGAGTTATATGCAACAACACTTTAATTATGAACTACAGACAACATAAATAATATATTTCTCTAAATGGAATACTTATTTTAGCTTGTATTACACACAACAATGATGTTCCTCTATGTCTTGTGTAACATGGAAGATAGAGTTTTACCAAACAATAGTATATTAGTAAACTATTATTACTTAATATAATAAGATATAAAATATCTATCATATTAGTGGTTATGAATAGTATTACCTAATTTATGAAAATATATGTCTTACACAAATATCACATTAATTCATCGTTTACCAATTAATTCAAATTGAATATGAAAACCGATGGAATATAAGGGAAAATATTATTATTATTATGGTCATAAAACTGTTTTACCCTAATAAATTAAATTAATCACAATTAGTGAGTGATATTAATGTAATATATATATTATATATTATGTAAAATAATTTTTATATTCATCAAATATATTATATAGACCTATGATAAGAACAAACCTAATTTTATGCATAAAAAAAATATTTTTATTAAGGCGTTTTTATCTCCTTTTAAGGGTGAACCCATTTTAAATCCAATTTTTGGAACTTTTATAGATTTAATACGTAAAAATAAACTTCATCATGAAAAAAAACATAATAATTAGTCAAGGGTAAATATTTTTTATTTTTCTATGATGTTTTACTTTTTTTAATGAATAGTGAAAATACTAAATTTTAGTTCAAAACTACCTTTTGATCTAATTTATCTATATGGTTATATTATATTTTAATTTTGTTTAAAATTTTAATTAGATTATTTATTTATAATTTAATACAATTTAGGTCATTTAGATCAATTTCACTTTGAAATCATCCATAACAACATAGAAAATATTTGAATGTTTTTACTTAAAAAACCCTTATTTTTGACCCGACTGTAGGATTAATTTTAAAATTTATTTTTTACACTTGTTGGAAAGGAATTTGAAAAAATGGATTCCATAATTGGAATAATAAAAATTTCTAATTTCAAATAAGGTCAACATATTTTTTCAAAAAAATATTATTGAATGTAATAAAAATTAATTACATCGATTAAGGTAAAATTAAGCTTAACTATGGTCTAGACCTTAAATATAAGACCCAAAATTACATACAAACATGTCCAACACCAATTAGATAAAAATATTTCGACCCTATCCTCACATGGATCCACTTTGGTTCACTATGGGAACCACATTCCATGGAAATAATGTTGGTGGAATTAATTTTCCAAATATTTACAAGGGCACTACTCCTCCACTATAAAAAGGCCTCATCTCCTCCAATTCTTTAAACCTATAAATACTAATAGGATCGGCCATTATATGATAAAATAACCTCAAAAAATTACTCCATTCCTCCTTGAATCATCCATTTTCTAGAAAAGTCTTCCAAGGAAGCCCTTTGGTTTAAACCAAAAGGATTTACCCGAGTAAGAGGTAACACCCTCCCTTAAGTAACTTTCTTTTATTTTATTTATCCACAAACTCAATTAATTTTATTACATTATTAAACTAAAAAACCAATATCATCAATACATTTATATTTTTTATGATATGTTTTAGAACTAAACTTACCCAAACCACCATGTAATGGGTAATGAACCAAGTGTTCGTGTATGGTGAACGATCACCCGCAGAACAAATGTTGTTCGATTTTTCATTCCCACCATTCAAGGTTGGGTATAATGATGGAAACTATATTTATATAACATATATGTGATATATATAATTTATTTATTCTTATTTATTTATTTTATCGCACATTATTTTATTCATTCCATTATGTGTTAACATGATGACATCGTTTATGGAAGGGTGGACTACCGCCCCCACAAAGGGATGTGATTCGTTCACATGATACACAGAATATATAAAGGATGGTTTTAATTAAAAAAATGTGACATAAAAAATATCTATGTTATACATATATGAAAAAATTACATTTCTGAAAATATAATATATACCATTTTCTTTATTAACCTTTTACACAATTATAAAGTGATAATGTCGTTCGTTGATGTTTAGTCTACAGCCTTCTCAACATGATGTGATTAATTTTATATAAAAATAATTATATATATAAGTATATATCATAAAGTAATATCATATTTATGATATAATTATCATTCTATACAGTTTAATGTTACTTACCTTCTTTCCATAATGATCGTTGAGAAATGTGAACATTACTCATGCATACATATGACCTACCGTCTCCGGGATTGTAACACTGATTCATTTTTCACTACAATATTTAATGATCAGTTTTAAATGCACAATTATTGTATACATATTATTATTATGTAATTATTATTATTTTGATGATGTTTATATAATGACCCATTTGACCATATTCTACCAACCAAAGTCGTTTAACATATGAACCGAATTTGGTCAAAACACCATACTTAAACTTAATTATTTAGGTATTTGTACAACATGATAATAAGTGAAGTAAATGTAATAATAAAACAAAAAAGGTTCTAAAACAATTAATAAATTAACATCGGTTTATTATTTAGGAATATAATGATACATGAGACAAGTCAGACTCAAGGTTAGGGGTTTTCGTCTCAATATTTATTTCAGTGAGATACATGCCATATTCACCTCTCACTTATTTTGTGTGTTGTATATACTTCCCATTAATCTATTATTTAACTCTTATAATTAACTATATATAGGTATTTATTTAAACATTTTATGATCTTTCTATCCTGTGGTTTATGTTTCAAAAGCAACTGAATTGGTAAATTAATTTTGTCTCAATTTTCCTTTACTGATACACATGCAAGGTTATATGCCTATATTTTTATATGAGTTTTTTAAAATCACATTGAAATGTTAAATCATGAATCTAATTATTTTCATTATATTTTGACCCCATTTAGTATTATTTTCATTCATGGGAAGTATGATTCAATGTTACCATGTGGTAAGAGTTTCTAAAAACAGTTTCATCGCTTCACGATATTATTTTTGATTATAAAACCATTGAGGAAATATTATAATCCATATATCTATAAGACTACTTAATTTTATAGTCCCCCATTTATTCATGATATATTCATGTATTTGTACCATTTTTCCCCCTCCTTGGTACATAATATATTTGTGAAAGTGTTTTTAAGAAAAGATGAATTTACCCTCACTTCGGTCAGAAATATGTGTTCCTTAAAAACGATGTTCTCTAAAAAAAGGGTTTCCATGAATATTATAGTAATATAATATGATCATTAAAATAAAATTTTTCCATTTTTTTCTATTATCAATGTATTCAAAGAAATCTTTTTTTCTCTTTCTAAATGAGGCCATTTTTAACTTTTTTACTATGCAAAGGGAATGTGATTTTTACCTCATTCAACATGTATGGATTTATCCATCATCCATACCATGAAGATTTATTTTCATATATAATGGTTAATTTTTATGATAATTTTTTTAAAATATATTTCCAATTAAATAGTTTCCAAAATGTTTTCAATCTACTCTACATGTTTTCAATGGAAAATAAGATTTAAGAATTTTTTTAATCGTTACTTTATAAGTTTTAGAGATATTTTTATGAAAATGGTTTTCTAAAGGTTTTATGTTTTATGAATAGTTTTTATCGGAGAATGGATAATTTCCACATGAATAGTTTTTAAAATATATTTCAAAATTATTTCCCATCTGTGATGAAATCCATTAGTGTTACTTATGAATTTATGGGAAATTATCTAATGGTTCCACTCATAGTATTTTTAATAATGGATTTTATATTGATGACATGTTTTTTATGAAACAAGCTTCATTGAATGGGTTGTGATATGATGAAATGATTACGAAATTGATCTATTTTTCAATTATTAATATATTATTAAATTATTATGACACCCATTTCATTTCAGGGTATATGATATTGTAGTCTATGAATTTTTTGAATAGATGGGAAAGAACTATATATTACCCTAATATAGTGGGAAAAAATTTATATATCATGAGATAGACATGGATGGAATGAGGAGTGAACTCATTTTAGTATTAAAGGGATGGAATAAGGAGTTAACTAAGTTCATTATTATAGGTCTTGAAGGAGGAGTGAACCTGATTCAGTAATATAGGGATGTAATGAGGAGTAAACCCTATTTAGTAAAGTACTTTGTCCACAAATATTTCATTAGTAGTGTTGCCTTGACTACTATGTAAATCATATTATATTAAAACGCCTTATCCAAAATTCCATGTTTTATTCCTATGTTATTCTTTCATATATTATGTTCATTATTTCCTTATAATTCATGTCTTATGAACTACCACGATTTATACCATGATTCATGTTTATAATCTTTAATATGCAGGGAATGATCTTATATTTTCTTTATCTTTTTCTTATACCCTTATGCTCATGACTATTCTTATATATCACCCTTATCTACCCTTATTGAATATCTATGATCACCCATTTTATGTTTCCTTTCCATGGTTATGAATTTATTTATTATGTTTAATGTCTCCAAGAAGGGTGTTATTCAAGAAGAACCTAGTGGGGGATAATTTAGCTCATTTATATACTAGTGTTTATTATTCCATGTTTCTAAAGGCACTATATTAGTACAGGTTTTTAGAATCTTTTTGTAAATTTTTTTAAGTATTCTATAGAAGTTATCTAGTTTCTACGTATCTCAAGCCCGGTTCTCTATATTTGGTATCATAGAAAAGGTTTAATTAACCTTTTAAAAGTAGGATGAGAAAAAGTTAGTGATATCCATAGGTATATTTCTACGTATATGTCTAGGGATTCCTTAAAGAATAAGTATATAGATGAATTAACATTTTGGAAAATGTCCTGTAATTTTGGTAAATTATAGAGGGTGTGATTTCCTAGAAATACATCCATATTTGGATACTACAAGTGGATTTGGATTTGGCATAGATGTACCTAGGGGTAACGACTCTGAAATGATGTTTTAGTCCTGACACATGGTAAGGTAGTACATGACAACAACCCTTACACAACACTTGGTTTTACACTCTAGGGTGATATGATTTGGGAATACACAAAACCCTTCACAGACCATCAAGAAGGATCTCAACATAAGTTTTCTATGAATAACCTATAATGAATCCTGGGTGTCATAAATTAAGGAAGGTGTCATGATCTAGAAATTCTACTAGTAATTCATTTTATAACATTGTGGTTTTATTTTACAATAAGTAATGCTCAAACTATGCTTCTGGTTTTAGACAGTGGTGGGAACCTAAAGGAACTAGATTAATGTTGAATGTGATGGATGGTTTTTTAATGAGTAGTCAAGTGTGATGATCACTAGAGTAAAATATTTTGTGATAATGCTGAACATGTTTTTAGGGAACATGATTAACAAAAAGTTCTTTAACCAAGTCTTGGACTCCCTAAGGAAGATAAAGAAATATTTTTCTAAGATTTTTGGTAATGGATACCATGGAGGAAAGAATATTAGGTTTCCCTGTGTTAAGAATGTGGTATGAATAACCTAATTAAAGGTCTTAGTAGAATATAAAGATGTTTTGACTATGTAAAAGAGTGATATAAATTAGGTGAATATAGGAAAACATAAAGATTTTGGTTAATGAAATGGATTAGAATATTGGACTCCCTAATTCATGATCAAAAGTTAAGTGATTTAGGTGTGGAATAAATGGTCATTATGCCACTCAATATCCCAAGGGGAATGATTCTGAAGAGAAGAAACATGGTGGCCTGAGTAATGGTTACGTTGCAAATGATTATGATACTATAGATGAATAGTTAATGGAAATAAGTGTTTTGTTATATGAATTGTTAAATATATAAGTATTTTACAGTTTATGTTTTTTGGAAATGGATTTACAAGAACTCATTGAATGGTAATGAGTGAATAGAAAAGTGATATAATGGAAACATGATGTCAATGTAAAGCTAATGATTAAGGGAAAGATAACCCTCAATGTGTTCCTTATGTTTTAGTATTATTATTTGGATAAAGATATGTGGGATATGAATATGTAAATTGGAAGGTAATGATTATGTTGGAAATAATTACAGACATGTTGACATGTGGTCTATCCTATCATTGAAAATGGTCAGTACTTTTTTGGATTTATACAATAGATATAATATACATTGAATAAGTAAGTATGAATATTTTTATTAAAGATTTATGGTAATTCATGTCATTTTACTGTTTCCATAGAATACTTGATGAAGGTATTCACATGTTTGGAATCTGACCACTTAGAGCTACATTGTGATATTTTGGGAATCATTGTTAAGAAGATTTCAGGACGTTATTTATAAAGTTTTGGATTTTAATCTTTCATAAGGGGTATAAGGTTAACTATTAATTAATAGTTCATGGGTAACATCTGAGGAATTATTTATGTATTGAGATTATATAGAAAACCTTAGTTAAAAGACTATTTAGTGATTAAATTTATTTCAAGGATGTCCATCATATTTATTTTGTAAATTATATTAGTGTGGTTTTAGAAAATTAAATCAAATATGTTGAGGGGAAAACAAATGAATTATGATAAGTCTGTAAGCCTTTAACCCATGACCGAAAGAGGATAAGTTTGTCACACCTACCACATGCCTATGTGATGCCCTTATTAATGTGTAATTGTTTTTGTTCAATAAATATTAATGATGGAAGAGCTGAGTTATTTTTTATGTTTACAAATTAACATATCAAACATATTTATTTTTAAGAATAGTTAGACATGAATAATAATAATTTCATTCTTTAATGGGCCTTATGACCTACAAAAATTGTATTTCCTTACTTTAGACATTAAAGTTAATTTTAAGAAACTAATTTCTTGAAGTAATGGATGAGTTAGAAATTTATAAGAGAAAAAATAAAGAATTAAATTTTGTATATATAAATATATTAAGAATTTATATTACCTTATATTATTGTTCAATAAAATAATTACTCAATGTTAGGAGAATGATAAAAAATGTGTTGTCCAAATACCTTAATTTTTGTTGAATTGATGGCTTTTTAAATCATTACACATTTATGAAATTGAGGACCTCGACTATTCATTCATCATTTAGTTGTTTTTTATTGATGACATCAATAAATCCATATAAATATTTACGATTTTACTCTATGTTCAATATCCACTCCCAACCTATGTTCTCCAATACAGAAACCCAATAATATGTTACTTTGGGTAACTGTTATGGTACCAACATTCCCTTTTTAAGCGAATTTTTAGAATGCATTTATTAAATGCTGGTTTATATGAATTAATCTTTCATGTATTACTCCATTGATAACCCAGGTGAATTTCTAGGGAGAAATTAATTTTATGGGGTATAGAATATAACACCCCGAGATTTCTTGAATTATTTTTTTCGAATTAATTTAAGCTTTTTGATATGTTTCATTTCATTCAACAAAAATTTAATTGTTCAGTCCATTTTTTTTATCTTTCTATACATAGTAAATCTAGGTAAGCTTGAATTACACACAACAATGATTTTCCTTGATGACTTTCCTAACACGCAAGGCCAAGTTTTACCGAACAATAGTATATCATTAAAATGTTATTAATTAATATAATAAGATATAACATAATAGTTAAATTATAATTTACATATAGTAATAAAAAATTTATGAAAATATATGGTTTACACAAATATAAGAATAATTCATTGGTTACCAATTAATTAGAAATGCATATGAAAACGAATTGATTATAAAGGAAAATATTATTATTTTTATGTTCTCAATGCAGTTTAACCCTAATAAAATAAATTAATTACAATTAGTGAGTGATATTAATTTAATATATATTTTATATATTCAATAAAATATTTTATATATTCATAAAATAGATTTTATAAACATAATATATGAACAAACCCAATTTTATTCTTAAGAAATAATATTTTTATTAAGGAATTTTTACCCCTATTAATGGAGTACCCATTTGAAATCAATTTTTTGGAAAATTTATAGATTTAACATTTCACAATAGTATTCATATTTGAATGAGTAAAATAAGAATTAGTTTAGGGTAATTTTTTATATTTTTCTAGGAAGTTTTACTTTTTTAATGAATTGTGAAAAATAATGAATTTTAGATCAATTTTTTATCTAATTTATTTATAAGTGTAAATTATTTTTTTAATTGTTTTAAAATTTTAATCAGAGAAACTTTTTACCAATGAATACAATATAGGTCATTTAGATTAATTTCAGCTTGAAATTGGTTATAAAAGCTTAACAAACTTTTGAATGTTTTTACATTAAAAACATGCATTGTTGACTATATTGTTGGATTAATTTTAAATTAATTTTTGTCACTTATATCAATGAAAATTTTAAAAATTTATTCCATATTTGGAATAATAATAATTTATATAATATAATATAGTCGAATTCGTTTTTGACCAAAAATATTAGAGAATGTAATTCAAAATAATTACATTGATTATTGTAAAATTAAGCTTAACTATGGACTAAACCGAATATAAAAGACCAAAAAAAAATATAAACTTCACAAAAAACATTATATGGCCTTATTTAAACTATATAATCTATTTTAAATACCTTGGTAAACTATGGAATCCACTTTACATGAGAAAAACGTGGGTGGAATTTCTTTTCCAAAGATTTACAAGATTGTCACTTCTCATCCAATATAAAAAGACCTCCTCTCCACCACTTCTTAAACCTCGCAAAACACATATGTTCATCCAATATAGAATCAATTTCATCCAAAAATTCATCAATTACTCATTGAATTCTCACTTTTGGCATAAATTCTTCAATGTAATCCCTTTGGAGAAAACCAAAAGGATTTACCCAATTAAGAGGTAACACCCTCCCTCAAGATACTTTCTTTTATTTTATTTCTATATGAACTCAATTAATATTATTAAATTATTATATAGAAACAATAGTATCCTAAATATACATATATGTTTTTTATTATAGGGGGTTTACCTATACTTATCCAAACCACCATCTAATGGGGAACGAACCTATCGTTCGTGTGCAGTGAACTGCCTCTTTACGAAATGAAGATTGCACTTCTTTTATTTCCAAACATTCAAGGTTGGGAATTATGATGTAAAAAATCTTTATATATGATATATATAATATTATTAGGATTCATTATTTCTTTTATACCACTTTACTATATTTATTCCATTATGTGAAATCATGATAACATCATTTGTGGAAGTATAGATTAACACCCCATCAAAGTGATGGGATTCATTCACATGATACATGGAATGCATAAAGGATTGTTTTAATTAAACATAAGTGAAATAAAAACAATTTTTTTTATATTGTATACATAATTACCTCCATGTAAATATTATATATTCCATTTTCTTTATTACCCTTTCACACACCTATAAAGTGATAGCATCATTCGTGGACGTGTGGACTACTGCATCCTCGACACGATGGGATTCATTTTACATAAAAATAATTATATATATAAGTATATATGATTAAATATTATTATATTTTTAATATAATGATAATTATGTAAATATTAATGTTACTTACGTTTTTTCATAATGATCACGGAGAAAAAGGAAAGTTACCCATGCGTACGTACGACCTACCGTCTCCATGATTGTAAGACTGATTCATTTTTCACTACCATATATAATGATTTGTTTTATAAGTATAATTTAATAATAATTATGAAAATTATGTAATGATTATTATTCTCGATATGTTTATATAATGACCCCTTTGACCATTGTTGACAATCCAAAGTCATGTTTACCACATTGATCGAATTTGGTCAAAACACCCGACTTAAACTTGACCATTTACGTAGTTGTATAAAATATGGTAATAGTGAGGTGAAAGTAATAATAAAATTGAAAAAGGATCTTAAGTATTTATTTATTTAACAAATGTTTATTATTCAGGAATATATAGACACACGAGATGCATCTGTCTCAAGGTTATGGGAGCTCATTCCACTCATTACTTCCATGAGATACATACCTTGTTCACCACTCACTTATTTTATGTGGTGCATATACCGACCATAAAGGTATTATATGACTATTATAATTAAATATATGGGTATTTCTGTCACCATATTATTAACTTTCTAACATTGGGTTTTTATTTCAAAAGTTACCAAATCTGTAAATTAATTGTTTCTCAATTTTTCTTCTTTGAGACTCATGCCTTGTTATACACCGATATTTTTGAACGATGTGTATAAATTATCATTGAAATGTTATATCATGAATCTACTTATTTCAATGATATTGTATGTTACATATAATTTCATTTTCCTACATGGAGATTATGATTCAAAGTTACCATGTGGTAAGAGTTTATTGAAACAACCTCATTGATTTTAGATATTATTTATGAGTATGCTTCCTTTGATGATATTTTATGATACAACCCTAAATAAAACTCATTATTTTACTTCTACTCTTATAATTCATGATATATTAATATATTATTATAATATTTTCAACTCTTTACCTATTTTTATAAAATCCCAACTTTACCCTCTCTTCGGTTAAAAATCTGTGTTCCTTCAAAACCATGTTTCCATAAAAGGGTTTCTAAGAATATTATAATAATATACTATGATAATTAAAGTAATTTTTTTTTAATAATTTTTGTCTTTTAAAAATGTTATTAATGGAATATTATTGTCTCTTTATGGATGATTCATTTTTCTAACCATTATACATTGAAAAAATGTTATTTTTACGTCATATGATGTGTAAGGATTTATCCGATGTCCATACCTTAGCATTATTTTCATGTTTTAAGGTTAATTGTTAAGAAAATTTTATTAAAATATATTTTCAAATAAATTGTTTTCCAAAGGATTTCAATATCCTCTATATATTTTCAGAGTAAAAAGACTTTTATCATGTTTTCAAAGATTTCTTTATATGTTTTCAATCTATTTTCATGAAAATGGGTATCAAAATGTTTTAAATTTTGAGATGCATTTTTGAAGGAGAAAAGGTAATTTCTTAATGATTTTTTTCTCAAATATCTTCAAAAATTATTTCCCATCTAGGATGACATCCATTGGTGTTACTCATGCCACTAATAGAAGTGATCTAAAAGTTCCATTCATATTATTTTTCAGAATGGTGTATATATTGATGACATGTTGTGTATGAAACCCACTTATTTTTACGGGTTATGATTTGATGAAAGGATTGTGAAACCTGTCTCTTTTCCATAGGTTAAGATATGATTACATGTTTAAGACACACATTTAATTTCATTGGTTATGATATTTTTATTTATGAATTTATTGTACATGCATGTATTATTTCATTCTGATATGAGTGGGAACTATATCTCCCTATAGTGAATTGGGTAAATATTTATATCTAATGATATTGACATTGATGGACGGAGCAGTAATCTTGGTTTAGTATTACAGGTTTAGAAGAAGGAGTGAACTCTCTTCAGTATTATAGGGTCGGAAAGAGGAGTAAACTTGGTTCCATAATATATATCTGGAATAGGGAGTGAACCCGATTCAGTAAAGGCATTTCTCCACTAAGATTGCTTTGGCAGTGATGCCTTGAATAATTTCGAAATAATATAACATGCATATGTGTTTTCAAAAATTCCATTTTATATTCCTATTTTAAATTTCATGGATAATTTTATTTATTTCCTTATGAATCATGTCTTAAGAAAAACCAAGATTAATGCCATGTTTCATGTTTATGATCTTTGATATGCATGGTATGCTGCTCTATTTTCTTGTTCTTGTTCTCATATCCTTATGCCAATGTTTATACTTATATATCTCCATTATTTTCCCTTACTAATTATTTTAGATCACCAATTTTTTATGTTTCCTTTCTCTGGTTATAAGGATATCTATTATGTTTGATGTGTTTAAAAAGGGTGGTAGTAATGTTGAACCTAGTGGGAGATAATGTAGCTAATTTATTTACTAGTGTTTATGTTTCCATGTTTCCAAAGGCACTAGATTAGTACAATTTTTTGGATTCAGTTTGTATAATGTTTAAAGTATTCTATAGAAGTTATGTAATGTCTATTTATGTAAAGAATTGGTCACTATATAAAACATTATTTTTCACAACCATTATGAATTTATTCAACGCATACCTTTCAGAATTTAGCTATTATGTGTATATAGATTTTCCTTTTTGTTGTATTTTTTTCCACAAAAAATAATTAAAATCTCTACGAAATGATATCTCAAATTCAAGAATCATTAATTGATAAATAATATCACCAAATTCTTCTTTTTTACCCCAAATATAATTTCATAAACATACAACATAACCATTAATTTTTCATCCTTAGATATTTTCATTTATAGGTTTTTATCAAACCATCATCTAAATTAAAATTTCATCAATAATGTATCCGATCTGGCATATGAATCAAGAGGTAATTTATTTACACTATGTAAATAATTTCATAGTTTTCCCACTTCTGAATAATCATATCAAATAAAAACTCCTACCAATTAATCCATATATACATCTTTATTGAAAACCACATTTAAAACTGTTTCCTTCATATCCTTTTAGAATACTCAAAAATTTCATTTACCTAAAATTACATGAAAAACCATGTTATAATAAATAATTTCATCTATTTTGAATGTTTATGCAATATTGATGCCTTTAAATAATGCACAACCTTACATACCAGCCTCTTTTTATTATATATTATACATTCATTTGGATAAAGCTGGTTGTTAAGACTCATTTTTTACTAATCATGTTATTTTTCTACATCACTACACAATCCCCCATTTTTTATTTAGATGAATTTTTGTATAATTATTTGTTCATTTATTTTATATGTGATTCACCCTTTGATTATTATTCAAATTAACTGAGTTCTATTTTAGAAAATATAATAAATTGGTCCATTCTCCACATCATACATATTTTTGTTGGTGTTGATTTTTCTCAAATAATATTTTTTAGATAAACATGTAATATTTTACTTAATGATTGATTCATTTGTTTATATTTTTATTCACTATATTATTATACTATTTTGACTTAGAATCATCATGAATATGAATATAATTAAATTCTTCCAAATCTACATTTAAATCATTATTTTATTCAAACAATTATTGAGGAAAAATGTGTTTTAAATATTAATTTCTTTCATACTCAATTACCTTCACCACACTAATCTAAACAGTTTTATTGAGTATTTTATAGAAAAAAATTCATTCATTAAACATTGATGAGAATCCTAAAAACAATCCTTCATATACTGAATCACCATTAACAAAATTATTACCCTATTTATTTAAAATGATTACTTTTCTTATGACCACACTAAGATGATTTGTATAAGGATTCCTTCAGTACCACATTTAATGTGGAATCTGCTATACCTATAGACTAGGTAATTATCTATTCTCATGTAATCTATCATATGATTTCTATGAAAATATATTTTCTACTAGAAGAGTAAATTGTGACACTCAATATGGTTTATCAAAGGATATTATGGGTTTGGGTATGGTATGTTTCATATGTATAATATGTTGAAGTATATAATTTGTTTTAATCAAGTGCTTAATAATGAATGTTCTCACATATACTCTCATAATAGTTAAACTCAAAACAAATTTTTCTCCATTTTTACTGTTATGGATGGTGGGTTAATGTTTGAAATGTTAATAATAAGAAATAATTTATCCCTGTTTATACATTTTGAATGAATGTATTTTTTATTATTTTTTATATTATTATAATTATTATTTTTCATTATTTACTTATTATATTTTTTCATAGAGGATAATATGAAACTTTATATGAAAATGTTGAATACATTATAGTGAAACCACTCTCATGATTTTATATTTATGATATCATTCACAAAATCGAAAAATAGTTTAATTATTCCCTAACCATTAATAATAGTATTACCTATCCCCCACAATCAGCTAAAAGTGTATCATTAAATGAAAAACAGTGATGGGTAATAAGGGAATATTTTTTTTTCGATGTGAGTTACCTAATTTGTAGTTACATTATTCTATAGATTAAAGGGTTATCAAATGATAAGGTAACTCTATTTAAATATTAATTTTCAATTAAGAAAAAGAATTTATCATTCCTAAAACACTTGGTAATTATAACTTCAAAAAATAATAATGTTAAGATTTTTTTAATTACATGAATTCAGAATCTCATGAAATGGATTATAAGTAATAATAATTCAAAATTTTCATAGAATTTATCCTAAGTTAGGTTTGAGGAAAAATTGGTCTATCAGTTCATGGCATCGAATATAATTTATATTAAACAAATAAAAGAACAGGTTAATAAAAATAGACAAAAAATACATTATGAATCACATAAAAAAAAATTTCAAAAATAGTAGAATATTAAAATTTGGAAAAGTTATTTCAAAATGTTAGAATAATTACCCTATTTTTTCATAATTTAAATTTACATTAATTCTTTTTTAATACGAAATACATTACAGAGATTGACACCCAATGAAATTATTATTTTAATGACTTTAGAAACATAAAAACATAAAAACATGTTGATAGGTGAGCTACAATATCTCCCACAAGGTTATTAATGATTGGAACCCATCTTATAAACATAATACATAATATATATCATCATAACCTAGGGATAAAAACATAAAAAGGGGTGAGCTAAAATGATCAGGAAGGGATAACAATGGAGATAAACTAGTGTAATCAGGATCATAAGGGTTTGAGAAAATTTCCATTAAAATAGAATATTTTACCTTGAATATCAATGGTCAGAAATAAGAATCATGGAATAAATATTGAATAATCATAAGAAATGAATCATATGTAAATAAGTACATAATCCATGAAATCATAACATAGGTGTAATACATGGAATTGTGGAAAACACATAAACATATATTATGATTTCAATAGTAATCATATAATCACCTCCAAGGACATATTAGTAGTATAGGTTCACTCCCCATACTGTAATCATAGTCATGGTTCACTCCCATAACTATCTTAGTTGTAGGAGTTCACTCCCCATACCTTCTTAGTACTCATGGTTCACTCCCATGGCCATATTAGTTATCAAGGTTCACTCCCACGACCATATTACTCTATCTTAGTACTCATGGTTCACTCCCGTGGCCATTTTAGGGGGATATAGGTACATAAAATATCAAAATGAAAACATAAAAACTTGTGACATAACATCTTAAACAATCATATAATACCCATATGAATGAAATGGGTATCAAAAGAATATAATCATATCATAACCTATGGAAAAGAGCATGGTTTCATAAAAATTTCATTAATGGAGAACTTGTGAAAAAAGATTGTTTCCAAACAATATAGAAAATCAATGAGGAATTTATTTCATAAAAAAAAACCTTTGAAAAAGAATCAGAACTCTTAAAAATTAATATATAAAATATAGAAAACTCATAGAAAGAATATGAGTTGTAGATTTGGACGATTTCCCAAAAAGGCACAAGCAACACAAAAAATATCATCTTATATGGGAAATAATTTCCAAATATATCTTTAATGATTTTTTGAGGAAAATATCCTTTTTTTAGAAAAATTCTTTGAAAACAAAAAAACATTTGAAAACCCTTTCCTTGAAAACATATAAAGAATTCCTGAAAAAAATTTGAAACACTTTTTCCATGAAAATATATAATTTTTTCTTGAAATAATTTTGAAACCCCCTTTATTTTAAAATACATTGAAAAATTCTAAAAATAACATATTAAATCATTTAAATGCTTTACTTTGAATACATACTTTTAAAACCATATAAGGGAATATTTTAAAATCATTTAAAAAAATGTATACATATTATAGTTTTTGAAAACCCTTTTTTTAAACTTTATTTAAATAAAAAAATTACAGAATATTTTTTAAAAAAATTTATTTATTTTAAATAATCTTGTGATTATAAGAATAAAAAATCATGGAAAATGACATTCATGGTAAAGTTTGAGTCTGTACATTCTGACCATTCCTTTTTGTAACTCAAAAGTTTATAAAAGTGCCTTGGTCAAATGATAACAAGATGAATACATTTATAACCTCTTTGTAAAATTTTTTTTATACAGGTGTAAATATTTCCATATATCATCATATAAAAATAGTAAAACTTTTTTTAAAATAGTTTTTAGAAAACATGGGTTTTAAATAGCATGAACTTCTGTCCAAAGAGAGAGTTAAAGTAGGATTTTATTAAATACACCTTCTTAATTATCATAAGTACCATTGAGTGTAAAAATATTACTAACACATGAGTTTTTCAATAATAACCAGATGATAAGAAATATTATGAGTGTTATTGGTATATGGATCATAATATTTCATCATTGAATGCATAATCTTAAACAATATCGATAAAGGATGTTTTGGTACCAAAAAATTGTTTCACTTTGGTAACATTGAGTCATAATATAATTGAATTAATAATATTAAGTGAAGTTCAAAATATCATGAGAAGAATAATATTCATGATATAAAATTTCAATGTTAAAATATAATACTCATAGAAAAATATATGTGCATAACATGGCCTATGTCTCAATGAAGTAAAATTGAGAGGATGTTAGGTTTTGGATTTGTTATCTTTTGAAACATAAACCCCATGAAAGAAATATCCAAAAATGAATATGTAAATACCCATTAATTTAAGTTTACGAGTCATATAATACATTCAGTGTTGGTATATACACCACACAAATGAAATAAGTGGTGTTTGAGGCCTGAATCTCATAGGAATAAAAAGTGATATGAAATTATCTTACCCTGAGTCTCACCAGTCATGTGTGTCTTTATCTTCCCCTTATTTGGGTAACTCCTTTTGGTTTACACCAATGGGATTCCTTAGATAGATTTTTCCCAAGGTTAGGATTAAAGGATGTTATTAGGGTTGTTTGGAAGTTAATTTGTTATATATTTTATAAATCTACGTGGTTTGATATGTGTGAATATGAGGTAGAAGTGGTAGCCTTTTATAATAGAGGGAAAGTACAGAAATTGATTTTTTGAAAACATGTATGGTGTACCCATGTTTTTATATAAAAAAAGTATAAAAAAACATCAAATATCTTGAGTGGAATGTTTATGAATGAAATATGCCCAACAAATGTATTTTGGAAAAGTGTCATGGTTATATTGGCCCTTAAGATTAAGGTTTAGTCCCTTATTAAACCAAATTTTACCTTAATCAGTTTAATTAATTTTAATCACTTTTACCAATCATTTTTGTCATAAATTATGTTTATATATTTATAATATAAATAGCATACAAAGTAAAATAGTTTACAGCTTTTTTTTTGAAATCCAATTCATTGAAGAAGAAAAATTATGTTTGATGCTAATCCCCCAAATATGGCGAGAAAGTGTGTTTTAAAGTGGAATATTAAAAATATCATTAATATTTTATATCAAAATTAAATATAAAAAATGATTCCAATGACGTAAATTTGATTAATAGATGTATAATTGATATATTCTTTCATTAAAAACAACTTAAAAAATAATTTAACTTTACAAATAAAGTTGATGAAAAAGGAGTTTTGAATTGAACTTAAGTATTTTCAATATTCTTAAAAAAATTTAAAAAATTAATTTGAAGTTAATTTGGACATTTAGAATTTAAAAATTAAGTTTTTTTCATGAAATTCAATTTGAAATAGTTTTAAAAATTAATTTTATTATTTTTCACAAAAGTTCTTAAAAATAAGTTCCTTTAAGAAACCTGTATTTTAAAACATATAATGACTTTACCAAAAATATATATTTTGTTATAAATATGTTTTATTGATATGATACCATTATAAATAATATTTGAAATGTAGTTATTACTATTTATATTACTAAGTTTAATGAATCAGTTATGACTATGTTGTCTAAATAATTATAACAAAATGATGTTTCATATAAACTTAGTGTTGCATGTAACACATGCCAAGTCAGTGTTGAATGTTGAAAAAGTCATGTAGGTGTTGGATTTAGTAAATTACAAGTTGGTTCCATGTGTATAGAATGTTTAAAATAGTGAAATGAAAGACATAAATGAAAACTAATTTATCTAAGAGAAAAAATTCAGAAAACTTTTGGGTGTAACATTCTACCCCTTAAAATTAATTAGACAATATAAATTCATTTGTTTTATAAAAGGATTATTATTTTAAAATTTCATTAATTGAAACCCACATCGTAAAGAGGAATAAAAAATTTTCTTTAAATAGGGAATTTTGGAACCATAATTGTTACCCAAAGTAATTCATAGCTTGCATTCCACATAGGTGAATGTAGGTTGGGAGTGAAGATTGGACATAGTGGAAAAACATAAATATTTATAGGGAGTGATAGATGTCATAAATCATAAAAAAGTGAATGATCAAGGGATATTTACACCCTCAATTTCATAAATCAGTTATGATTTATAAAGGCTATTAGTTCAACAAAAATTGATGCATTACATCAAAAACTTATTTCTAGATTGTTTCGCAAAAGATGATTTTTCATAAGAAGATATACTTTCATGATTTCGGGACAACCTCACACTTAGTTATTCCATGATCTACTTAACCTCATTTCCAAAAATAGATTGTGAATTTTTCATATTTAAGCTCTAACATATCATGAGATCGTGGATATTCCATCCCATATATCATTAGTTATCATCAACACAATGATATTAGAACGAGTTATCCAATATTCAAAAATCCTCATGTGGTGATATAATACATTAATCTTATAAAATTCAACAAAATATGGACTTAATATTTCCTTAAAGTGTTAACCTTAAAACCCTTATAAAAGATTAAAAAAAATATAGATATAAATCACAAAATCAACATATCATTTATCCCCCATATAATAAAAAGTAGTTCATGGTTGTGACATTCCAAACATGTTAATTCTATCATCATAAATTCTATTGAAACGTGGTAATGAGAAAAAATACCATAAATCCTTTTGTAAAACTTGAAATATTTCTTACTACAAATTTATTGAATAGATTTCTAAAATCAAAAAATTCTTTAAACTTCATCAATGATATCATAATCTACTTTTCAACAAGTCCTTAATTAGTTTCAAGGTAATCAATACCATCCAATTTAATTATTCATATAAAACATGTCTTTAAAAAAATTACCTTAATATAATGATAATATTAAGGGTTATAATTCCCTTAATTATTTTTTTTCACATCATTAATCCATTAAATATCATTTATATTATATTATAACAGATCAATATATTCTTTTATATTGATAGAAACAAAATGTTAACTGAACAATTCTTCTATATTTGAACACTCTTAAAACATAAAAATTCATTCCAAATTCCTAAAAAGTTTGATTGTACAACTTCATCCATAGTATATTAACAAGGATACCTCATCATTTTACATAATACCTCTATCATTTCACATTTCAACTTTAGTCCCATCGTCATCAACAATATAACCATCATTCATTCAACATTTCTGATAATATTATTTATATTTCCACTTGGGATATTGATTTTTTTAAATAAATATTAATTCCAAAAATAAATCCGCTAACCTTTGATGAAGTATTAGGGAGGTAAATAATACCATCCATTTTATTATCTGAACTCTTCATTTTTCCATTATAGTGACTTACTTTGAATAATTTTTTTCCATATTCAAAACATATTCTTGTTCTTCATAGAAATCTACTCGTGTGATTCATTCTATGATCTTGACTTGTTGAAAATATAATATTATTTACTCTATGGTCTCCATCACCCAAAATCTCAGTGAAATCCATCATTCTTATATTTGGTATGTTTGTGAGTTAGTTCAAGTAGTTGTTTTTAATGATGTTCCATGAAAAAGTATTAGGCAGTGTCACAAAATCATTTAATCTAATGATCACCCCATTTAAATACTCATCGAAAATTTATCTATCAATTTCAATGTTAACTTAGTTTCTTTATGGTTCTATCCATTGACTAAAATAAAAAATTATTGTTTGAGCTGCACTTATTATAATGTACGACCAGATTATCTTGAATAATAAATACTTTAAGGATGTCCAAATAACGAAACATTCATTTATCTATGACACCATAGGATAATCCTATGTTATTCATAGAAAAATTATTTTCAAATCATTACTTATGGTTAAGGATGAGTTTTTGAGTTCCTAATTCATATCCCCTAGGAGTGTCTAACATAGTTTGCAACAAAGCTCGTTATTGTGTACTAGGTTACACCGAGTCAGGACAACATACCTTCATAGAGTTGTTAAAACAAGCTACATATTTCCCAGAGAAACATCCACTTGTAGTACCCATATAGGGATTTATTTCTAGGAAACCACTTACATTACCCTTTATCAAAATCATAGGACATTCACCTATAATTTTTCTCATCCTTAAATTCATACTTAAAGACATCCCTAGACATATCCTTAGAAATATTTATAGGGATATCACTAAATATTTCTCATTCTAGTTTCCAAAGGATGTCTAAAAATTCAATTTGACACTAACTATAGTGAACCTATCATTATATACATTTAAATTTTGTTACTTTGGTGGATTACATAATACATTACAGAAATATAATCCCAAAAATTTCGTTAGTTTAGTGCCTTTTGAAACATGGAGATGTGAAAATTGGAATATATGGGAGCTACAATATCTTCTAATAGGTTCTTCATTACTAGAACCCTTTTATGACACATCATAAATAACACATATCTTCATAACACGGGGAGGAAAACATAAAATAGTGTGAGATCAGATGCTATGTAAGGGTAAAATAGGGATATATGTAGTAATAATTGTCATGACACGTCCCCCGGGGCCCATGCCTTGACTACCCCAAGCCTACCTTCTATAGGCCAGGGGTTGGCGACTAGCACCAAAGGCATAAATCCCTAAACTGGGAAGGCGTTGAATTTATAATTATAAACATACACAATAGAGAACACAGCTGGGTATAAAACACTAAGTAAAACTGTATAACAAGAGAGTGCTGAAAAGTAAAGGTGCCGGAAATACAAGCCCAACTATAAAGTACAAGTACAACTAAAAAGGACCAAACAACTGAAAGATGAAAAGTAGCCCCTGGATCGTCCACCACGGATCCTAAATGAAGGGTAGGTACAGATAGCCTCCTCAACACTCCACATATGTCAGTCTCCTCTGGGTACCGACATGTCGTATGGTCCACCTCGGGGTACCGTCCAGTCCTGGTACTCTCAGCCTTAATCAGCGTTGTTCGTCGTCTGCAACCAACACAACGAGGTGTGGGCATAGTTCGGGCATGGGTGAGTATAACGATACTCAGTAGGGACCCCGAGACCCTCAAGGTCTGACAAAACCCAACAAGGATAAACCATAATGTATGAAATAAACAGATAACCCCACTTAGGTATATTCCCATACATATACCTAAGTTATCAAGTAATCCATCTCATTCATGAGGTAAACACAAACGTTACTGACTCAGCTCAACCAAGATTTTTATTCACATTATCTAATCATCGATTGCTAGAGAACTCCTACTCAATAGAGTACAGTGGGCCTTCCATGACACCAAGGCACTTCCCACTAACCTTGAACTTCTGAGGTACTCCTCCTGTCGAGTACCGTGGGTCTGCTACGTCACATAGAGGCGCTCCCCATCGTGGGTCTGTTGTGTCACCAATGCGCTCCCCCGAATAGCCTGCAAAGGTACTCCTCTTATCGAGTACCACGGGTATGCCGCCACAACCAGGCGCTCCTCCACCGTGAGTCTGCCGTGACACCAAGGCGCTCCCCACTGGGCTAGTCGAGTCACTCCGAGTTGGTCAAAAGTCATCAGGTCTCAACCAGCTACTAGGTCTCCTTACACTGCTCGCTTGTCACCAAAAGTATCTCCTCCACGAGCTACTGGTAGATACTCCAACTATCACAAAGTCCCATGAAGAAGTATCTCAATGGTCCACCATGTCATATAGGTCTCAACACAATAGACAACGCATCAATCAGACGCCTGGTCTGTGAGTTATTAGCCTTATAGTCACGGGGGTCCGGTTGGATTCACGCACGATCCAAACTGACCTTATCAAAAATATACCTCAAACTCTAGTGGGGTATACTCAATTGGACATTCATGCTCCAAGATTACCAGCACCACTGACGGTTCGTCAAAAAGACATCCGGTGCCAAAGATATGGCCAAATAAAGTAAAGGGTCGGTAGTGGGCCTGAGTCCCATCCGACTCAGTCGGACCGACCCGGTCCCACCAAATATGGGCCAACCTGGTCTTGGTTGACCCGGTCAGACCTATTGGGTCTAGACTGGCCCATTGGGCGGGCCAGCTTGTTATGTTCGGCCCGGACAACTGGGCCCAGCCCAGCAGGCCATGTAGGCGGTTCGACTCGGGCTCGGGGCCGGTTCGGCCCAGAGCATGTGGGGCATGGCTCGACGTCTTGGCCCGGATGGCCGAGACCGTTTCAGCCAATTCCATGAGGGGTGCGGCTTGGGAGGAATGGGGTGCGTGGGGAGCACGGGCCGAAACGGTTCGACCAGAAGCACTGAAGGTGGCCGGACAGGCCGGCGGGGTGTGGCCAGGCAGACAGGTGGATAAGCAGAGTGGCAGGCGGGCCGGTGGGCAGCAGTTCATGGTGCCAGGAGGGCCTGAAGGCGGCCATGCAGGCCAGGAGGTGGCCGGGCAGGGCGCCAGGTGGGCTGGCAGGCGGCCGGGTAGGCCGACGGTGCGCAGGACGGCTCGGGTTAGCAACTCAGCCTTGCGACCGATGCGGCTAATGGGGGCTCGTCTTGGGCCGGTTCAGCCGGTGGTGGTGCAGATCACTGCAGGGGCGGCTCAGATCACGGATGCCATGGGTAGGGCAGCCTTTGTCTTCGCCACCTTTATCACCTCGTTGCTTCATCCCCATCCCGAAGATCATCATAAACAAGAATGGTGGAGGGGTCGGGCCATGTTGGTTTGGCCTGACACCCTCCACGTTTAGGGTGGTAACATTTGACTCATCAAGAAGTAAGAAAGATGAACTTTAATTGTTTCACAACATGCGCAATGATTCCTTTCCAACCGAAGAAGAGAAAAAAGAAGATAATATTATTCATATTAACCCCCTACCTTGATCATTGGCCATCGACGGAGTCACGAGGAAGAAGATGGAGGAGATCGTCATTCATCACGTCTGCCGCACACTTCCAATCTCGAGCTCGCACATCGGTTGTGGAAGACGCTCCACATTAGTAGGATCCGAGGAAGGAAGTCGAAGTCGCTCTTCGCCAACATTCTTCGTAGTCGGAGGCATTCTTTTTTGGGAGCTTTCTCCCAAAAATCCTCCTCTCAATGTTTCAACAAAGATGAACAATGTCAACCAAAATAATAATAGATTGTGTTAATCTATTATTTAATTTGTTGGTACAAAATTCAAAATGGTGAATTAATTAAGTCGGCTCCCCCTTAATAAATGTGGCGGATTTGGAACCACTAAATTAGGGGAGTTGGTACCCATAAAGGAGGGGGGTGTGGAGAGACTCTCCCTCATTAATGAGGGGAGTTGAGAGGTTTTACTCTCCCACAATTAATTGGGGGGGGGGGGGGTTAGTCCCATGTGGTCCCCACGTCGTAACCTCTCGCGGGAGGTTAGGATCGGGTGGGCCCCACCACCATAACCTCTCTTGGGAGGTTAAGGTGTGGTGGTCCCACCTCCAACTTCCAACTTCCACAATGATGATATAAATCTAGGGGAACCCACCTCCAAACACCCACATGGCGACTCAAATAAAAATAAAGTGAAGCTCAACTTATTTTATTACTTTCCATGAAAACCAAAAAACTAAATTTTATTCTCGACTCACTGTCATCAAAGAAAAAGTCTCATTAAGATAATACCGGCACTATGAGTTCAACGGTGCCCTTGGATTTCAATTCTTAGATCCGATTCAAAAGTTATAAAAACACGCTCATACATTTACTAAACGTACCTGAACAAAACTTCAGAAATTGATTCCGGACACACAGGGCCTCAGAATCATGCACCATCAATTTTCACGGACTCATAAAAATCTCATGTATTTAAAGAAAAAAAATTCCACAGAATTTCCAGGTATTTACATTATCCCCACCTCAGGGCTTTACGTCCCTGTAAGCTACAACTCGAACTGTGGGAACAAGTGGGGGTACTGAGCACATATCTGAGCCTCCCGCTCCCATGTTCTCTCCTGGTGGTTCCCGTGCTACCAAAAAGCGCGCACCAGAGGTATCGACCATCCACATAGGACCCACTCCTGTTGATCCTCAATATCCACTGGAACCTCCATGAAAGTCATCCAATCGTCATCATCCATCTCTCCATGGTCGATGATGGGAGAAGGATCAAGCACATATCTCCTCAGCAGAGATACGTAGAAGACGTTGTGCACCTAGTGCAACTAAGGTGGAAGAGCTTAGCGATAAGACACATTTCTAACTCTACTGAGGACCTGAAAAGGTCAGATGAATATCAGAGATAACTTACCACCTCATCCAAATATCCACAGTCCTCATCGAGGTGAGACCCGTAGAAAGATGTGGTCACCATCCTCGAATACCAGAGGACTTCATCTCCTATCAAAATATGACTTATGCATGCTCTGTGGAGTCTTTATCTGCTTCTGGATGATTTTTACCTTCTCTGTGGTAGCTCGTACCATCTCTGGTCCCACCAGTACTGACTCCCCTGGGTCTGTCAAACACAAGGGTGATCTGCAAGGTCGCCCATATAACGCCTCAAAATTTGTCATCCCTATGGTGGAGTGATAGCTGTTTTTGTATGAAAACTCCACCAAAGGTATGTGATCCTCCCAACTACAACCAAAGTTGATTACACAAGCACAAAACATGTCCTAGAGGGTCTAAATGGTCCACTCAGCCTCGCCATTCATCTGAGGATGGAAGGTGGTGCTCAAACGAAGCTGTGTCCCGAAAGCCTCCTACAACCCCTTTCATAGTTGGGAAGTAAACTGAGTGTCCCATTCGGAGACAATAGATGAAGGTACTCCATATATCCGCACAATATCCTGCACATAGAGACATACCAAGCTCTATATTGAACCATACTCTCTAATCGTTAGGAAGTGGGCCGACTTGGTGAGTTGTTCAACAATCACACAAATTAAGTCGTGACCCCTGGATGTATGTGGAAGTCCTATCATGAAGTCCCTGGATATCCTATCCCACTTCAAATCTAGGACCTCTAAAGGATGAACCAAGCCTGCTAGTACCATGTGCTCTGCCTTCACTTGCTGGCAGGTGAGGCATTTAGAGACAAACTCTGCTACTGCCTTCTTCATACTTGGACACCAGTGCTGTTGTCGATGGTTCTGGTACATCATCGCCACTCCTGGATGTACCACTAGAGGGGACGTGTGTAACTCCCTCAACACTTCATCCTGATGTGACACAGGCACCATAGTATGTCCTCTGAATAGGATGACATGCTCCCCACCTTCATAAAATCAATCAGGTTCCTGCCCTATGGATATATATGCACCTCGTGTCTTTCAGTCAGTGTCTCAACGATATGCCTCCCTGACTCGCTGAAGAAGTGGGGGAGTGAATATAAGGTACTGAAGAAAATTTTCTCCATCTCTACCGAGAAAGGATATCTTCAAAGCAGCCAGCTACTCCATCGCCTAACCTAGAAGCTATATACCAGATCTCTTGCTGAGTGCATCTTCTACAAAGTTACACTTTCCAGAAGTATTGACTATCTCGAAGTCATAGTCCTGGAGGAACTCAAGCCATCACCACTGTCTCGAGTTCAGGTCCTTCTGGGATAAGATATACCTGAGACTCTTGTAATCAATGTACACAGTAAAACATTCTCCCATTAGATAGTGTCGCCACATCTTCAAGGCAAAGACCACTGCTGCTAACTCCAGGTCATGGGTAGTGTAGTTATGCTCGTGCTGTATCAGCTGCTGAGAACCATACATGATCAATGGTCTCTCCTGCATCAGGACACACCTGAGTCCGGTCCCAGATGCGTCGTAGTAGACTATGTACCCTATGTCTTCCTCTGGAAGCCTCAAGATGGTGGCACTAGTCAGCCTCTGCGTTAGCTCCTGAAAGCTCTGCTGGAATCTCTCTGACCACACGAAGGGTTGCCTCTTCTTCGTCAAGGCTGATAGTGGTGATGAAACTATGGAGATGTCTAGAACAAACCTACGTTAGTAACTAGCCAAACCCAGGAAACTTCGTACCTCTGTCACACTCCTGGGTGGCTCGCAAGAAAGTACCGCCTCAATATTCACTGGATCCACTGCAACTCCATCCTACGAGATGACGTGTCCGAAGAAGTGAACCTCTTAGACAAAAAACTGACACTTCGATAGCTTGCCATAAAGTCGGTGCTCTCAGAGTGTTTGTAGTACTACCTAAAAATGGTAGGCATGCTCCTCCTTAGTAGTCGAGTAGATTAGTATGTCGTCGATGAAGACTATGACAAAGTGATCGAGGTATGGCTGGAAAATCTGGTTCATGAGTCCCATGAAAAAAGCTGGAGCATTGGTTACGCCGAAGGGCATAACCAAGAACTCGTAGTGGCCATACCGACATATGAATTCCATCTTCTGCACATCCTCATCTCAAACTCTTAGCTGATGATAGGCTGATCTGAGGTCTATCTTTGAGAACCACCATGCTCCCTTCAAATGATCAAAGAGGTCGTCAATCCTCAGGAGTGGGTACTTGTTCTTCACGGTCACCTGGTTTAGGCAACAGTAGTCGACACAAAGCCTCAAGCTCCCATCCACCTTCTTGGTGAAAAAAATTGGGGTTGCCCATGGAGAAACACTGGGCCTGATGAATCCCTTCTCCTGCAAGTCATCTAGTTGTACACGCATCTCATAAAGCTCCACAGGAGCCATCCGATACACTGGGGTAGATATCAGTTCCATCTCGTGGTACAGGTCAATGTATAAGTCAACCTCTCTATGAGAAGGTAGTCATAGAACATCATCAAGGAAAACATCTGCATACTGGTCCAACACTACAGGATATCTTGGACTCTCCACATCAATTACTCTGAGGGTAAGGCAGGCCTACTGATGAGTGATCAACTGTACCCGCCTCTGAGTAAGTCCTTCCTGCACTACGAAGGCTCCATTCTAGCCAGTGAAGGTTAACCTAGTCCCATCCATGTAGACACACCACACTTTTCGCCTAATACAGTTGATCTAAGCATGGAATGTAGATAACCAGCCCATACCCAAGATGACGTCGTAAGGCCTCGACGCCACTACATGGAGATCTCATCTGAATCTCTCACCTCTTAGAGTATGATCACCCTGCCGGAACCAGTGCGTAATCGTCGAATATGATCTCGTAGGAGTCTCCAGCCGTAAGGATTGAGCCAAAGGATCCGTCAGAATCTCTAAGAATTAAACGAGGGCACTGGAAATGAAAGAGTGACTGGAACCTGTGTCTATAAGAACTGCAGCTCTAGTGTAATTGACACAGATTGTACCTTGAATCATCTCTAGAGCGCCATGATCACAAGCCCCAGCTACCTGGAGCTGAGCTCTCACCTGTCCACTTGCTCTCTGCAGTTAGGGAAAACCTCATTGTGGTGGTGGAAGTAACACCTCGAAATGTCTTCTACCGCCAACTTCACAACTAGCTCCTCTGCCACATCTGCCTTCTCCATGCGAACCGCCTCAATTGAATCTCTATCTCTGCCTAGGAGGTCCTTTTACCATCTTCCGGTCATCCGAACGACAGGTCGGATAGCCACGAGCCATGTGACCCTGCCCGCCTCATGAGTAACACTACCGGCTCCTGGCATGTATGTCTCTGCCCTAGGTGCCCCACACAACTGATCCTAAGTCATGCAGTCGTCCACCCATGGGACTTGTCCTCTTGGACCTCTGCGACACCCGTCTACTACCAGCTGTAGAAGACTCCGCTGCATGTCGACTAGTGGTGCTTCTCACTGCTATAGACTGCTTAGTAAGGAAACTCCCCACTAATAGGGATCTCTCTAACACCCCTTCCTGCGTCAGGAAGCTGAGTGAGATCACCGAAGCTCTGATCTCCTGTTTGAGTCCATTCTTGAAGGCCTGGGCTTGGAAGAAAGCGTACCGTACCATATCAGTGGAGTAGCGTGAGAGGTCTGTGAACCTCACTGAGTGCTGAGCTACAGTCATGCTTCCCTACTGCAGATGAAGTAGCTCCTAAATGCACACTAAGCAGAGAGTCACTGGGACAAACTCTGCCCAAAATAGGCTCTCGATGTCTGCCTAGATAAGTGTCATCTCGTCGTCGACCTGCCATATCAAGCTCCACCATCTTCCCACTGCTTTATGTAGATATCTGGTAGCAAGAATCACTATGAGGTCTGCTGGTGTCCCTACCTGTTAGAAGACTCTCACCACAGCCTCCAGCCAATCCTCAGCCGCCTGTGGGTCCGTCTCTCCCCTGAACCTGGGTGGCCTCTGGCACTGAACTAATGCAATGTGCTCAAGTGGCATGCATCATCTACTACTGGGGCTGGTGGAATCGGTGGCCCAATGGGGAGTGGTACCGCTGGTGCCTCCACTGGAAAATGGCCCTACACCGAGGCCTCATTGCTCAGTGGGATATATGTGCATACAACTCTCGGGACTCTAGCTACTCGTCTGCAGGGAGGTATCCAGAAATAAACAGATGTGACATACTCAAAAGACTAAACTATGGTGAGCTAACTAGGTTGATCTGACTTAAAGAAAATTTTTGATAACACACACGCAATTAGTGTTTTCGTGCACTGAGTTGGAAATCTGTAGTCAGGGTCCTGGTGTATGGATACGTCGGCCACCGCACTAACACTAGACTCCCTGAAATGAAAACCACACTCAGTACACTTAAAACTATTACTTCATAAGAAATATCAGAGCCCTATTTCTGCAGTAGAACTGACTCCTCTGATACCAATTTATCATAACCCGTCCTTCGGGGCCCGTGCCGTGACTACCCCAAGCCAGCCTTCTATAGGCCAGGGGATGATGATTAGCACCAAAGGCGTAAATACCTAAACTGGGAAGGCATTGAATTTATAACTGTAAACATAAACAACAGAGGACACATCTAGATACAAAAAAATAAGTAAAACTGTATAAAAAGATAGTGCGAAAATGTAAAGGGGCCGAAAATAAAAGTCCAACTGTAAAGTACAAGTACAACTGAAAAGTAGAAAACAAATGAAAGGTGAAAATCCACTCCTGGATCATCCACCACGGATCCTACCTGAAGGTTAGGTATAGATAACCTCCTCATCAATCCACTTCTGTCGGTCTCCTCCGGGTACCAACACGTCATATGTTCCCCCTCCGGGTATCGTCCAGTCCTGGAACTGTCAGCCTTAGTCCGCGCTGTCCGTCATCTGAAACCAACACAATGAGGTGCGGGCATATCCCGTGTAGAGGTTAGTATATAGATACTCAGTAGGGACCCCGAGACCCTCAAGGTCTCCCCAAATCCAACAAGGATAAACTACAATGTATGAAATCAACAGAAAACCCCACTTAGGTATTTGAACATACATATACATAAGATATTAAGTAATCCATATCAATCATGAGGTAAACACAAAAGTTACTGACTCATCTCAACTAGCATTTTTATTCACATTATCGAAACCTCAGCTGCTGGATAACTCCTGCTCAATTGAGTACAGTGGGCCTGCTGCGACACCAAGTCTATTCCCATTAACCTTAAACTCCTAAGGTACTCCTACTGTCGAGTACTGTGGGTCTGCTGCGTCACACAGAGGTGCTCCCCACCATGGGTCTGCTGTGTCACCAAGGTGCTCCCCCTAATAGCCTACAGAGGTAATCCTTATGTCGAGTACTGCGGGTTGGCTGCCACGACCAGGCACTCCTATGCCATGGGTCCGACGTGACACCAAAGTTCTGCCCACTGGGTTAGTCAAGTCACTCCGAGTCAAATCGGTCATCAGTCGTCAGGTCTCAGCCAGCTACTAGGTCTCCCCACATTACTCACTCGTCATCGGAAGGATCCACTCCAGGAGCTACTGGTCGATACTCCAACTATCAAGAATTCCCACGAAGAATTATCTCAAAGGTCCACCATGTCATAGAGGTCTCAACGCAATAGACGGCACGTCAATCGGACGCCTGGTCTGTGAGTTATTAGCCTTTTAGTTCTGGGGCCCGGTTGGATTCGTGCATGATCCAACCTGACCGTATCACAAATATACCCCAAAATCTAGTGGGGTATACTCAATGGGACCATCATGCTCCAAAATTACCAGCACTGCAGATGGTTCGTCAAATAGAATTCTGGTGCCAAAGATATGGCCAAAGAAAGTAAAGGGTCGGTAGTGGGCCCGGGTCCCATCTGACTCGGTCGGACCAACCCGGTTCGACCCAGTCTGGGCCGACCCGGTCTGGGTCGACTTGGTCAGACCTATTCGGTCTGGCCTAGCCCATTGGGTAGGCCAGCCTGTTTGGTTCGGCCCGGCCCACTAGGCCCAGCCCAGCAGGCCGCGCGGGCGGTTCGGCTCTGGCTCGATGCCGGTTTAGCCTGGAGCGCGTGGGGCGCAGCTCAGCATCTCGGCCTAGATGATTGAGATAGGTTAGGCTAGCACCATGAGGGGAGAAGCTTGGGTGGCACGGAGCACGCGGGGTGCGCGGGGGCGTGCGGGCCAACACAGTTCGACCGAGTGCACGAGAGGCGGCCGAGTAGGCCGACGGGTAGGCCAGCGGGGCATGGCCAGGACGGAAGGTGGCCAGGAAGATTGGCATGCGGGTCGGAAGACGGCCGGGTAGGGTGCCTCCAAGCTGGTAGGCGGGCCAGTGAGTGGCTGGGTATGGTTCCGGGTGGGCCTGCCGGTAGCAGGGTTGGCCAGGAGATGGCCGAGAAGGGCACCAAGCAGGCCGATGGGCGGCCGGGCAGGCCGGTGGGGCGCGGCCCAGCTCGGGGCAGCGACTCGTCTCTACGAGTGGCGCGACCAATAGGGGCGCGGGCGGGGGTCAGTTTGACGGGTGGCGGTGTGGAATGCCGAGGAGGGGGGGGGGGGGGGCTCGGATCACAGAGGTCGCGGGTAGTGCAACCTTTGTCTTCACCGCCTTCGTCGCCTCATTGCTTCTTCACCATGCCGAAGATCATCATAAAAAAGAATGACGGAGGGGTCGGGCCATGTTGGTTTGGCCTGCACCCTCCACATTTAGGGTGGTAACATTTTTCTAATCAAGAATTAAGAAATATGAACTTCAATTGTTTCACAAACTCCGCAAGGATTCCTTTACAACCGAAGAAGAGAAAAAGGAATATAATATTATTCAAATTAACCCCCTACCTTGATCATTTGTCGTTGACAGAGTCACGAGGAAGAAAACGGAGGATATCATCATTCGTCACATCCACTGCACACTTCCAATCCCAAGCTCGCACGTTGGTTGTGGAAGATGCTCCACGTCGGTAGGATCTGAGTAAGGAAGTCGAAGTGGCTCTTTGCCGGCATTCTTCGTAGTCGAATGCGTTCTTCATTGGGATATTTCTCTCAATAATCCTCCTCTCAATTCTTCCAAGAAAAGGAAAAATTCCAACCAAAATAATAATATATTGTGTTAATCTATTATTTAATTTGTTGGCACAAAATTCAAAATGGTGAATTAATTTACTTGGCTCCCCCTTAATAAATGTGGAGGATTTGGCACCATTAAATTAGGGGAGTTGGCACCAATAAAAGAGGAGGTGTGGAGAGACTCTACCTCATTAAGGAGGGGAGTTGAGAGGTTTTCCTCTTCTACCATTAATAGTGGGGTTTAGCCCCGTGTGGTCCCCATGTCATAACCTCTCGCAGGAGGTTAGGTTCGAGTGGGCCCCACCACCATAACCTCTCATGGGAGGATAAGGTTTGGTGGTCCCACCTCCAACTTCCAACCTCCACAATGAGGTTATAGATCCAGTGGGACCCACCTCCAAACACCCACTTGGCAGCTCAAATAAAAATAAAGTGAAGCTCAATTTATTTTATTACTTCCATGAAAACCCAAAAACTGACTTTTATTCTCGACTCACTATCGTCGAAGTGAAAGTATCCTTACGAGAATACCGACATTGTGAGTTCAACAGTGCCCTTAGATTTCAATTCCACGATCCGGTTCAAAAGTTATAAATACCTACTTGTACGTTTACTAAACGTACCCAATGAAAACTTCAGAAATTGATTCCAGACACACCGGGCCTCGGAATCATGCGCCGTCAATTTTTGCAAACTCGTAAAAATCCCATGTATTTAAGGAAAAAAATTTCCACAGAATTTCCAGGTCTTTAAATTCTACCCACCTTAGGGATTTATGTCCCCATAAGCTACTACTCAAACTATGGGAACAGGTGGGGGTGCTTAGCATGCATCTGAGCCTCCCACTCCCATGTGCTCTCTTGGAGGTTCTAGTGCTGCCAGCAAAAATGCACTAGAGGTATCGACCGTCCGCGTATGACCCACTCCTGTCGATCCTCAATCACCACTATAACCTCCGTGAAAGTCATACCATCGTCGATTTCCATCTCTCCATGGTCGATGATATGATAATGGTCATGGACGTATCTCCTCAGCTGAGATACGTAGAAGACGTCGTGCACCCAGTGAAACAAAGGTGGAATAACAAAACGGTAAGCCACCTCGCCAACTCTGCTGCGGACCTGAAATGGTTCAATGAATATCGGAGACAACTTGCCGGCTCTACCAAATCTCTGTAGTCCTCATCGAGGTGAGACCCATAGAAAGACGAGGATTCCATCATCGAATACCAGAGGTCTTCATCTCCTGTCAGCATATGACTTCTACCTGCTCCGTGTAGTCTTCATCTTCTCCTGGAAGATCTGTACCTTCTCTGTGGTAGCCCATACCATCTCTTCTCCCACCATTTCTGACTCCCCTGGGTCTATCCAACACATGGGAGATCTACAAGGTCGCCCGTATAATGCCTCAAAAGGTGTCATCCCTATGGTGGAATGATAGATGTTGTTGTATGAAAACTCTACCAAAGGTAAGTGATCCTCCCAGCTGCGACTAAAGTCGAGGACACAAGCATGAAACATGTCCTCGAGGGCCTAAAGGTTACACTTAGTCTGGAAATTCTTCTAAGGCTAGAAGGTGGTGCTCAGATGAAGCTGTGTCTCTAAAGCCTCCTGCAACCCCTTCCATAGCTGGGAAGTAAACCGAGTGTCACGATCAAGGACAATAGATGATGGTATTCTAGGTAGCCGCACAATCTCATGCATTTAGAGGTGTCCCAAGATCTCCACTAAAACCTGATCTCTGATCGGTAGGAAGTGGGATGACTTAGTTAGTTGATCAATGATCACCCAAATTGAGTCGTGACCCTTGGATGTACATGGATGTCCTATCACGAAGTCCATAGATATCCCATCCCACTTCCACTCGGGGACCTATAATGGTTGAACCAATCCTGCTGGTACCTAGTTCTCTTCCTTCACATGCTAACATGTGATGCATCGAGAGACAAACTCTGCTACTTCCTTCTTCAAACCTAGCCATCGGTGTTGTCGTCGAAGGTCCTGGTACATCTTCGCCACTCCTGGATGTACCGCTAGAGGGGACGTGTGCAACTCCCTCAACACTTCCTCCTGATGTGACACTGGCACCATAGTACATCCTCGGAAGAGGATGACATGCTCCCCACCTTCAGAAAATCCATCAGGTGCCTTCCCTGTGGATATCTGAGCACGTCATGTCTCGCAGTCAGCATCTCCACACTGTGCCTCCCTAACTCGCTGAAGAAGTGGGGGAGTGACTATAAGGAACTGAAGGAAAGCTAATACATCTATATCCACAAAGTATATCTAAAAAGCGGATAAGTGCTCCGTCACCTCACCTATCTTCTGTATACCAGATCTCCTTCTAAGTTCATTTGCTACAATGTTCCCCTTTCCATGATTATAGACTATCTCGAAGTCATAGTCCTGGAGAAACTCAAGCCATCGCCGTTGTCTCAGGTTCATGTCCTTCCGAGAGAAGATATACCTGAGACGCTTGTGATCAGAGTACATGCGAAAATGTTTTCCCATTAGATAGTTTTTCCACATCTTCAAGGCGAAGACCACTGCTGCTAACTCCAGGTCATGGGTAGCGTAGTTCTGCTCGTGCTTTCTTAGCTGCTGAGAACCATACGTGATCACTGCTTGATTTTACATCAGGACACACCTGAGTCTGGTCCCTAATGTGTCATAGTAGACTATGTACCCTACATCTTTCTCTGGAAGCCTCAAGATGGGGGCACTAGTCAGCCTCTGCCTCAGCTCCTGAAAGCTCTACTGGCATCTCTTTGACCACACGAAGGGTTTCCCCTTCTTTTTCAAAGATGATAGTGGTCCTGCAACTCTGGAGAAGTCTGGAATGAATCTCTGATAGTAACCATCCAAAACTAGGACACTTCATACCTCCGTCGTACTCCTAGGTGGATTTCAAGAAATTACTGCATCAATATTCACTGGATCCACTAAAACTCTAGCCTTTGAGACAACGTGTCCCAATAAGTGAACCTATCAGATCAAAAACTGGAACTTTAAGAGCTTACCATAAAGTTGGTTCTCTCAGAGTGTGTGCAGTACTACCAACATATGGTAGGCATGCTCCTCCTCCGTGGTCGAGTATATCAGTATGTCATCAATTAAGTCTACAACAAAGTGATCGAATTATGGATGGAAAATACTATTCATGAGTCCCATGAACACTGATGGAGCATTGGTTACGCCGAAAGTCATAACCAAGAACTTGTAGTGGTTGTACTGACATCTGAAAGCCATCTTCTGCACATCCTCATATTGAACAATGAGCTGGTGATAGCCTGATCCGAGGTCTATCTTCGAGAACTACCGTGATCCCTTCAACTGATCAAAGAGGCCTTCAATCCTCAGGAGTGGGTACTTATTTTTCACAGTCACCTGGTTCAGGCGACGTTAGTCGACACAAAGCCTCAAGCTCCCATTCGCCTTCTTGGAAAACAGAATTGGGGAATGCCCAAGGAGAAACACTGGGCCTGATGAATCGCTTCTCCTATAAGTCCTTTAACTGTACCCGTAGCTCGTGAAGCTCTGCGGGAGCCATCTGATACGCCAGTGTAGATATCGGTGCCTTCCCAGGGTATGGGTCAATGTAGAAGTCATCCTTTCTATGGGGAGGTAGTCCTAGAACATCATTAGGGAAAACATCCACGTACGGGTCCACCACTACAGGATATCTTGGACTCTCCACATCAACTGCTCCAAGGGTAAGGTAGGCCATCTAATTAGTGATCGGCTGCACCCTCCTCCAAGTAAGTCTGTCCCGTGCTACAAAGTATCCCTTCTCGCCGGTGAAGGTAAAACTGGTCCCATTAGTGCAGACACACTACACTTTGCGCCTAATACAGTAGATCTGAGCTTGGACTGTAGATAACTATTCCATACCCAAGATGACATCATGATGTCTCGACGCCGCTACTAGGAGATCCCAGTCGAAGCTCTCACCTCCTAGAGTAAGCTCACACTGCCGGCACTAGTGCGTAATTGCCAAATATGCTCCCGTAGGAGTCTCTAGCCATAAGGATCGAGCCAACGACTCTGTCGGAATCACGATGCTCTGAATGAGGGAAGTGGCAATGAAAGAGTGACTGGAACCTATGTCTATAAGAACTACAACTATGGTGGAATAGACCCATATTGCACCTCGAATCATCTCTGAAGCGCCATGATCATAAGCCTCAGCTGCATGGAGCTGAGCTCTCACCTGTCCACCTGCTCCCTAAGGTCGGGGTGAACATCCTGGTGGGGGTGGCGGAAACACCTCGAAATGTCATCCACCGCTAGCTACATGGACAGATCCTCTGCCACGTATGCATGTTCCCTACGGACCACCTAGATCGAATCTCTCTCTCTCTCTGCCTAGACGGTCCTTCGACCGTCTGCTAGTAATCCGAACGGCGGGTCAGATAGTCACGAGTCATGTGACCATGCCCGCCACATGAGTAACAATGCCCACTCCAAGGATGTATGTCTCAGCCCCGTGTGCTCCGTACAACCGATACTGAGTCATGCAGTCATCCACCTATGGGTCTAGTCTTCTTAGACCTCTGCGACACCTGTCTACTGCCAACTACAGAAGACTCCACTGCATGCTGACTAGTGGTGGGTCTCGCTGCTAGAGACTTCTCAGTAAGGAAACTCTCCACTAAGAGGGCTATCTCTATCACCCCTTCCTACTCCAGGTTGCTGAGTGAGATCATCGAAGCTCTGATCTCCCGCCCGAGTCCCTGCTCGAAGGCCTGAGCCCGAAAGAAAGGGCCTCGTACCATATCACTGGAGTAGCGTGAGAGGTTTTTGAACCTTGAGGAGTACTGAGCTACAGTCATGTTGCCCTTCTATAGATGAAGTATCACCTGAATGCGCACTGTGCGAAGAGTCGCTGGGAAAAACTCTGCCCGAAATAGGATCTTGATGTCTGCCCAGAGAAGAGTCATCTCATCGTGGACTTGGAGTATCAAGCTCCACCATCTTCCTGCTACAGCTTGTAGAAGGCTGGTAGCATGAATCACCATGAGGTTTTCTGGTGTCCCTACCAGTCGAAAGACTCTCACCACAGCCTCCAGCCAATCCTCAGCCTCCTATGTGTCCATATCTCCCCTAAACATGGGTGGCCTCTAGCACTAGAACACGTGCAATGTGCTCAAGCGGAATGCATCGTCTGCTGCTGGGGCTAGTGGAATTGGTGGCCCAATGGGGATTGTTACCCTTGGTGCCTTCACTAGAAAAGGGCCCTGCACCGAGGCCTCATCACTTAGTGATCTATCTGTGCGTACAACTCTCAAGACTCTAGATGCTCATCCATAGGGAGGCATCCGGAAAGAAACAGATGTGACATGGTCAAAAGACTAAACCTAGTGAGCTGACCTGGTTGAGCTGACTTAATGAAAACTTTTGAAAACACACACGCAATTAGTGTTTTCGTGCACTGAGTCAGAAATCAGTAGTCAGGGTCCTGATGTATGGATACGTCGGTCGCCACACCAACACTAGACTACCTGAACTGAAAAACAAACCCAGTACCCTTAACACCATTTCTTCATAAAAAATATCATATTCCAAAGTTCTGCGGTAGAACCGACTCCTCTGATACCAATTTATCATGACCCATCCCCCGAGGCCTGTGCCGTGACTACCCCAAGCCAGCCTTCTATAGGCCAGGGGATGGCGACTAACACCAAAGGCGTAAATCCCTGAACTGGGAAAGAATTGCCTTTATAACTGTAAACATACACAGTAGAGCACAAAAATGGATACAGAACACTAAGTGAAACTGTATAACAAGAGAGTGCTGAAAAGTAAAGGGGCCGAAAATACAAGCCCAACTGTAAAGTACAAGTAAAAATAAAAATGAGAAAATAACTGAAAGGTGAAAAGCAACTCCTGGATCGTCCACCACAGATCAAACCTGAAGGGTAGGTACAAATAGCCTCCTCATCACACCACATATGTCGATCTCCTCCGGGTACTGACACGTCATGTCGTTTACCTCTGGGTATCATACAGTCCCGGTACTCCCGGCCTCAGTCAGCATTGTCCATCGTCTGGAACCAACACAACGAGGTGTAGGAATAACCCTTGCAGGGGTGAGTATAACGATACTCAGTAGGGAACCCAATACCCTCAAGGTCTCACAAAATCCCACAAGGATAAACCAAAATGTATAAAATAAATAAATAACCCCAATTTGGTATATTCCCATACATATACCTATGTTATCAAGTAATCCATCTCAATCACGATGTAAACAAAAAAGTTAATGACTCAGCTCAACCAGTATTTTTATTCACATTATCGAAACCTCGGCTGCTTGAGAACTACTGCTTGATCAAGTACAATGGGCCTGCTGTGACACCAATGAACTTCCCACTAACCTTGAACTAATGAGGTACTCCTCCTATCGAGTACCATGGGTTTGTTTCATCACACAGAGGTGCTCCCCATTGTGGGTCTTCCACATCACCAAGGTGCTCCCCCTAATAGCCTGCAGAGGTACTCCTCCTATCGAGTACAACGGCTTTTCCGCCACATCCAGGCACTCCTCCACTGGGGGTCTTCCGCAACACCAAGGCGCTCTCCCCTAGGATAGTCGAGTCAATCTGAGACAAATCATTCAGTAGTCATTAGGTCTCAGCCAGCTACTCAGTCTCCGTACTCTGCTTGCTCGTCAGTGAAGGGATCTGCTCCACAAGCTACTGTTCGATACACCAACTATCACGATGTCCCACGAAGAAGTATCTCAAAGGTTAGCCACGTCATATAGGTCTCAAAACGACAGATGGCGTGTCAATCGGACACATGGTCTGTGATTTATTATCCTTTTAGTCTCAGGGGCCCAGTTGGATTTGTGCACGATCCAACCTGACCATATCACAACTATACCTCAAAATATAGTGGGCTATACTAAAAGGGACCATCATTCTCCAAGATTACTAGCGCTTCTGAAGGTTCGTAAAATGGATGTCTGGTGCCAAAGATATGGCCAAAGAAAGTAAAGGGTCGGTAGTGGGCCCGGGTCCCGTCCGACTCGGTCAGACCGACCCGGTCTGACCCAGTTTGGGCCGACTCGGTCTAGGTTGACTCGGTAAGACCTATTGGTTATGGACCAAACCATTGTGTGGGATATCCTGTTAGGTTCGGCCCAGCCCGCTGGGCCCAGCCCAGCAGGCCGCGCAGGCGGTTCGTCTCGGGCTCGGGGCCGGTTCGTCCGAGAGCGCGTGGGGCGCAGCTCGACGTCTCAGCCCTGATGATCAAGACATGTTCGGCTAGCACCGTGAGTGGTGCGGCTCGGGCAGCATGGGGCGCGCAGGCTGGAGAAATTCGGCCGGGTGCATGGGAGGCAGCCGAGAAGGCCTACGGGGCACGGCCAGGCCGGCAGGCGGCCCGACAGACCGACAAGCGGGCTGGAAAGCGGCCGGGCAGGGCTCCAGGTGGGCCAGCGGGCAGCTGAGCAGGGCGCCAAGCGGGCCGGGTCCGGGTAGCGGCTCAGATCTACGAGTGGCGTGGCTAGCGAGGGCTCGGTCGGTGGCGGTGCGGAATACCGCAGGGGAGGCATGGATCACAGAGGCCGTGGGTAGCGCGGCCTTTGTCTTCGCCGCCTTTGACGCCTCGTTGCTTCGTCTCCATGCCGAAGATCATCATAAACAAGAACGACAGAGGGGTCAGGCCATGTTGGTTTGGCCCGCACCCTCCACAATTAGGGTGGTAACATTTGGCTAATCGAGAAGTAATAAATATGAACTTTAACTGTTTCACAACCTCCTCACCAATTCCTTTCCAACCGAAGAAGAGAAAAAGGAAGATAATATTATTCAAATTAACCCCTACATTGATCGTTGGTCATCGATGGAGTCACGGGGGAGAAGAAGGATTAGATCGTTATTCATCGCGTCTGCCGTACACTTCCATTCCCGAGCTCGCACGTCGATTGTGGAAGACACTCCACATCGGTAGGATCCAAGGAAGGAAGTCGAAGTTGCTCTTCACTGACATTCTTCGTAGTCGAAGGTGTTCTTCAGTGGGAGATTTCTCCCAATAATCCTCCTCTCAAAGCTTCAACCAAAATGAAAAATTCCAACCAAAATAATAATAGAATTTGTTAATATATTATTTAATTTTTTGGCATAAAATTCAAAATGGTGAATTAATTAACTTGGCTTCCCCATAATTAATGTGGAGGATTTGGCACCACTAAATTATGGGAGTTGGCACTAATAAAGGAGGGGGGGGGACTATACCTCATTAATGATGGGAGTTGAGAGGTTTTCCTCTCCCACCATTAATAGGGGGTCTAGTCCCGTGTGGTCCCTACGTAGTAACCTCTCGCGGAAAGTTAGGTTCGGGTGGGCCCCACCACCATAACCTCTCTTGGGTGGTTAATGTGTGGTGGTCCCACCTCAAACTTCCAACCTTCATAAGGAGGTTATAGATCCTGTGGGACCCACCTTCAAACACCAACATGGAAGCTCAAATAAAAAAAATGTGAATCTCACTTTATTTTATTACTTTCCATGAAAACCCAAAAACTAACATTTATTCTCGACTCACTACAATCAAAGTGAAAGTCTCCTCAAGAGAATACAGGTGATGTGAGTTCAACGGTGCCCTCATATTTCAATTTCGAGAACCGGTTCAAAAGTTATAAAAACCCGCTCATACGTTTACTGAATGTACGTGAAAAAAACTTCAGAAATTGATTCCGGACAGACCGGGCCTCAGAATCATGTACCGTCAATTTTCACAGAGTCTTAAAAATCCCATGTATTTAAGAAAAAAAATTCACATAATTTCTAGGTCATTACAATAATCATGATCATAAATGTGTGAGAACATGATGATGAAAATAAAAGATCATACCCAAAATATCAATGATCAAAAACATGAATCATGGAACAAATAATCACTATTCATAAGAGACGAATCATAAGTAAATAAGGAAAAAATATATGGAATAATAACATAATAGTAAAACATGTATTTGTGGAAAACACATAAGCCTATAATATGATTTATATAGCAGTAAAGGAATCAATGGAATGAACATATTAGTAGTATAGGTTCACTCCCAATACCATCTTAGTAGTCATGGATCTGTCCCATGTCCATTTTAGTAGTATGAGTTAACTCC
Source organism: Viscum album (assembly GCA_963277665.1). Lineage (NCBI taxonomy): Eukaryota > Viridiplantae > Streptophyta > Magnoliopsida > Santalales > Viscaceae > Viscum > Viscum album. Next base: position 703,773,697 of record OY728127.1, read on the forward strand.
CCATAACATCTTGATATTCATCATTCACTCCCATGGCCATCATTGTAGTAAAGGTTCACTCTCAAGACCATATTATGATGTCTCATGAAATATAAATCTTTACCCAATTCATTGGAGGGAGATATATGTTCCAAACATATCACAATGAAATCATACATACATGTTTCAGAAGATCATAAACAATCATATCATAACCCTTGGAATGAAATGGGTATCATAAAAATGTAATCATATAATAACCTATGGAAAAGTGAAATCCTTCATAATAATGTCATCAATGCATAAACCCTGAAAAAAATTAGGATTCATAAGAATATAACTCATGAAGGAGGAATTGATTTCATAAAAATAAAACATGTGAAAGTGAATTGGATCTCATAAACATCAATCCATAAAATTTAAACCATTTAGAAAAACTATATGACTGGAACATTTTTACTATTTTGTATAATTGCATGAGAAGCACCAACAGATATCATATTAGAGAAAAATAATTTGGAATGATATTTTAGAATAAAAATTTCTTGACTAAAATACCCTTTTTAATTTTAAATTTTTTTTAAACATAAAACCATTTTAAAACATATTCTTGTAGACATATATTAGAAGGCTAGAAATATTTAGAAATATTTTTTTCCATGAAAATATATAAAAGTAGTATGTTTTTTTTAAAATACTATTTCCTTTAAAGTAAATTTAAATAATATAAAAAAATTAGTTTTAATCATTTTACCCATTTACATTGAAAATTTCCTTTTGAAATCATAGAGAGGAATAATTCAAAATAATTTAAAATACATTTAAAATATATATGATTTTTAAAACCCCCTTTTTCAATGAATTTTTTTTTAAAATCATAAATGTTCAATAATATTAGGAATAAAATTTATTATTTCAAATTTTTTTTAATCATACAGTATAAAAAATATTGAAAATTACGTTTAGAATGGTGGGTCAGTTTGGTCATTCCATACATTAATTTTTTCATAATAAAAGTGTTGGAAAGTGCCTTGATCAGAAAATGACAAGATGATTACTTTTATAACCGTTTTTGTTAAAAAATTGTAATACATGGGTAAAAATTCCCTTTATACATCATAGGATAATAGTTAATCATTTTTGAAAATATTTTTTAGATAACATGGTTTTGAATGAACAATGATTTCCAGACAAAGATAATGGAAAATGAATATTTTCTTAAAAAAACTTTCTTAAATATTGTAAGTACTTAATAGTGGAATAATTTTAAAAACACAATAAGATATAAATAATAACTAGAGGATAAAAAAATTATTAATTTTTCAGGATACATGGATCATACTATTTTTTCAATGGGTGTATAATAATAATAAATCTTGAAAAACAATGAAATTGTAGTAATAAACTATTACCTATTTGGTAACACTGAATAATAATATAATGGAATGAATAACATAAAATGAAGTATAAAAAACAAAAAAAGAAGGATATTCACATATAAAAATCAATGGAAGTATATACACATGATAGAAAAATATAGTGGTTTATAAAGGTATATGTCTCAAAGATATAAAATTGAGAGGAAGTTACTTTACAGATTTGGTAGCTTTTGAATATAACCCCATGAAATAAATTTCATAAAATAGATATGTAAATACAATTAAATTTCAGTATATGAGATATATTGAATACATTCATGTTCAAGATACACACCACATATAATAAATGAGTGGTTTATATAGAATGTATCTAACTAGAATAAAAATTGTGATGAAATTCCCTTACCTTGATTCCAACATAACACGCGTGTCTTTATCTTTCTATTATTTGTGTAACTCTATTTTATTTTGACCAAATGGATTTCTTGAATATATTTTTTCCCAATGTGATTATTCAAGGTATGAGGGAGGGATGTTTGTAAGTTAAATGATATGATGTTGTCTGATTCTATTTTGTTTGAGAGGAGTGAAGAAGAGAGAGAGGCAATGGACTTTTATAAGGGAGGGAAAGGTCATGCTTTGCATTTTTTAAAACAAGTTTTTTGTCCCCACGTTTTTTCCTATCATGATTCATCAAAAAATGACAAATATAAATAAATTATGGTTTATAGATGAAATACGTCCAGCCAATGGGTGTTGGGAAAGTGTCTAGGTCATTTTTGCTTTTATGTTAAAGGTTTAGTCCCTTGTTAAGATTAATTTTACCTTAGGTGCTATAATTAATTTTAATCACCTTTTGTAATAATTTTGGTCATAAATTATGTTGATATTATTATACTCTAAATTTTATTCTTATTATAACCATGTCTTTAAATTTTTCAAAATTCAATACAAAAAAGCAGAAAAATTATGTTTAATGCTAATCTTGTAGATGTTGAATGAAAGTGGGGTTTCAAGGTGGGAATGTTCCAAAGTTCATTAGTATTTTATATCTAAATTCAATAATAGGAATGATTCTAATTAAAAAATTTGGATTGATAGATGTTTAAATAATATATTGTGACTTTAAAACAAACTTAATATATCATTTTACTATACAAATAAATTGTACGAAAAATCTGTTTTGAATTAAAATTCATTATTTTTCCCAATTCCTCCAAAAATAATGATTCTCAGAAAAATAAAAAAAAATCAACCCATAGTTAATTTTTAAATTTAGAATTAAAAAATAATGTTTTATTTATTTAATTAAGTTTCTAATTGGGTTTAAAATTATTTTTTATTGTTCACATAAGTATATAAAAAATAGTTCCTTAAAAAAAACTGCATTTTTGAAAATAAAAAGGCTTTAATAAAAATTATATATTTCATCATCAACATGTCTTCTTTAAATGAAACAATTATAATGAAAATTTAAATGTCTTTAATTCAATTCATATTACATTGTTTAACATAGAGGTTATAACTATCTCATTTAAATAATTATAATAATAAAATGATATTTTTTTTGAAACATAGTGTTTCATGTAACACATGCCAAGTTGGTGTTACATATAGAACAATCCAAGTTGTTGTTTCCTGTAGCGCAAGAAAAGTCGGTGTTTTATGTTAGGAATGTATTACTTATTGAAATGGAACATGTAAATGAAAATAAATTTATTTGAGAGAAACAAAATCATAAAAACTCAGGGTGTTACCGATGGAGGACATTAGATATATAATTTTTATATCTATTTATGAAAAATATACTAAAAAAATATAAAAATAAAAACTACAAGACAATTACTAAAACAAAATCTAGTAACAGTTCCTAAATATATTTTGATCCCCCCAAACACAACCAAAACTACCCATTATAGTATTGAAAAACGCAAAATAGATTATAATTGATTAAAATAATATAAAGGAATAATATAAGTTAGTTTATTCTTAAAATGGAAGCATTATAGTAAGCTCCTAGATGATGTCCATAGGAGGTTCCTAATAATATTAAAATATAAAATTATTTAATTCAATAAAATAAAATATAAAAATGGGATAGTGGTAATAGTAATCTCCCTAGAATATTACTCATGGGATTTTATGTTTTTAACCATTGATATGTAGATATTTTTTAGGTTTCAACAATAATAAGATAGTGGGATGATTTTCATTGATAAAAAACACCATATTTTTTTTATAATGTCCATAGTTTGAATTTAGACATAGAGTACACCATTATATGAGTATTTTGAGAAAAAATAAAAAAAAATATTTGAATGGAAAATAAATGGAGGGAATAATATTTAAGGGGAATCCATATAATATTTTCTTTCCACTAGATGGTGTTCAATATGACGTTGTCTGCGTAACTACATCACCACATGTCCCTAATCCTGGGTTGTATTTTTCCCTTTAATCATCACCTCCTTTTTGGTTTATTTTTGAATATTTATTTCTATAATTATGTTTTCTATATAATAAAAAAATTAGGGGATATATTAAATATATTTATTTAAATACAATTGAATGAAGATGAGTTTAGATATGATTCGTCCGGATTTTTGGTAGTGTGAAAGCTTACTTGTTCAAGAAAAACCTCTAATACATCATCATATTCAAATTATGGAAACATTTTATCTTCAATGGGTTCTTTATAATTGTTTAATTATATTTATAATTATATTTTATAGATCATCAAGATCTTTGTATTTAAAATGGATACTGTAAAAATTTGTTTCATGTAGATAAAAAAAAGAAAGATATTCAAAATAATATTTCACTCCCTCATGTAGTTTAGTCATGAGATCATTATCATGAATGCATGAATCATGATAGATATAAAAAATGTGTGATAGAAAATGATGTTCAAGTTATGCTTCCACATAATGGATGTATTCTTAAGCAAATGACATAGTAATGTATTCCACATGTTCGAATTTATAATATTATCATTAATACATGAATTTATAGAGGGTTATGCCCATAAAAACCATATTTCAATCTATTATTCCATTTTAATTTATTTATCCTTACATTATTTTTCATGAGGAATAAATCTAGTGATGAACTCATGAATATTATAAAGAGTTAGATCATCACTATTCTTATTTTTGGGGACACATGTTGTTATTGATGACAAGGTCCATTGATGTACCATCATCCATCCTCCCACAAATTAGTTTCATATAATGGATTCTCATTCCACTTCCCTTAAATTTAATATTCAGGGTCCTATGAAAAGAGGGATTGATCAGTTCAATAATTCTTGTCCATGTATGAGTCACTAACCTCTGTATATATTTTGTAAATATGTATATAAAGGGAAGATTTCTGAGGATAGAATAAGGTATGATACCACATTCATTATTAAACTAGAATAGTGGAAATAAATCTGTTATGTATATAATTAATAAAATATGGAAAATAGAATAAATTTGACAAATACAAATAAGAAAAAAACCATCTAAGAATTGTGAAAAATTTGTGTGTTCCCAATTAGATTACTAGAAAAAGTTCAGGTGCGGTGAGGCTATCATGGCTGTTGGGAGAAATGAAATAATAATAACTCTTATAATGTAGTTCGGTGGCACTGGCCTAGATCATCTAATGATGAGTTTACCTAGAAAATATTCATTGTAGCAAGATCTTATAATTTTATTTTTGTTTTCTAAATTTAAAGATGAAAAAGTAGGGGCAAGGGTCTTAAAAAATTGAAAATGATGATCACGTAATGGAATGAATGAATTTAGGCACCATAGGATTTATCATTGATGAAATATAATTTGATGACTAACTTAGTTCCCTAATTTTTCAATAATTGTTTCCAACTGACTACACACACCAAAAGTACTTCAATTATGTAAACGTACTTCACTACCATGAAATATCTTCAATTTTATCCCCACCACCATATCCATGATAAGAGAGATGGTTTTATATAAATCTTGGATGAACCCATCACTACATTAGTGGGTCACAATTGTGAATCCATACACCACTCAACATGCTGAACCCATCGTTCATTCACAACAAAATATATAGAAGAGAGAAATGATTTTTTAGCATAGTGAAAGAATGTATGGAAAGAAGATGTTTGAGGTAAATTCACTCTCATATTCTCATAAATTTCCCAAGAAAAAAATGAAAAAATGTAATTAAAAAAGCAGGATTATTAATTTTTGAATCATTTTGTTGTATCCATATGTTGATCCTTGTTTTATCCAATCACTATAGGTGAGAAATTGAGAATTTATGTAACACCCGAGATTTTATGAGAAATATTTTGTTTTTATGAATAATGTTATATAAAATAATCTTTCACTACACTCAACACCAGCTTGGCTTGATTTACATGCAATCGCAACCTTCCTCGACAGCTTGCATTGTACGCAATACCGAGTTTCATTAAACAACGATATGCTATTAAAATATTATATAAACCAGCCGTTATGAATAGTAATACCCACTTTTTAAAAGTTTATAAATATTATCTTTCAAAATGGACTTAATTTTTGGATCCGGAATATCAAAATTAGCCTAGGGTGAAATTTTGGTATTTTTCTGAAAACATTCAATTTTAGATGAATAATGAAAACACTAGGTTACTATTTAAAAACCGACTTTTTATTTAAATAATTATTTATTTTATTTAAATTTATTTTAGGTAAAAATTGATACATAGTACCTATATAAGTTCAATTTAATTCATTGGAGCCATTTTATAATAATTTTATATATATAAAAATTTTATTGAACTTTTCATCGTCTTTTACCCACCTCCTAGGAGAATTTGAAAATTTACATAAAACTTAATTTTATCACTTTTGTGAGTGGAATTTTTAAAATACGAGAGACACAGTTAACATAAAGGAGTAAAATGTGGTTCAATAAGATAAAAATAATTTTTGGTGAATAGTAACTTTTTTCTTTTATTTACCACGGTTAAAAGTAAATAGGGTAATTAATGGTAAAAATGGTATTATTATTACCCTAACACATTTCCTAATTCTTCTGGATAAGTGTAGTTCGACCAAAAACAATCATAGGGATAAAATATTACCCTTTATGTCCACTTGGATTAGATTTGGACATTTATTGTTATTTTATTTAAAGAAGAATTAAAATAGTTAAAATCAAAGTTTAATAACTAAAACATTTTTAATATAGGGTTATACATAATATAAATTCGACTATAAATATTCATTATAAATCTAAAATTATTTACTACATAATTATATTTTATTAATAATTCTTAGACTTTAAATAATTTAATTTATTTATGACACAATGATGATGCAGTAATTACCTTATTAATGAAATATTAACATAATTGATGTTATAAATACAAAAAAAAATGTAATTTTAGACTTTTTATGAATTACCCTAATTTTTTAGGTTACTATGACATGTTAGTATTGATTTAATTAACTTTTTTCGAACTAATCATGCTGTTATGATTTTCACAAAAATCATGTACCAAATAGTGTCAAAATTGACATAAAATAGTTTTTAAAACAAATATTATATTATTAATTGTTATTTTATTCCTAAAAATATAATTATCTAATAAATAAACTATATAAGGTTATATATATTAATAATGAACCACTTGGGGTTCTTTTGGCTGTTTATAGTATGTTTATTAACCATATAGTGTAAGAAAACAAGAAGACACGGTAAAAGTTAAATTATTTAACTTAGATTTAAATCTAAATGATAAGGTTAAAATAGTAACCTAAACTTGTCTAAAATCTATTGTTCGAGAGGATTACGACCCATCCCCACCTTATCTTGGAAAAATATCAATTTTGAGCTATTAAAAACCAAATATGACTTTATTATAAAATAACATTTTAAGTTTTTCCTAAGGTGCCCCTCTCCTCCCTTATAAAAGGGAACCTTCTGCCTCTCCTCCTCACACCACATTGAGAGTTCAAGCTCTTCCAAAACCTGCCAATTTCTCTTCTCCACTTCCCTAGAAACATCCTAGAGGTACTGGTCTTCTTCAAAGACCATCTTTAGTGCCCTAAGAGGAGGTTAAGAAGAGTCACTTCAAAGAAGAGGTAATATTCGTTACCGATTCTTTAAACTTTATTTCTTCTTCTAATTATTCTTCTATAGTTGTTTCATTATAAAGTAATAACATCAGTATCAATCATATACTGATATGTTAGTATAAAAATGAAATAACCCTGTTTTACCTTCTATCCATCCTACGGAAAACGAAATCACCGCGCATGCGTATGTACGGAATACCGTCTCCACGCCGTGGTGTAATCTATTTTCCACCACCACCTTACTTGGATGGGTATAATGGTGTAAATATTAAATATATATGATTATTGTAAAGTGATATTGATTTTGAAATAGTATACATACACTTAAATACAATTCCACGATCATGGTAACGATATCATCGCTCGTGCGTACGCACGACCTACCGTCTCCACGATGTGATGCAACTCGTTCTACATGATCTTCAATGCATAATGATTATATAAATGAATTGAATGAATAAATATGATATATATTACCCTAATAACATTCTAGAAATGTGGTATCTATAACCTAAAAATAAGAATAGGAATTTATTCGACAAAACACACATAATAACAAAAAGCAATAAACACCTGAATAACAAGTAGCAATGAAATATTACTAATACGAAGCTAAGAATATGACCATATATGATATAATAACAATGAGTAAAATTATGGAATAATTCAATAACATTATTTAAATCATTATACAGGAGTTTCGGGCATGTACGAAGCAAATCAGACCTAAGGTAAGGGAAAATCTCACAATCTCATTTTTATCCGAGATTGTTTATACTTCAGAATTTACTGGGGAATATTTATCATCCACATCCATGTTTCCTCAATATGTAATATTATTTCTATCCTCATATTTTTTTTGAATCCAATTTTAACCATTGGTGAGTTTTTGTAAAAGATATGAAAGGAATCTTTTGTTGTTTTAGTACGAGGTACTTTTTGAATTTTCCGGCCAAAGTACGAGAAGAATGATTTTTTAACTTATACGGCATGAATGGATTCATAGAAAATTATTTCCATGAATCTTCCTTTACAAGTTTTCAAGTTTATTTTTAATCAACTTCTCTTAGTTTAAAATTTTATGACATGTTAAGAAAGGAAAAAAAAATTCGAAGTAGAAAGGATGTTTTCCTCAAGAATGGAGTTCAAGTGTTTTATCAAAATTATTTTCCATCTAAGATAATATAAGGTTATGTTTCTATCCTTATTTTTACATTTATTTGATTATGTTATGATGGGATTATTTTTATGATGTCCTTTTATCTTATATGGATTATGTTATGATGGCATGATGTATATGAATCCCATTTTTATTACATGGGTTATGCTATGATGTATGATTTATGATTTTGTGGCACACATAATAATGGTTTAATTATGAGATGGGTGGGGCCTATATCTCCCTCCAATTCATTGGGTAAATATTTATATCTCATGAGATAAACATGGCTGGAATGGCAGGTTAATCCAGTTTAGTGATAGAGGACTGAAATGAGGAGTGAACTCAGTTCAGAAATGGATTTTGTCCGCTAGGATAGTCTTGGAAATGAGTCTTGACTACTAAGAAATGATTATATATGATTATTTGTGTGTTCCAAAAAGTTTCATGTTTTATGTTATGATTATTGGGATTATATTTCACTACTATGATTTATCCCACGTTATGATATTATGATCTCTTTTGAAAGTTAAGATTTTCGAAATGCTATGTTCTTATTAATATGATATGTCCTTTATTTACCCTTACTGAACATTTGAGCTCACCCTTTTGTATGTTTTCTTTCCACAGGCCAGGAAGAAGGTTATTAAGTAGGATATTCCAAAAGGGACTCTAGATATGATGAAATAAACGGGAGACAATGTAGATTCTTTATGAACCAGTTGTTTATATTTCCCAGTTTCTAAAGACACTATACCTATAGGTTCCTACCATGTTTTTTTTATATGCTCTAATAGGTGTGCTTTAATTTTGAGGTAATAACAATGTATGTAAAGTATGGGTCGTTATAGTTGGTATCTGAGGCAATGGAGGTAGTAATGAATCAGATCCTTGGGAACTCTCACATGTGAGCGTTGGAAGAAGCATGGCTCTCTGCCCAAGGGATTAAGGAAGAAATGGATACCACTGGGGATGGTGGTGTGTCCTGCCCAGGGGGTGTAGCCTCCCATGGAGTGCCCTCAACCACAATCCTTTTTTTGATTTTCAAAAGCCGGTTTAATGGGTTCCGGTGCCCAAACATACAACGAAAAAAACCAAACAAAATGCAGACAAGAACAACCCACAAACACAAATTACATGTCCTCAAAGCCAAACTCCTCTCCGCATCCCCAGCCGGACTCATCTTCCCCAGTGGCCGAGGCTGTTTCCCAACCTGAAGGCCTCCAGTAGTTAGCACTTTGAACCTGATTCCTGAGCTGCTCCAGAAGGTCCAGCGATTCCCTCTCGTTCACGATATCCTTCGCAAAAGACACAGTCACCATATCTTTCCTCTTAGAGGAAGAACGGGTCTTCATCGGCTGCGGAATACATGAGTAATCTTTCCTTGGCCAACGTCTTGGAGTTGCAGGAAAATGCCCTTCAACAGCAACCAGATTCTGCTTCCCACTCTGAACTACATCGCTGAAAGAACAACCAGTAAGTCCACTTACATTCTCTTTTCCACCCCCGGGGATCTCCCTTCTTTTTCCAGCCTGGTCCCCCAAAACCGAAATAGGATTTGAGTTCTCCACCAAAGGCAGTAGCACCCCCACTGAGACAACATTGTCCATAGTCGCCGTAGGAACCTCCATCAAGCCACCATCAGCCTGCTCTTCCTATCTCCTAATAGCTTCCACCTGAGTGGAGCTCCTGCCCTTAGGACAGTTGACAGCCAAGGAAAAGCCAGTAGGACCTTGTACTCTATCTCCCTCCTAAAAATCCTCCATAACCTCCTCTCTGACCAAAATAGCTCTGATATCCAAACATCCAACCGGCTGAGCCTCTGAGACTTCCTCACCATTCATCTCACCTAAAATACCATCCTCTTCAAGGAACTCACTCATTAGAGCATCATTCAAGATACCAAATCTATTACTCAAAGAAAGAAAAGGAGGAGCCATAGGATCCAAACCCCTGGACTCCTTAGCACTATCCATGTTCGAGATAGTCTCAAGATTATTCTCATCCAAAGCTATAGAACCAAGATTACTCTCACAAGTCACCTTACAGGCCTTAGTTGATTTACCATCCAAAGCCGAGTTAGCCACCTCAGAGCACCTTCCTCTAACAGTAGACTCCATCAGCCTTGATTCAGAACCCAACTCTACCTCTGAACGAGAATCCATATCCCTACGCAAAGGAACAGACTTCCCTTTACAGTTGCCCTCCCTCAGCCTAAGAGGAAGTCCCCTTCAGCAAACCTCATCTGAATGCCCCAACCTCCTACAAGAACCGCAAAAATATATCCAATACTCATAAAAAAATCACTATCTACAGCGGTACTCTTCACCAATAGTGACAAAAACAAAATCAAAAGGAGTACAAGACACATCTATCTCAACGCACACTCTGGGATTCACTGGATGACAAAGTGCCTCAGTTTGAATATCAGAGCACAGATATCAGCCTACCATATTGCCAAGCATCATGATAATTGAAGGGTTTTGAAATGGTAGGGGGAGTTTAGGGAAACTTACCCAAACTGCAATTGAAGGGGAGTCTCGTTTCTTGTGAAGGTCGAAGGACCATCGAAGGAGCAGAAAATGAGATCCCTTGTAGAAGAGAGGGTCCATCGATCAAGCTTGAATGAGATCAGCCTTTGACTCAAAGCAAATAATTATCTACCTATTGTCGAGTAAACCTACCACCGCACGTTCTTGGAGATCCCACGATCTGAAAACGAATTGGTCAAACTCATCCACAGAAGGCTTCTTGTCCTTGAATCGAGCTACAAGAGTGAGGTTTAACAGGTTAGAGGATTCCAAAAACTCAGTTGAAGATAAGGGGATATTCAGCACCCCGTAAACCAGATCTGGGACTTTAGGGTTTAGAGAAACTTTCGGGAAAGGAGGGAGGAAATCAGGGTTGGAGAAACGATGGAAGATCCCCGCTCTCCCAAGGGACGAAGATTCTCCCTCCCCCATCAAAGGGGGAGGGGCCGGCGTGACGACATCCGTCGTCAGCTACAGAGGATATCCTTAGTAAGAAATCTAAGGATATGAAAGCCTTAGTAATAACTTTAAGTATATGTCTAAGCATAGGACACAATCTTAGTGTTTTAGAAATGGTCATGAATAACCTATGATAAGACCTTAAGTGTGAAATTTATTCTTGATTATGTGGTTTTCCTATTATAATTAGTGTTTCTCACACTATTATTATTGGTTTTAGTTAATGGCTGGAACCCGAAGGAACCGTGCTAATGCGGAATGTGACATGCAATGCAATGATTGTCCCCTTGAGCAACCAAACGTATAATCAACCTTTGGAAACTAGTATGTGAAATCCTTAGTAATAACTCTAAGGATATGTCTAAGAATAAGACACAATATTAGTGTTTTAGAAATGGCCATGAATAACCTATGATAAGACCTTAAGTGTGAAATTTATTCTTGATTATGTGGTTTTCCTATTCTAATTAGTGTTGCTCACACTACTCTTCTTGGTTTTACTTAATGGTTGGAACCCGAAGGAACCATGCTAATGTGGAATGCAACAAGAAATGCAATGATTTTCCCCCTAAGCAACCAAACATTATGGGAGCTGGAATGAAAAATCTTGTAGCCATGCTGACAAAAATTTCTCAGAATATGAATCATGCAGGACTTCCAAACGAGCAAAGGAAGGAGCAACATTCGGTTGAATCCTTCATGAGGCAGCATCCACCCTCATTGAGCAGGTCTACTAATCCATTAGTGGCTGAAAAATGGATCAGTACCACTGAAAATATATTTTCAGTTCTTCGCTGTTCTAAACAAGATAAATTCATCTTAGCAGTATATCGTTTGGAAGGTGAAGCTGATCAATGGTGGAATCTTATCAAGAATACAAGGAAAATGGATTAAATTGAATCCATGGAATGGGACGAGTTCAAGAACTTATTTTTCAATAAGTACTTACCTCGTATTATTCGAACAAAAATGGAGAAGGAGTTTCTTGAACTAAAGCAAAAGGATGATAAATTTGTTGGTACCTACGAAGAAAATTTTACAAGACTTTCAAGGTATGCTTCTGGAATTATTATCCAACCTGAGAGTAAGATCAATAGATTCTTTAGTGGCTTAAAACCAAGTCTTCGAAGGGAGTTATCCATAAGGGACTTCAATAGCTACGAGGAAATCGTTCGATGTCCTCTTGAGGTTGAGATAGATATTGGAGTAACCCCTCAGTCATATGCGTTTGATAAGAAGAGGAAAATGGAATTCAAAGGGAAATCTAAAGACCACACTGAAAAGAAGATGAGTTTTCCCTTATGCTCAAAGTGTGGAAAGAAACATGGAGGGAGTTGTATTAAAGGGACAAGTAAATGTTTCAAATGTGTAAAAGAAGGTCATCGGGCATTTGAATGCCGCAATGATGGGAAGAAGATGCCTAGTGATGTGAACAAAGAAAAGGATACACAGAGTGCACCTCCTACACTTCAATGTTACAAGTGCAATGAAATGGGGCATTATTCTAATCAATGCACTAACCCAATGGTTGTTGATGATGATCGACGTCAATAAACTCTTAAGGCTAAAGATAAAGGAAAGTCACATTCAATTTCTATCAGCGATGTGGAGTACGATAACAAAGTGGTGAAAGGTACACTTACCATCCAATCTAAATTAAAAAATGTTTTATTTGATTCTGGATCCACCCACTCTTTAATTTTTGAAGAATTTTCTAAGGGTATAGCCATATTACCTCAACAATTAGATTTTGAGTTAATTGTGACAACCCCTAATGGAACAATAGTCGCATCAAAAGTTTATAATTATTCTCCAATTGAAGTTTGTGGGAAAGTTCTTCCTGCTAATCTTGTGATCCTTCCTATAGTGGAATTTGATGAGATTCTTGGCATGGATTGGCTTTCTTTATATGGATTTCATATCAATTTCCAAAGAAGGGAAGTCACATTTCATATTCGAGAACAATCTATGATCTTCTATCGATGCAAGGATGAACATAACCTTATGGTGGAAATTTATTCCATCTTATGGGTCTTGATTCCACTAAATGAAGGTTATCTATCTCAAATGGTTGGAGAGAAACTTATGATTAAGAATATTCATATTGTACGGGAGTTTCACTAGTGCAGAAAACGTTTTTTACGTCACCATTTTTTACGTCGGTTATATAAAACCGACGTCATAATATGTAAAACGAGGTTTTTTACGTCGGTTATTTAATAACCGACGTAAAACCCTGTGTTTAGTACACCTTTAACGTCGGTTATTTTGATAACCGACGTTATTAATCGGGCGGCTTCGTTTTTTATGTCGGTTATACATTAACCGCCGTAAAAAACAGAAGCGGGGGGCGTTTGTTACGTCGGTTATTGAATAACCGACGTAACAAACGCGGTTTTTGAAGGCCTTTTTACGTCGGTTATAAAATAACCGACGTAAAAAAAGAATCCGTAGATGTTTTTGACGTCGGTTATGGAATAACCGACGTAATAAAACGCGGAATTTGAGCCCTTTATAACGTCGGTTATAGAATAACCGACGTAAAAAAAGAATCGGAGGAAGGTTTTTACGTCGGTTATTGAATAACCGACGTTATAAATGTTTTAAAAAAAATTATAACGTCGGTTAGTGAATAACCGACGTGATAACTCATTTAAAAATTTACCCAGACCCGTGGATTGTCTTTCGCGACTTTACCTTCGACAGTCGCGTCTCGTCTCTCTCGCGCGTAAACCCGAATCGGCTCGTCCATTTCGTTGGTTTAGATTCGTTTTGCGATCATCGTTTCTCATATTTAATCTCCTGGGATCAATCATCTAAACTCGCAGCACTCAGGTAATCCTCCCACTCGTTCGTTTTTTTTTCGCGGATAGTATATATATATGTGTTGTGATTTTTTTGTTGAAACTAGCTAAGATTCTTCGATTGCGAACCCTTTTAACTTGTTTTGGCACCATAATCTTATTTATCATCCCTAGATCTATTAGTTCGACTTGCAATATTGACTAATTTTATGATTTCACTAATTTTTCATCGTTTTCTATAAATCCCCGAGAGGGTTGGGGCGTGTCCATTTGGATGGGTTGCCCTTTTACAGTTGTTACTACTTTATTCAGTGATTCCAGGGGGGTGGGAGGGATATCAAGAGGGTTGGGGGGTGTCCAGGGGGGTGTCCAAGGGGGTAGGGTGTGGGGGGTGGTGTCCAGGAGGGGTGGGGGGCTGTCCAGAGGGGTCGGGGGGTGTCCAGGGGGGTTTACAAGGGGGTGGGTGGGTGTGGGGGGCTGTCCAAGGGTGTGGGTGGGTGTTGGGGGGGTGTCCAGGGGGGTGTCCAAGGGGGTAGGGGGTGGGAGGTGGTGTTTAGGAGGGGTGGGGGGGATGTCCAGAGGGTTGGGGGGTGTCCAGGGGGGTGTCCACGGGGGTCGGGGGTGGGGGGTTGTGTCCAGGAGGGGTGGGGGTGCTTTCTAGAGGGGTCGGGGGCTGTCCAGAGGGGTCAGGGGGTGTCCAGGGTGGTGTCCAAGGGGATGGGTGGGTGTGGGGGGCTGTCCAAGGGGGTGGCGACCTGTCCAGAGGGGTCGGTGGGGTGTCCAGGGGGGTGTCCAAGGGGTTGGATGGGTGTGGGGGGCTGTCCAAGTGGGTGGCGGCCTCTCCAGAGGGTATTTGGGGTTGTCCGGGTGGGTGGGGGGGCTGTACAGAGGGTTGGGGGATGTCGAGGGGGGTGTCCAAGGGGGTAGGGGGTGGGGGGTGGTGTCCAGGAGGGGCGGGGGGCTGTCCAGAGGGGTCGGGGGGTGTCCAGGGGGGTTTACAAGGGGGTGGGTGGGTGTGGGGGGCTGTCCAAGGGTGTGGGTGGGTGTTGGGGGGTGTCCAAGGGGGTAGGGGGTGGGGGGTGGTGTTTAGGAGGGGTGGGGGGGGGGGGGGGGCTGTCCAAAGGGTTGGGGGGTGTCCAAGCAGGTCGGGGGTAGGGGTTTGTGTCCAGGAGGGGTGGGGGTGCTTTCTAGAGGGGTCGGGGGCTGTCCAGAGGGGTCGGGGGGTGTCCAGGGTGGTGTCCAAGGGGATGGGTGGGTGTGGGGGGCTGTCCAAGGGGGTGGCGGCCTGTCCAGAGGGGTCGGTGGGGTGTCCAGGGGGGTGTCCAAGGGGTTGGATGGGTGTGGGGGGCTGTCCAAGTGGGTGGCGGCCTCTCCAGAGGGTATTTGGGGTTGTCCGGGTGGGTGGGGGGTCTGTCCAGAGGGTTGGGGGATGTCCAGGGGGGTGTCCAAGGGGGTAGGGGGTGGGGGGTGGTGTCCAGGAGGGGCGGGGGGCTGTCCAGAGGGGTCGGGGGGTGTCCAGGGGGGTTTACAAGGGGGTGGGTGGGTGTGGGGGCTGTCCAAGGGTGTGGGTGGGTGTTGGGGGGTGTCCAGGGGGGTGTCCAGGGGGGTAGGGGGTGGGGGTGGTGTTTAGGAGGGGTGGGGGGGCTGTCCAGAGGGTTGGGGGGTGTCCAGGGGGGTGTCCAAGCAGGTCGGGGGTGGAGGGTTGTGTCCAGGAGGGGTGGGGGTGCTTTCTAGAGGGGTCGGGGGCTGTCCAGAGGGGTCGGGGGGTGTCCAGGGTGGTGTCCAAGGGGATGGGTTGGTGTGGGGGGCTGTCCAAGGGGGTGGCGGCCTGTCCAGAGGGGTCAGTGGGGTGTCCAGGGGGGTGTCCAAGGGGTTGGATGGGTGTGGGGGGCTGTCCAAGTAGGTGGCGGCCTCTCCAGAGTGTATTTGGGGTTGTTCGGGTGGCTGGGGGGGCTGTCCAGAGGGTTGGGGGATGTCCAGGGGGTGTCCAAGGGGGTAGGGGTGGGGGGTGGTGTCCAGGAGGGGCGGGGGGCTGTCCAGAGGGGTCGGGGGGTGTCCAGGGGGGTTTACAAGGGGGTGGGTGGGTGTGGGGGGATGTCCAAGGGTGTGGGTGGGTGTTGGGGGGTGTCCAGGGGGGTGTCCAGGGGGGTAGGGGGTGGGGGGTGGTGTTTAGGAGGGGTGGGGGGGCTGTCCAGAGGGTTGGGGGGTGTCCAGGGGGGTGTCCAAGCAGGTCGGGGGTGGAGGGTTGTGTCCAGGAGGGGTGGGGGTGCTTTCTAGAGGGGTCGGGGGGTGTCCAGGGTGGTGTCCAAGGGGATGGGTTGGTGTGGGGGGCTGTCCAAGGGGGTGGCGGCCTGTCCAGAAGGGTCGGTGGGGTGTCCAGCGGGGTGTCCAAGGGGTTGGATGGGTGTGGGGGGCTGTCCAAGTGGGTGGCGGCCTCTCCAAAGGGTATTTGGGGTTGTCTGGGTGGGTGGGGGGGCTGTCCAGAGGGTTGGGGGATGTCCAGGGGGTGTCCAAGGGGGTAGGGGGTGGGGGGGTGGTGTCCAGGAGGGGCGGGGGGCTGTCCAGAGGGGTCGGGGGGTGTCCAGGGGGGGGGTTATATCTTACTATATTTTGTTTAAAAAATAATATTCAAGCATATTTTTTAAATACACATCGATTTGTTTTATATTTCAAAATTGTTTACATTCAAATTATGATTTTTTTCATATAAACATATATTTGTCTTATCTAAAAAATATATATATTTTTGCTATTTGTTATAGGTAATAATGAGTCGAAGTTGGATTATGGCACATCGAATGAGCAATGAATATGAGGAAGGTGTTGATGCCTTTTTGGAATTTGCTAAACGAAATGTTCCAAGTAGTGACATTTTTTTCTGTCCATGCCTGAAATGTCTGAATATGAAGAAGTTGAAAAGTAGAGAGATAAAAGAATATCTGATTTGTCATGGTTTCAATCCGAGTTACAACCCTTGGATTTGGCATGGCGAAACTGGACAGAATGTCACTAATGATAATGAATCGCAAGATGGTAACTCCGATGGAATTGAAGAAATGATTCGCGATATTGTAGCAGAACAAATTGAGATAGAACCGACAGTTGCACGTCTATATGGTGATGCCGAAAAACCATTATATCCTGGTTGTACAGATTTTACGGTTTTGTCGGCGGTGTTAAGATTGATTAACCTGAAGGCGAAACATGGATGGAGTGACAAAAGTTTTACAGAGCTGCTACAATTGATGAAAGACATTCTTCCAAAAGATAACGATCTTCCAGATTCACATTATAAGGCCAAAAAAATATTATGCCCGATGGGATTGGGATACAGGAAAATACATGCCTGTCCGAATGACTGCATTATATATAGGAAGGAATATGAATTTCTGAAAGAGTGTCCTAAATGTGGGACATCACGGTATAAGGTGAAAGAAAAATCACAAGCTGATGTAGAGATTACAAAGCTCCCTTCAAAGGTATTCTGGTATCTTTCTATAATTCCTCGTTTCAAATGTTGATTTGCTAATTCACATGATGCAAAAAGGTTAAGATGGCATGCTGATGAGCGGGTATGTGATGGAAAAATACGTCATCCAGCTGATTGTCCACAATGGAAGAAAATTGATGCCCAGTACCCTACATTTGGAAATGAAATTAGAAATCTGAGACTAGGCTTGTGCACAGATGGAATGAATCCATACCGAACCCTCAGTAGCACACATAGTTCATGGCCTGTTTTATTGGTAATTTACAACCTCTCTCCTGAAGTTTGTATGAAGCGCAAATATGTCATGTTGAGTATCATGATCTCTGGTCCAAAGCAACCCGACAATGATATTGATGTATACTTGTCACCGCTGATTGATGATTTGAAACTATTATGGGCTGATGGTATTAGGGTGTATGATTCTTATAAAATGGAAGATTTTCAACTGCATGCAGTGCTTCTATTCACTATAAATGACTTCCCAGCATATGGAAATTTGTCTGGATATAGTGTTAAAGGGCATAAAGCATGTCCAATTTGCGAACAATAGACGTCATATTGTCAATTGCATCATGGGAGGAAAACAGTGTACATGGGTCATCGAAAGTTTTTGCCTATGGATCACCCTTATAGAAGACTAAAAAAGGCATTCAATGGCTCACAAGAATTTGATACTGCTCCAAAACCTTTATCCCCAGATTTGTATTTTGAGAGGGTGAAAAACCTTGATGTGACATTGGGAAAGACACAAAAATCTGGTAATGATAGACATATTTGGAAGAAAAGGTCAATATTTTTTGAGCTACCATATTGGAGGTATCATGAAGTCAAACATAATATTGATGTCATGCACGTGGAGAAGAATATCTGTGATTCTTTGATCGGAACATTGCTAGATATTAAAGGAAAGACAAAAGATGGGTTGAATGCAAGGTTAGACCTACTATCAATGGGAATACGTTTGGAGTTAGCTCCCACTCCTAAAGGAAGACGAACATTTCTTCCCCCGGCTTGTCATACATTATCGAAGAGGGAGAAAAGCAGCTTCTGTCAGTGTCTTCATGATATCAAAGTGCCTCAAGGTTATTCTTCAAATGTAAAATTTTTTGCCTCATTGAAAGACTTAAAGTTGATAGGTATGAAATCACATGATTGTCACGTCATGATGCAACAAATTCTACCAGTTGCACTGCGTGGAATATTACCCATCCGTGTCAGAAAGACTATAATGAGGTTGTGTTATTTTTTCAATTCAATTTGTAACAAGGCGATTGATGTGAATGCTTTGAACATTTTGGAAAAGGATGTTGTTTTTATAATTTGTCATTTGGAAATGTATTTTCCTACAACTTTTTTTGATATGATGGTGCATTTAATGATTCATCTGGTTCGAGAAATAAAGCTTTGTGGACCTGTATATCTTCGTTGGATGTATCCTTTTGAAAGGTATATGAAAATATTAAAGGGATATGTTAAAAATCCATATCGACCTGAAGCCTCCATTATTGAAAAGTATATTTCTGAGGAGGTAGCAGAGTTTTGTACGAGCTACTTGGCTACGGCGCAACACATAGGTTTGCCTCTATCTCGCCATGAACGGGTTAATAATGAGGGAAAGGGGATTCGTGGCTTGAAAGTCAAATCACTGTCAGCTGAACATATGAAGAAGTTAGAATCATACATCTTGAATAACATAGATGATGTTCAACCGTATATCACATTGCATATTAATGAGTTGAAACAATGTCATCCAAAGAAGAAAGAAATGTGGATTTTGAATGAGCACAACAAAACTTTTTTGCCATGGTTTAAAAAGACCTTGCTTGGTAGATCAGATGTATCAGAGACATTAAAATGGATAGTGGGTGGTCCATCTTTAAATGTGATAACATGGTCTGCTTATGACATTAATGGCTATACATTTCATACGAAAGCTCAGGACAACAGAAGTGCAGTTCAGAATAGTGGTGTATTGGTGTTTGCAGAAGCAATGCATTTTTCGAGTGCTAAGGACAGAAACCCAATTTCGGAATCAAGTGCATATTATGGAGTGATTGAAGACATATGGGAGGCTGATTACTTTAAAATTAAAGTTCCTGTTTTTAACTGTAAATGGTTTATCGGTAACAACAGTGTCAGACACGATGAATTTGGAATGACACTTGTTAATCTGAATAGATTGGAAGACACAGCTGATTCTTTTATAATGGAAACACATGCCAAACAAATTTTCTATGTAGTAGATCAATCAGATATGCAGTGGGCTGTTGTTTTACAAGGGAAAAAACAATATGTTGGTGAGGATGAATTTGATGAAGATGCTGATTTATATGAGATCCCTACTTCCATGGAAAGATTAACAGAACATAATGATGAGTATGTTGAAGACATGGTTTGTGCCATAAGGAACGATCACGACGAAGGAATTTGGGAAAACAATCCAACTGTACATTCCTAAAATTACAGGTAACACATGTTTATTTCTTGTTTAAATTTAGTTTTTTCATATAATGTTAGATATTGTAAATTTTTTACTTATTAAAACATGTATCAAACCAAAACGATAAAACAATAAAAACCGTAAAGAGGAGAAGTCCTGGGTGCACCGGCTGGCCGGTGGTGGATCACCGGTTGGCCGGTGGTCCAGAGCAAAGCTCTGTCTGGTCCACCGGCCGGCCGGTGGTGATCCAGCGGCCGGCCGGTGGTCCAGACAGAGAGGAAGGCTCTCTGTCTGGTCCACCGGCCGGCTGGTGGTGATCCAGCGGCCGGCCGGTGGTCCAGACAGAGCAAGGCTCTGGTCCAGCGGCCGACCGGTGGTGAGCCAGCGGCTGGTCGGTGGCACCAGGCAGTGGGCTAGTCTACTGCCTGGGTCCTCCGGCTGGCCGGTGAGCTCACACCGGCTGACCGGTGGACTCAGTGAGTCCACTTTTCAGCTTTCTTGGGCCAACTCCTTGGCAACCTTTTGCCTGTGTTTACCATGTTTATCATTGTTTAACATGCTTACCATATTACCAATGTTTACTATTATGTAATTTAGTACACTTTTATATTTTCTGATTAAGTAGTACTACAATATTTGAATTTGTATATTTGTGAACTAATGTTTGTTTTTTTTGATTTGAAGGAAAATGACAGATCAATCAGTTGATCAGCCACATGATTCTGGAGATGAGCATATTGGTCGTACATCTGGGGGGGAACATTCAAATGCTCCTATTACGAAAAAGAGTTCAAAGGTTGGTAAGCGTGGGTGCACACGTTTACCAAAATTATCACTTGCCCGTACGAAGGAGGAGAGGATAGTCGTGGAGTTTGATGATGATGATCTTCCTAGAGGTCCAAATGCTAAAGATTTTAAGGGTTTTGTAGCAACTCAGGCTAAGAGCAAAGTAAGCATTCTCTATGATGATTGGAGAAGTGTGGATAAGGCGAAAATTTCTCAGCTGTGGGAGACCATTTTGGTAAGATCTTTTACTATTGTTTGACTGTTCTTTAAATGTTTCTAGTATATATAATATTTTTAACCTCTTTTTTATCAGATGACATTTGAT
The DNA here is from genome assembly GCA_963277665.1 of Viscum album. Taxonomy (NCBI): domain Eukaryota; kingdom Viridiplantae; phylum Streptophyta; class Magnoliopsida; order Santalales; family Viscaceae; genus Viscum; species Viscum album. The sequence goes on from OY728127.1 coordinate 703,795,147, forward strand.
ATTCCTAACACTGGAGGAGTCAGGAAGAAATGCTTATCGTTGGCTGCTAGGAGATGGAGGGATTTCAAATCAACCCTCTCATCTGATTTCATTTATGGTCATAGGAGTCATGAGAATCCATGTCGTATATATCCTTTTATAGATGAAGACACATGGAGACAATTTTTTGAAAGTAGAAGAAAAGAATCATTTTTGGTAAGGGAAATGTAAACTTTTATAAGCTTTCTTATATAAATGATCTTATTATTGTTTTGTTAATGATTACTTATTCTTAATTTACAGCAAACAAGGAAAGCTCATCAAGAGATCCAATCTAAAAATGTATACCCTCATAGTTTATCTTGGGGAGGATATGCATTATTGGAAGAACAAATGATGGCAGAAAAATTTCAACAACTAAGAGCTGAGTCTTCAAGCTCTGGAGAGGTGGCCCCTCCATCCCCTCTATCTAGACATGAGAAATGGAAAAGAGCTCGGAAGGGAAAAAAAGGACAATATCTTTCGGAAGAATCGAGACTCGTAGTTGAGAGGATTGTAAGATATCTATTTTATTTATTTAAGTTTACTATTTTCGTCATATATTTCCAATCATTATAGAAATGTTCAATTAATTATTACAGGACTCTCTTGAGGAGTAGAGTTCACAGGGGACATTTACACCATCTGGGAGGGAAGATATTTTATTTGTGGCATTGGGAAAGCTCGAACATCCTGGCCGTGTAAGAGGATATCCGGCAGGTGTATCGGTAAGAAAAGTGTTGCCACGTTCCTCAACTTCTAACGTTGATGGAGTTTATAAAAAAAATAGAATCCTTGGAGGCTGAAGTCCATAATATTAATGCGACAATGGAGGACAAGATTAGAGCATCGGTGCAGTTTATGTTTGCAGACTTGCAAAGACAATTTCAGGGTGCAGCTCCCACTCCACCTCTCCCAGTAGCTCCCACTCCCCCACCTCAGCCTGCGGACCCCATTTTTGATCCTCCTCCTCCGCCGCAGCTACCTACTTATTGTGAGTTGTATGTTGATGATCCTAAACATCATATAGTTGCATATGGGATGGTATATTGTATAGGAGATACAGTTCATCATCAACAGTTAGAGGTAGAGAATCAGAGGGTCATTGTACAGGATATTATAGATAGATCAGCTCGGATACCTTTACCTACAGATGAGGTGACGACAGTTGGACATAGTATCGGCCATTTTTTACTTTGGCCATCCAGACTTCTTCGACTCATTACCATAGAGGTATGGATGTTATATCTTTTATTTTATATTTTTATTAATGTTTTATCATTTGGAAACTAATATATTTTTCAATTTATTTTTACAAGAATACTTCAAAGGTAAAGAAATACCGTATAGACAACAACAAAGACAGATATCTATGACATCAGATGCAGATACTAGCAGTCTTGACAAATTGTCAAGATATTCAAATTTGTTGTTGGATCATTATGACTTTACAATGGAAGCTCATGTCTGTGGATGTGAACTAAGTGTGGGGATTATGAAAACTGATATCATGGAGTTTGTCACTGGAGATAAGTTGGGCATCAACGTGGTGCAAATTTTTATCATGTAAGTCTTAACACCTTTTCCTTGCGTTATATTTATTAAAAATGTATACTTATGTCTGCTTTGTATTAGGTATCTGTATAAAATTTGTGAGAGGAATGAGCTGACAGATGTATATGGATTCATGGACCCACAATTGATTTCCCCTGAAGCATGTGCATTGGATGAGGAACAAAGAATGCTTTATATTGCTGATAAATTTGAAAAGAATGTAATCACACAGTGTTGGATGATGCCTTTTTGTGAGAGGTATGAAACACATCCATCTCAAAGAGTTAATTATCTTTTAACATAAAAAACCACTAACGTTAAATTTCCTTTTATCAGGGATCATTGGATGTTAGGGGTTTTTTTCCCTAGGGAGAAAACACTTTATTGGATATGCTCTCTCCATGATGATGTGCGAGAAAGTTTTAAGAATATATTGGAAACGTAAGTTTCAATTTCACAATAGTTTTATATATTATAATGAATTTTAAATTTACCCCATTCGTATTATTTTCTAACAGGGCATGGGTCCACTTTCGAAAAAGCGCAAAGAAAAGGAATTTCAAGATCAAATATGTACATGCGAAGGTAAATATCCATTTATAATTTGTACATTTTGA